>JALMGF010000023.1:5727500-6327500 GCA_023333645.1 Sceloporus occidentalis
CATTGGATATTATACTGTTTATCATACGTTTTTCTAAAATCTCCAGGGACTATGGTGCATGTGAACATCCCAGCAGGTTGACTGTTTCTGAGATACTGTATCTGTAATCAGCGATGTCACTATGGTGAAAGTCCAATCTTGCATCTTCTCCATTTAATTTTTTGGCTAGAAGACAACTAAAACTCGCAGTTAGTCTTTATTCTTATTAGACCCTGTTGCCAGTATATATAAATATTAGACACTGCTGCCGATATATATAAATATTAGACCCTGCTGCCGATACATATAAATATTAGACCCTGCTGCCAATACATATAAATATTAGACCCTGCTGCCAATATATATAAATATTAGCCCCTTTTGCCAGTATATATATATATATATATATATATATATATATATATATATTAGCCCCTGCTGCCAATATATATATAAATTACCGTATTTGCTCGATTATAAGACGACCCTGATTATAAGACGACCCCCCAAAATCTAAATATTAATTTAGGAAAAAAACAAAAAGCCTGAATATAAGACTACCCTATAGGAAAAAAAGTTTTACTAGTAAATATTAATTCATGTAAACAATATTTTCATATTTAATAAAAGCTATGATTGAGAAAAATATATATTTTTTATTTCCTTTTATTTGCCAAGCTGCCCCCCCAGTTATGCACATCTGCCCCAGGGTTGCCACTCTGCCCCCAGAAATGCCTTATACCCCCTATTTGCCACTCTGCCCCATGATGTGCCTTTTAACCCTCTATATGCCACTCTGCCTCCAGAAATGTCTTATACCCTCCTATATGCCACTCTGCCCCATGATATGCCTTTTAATCCACTCTGCCCCATGATATGCCTTTTAACCCCCTATATGCCAGAGTGGCATATAGGGGGTTAAAAGGCATTTCTGGAGGTATATATATATATATATATAACTGCTAACAGCAATCACACTCCTATCAAGCCAAGGCAGCCAGTATATGCTGGAACCTGGGGATGATAGGAGTGTGAGTACAGCCTCCCTATGCCATGCTACCACCACCATCCCCCTTACACATCCATACTAACACACACTCATTCACAAACATTTAAATGCTCATTCATTCCATTAATCACACATACTTGCTCAAAAACCCTCCCCCACCCCCTTACCTGAACTGCAGATCTCTCACTCGAAGACTTCTGCAGGGGCCCGGCTGTGCGAGCAACTTCTCTGGCCCCTCCCCCAGAGGAAGGAGGGGGGAGGCAGAGTTATGTGACACTCTTCTAGCTTCCTGTTCTCCTGCTGCTCGTGACCAAAGCCCGGTAAGCAGCATGGCCCCAGCGGACATTTTGAGGTCTGATTAGAAGACGACCTCGATTATAAGACGAGGGGTATTTTTCAGAGCATTTGCTCTGAAAAAAACCTCGTCTTATAATCGAGCAAATACGGTATAGGCCCTGCTGCCAATATATACTGTATTTGCTCGATTATAAGACGACCCCCAAAATCTGAATATTAATTTATGAAGAAAAGAAAAAGGCTGAATATAAGACGACCCTATAGGAGAAAAGTTTTACCAGTAAATGTTAATTCATGTAAACTATGTGAAGAATTGTTTGTTAATAAAAGCTACGATTGGGAAAAATATTTTGTTTTTATTTCCTTTTTTTTCAACCGGCCCCCCCCAGTTATGCACATCTGCCCCCAGGCTTGCCACTCTGCCCCAGAAATGCCTTATATCCCATATATGCCACTGTGCCCCATGATATGCCTTTTAACCCTCTAAATGCCACTGTGCCCCATGATACACCTTTTAAAGGCATTTCAGAGAGCACTCTGCCTCCAGAAATGCCTTATGCCCCCCATTTTACACTCCCTCCCCCTCCCTCCTCCAAACTTACCGGTGCTTCTGACTCCCCCGGTGCTTAGCCCGGGCAGCGTGTAAAGCTCTATGCGATTCGCGTAGAGCGGAAGTTGTCTACGCAGATCGCATAGAGCTTTACACACTGCCCGTACTAAGCACCGGGGGAGTCAGAAGCACCCTGCATCTGAGTCCCCGGGCAGCATGTAGAACTCAACGCGATTCGCGTAGACAACTTCCGCTCTACGCGAATCTCGTAGAGCTCTACATGCTGCCCGGACTAAGCACCGGGGACTCAGAAGCACCGGTAAGTTGAGGGGGGCATAGCACAGGAGGATCCAGGTCCCCTGCATCGGAGTCCCATGTGCTTAGTCCGGGCAGCGTGTAGAGCTCTACGCGATTTGCGTAGAGCTCTACACGCTGCCAGGACTAAGCACCGGGGACTCAGAAGCACCGGTAAGTTGGGGGGGGGGGCGTACACAGGAGGATCCAGGTCCCCTGCATCGCTGCAGGGGATCTGAATCTTAGTCTCATAGTCAGACCTATTTGAGGTCTGATTATAAGACGACCCCGATTATAAGACGAGGGGTATTTTTCTGGAAAAAACCTTGTCTTATAATCGAGCAAATACGGTATATATATATAAATATTAGACCCTGTTGCCAATATATTTTATAGTGAAAAAAATGGGACCCTACCCAAGCATTTCCTTGGGCTCCGCTCCATGCTCCATAGCATACAATCACTCCCTGACCAAACCAAAAAAAAACAAAACAGCTACACTGACTGCAGACTGGGAGAGTCAGTGCAGTCTTCCCTCCTTCTGACCCTACCATGACATTGAGAGGTCCTCTCCCCCCGTAATCATCCCCAGAGTCCCCTCATTCACTAAGCCATAGCTCTCTTTTACTTACTCCCTGTAGTTCAGGTATAGATCAAATAAGCAACACATGGAAGCAGTATGTGCAACTGAATAAGACATAAAAACCCTGTATTTGCAGGTTTACATAAATAATATATGGAAACATAGCATTGCAGGTATAGATCAACAGAACACACAAACCCAGCATTGCAGGTATAGATCAACTGAAAAAACACATGTAAACTCAGCACTGAAGGTATAGATCAAATAAACAACACATGGAAACAGCACTCCAGGTATTGATCAACTGATTAAGACATACAAACCCTGTGTTTGCAGGTATACATAAATAATGTATGGAAACATAGCATAGCAGATATAGATCAACAGAATAACACAAAAACCCAGCTTTGCAGATATAGATCAGTTGGAATTCACATAAAAACTCACCATTTAAGGTATAGATAAACCCCCTAAATTACAGGCATAGATCACAGGTTGCACACCCCAAAGGCCAGCCTTGGCATTCACATTGCCAACAAAGAACCTGACCTGTAATTATGTCACTGTGTGGGTAAGTATGAGTTATATGTGAGGGAGCAAAGTGTGATAATGTGATAGATGCGAGGGTATGAGGTGTGATAGATATGAGGGAGGGAGGCGTGATATGTGTGATAAATGTGAAGGGAGTTGCTAAATGTTATAGGTGTGAAAGGGTAATGTGTAATGATAGAGTGAGGTATGTTTGTTACAGTCACTTACTAATTCACTTTCATTCACACAATTCATTTACACAATCATATATTCTTTCACTCTTTCACACAAAATTATTTACACACATTCATTAACCCCTTAAGGACAATGGGTGGTCCCTAAACCCATTGAAAACAATGCCTTTTGAGCCCGTACATGTACAGGCTTTGTCATTAAGGGGTTAATGCATTCTCAGAAATTAATTAATTCTCTCACTCATTCACACAATGCATCCACACATTAATCCACTAATTCTCTCATCCTGACTCTTTATTTCAATATTCTAGCGACCCTCCTTTCTCACTATCTACCCAATCTCCATCCCTTCTCCCTATCTGCCCCCTCTGTCTCCCTTCTCCCTATCTACCCCCTCTGTCTCCCTTCTTCCGATCTACCCCTTCTCACTATCTACCCCCTCCTCACTCCCTTCTCCCTATCTACCCCCTCTCCCCCACCTCACTTCCTTCTCCCTATCTACCCTCTATCCCCATCTCACTAACTACCCTCTCCCCCCTTTGAAGTTCACTTACCTTGTAGAAGTCCTGCAGTGGGAGCGCGAGGCCTCAGTCTTCCTGCTCTGCCGCGGTGCTTGCTGCTTCATGGAGGAGCATGAGAGGCGCCCAACGGTTGCTGAAAACGTATTCATGAGCTACCGCTCAGCGCCTCTCTCCTCCGCTGCACAAAAAAATATGGGGGGGCAAAGCATTATGTAGGGGGGGCATGCCCCCCTCCTTCCAATGCCACTGATGTTCAGTGGTGGAGCTGCATAGGGGCACTGTACTGTCCCTTTATAATATTTGATCTTTTATAAATGATTATCTCATAGAATTTATTTTGTTAGAACCAAATATAAATAAGAAATCAGGTAAACAGAGAAAGTGAATATGACTTTCACTGCCTGATGTTCCTGGAATTCTGGGAATGAGGTTACTGAAAGAGGATGATGAAATAGTACATTTGAGTTTAAGAATCCTGAATCTTATACTGCTTGTTAGTGGTTATCATCAAACTCTGAATCAAGTGTTATTTCATTATCAAGGATATTTCTTTGAAAATAATCAAAATAGGATGTCTGTACACAGGGAGAAAAAAAACAGACATTTGTGTAGTGAAAATAGAAAAACAGCATTCACCTGAGTAACAGTGGTATTTCTGTTCATACAATTATTCATTTATTTGCCTGAATGAATGTACTAAGTCTCTCCATAGAGCAACAGATCTCTGGTTCCTGTCTAGGAAGTAAATGAATTAGCCTGGACAATGGTCTCCAATGAATAACATGGGGATTGCAGAGATTTCTCTCACTAGAAATCAGTAACATCACGAGCTATATTTTTATATCAACCCCCTCATCCTCTAATCTGTGCTCAATGAAAAAGGAGGTAATAAATTAACCCTGAGTAACACCCTGTATCCCTGTATGCGTCAGGCACACTAACCCACAGTGGGATATATACCAACATACTAACCAGGGGAGGACTAGCACCTTTTGGCACGGGAGAGGGACAAGTAAAGACTAGTGGCTCCTCATCCCCTTGCCTCCCCTGTGACTAATATATGCACTAGAACACACACTCACCATATAGACACACTTACTAAAACATACCTCACTCTATCATCACACATTACCCTTTCACACCTATAACATAATCACACTTTACTCTCATCACACCTATGACATTTAGCAACTCACTCCCTTCACATTTATCACACATATCACGCCTCCCTCCCTCCCTCCCTCATATCTATCACACCTCATACCCTCGCATCTATCACACCTATCACACCTCATACCCTCGCATCTATCACATTATCACACTTTGCTCCCTCACATATAACTCATACTTACCCACACAGTGACATAATTACAAACACATACAGTAACAAACTTATACACAGTAACATACTTACACACTAAGATACTTACTTATACATACAAATTTACTTACACAGTAACATGCTAACAGACACTAGCATGCACACAGTAACCTATGTATACATATATACTAACATACACACACATACAGTAGCTCACTCACACGTGCATTAACATACTCATATATTTACACACACATATAAGATATACACATACCGTAACATACTGTGATAGAATTTATAAACCCTTCCCCCAAACAAGGAACCAAGGGGTTAAAGCCTCCAAACAAGGGCAAGGAGTCAGGCCTTTAAAACAATGTCTGCATTGCACAGGTAGGAGCCGCAGAGGTGGATCATGGAGGCTAATTGCTTCGGTTTAAAAAGGGCTACAGTTTTAAACCTGGGGGAAGACCAGTGTGAGATGTCTCCAGGTTGGCTGGATGTTACTTGATGGATTAACAGCAGAACAGTTATTGAGCTGGTTGCATACCCTCCTATGTGTTAAGAGAAGTATTTTTCTTTAATTTACTGATTAATGACAAGCTGTGAGTCTCTGCTGTTAAAAGACTGTGTTTATTCGCCTGCAGAGTGAAATAAAGCAGACTTTATTTTCAACATTCTGTGTCCTGTCCTGTTGTAAGAGTAGCATGCAAGGGCAAACACTACCACAATACTTACAAACATACACACACCTACCTTTGTTGGCTCAGAAGGGGCTAGACCGGTGTTTTGTTCCCTTGTGGTCCTCACAGCTGCTGTCTGAACGCCAGTTAATCATGTAATTTGCCTGCACTCAGACTCATTGTGCCAGGACTAAGGGAGTGCGGCTCGCCAGCCTAGCGATATTCTTGGCCCAGGGAAGGGTGGGAGGATAATAAAGCCCCCACTGGACAGGGGACCCCCGCAATGCAGGGGTCTCCGTTACACCAGTGGCTATATAGCAGATAGCCAAACATGAGTGTTTTACTTTGCAGATTTTTCAGGTTACTTTACTAGACTTATGTCCCATTTGTGATAGTTTAGCAACCCGAAATTTCCCCTACTGCCTGACCAGCAAAATGTATGCCTCCTTGGCCTATACCCACAACATTTTCTCCTAACAAATTTAAAATTATAAACCTATCCACCACAAAGAAGTATGTTCTATGTTGTCCTTATGATCCATAATGAGTGGCATTTTCAGGACAGCACGGAATATCAAGATACACCAAGAGGTTAAACCATCTGCAACCATTCAGCTTTCTAGAACAGGATGGACGTTTCTGTACATTTTTGGAATTCAAATCCCACTGTGCCTTCTTCCTTCTCTCATGTACTTCTTTTCAATGAGCGCTAAATGTTTGCAATGTGTAACAGTAATGTATGTATGGGCCAGAAACGGACTAAAAAAGAACTACTAAATAATAAACTCTCAACAGAGAGCTCTAGTTAACGTTAAGAAGTTCTCACTTTCACAGCTAGACTTCCATTCCAAGATATACAAAATAACAATATAGAGTTTTTGGAGATTAGGTATCAAAAGTGAACCTGGTCTAACGTTTTAAATGTGGCCTTTACAACCTATATTATGTTCTGCTGACCATTCTAGGACATGTTTTGATGCTAAAGCAACCATCATGTATTTTGTCTTCAAACTAGTAATTTCTCACAATGCATAATAAAAACAACAATGATCATACTTATTTTACATCTCTAGTAACTAAGAAAACAATTGGTGTTATGGCTAAAAAGTGTTTCTGGAGCAAAATGGTATGAAAATTCAGTTTTTAAACTTTTATAATATTTTGAATTTTCATGATGATGTGTCTTTCTACTATTTTAGATTTTAATTATTTGACAGTATTTTTCAGAAATCAAACAGGTTATTTGTTATTATATATACAGTTCCTTTCATTGAATTGCACAGCATTTGAGTGTTATGTTAATCTGTTCTGCTTTCTATTTGTCTTTGGTCCATGAAGGTAATGCATGTGACTCATGCTTTTACCATCTTCCGTGTAGTAGCTTTGATACTTAGTTTTCAGAATCTCAATCTATCCTAATTGCATTTGTTCACGTTCAGGAGAATACTCTGCTGAATCCATCCCTGAAATAATATTGCAGATACATCCAATGTTAGTTTTGGTGGCTGTAAGACACTGATTAAATCTGGGTAGCATTGTCTAAGTGTCTAAACTTGTCACAAGTTCAGCAGTAAAATTACCAACACTGGTTAGTCTCAATTACCATCATGGCTACCATTTATATTTTTTTACATTTACATTCAAAACGGTGGTTCCAAGCATGACCCTTTGAACAGTCTTACAAGAGCCAAAAAATGCTGGAGGTGCGGAGGATATTTGGCCAGCTTTGCTCCCCTCTTGACTAGCCCGGACCAAAGTGGCTCACCTAGCTCTACGAAGGAGCACAGGTGGAATACAATATTAACAAAGTAGTGCTGCAAGTTTAGTAAAGACTACGAAATATGTAGTATTATTTCAATTGCATAGAAAGTTTAAAGAAGTTTTGCTCTGGTAAAAAAAACATTTAATTCTCTCAGTTCCCTATGCATTCAGGGCATACTGTATATATATATATATTTATCTTAATGAGAAAGGGACACCATGTCACCTATTGAATAACATAATATTTGTAAATTTTTTATGTTTTAAAATAATTTATTCTAAAGTAATAAATCCTAATGGAGATAACACCAAAAAAGCAAAGTCAGCACTTTGACCTAGAGGTAGCCAAGCTGAGTAAATTACTATAATATGGAAGGGGAACAAAGCCATCCAGATTTTCATCTATCTCACGCATTTGTGACTTGAATTTTCATCTATCTCACGCATTTGTGACTTGAATTTTCATCTCACGCATTTGTGACTTGAATTTTCATCTATCTCACGCATTTGTGACTTGAGTTTCCGTGCAAGTGTGAGGTCTCTGTGAGAATTGATTGTCGAAGTTGGAAGTCAACATAACCAATGCTGTCTCGCACTCCTAGGCTTCAGCCTACCTAGTTATCCCACCAAGAGCAAATGCACACAGTACACGGGACAGGGGGAGCATCTTTACCATGCATGCAATTTTTAGGGTTTCCCAGTCTTTACTAATATCTAATTGCTTTTAGTGTCACCATTGACCCTGTCTCATATCTCTTTAGCATCTCTATTTCATACTTTGTTGTTCACGTTTCTTACTTTGATTTCTTACGTTGTTCATGATTAACTAGTTGATATATTCCCCACTAATAAACCTTAAACTTAATTGAAAAGATATCCCTGACTTTCATAGAAAATTAAACTACTGTATTAATGCAAACTCTGCAATCATTTATGAAGAGCATCATTCAAAGCCATTAAACATCATCTCTTATACTGCTATGCTTATGAACAATTTGGCAGTTAACAATGTGCCATCTTTATCACAAGGAAGTGATTTCCTTATATTATTATATTTATTTAATCTCATATTTTAAATATTTGGGGATTAATTTGCTGTTCAAATCAGCCTTGCTTTTAGAATAAATATTGTATTATGTATCTGTTTTCCTGCATAAATAGCCACACAAGCAGAAAGTGTCGTTACATGAGGAGATGTAACAGCATATGGTAAAGGTTCTGGTAATTCCAGTTTTAACAACAAAAAAACATATTTTGAGTGCCTGGGTTTAACCAGGTTAAAATATTGAATGGCATTTTGAGAGGGCAGTTCTGTTTCTAATGTAAAACCCTTTGAACAGTTAGGCGTAACACTGACATATATATATATATATATATATATATATATATATATATATATATATATATATATAGACATATGCACTCCTTTACCACAGATCTCTGCGTTTTTTCACCGAGTTTTTGTTAAATTGCCATAAGGAAAAAGTTACATCTCATAATTTTCATCATAATGCAGAGCAAGCTCATCCCCTTCTTGAAAATGAAACCCGTCAGGGCTGGATTGGTGATGACATTTCGGCATGCTGCAGCATCTGATCTGTATTTGGCTGTTGTGCCAGATGGCCGGTCCTGGCCTGAAACCAGTATAGGTTCTTTATCACACATGGTGGTGAAATTACATTTTTACTGCATCCTACCAAAAACATATTTGGTAAATAAACCCTGTAATTGCATTAGATATGTGCACAAATGAGATGGTTTCAAGAGTTAGTAGTCACTTATGTTGCGTGGTAATGACCATACCTGGGAACGGGAAGTTCTGCTTCTCCGGGTCACTACAGGGAAATTCCGGGTGGCGGAAGCAGCGTTGCTGCACGCCATACCCCCCACCCACTCCTCCCTGCAACAATTGGGCGTGCTACCACCTCTTATTCACTATTATCCCATACATAGTAGTGTCTTATGCATGCATGTATGACCAATGCCGTGAAAATGCCACTCTTGCCAGGCTATCATTAAAGAGGAACCGGGGTGTCAACCTGGCATGACATGCTGAAAACAGGAACTGCTGGTCACCACCATGCAGGACCAGACTGGGACCAAAATAGATCCTGCCATTTAAAGTAGCAGCTCACTGCCATGTTAGCATTTGCAATTCCATTTGCTTTTTTAGCCTGTAGCCAGTTCATATAAAATGTAAGCGTGCACTGAATTTAACAAAAAAAACCCACACATTTAAGAGGGATGGAAAAAACCTGTCACTACGATTTTCTGTTTGTTGAAATATTTATGGGTTAAAGGCATTTTCTCAAGCTACATCATCTTGTTCAGAACTACCATTTGACAAAATAGTTGAACTTTGAGGGAAGAATCCCACTATGGCCCTGGATGTCTGCAGAAACTGTCAGTCTTCATTAACAGGTTCAAATCTTTGCATGAAGCGCTCAGACAATAGCTGACTAAAGCCCCTGGAATAACAGCCTACACTGTAAGAAAGACAATACAATCAAAGTCTTAGTTGTAACTCTACTCAAGATGGATGCAACTGATTATATTTTTGAGGGTTTCTTCCTTCAGTTTTATAAAAAGGCTCTTCTTTTATATTCTTCCCTAAACATCTTGTGCTCTTACATGCCCCTGATAAGACTTCCTGTCCTTCACTCCATCCTCTAAAGTGCATAGTCTATTTACTAAAGCCTCGGGGACGCATTATCATTAATATTTCATTTCCCCTTTTCCATTCATAAAATAATGTTTCTTGTTTGTTAATAGCTTATACAGCACAATTAATGGCAGGATAAATCATCCGTGACATCTAGCCCCATTTGACTAAATAAGATAAGAAAACAACCTAATATTATGGTTGTTTTCTGTGTACACGGCTAAATTGGATATAGTGATATGACATAAAATATGATGTTCCTTTACACGAAGAACAAGCCAAATCCAGATTGTGCTGGGGAAAAAATCCATTCAGAGAAATCAGCTGCCATTTTAGTTAGTGGCTATTTACAAGAAGATGGTGGTGGGTTAGCATTACTAAGTAAACATGATGCCAAAACACAAATGTAAGCTTCTCCTTCATTGTTTGCTTGTGTTATTGCTAATTGTAACATTGCTTTTAATTTTGTATTCTCCTTTTTATGTGATTCATAGATTTTTCAGAAGCTAAAAAACTGTAGTATTAGACTGTATTACTGTATTAGTAATACAGTAATTTAGTAAAAACTGTAATAAATACAATAAATTAGTAAAAACTGTATTAGTAGACATATATTTCAAAAGAAGAAGATAATTCATAGCTCTCTTACGCTATATATTATAAACCCCCACAAAATTATCAACCAGGACACAGGCTGCAATAATCTGCTATAAAATATAATTTCTGTTAAAAAATACAGAATCAATACACATTATTAAGTTTTGCAACATTCTTTTACACAGCTATACACAAAAAAATAAAAAAACACTTTTTGTTCAGACTTCTGGATGATGGTTTATAGTTTTTCTCCATATGACTGTTGTGGATATACCTCCCTAAATATACCTATTTATAATGAAATATAAATACGGCTGTAATTATCTTTTCTCATAGACCCCTAATGTCTTCCACTCCTCCTAGGGAGGTGACTTTCTTATTTTTGCTGGCTGATGAATAGTCACTACTGACTCACAGACCTTAATCAATATTAAGGGCCGCACAATAGTAAATACCAGCACTATTTAATCATTTGGGTTTGATTATTCAATTATTTAGTGTAATGTAGTCTGATTCCAATATGACAAAGCTATCATGCAAACCAAATTTGTTCTGTGTGATATTTTACACATTGGGGATCTCTTGGGGCCCACCTCAAGTGTAAAGGTCAGTCCAGACATGAACCTCCTTGCTCTCTTGTGTCTGGCAGGATACCAGCCGTCTGGTGGTGTTGGTTCCTTAACACAGGGGAAATTTGCCTCACACTTGGGTTCTGGACTACCCTTTGGAAAGGATTAGAATAATATGTTGATGGAGATTATTCCTCTGTGATGGCACGAGAGCTAAAATTTGAGATGCTCCCAAGTGGGCAGGCACCACAGAACAGGCTATGAAGCAGCTGTCCGTTCTTGGTTGAGCATCTGAAGTTTATTTTGTATGAGATTTTACCCCTTGGGATCTCTTGGGGGCTACCCCAAGCGTAAAGGTGAGTCCAGACATGGACCTCATTGCTCCCTTGTGTCTATAGGGATACCAACCATACACCAATGAAGGCTGAAACTTACGTCTGGAGTTGTTGGTTCCCTTGTACAAGGAAAATTGGCTTCACACTTCGGCCCGGACGACGTTGAAATTCAAGGGCCTTTTTTTATTCGGAACGACATTCCCGGGCGTTCCCAAAGGGGAGGTCCCTGACACCTTCTGGATTAATTAAAGAATTTTTTATTTTTTTTTTAAAGTTTCCCCCAGGGTTAGGATGGTCAGATAGGTGTAGTTGTAGTAGGGCACTGGCAGATGATAGACACATGCAGCCCCATGGAACAGGACTGAATTTCCCCAAAATTATATATTATAATTTTCATTTATCAATGAAGAATAACAGATGATACAATAAAAAAATAAAAAATGATTTTTTATTAAACAAATTAGAAGTTTGGCTGGTAGCGCAAATGGGCAACTGTCTTAGGAACAGGAACAGGGGAAAAATGTCTGCTTCATCCCCTGTAATACAATACAGTAGCCACTACAGCTTCTCCAATCCACCCCACAACAATACATTTTCTGCACTAAAGTAGCCTATTAATTACCTTGCAGTATGGTAGGTGAGCAACGAGCACCATCTCAGCCTCTGCTAAGCTAACTGCCACTGCCTCCAACTGTCACACTCCAACTCCCATCAGTCTGTAACTGCTGCTACTGACAAGTTAAACTGGCGTCAGCACACTTATATATCTAATGCTTATGGCACAGGCAGGTTATTTTAAGGGCAGCGGTGGCACAGGCAGGCTGTTTTAGGTGTAGTGGTGACATGGGGAGGCTGTTTTAGGGGCAGAGGCCTACCAGGTCAAAGTCTGGCTTACCATATAGTGATATATAGGAGATATGCTGCACTCAGTATATAGCAATGGAGGTTATGCTTTACCATATCTGTTCAGTAAATGTTATTTATTTAAACAATTTATTTATATATTAATTAATTTTTTCAGGTTTCTATTTTTCTCCAGTTGACATACGGTTTATTTGCCAACATTATTCTTTTCTGTGGGGATGCCACATACAGGATGCGCCCAGGGTGCCAAATACTCTAGGTACACCCCTGGGTTGATGGACCCATCAATCACAGCCATAACAATCGATGAGAACACCACTGTAATTTCCATATATATAAAACACCATACACAGTAAAGTAAAAATATCATAACTAAAAAATCTTAATACCACCTTGTGTTAAAGGTAAAAGGCCAACTAGTGCATCAAAAGGGAGAGAAGGACTGCAAACTGCGTAATATGGCTTTCCTTTAAGATCATATATTACATAAGGGACTTGTTCTTTGATGCCAACATTTTTAATAGCAGAAGTGGGGCTAAAAAAAAAATAAAAAAGACAGGTTAGTAACATGTCAAAGAAAAGATGAAATGCAGTTACATGACACTGTACCAGGAAGATGTTCAAAACAAATTGCCGCCCTGGGGATACTTACATATGTAACTACAAATTATTGTGCCGGGAAGGTGCTCTCAGGTTACCCTGTGACCTATTTTAATTCTGAGCAAACCAAAGAAAGCTGTCCCAGTTTTTCTGTATTATTACTAGCGCAGTGCATGAAATTAACTACTGTTGTAAAAGTCACCAAATGACAGATACCAGGATTGCACTTGAATGCACATATAGCCCATTCTGTAATGAAATATTAGGGTTTATCAAGAAAAAAAAGACATGTAGAACATAGTAACAGTGAAATGTAAAACAGAGTTATCTTACTCAAGGAGGTGTGTTTTTTTGGTAGGGGGCTGAAGCCATAGTGCCATTACAGCAGACTACGCTGCTTAGAGCCCCTAGAAGTGTAAGGGGTCTCCTCAGAGGATGTGGAAGGTAGGGGGTCCTCAAAGTTATTCATTATAATACATTCTTTTATAAAACAAACTTGTAATCCTTAGTATTGTGTTCCTTAGTGTATGTGTGATACACTACCTAAAAACCTGTAGTGGATCCAAGACGGAGGTGGGTAAAGGTTTTTATTACATGACATCACTGATTTAATAGTGTCAGCATTCTTTCACCCACCAATCCATGCCACAAACTAGTATGTTTCTCTCTATTAAACAGTTTGGGAATATTGCACTGAAAATTGCCTGCAGACATATCCTATGCATTTTTTAATTCATTCACTCTGTTAACCCCAACAACTTCTGCTGGAAGGCTGTCCTATCCTCCCAATAAACTAGCACTTTGCAAACATCTAAACATATTAGCATAATATACAGCTCATCCATCACTTGCTGATATGATTACAATTCTAGAGAGTCCGATTAGTCAGTTAGCTTTTTTAGCCTCGGAAGTATACATTTAGGTGAGGATTGTAGGCACAATGGTTTTGTTTATTGCCACTTAAAATTGCATTAATTGTACTTTATGGTTATGTATGTTAAATAAATTACCCTTAGTAGATGTGTCATTTTCTTCCTTCCACTGAAGGTTTAATCACATAAACAATACAAAATAAGCTTTTCTTTTTAGCTTCGATGTCGAACAACCTACCGTATGTCATATGACAATTAAGTGTTCCTGGAAAAAAATATGAAAGTGAGAAATTTGGGGGCTTATTCACTAAGAGGTGGTTTGTAATTTTGCTTATCATCACTTCACTTTAAGTTATAAAGAGCCAATCAAAGTGAACTACGGATTCAAGAACAGTTTGGACAATCCAATATAAAGCATATTTTAATCAGTGAGATTTCTTGACGGTTACCATACTAATTTAACTATACAAAATGCAGGGCCAGCTTAGTCATTTAGTCACAGAAATGTTAAATGAAGCAAATAAGGTTTAACAGCACCTTAAAATGTAATGCACCAAGCTCTGCTTATTTAAATAGTAGACCATTATTTCTGCATGCCTGGGAACTTTTGGGCTCGACTGCCTGGAGCCTAGCCTTGCGGGACATGGCCAGCACTACCCACTGACGTCAGTGGGCGTACCTGCTGAAACACACCCATTTAAAGGGGAAATGGGCAGGGAGTGGGGCAGTCAGGACCCCAGAACCCAGGGAGTTCCCAGGTATGGACATCACAAAAAAGCTTGTACTGAGGATGATAGTTACTGATGATGGAGTTAGTTACTTGGTAATAATGGCTAACCACACCTGATTAGCAATAATAGCAGGCCACATGGTCAACGGAGAACAAGAAAAGCCTACCTCATGGTCAGTAGGGGGAATTTCCATAACACTTCCCAAATGACCGGGTGTTATCTGATCCTTCAACGGGAATGAGAATCTGGGACAAAAATGCTCAGGGCCAAGATGGCCACAGTGTCTGGTGGGGCAAGAAGGTCTTTGTATTCATTTTGTCTATGTAAACTATAAGTTGTAGTTACCTTTTTAAATATACATTTTGATGTTTAAGTAAGATATGTTACAACTGTCTGTGTATTTTATTATGCATATATTTGACCAATATAGCTTTTAAAATATTATTCCAGTGCCACGATTAGTTCTGCTGCAAAATGGCCCAGTCTGCAGGATTAGTTTCACAACAATTAGTAAACCAAGAATCTGCTTTTATAAGCTGTAATTTAATTACAGTGTATCATTGTGCATCCTCTCTCATCCCCATTCTAAAAATTCTATGGTTCATTCTATACTTTAAAAAAAATCACACGTTTCAGGAGTAACATTTGGACTACTTATTCCGGGCTCCTAGTTCATGCACAGTAGAAATGATCCGCAAATTAATTTTGCTTCTAAGCAGTTCTCTACAAGTTGAGTCCAATTTGACTTCAAAGATCGCCCAACAACAAAAGCTTTTTAGCTGGGCCATTTTGCGTAAAAAGACAATGAAAGACTATGATACTGAATAGTGAATTTTCCCAATACCATAATTTTTATGAATATTATTCTTGAGCTAACTCATAAGAGCTAATGAAAGTGTAATATTATAGATTTAATATGATGTCAGTATATATGGGCTGGTCGTTTCATATTAGAAACAGGAGGCATGCACAAAACCTCTCAATATAACGCAATGGAAAAAATAAACTACACTTGAACAACAAAATATCACCATTAATTTATTCTACGCCTGGTCAACATGCATAACGTTCAAGCAAAAGGTTTGTGAATGGTTCCACTAACGTGCCTTTTACTAGTAACCTCCCTTTTTGTCTAGTAACAGAAACAGATCCTGTTCCTACTAGGGACTGCATAATGTTACTGTACATGCTCTATACAAACTTATATCAAGTGATTAAACAAGAGGATGGGAAACTGCAAGTATTGCAACAGGCATATACCAAACAAGTGCCCACATACTCCCTTTTCTTTCTGCATTTTTAAGTCACTCCTCTCCACTTAACTACTTATTTTCGACAGTAGTGACTTTTGTTACAAAATGACATCACACGTAGGTCTTTCACCTACGTAAACCACATTAGGCCCAGCTTTCTTGCTTTTGCTTTCTTTTGTTGTTAAAATTGTTTCCTGATGTTTAATATTTCTGTTCTCCCTCCTCCTCTTGTTTGCCCCTTATGTCCTCATTTGTTGCTTAACTGTCCTTAGGTTGCACTTTACTTATGTTTTCTTTGTTATTCATTACCTTGTACTTTTTGGGGGGGTTTGTAAGGGACAGCACAACAGAAGGAACGTAACCCTTGGGCATTAGTGTCTGCCTTTGGAACCCAGATTTCATTCCACTGTTGTGATAGCACATTAAATTATTTATTAAAACTGAGCATTGCTGATGAGATATTTAGTAATAAAACTGAAATCCCAAGAACAGTGAATATTGTTTGAAGGTTCAGGGTATTACAGTAGTATTTACTGTAGTAAACAATTTTACATTCTTCTAATCACTAAATCAAGAGTGGATAATGTGGACTATGTGCCATTAAAATCCTGATTAAAAAATATCAAGAAATGTGTACATAGCTGATGTCTGAACCACTCAAAGGTTTATTAAATGAACCCCTCTTTTGCTGCCAGAGAGGCTATTACATTGTAGCAAATGTAATAAAACCCAATGATGTACAGACTGGTAGCAAAGAGGTAAAGGTCTAGAGACACCGGCTCATAATCCTCAGACACTACTATTTCAGCGTTACACCACCAGTTTAATGGCATCTAATACAATGGGTACAACTAGATGCCACTCTTTTGATCCCTAGCTTAGTGCACTTACCAACTAGAAAGGAACTGAATGCACTCTAAACAGACAATTACAAAAATTTCACTGCATTTAAAACAGAAACTCATTACCAAATAGGAATAACTTTTATTTCGGAGATACTGAGATTCAGTATTGACAAATACAAAGTTTTCTTGAAGTCGTTCCACAACATCTCTAATGGGTTAAGGTTTCGGCTCTAACTGGGCAAATTTTCTTTGATGTTCAGGGTCATTGTCCTGCTGCATTACACAACTTCTACTGAGCTTTAGCTGGCAGACAGCCACCCTGACATTATCATATATGATACCTTGATAAACTTGACAATTCATTGTCCCCTCGATGATGGCGCGCTGTCCAGGCCATGAGGCACCAAAGTAGTCCTAAATGCACCCTCCACCACACTTCCCCAGTAGAAGGATGTTTCCATGTGGGTATGCAGTGTTCTTTTTACTCCATACACAGTGCTGCGTTTTCTTCCTGAACAATTCAACCTTAGTTTAATCAGTCCACAAAACATTTTCCCAATAGCATTGTGGCATATCAAGGTGCTCTTTGGTAAACTTCATTCAAACAATTGGAGAGCAGCGGCTTTCTTAGTGATGTTCTGCCATGGACTCCATGCCTGCTTAATGTTTTGCATGTGATAGACTTATGAACAGAGATGTAAACCAGTTCCAATGATTCCTTCAAACCTTTAGCTGTTAGTCTGGGGTTCTCTTTTAACTCATTGAGCATTTTGCATTGTACACTTGGACTCATCTTGGCTGGGCGCCCACTTCAAGAGAGTAGCCACGGTACTAAATTGTCTCCATTTATAAACAATTTGTCTAAATGTGGACTGATGAATATGTAAACTCTTTGAAAGTACTTTGTAACCCTTTCCAGCTTTATGCAAATCAACAATTCATGATTGTAGGTCTTCTGAAATTTCTTTTTTGTGCTGTATGGTTCGCATCAGCAAATGCTTCTTGGGAATAGCAAGCTTTTTTATGTCAAAGTAGCTCTGAAATACACCTCCAATCATGTTTCATTGATTGGACTCCAGGTTTGCCATCTCCTGACTCCAATTAGCTTTTGTTGAAGTGATTAGCCTAAAGGTTCACATACTTTTTCCAACCCACACTGTGAATGTTTGAATGATGTATTCAATTTGGAGAAGAACAATACAACAAATGTATGTGTTAGATTACAGATTGCGTTTGTTTATTATATTTTAAATTGGATTTATACATAAATTCCAAAGGTATCCTTTTACTGCCACTACATTCACTAAATATTATGTTGCTTTTTTATGGGGTCATATAGTCCCAAACAAACAGAAGATAGGGGTGGCCTGTACAGAGGAAAAGGTAGCTTGTAAATTGCCAACAGTCTTGCACGGTAAACAGTAATAATTGAACCTCCCCATAACTGAGAAAGGGGAAGTTCTGGGGGGGTTTAAATTCCTTATGCCTAAAAAGCTCCAGTTCCCTATAGATTTTTGGGTACTAATTATAAAAAGTTTCAAAGATGTCCTATTGCTTGATCTGATCAAAACATTTAACCTAATATTAGATAGTACACCAATTCCTATGAAGCAGGCTTCCATAGCGGTGATACAAAAGCCAGATAAGGATCCATTGCATAAACCCAATTATTGCCCTTTGATTAATGGAATCAAAGAAATACAGAATTTGACAGAAAATTAAACATTATTTAACCATGTTTTTCCTGACAATGACTAATAAATAGCGGGTGACTTGCAACACCCTACTATAGCAGGCTAACCCTATGAAGGCCTGACCCTGGTGCTATCATTAAATTCGACATGGTGAACTGAGACTAAAGGAATTCCAAATCACACATCTGTCTTTGGGTTTTAGGTAAGCTTTTAACTTTGAGGACCTTCTTTTCTTTCTCCCTTCTGAAGCCAAGCCATTGTTCATAGTTTCTGCAATGGTTAAATGTAAGTAAAAAATGAACCAATGCACTAAACCACACCTCCACACAAAATCTATTACCCACTAATAAAGGCCCACTCCGTTAAAGGAGGAATGAGATCTTAATAACAAAACCATAGAGAAAAGAACAGTGTAACATTGTAATACAATTTCAAGGTATATGTTATGTGAAAGTAAATCACTCACATTTCCCTGAGCAAAGCTTACTCGGCTTAAGTTGTAATCATCCTTCTCAATTCCAGTATCTTTAACAGAGAGGGTAAAATAGGAAAAGAAAGTATCATTATCCAAAGAGAAATGTATTAATAAAAATAATTAAAGTTCTCACATTCGATAAAAAAGGCTCCAAAAAGTCCTAAATTGCAAGAAGAATTCATCCAAAGAACTTCTTGATACTCTGCCTCTCCTCACTTAATATGTTTCACCTGTTCAAAAGGCTTTTTCAAGTGTGGTATATATATATTTACACATCCATACACATAAATATAAGCAGGGATCCGACAATTGTGCCTTAATGCTTACCAAGCTGATTTAATAATATATCAGCCACCAGCATACAGTTATCTTTTATGTATGTTTCTTTTGGTTCCATTTACATTAAGCTGCTTGGTTCCATACAGGTGCAGAATTGTAGGGAATTATATGGAAGCATTATCCTCTCTTGTCGTTTCTACACACAAAGCTTCCATGTATAAAGGAAGTTTGTTTCTGTCAGTATGAGCAGCAGGTAGCGCACCACCACATATGAGATATGTGGCTGGACGTCTGAGGCTAGTTTGAGAACCGCATATCTCATACTCCTACCTGAGAACTTTATGGTATTGTCTACCCGGAGCCCCCCTTTGCGGGATGTGGGCAGGACGCTGATGCTGGTGAACAGTCCAGCTGAAGTTGGTGAACAGTCCAGCTGAAGTTGCAGGACACGCCACTGTTTATAGGGGAAATGGGTGGGGACTGTAAAAATGCTGCTCCTGCGACCCAGACTTCTCTGAGTTCCCACCAGAAAACCAGTGCTTCTCCTAGAGTCTCCGGAGAGTTCCCAGGTATGCTCATATTTATTGAGCACTCTAAGGCTTATACTAAATATCTCCTAAACAACTACACCGATTGACTAATGAAAAACAAAAGCTATAGGTAGTTAAAATGTATTTTCAAATTAGTCTAGTTCTGGTAAATACTACAACAGCTACTGTTCCCCTTTCAATGATTTTTCATTTATTCTGGACATTCAGCACTCACTCCTATGCTGCCACTTAAGCCATTCCTCAATTACAGCCCCTTAGCCTAATATACTCCAGCATTTTTAGCTTGTAATGCCACAGTCACTTCTGACACACATTATTGTGGACATTGAATCTATGAACACGGATGCTGCAAATCAAAGTAGAGGTCAAACATCATATATTCTGACTATTGCATTTCAATTACTGCTTCCACTCTGCCTGGCACATAACCACTTTGCTATTCGACATTTGGAAATGTGTCTATGTTTCCTGCTAGTGCTGATCTCAAGTCTTGTAGCTGGATTAAAGAGCTGTAGCGAGAGCCTGCCAGTTTTCACTGAATGAAATGATGTTTCATAATTTACAGTTCACTTTCTCAGTGCATGCCCTCAACACATGCAATGGGTGCAGTTAACAGACTGTTTTGTGTCCTATATGTAGGAACACTATCAAAATGCTTGAAATGCATCGTGAAAGAAAAAAGGAAACAGAGCAACACAGACTTTTGAGATGCAATTTGCAAGTTTAATTTCTATTCAAATAGCAGAGAAAAGAAATGCTGACTATGTAAAATTTCGAAATCACTTGATACGTTTAAGTTAGCTGACTTACAGGAAATAGGACATCCACACCTACCCATCTGACAGACGACCTTAATTCTCTTTATCTTCATTTTTATGTTACAGATTGAGTGTGACTTTAGTTCTTCGAGATAAAACAACACTATATAGAATTTAACGGTTTATTTCGGATTCAGTAACAAGAGGCGGTGTGAAAAATCACACTAGATCAAATAGTGAAGCACACTGCGTGTACTCCATAGTACTTCTTTCAACTCAACTCTGGAGTGTTAATGAAACTTCCCATCCAAGTATTTCTTTCACCTTGTCACCGACTTCAATATCTGTCCCGTCACTGGAGGTCACTGAACATTCAGTGCATGGGTACAATATACATTGTCTACAACAAAAGCTATGACTAGAGTAGGGATGTTAATTTAAAGACAGAGAGAATGTGGTATAACACCAAATATAACATACATCAGGAAAAACAAATATTTTACATTTATTCTAATATCAATTTATTTACTTTCTAATTCTCTAAGCATCATATTTATAGTTGAAAGCTTAAAAATCTGCACTAGTTGGAAATCATATAGTGAATCAAATTACATTTTATAATGCCATGTGATTCTGAACTGTAGTTTCTTTCCAGGCACAAGAAAAGCAATTATCTTTATGGATGATTTATAGCCCACTCCCAACTGTTCAACATGTCCCTTTTCTCGCACCGATAATTTTAATTGTTCTAATTTGACCTATATTACTCTTTGCCCTAAAACAGTCTCTGGAAAAATATCTTTGGACTTCATGATCCATTTGACTTTTCGTCAAGGAAAAATAATTAACAATATCCCACCTATCCCAATACAGCTCTTTTGAAAATTAGTTAAATATATGGCTATGCGACCAGCAACACAACCAGAGGAGGTAGAGCCTTGCCATCCTCCCCACGTTGTGGCATGCCCCTTTGCATGGCGGGCACTGTCTCCTTCTTGGATCCTATATTACGCCAGAGGGGAAAAGCTTTGGCTGAGTCATCCTGGGAAGCATAGCATACCTCAGGTATCTGTTACTAGAGCTGTCAAGCAGATGCTGGTAACTACAGCATCTGACCAAAAAATATGCAGACACCTTTAACAATATAGTTTAGGTGTTTCAGAGACACCAATTGCTAACAGGTGTATAGAATCAAGAACATGGGTATGATATCTCCATAAGCAAATATTTGCAGTAGAATGAGTTGTACCGCTCAGCCACGGAGCGGTAGACCACGCACAATCACGGAGCAGAGCCACCGAGTGATGAAGCCCCTAGTGTGTAAAAATTGGCTGTCCAAACTGCCTCTAGAAGAAACATGAACACAAGCACTGTGTGTTGGGAGCTTTATGAAATGGGTTTCCATGGCCCAGCAGCTGCTCACAAGCCAAAGATCACAATGCGCAATACGAAGCTTTAGCTGGAGTGGTATAAAGTACACCACCACTCTGGAGAAGTGGAAACTTGTTCTCTGGAATGATGAATCACGCTTCACTGTCTGGAAGCCTGCACAGAGCCCTGACCATAACCTTTTTGGGATGAACAGGAATACCGATTGCGAGCCAGACCTTCTCATCCAACATCAATGCATGACCTTAAAAATGCTATTTTGGCTAAATGGGCACATGTTCGCACAGACACAGTCCAAAAGCTTCTGGAACACCAAAAGGGGAGGGGGCAGTGTCTCTATATTAATGCACATGATTTTGAAATGGGATGTCCAACAAGCCCATATATGTGATGGTTACGTGTCCACATACTTTTGGTCATATATTGTAGCTTTCTAGTGACATATGGTATGGTAAGTGGTATCTGTATGTTTTTCTGGTGTTGTTAGGACCTGTGATGAAATGCTAAAAATGGGTTTGTGAGCTTTAAGTTGATCACTTCTATACACTTTACTTTAAAACAAGATAATAATACCGGTAATTATATTTCAGAATGACACAGGTTTCAAGTGAAAAGATGCATTCACTCCAGCAAAGCTCAGATAATGGGACAGTATGTACAAAGTGGACAGGGGTCACAGTGGTAATCATCAACATATGTAGAGCGCTGGCCTGTAGTATATGGCTTAAGATTCCCTTTTGTTTATACATCGAATATACTGCAGGGCAGCACTTTACATGTCAGCAACATATAGGTTGTATAAAATGTATAGGTGGCTAATTTTGCATCCCTACACCAGGATAAGGATGACAGTTCTGTTGCACACATAGTTAAGCCTGTTTAGTCACAGTTTAGTTTTGCCATTACATATAACAGTCTTGTGCCCACTAAAAACACTATTTCAACTGCCTTTGTTTTTCCTATTGCTACACTTATCTTAAAAGTGTGTTACTCTAAATGTAAAAAGATCTGTCAAAACAATTTCTTTTTGGTTAGTCTTGTCTAAGACACCTGTAAACAACAAAACATTTAGCGAAATACTAAAATAAAACAATTAACCATATTGTGTATTTACAGAAAATACATTTCAATAATGGTATTAAAACAACGCTGTGCTTCGATTCTGAAAGCTTAGCTACTGTTACACAATGCATATTTTACTGAATATAAGCACACATAAGTGCAGCATGGTCAATTATTATTGCTTATATGATGCTTATATGGGGGCAGCCCATTATGGATAATCCCCATATGCCCACCAAAATCACCTTCTCAAAAACCTTATAAAGTAATAACCTAATTCACGTATGTTAACGTGTCAATATACTCATGCTCTTTTTGAACCCTTTCATTGTTTTCCGCTGGTTTAAAATGTGTGCTCTAACATAGTTGTTATGATGGAACGCTATGCTCCTTTACAAGAAAAGCTGTTACTGTAACTAATTAATATTAAATAACACTAATGGCTTTGTACACATTTTCTTGTTAAGGAATTAAAGAATATTCCATCATTTTAACGTTTACTCGGTAAATACACTTCATTGCATATGATAGTTGAGTGCCCCTTTTAAATGATCACTTTTGTCCCTCTGCAAATGCATGAATAATGTTTAGTAGAGTTTACAAGAAGCAGGGGCTCAGGGTATGAGACCTTTTTAAATATGCATCATTTAAATAAATAAAGTTGCAGAACAGTTGGTATAATCTAAGATTATAGGTTTTGTTCCATCTATTCTGCCAAATTTCACATTATTTTTTAACTAAATGTAGCTTTTGAACAAGCATTCACAGCACTTGTGTACAATGTTGCCTTTTTTATATAACTTGTAATTAAAATTTCAGAGGAATCAATTAAATGATAGATCTTGACATACAGTGACACAAAAAGCAAGTTTTGATTGGAGGGACAGCACCTTTAATTTGTTTAAAAACTGATTATCTAAGTCATTTTAGTAATGATACAGTCTTATATATCATATAGTACCTTGTAAGCATACCAAACCTTGGGGCTTAAGCCCCCATTTCTTATCTCTCTTACTTACAGTCAGTAATCATTTCATTTATTGGTTGCCTTCTACAATTTTTGGGTACTTTTAAATAACTGTAAATGGAGCACTAAGGCTAAAGATGACTCAGGAGGCACATATTCTCTCTCTCTCTCTCTGAATGTGCGTTAATAATTAAATAATGCATTGGACCAGGTCCTGCTTAACATAAAAAGAAAGGACAAATATAGTTTAGTAGTGATCATCATCAAGGTCCATTATGAGTAAGGATTTCTGTTTTGGCTGCATGTCTCATTAAATTAAATGGAATTTAACAATATAATGGATGTACTAATACGCTACACATGAATCATTATTTTTTGGTAATTTATAATAAAAAAAAGTAAAAAAACCCTCAGAATGTAAAAAAATTAAGTGTTTTTATAAATGACTGGTATATGATTGTCACATCGAGGTACACATAAAATAAATACGGAAAGCCAGTTAAGTTTGCTTTGCCAATTGTTCTTTTGTGATCATTATGTACATTTCATAAGCATCATGAAAAAGCTCCATCTGAAAATTATAGTAAATGAAAGACTAAAAATATGTACTACTGGTTGTAAATTTTATGATATTCTTGTAAGCAGGCAATATAATCTTTAAAAAAAAAATCACCGATCTGGTTATTTTTTTCTTATGCTGTACATATTTATGGACACCTACGTACCCAAAAACATAATATAGAACGACAATATTTTATTTATATTCTGAGTATGTTTTACCAATAATTCTTCACACTAGAGACTGGATTCATAATTATCTGCACCTCCCAAACAACTCTACCAGCTCTATCTTAACAGTGATGTCATATGGGTGGAATGATGACATCATGAGATTCTTTACACATATGATGTGGCATGGTTTTGAGGTCCTGTCACTCAGTCTACATAATAATTGGTCTTGGCATCTTCTGCCTTTTTTAATGTTGGTCATGACCCATTTACAGTCAACTGGCAATTATAAGACTATAAAGTTTTCTGCAGTGAATGTCAATAAAATGTGTAGCCTAAATGATATATTTATATTGCATAATATCAGACCATATGTCATTACACACATTTAAACACATTTATAGATTTCAGGTAATCCAGATTAGGACAGAAACAGAGGAGCCAGATTACCCGTTATGCAACCAGGGCAGATGAACAGGGCCCATTGTAATGTAAGGGCCCTATTGCACAAAGCAAAATATACAATAGACAGCAGGCATTCGAAGTATATTTTGCACCTGGGAAGACCATACAAGTCCATAAAATCACCCAGGGCAGGCTACCCAGAGCCCTCCCTCTTCTGGGGAGCGGTTTAATGAGAGGTTGGGGCTAGCCTTGCGTGTATGAATGATGGGCATTGTCAGCCAATTATTGAATACGGGCTAACCACCGATAAGGTTGGGGCTAGATCCAAATAACATTGAATTGTCTGGGAATGAAATAGGGTGGGGAGTGGGCATGACTAAACACCCGCTTCTCTGACCTGGACAAAGAACAGAGAGACCAAGTATATATAGCCCTCATTCCCCTCCATTTGAATGTAAACACAAAGCAGGCAGCCAGTCTACAGCCTATGACACAGACATACGCTTCGTCACAGGCTCATAATGCAGACAGGAAGTGCCCCTGGAACAAACCACTCGAAGCAGGTCATTATTTTCTACCTCTCCTCTGCTTCGAATCACACCCTGACACACAGGGTCATTGAAGGACAATTAGTGGGGAAAGGGCAGCTGTCTGTGGACTCCTGAGGGTGTTTAGGCCCTCAGCAGCTGCCCCCACTGCCCTACAGTAGAGCATAAACATCTAAAGTTTTCTAAACCTTGATAACTTTTTTTGTTAAATTGTGCAGAACACAGAAAACAGAAGGATGTTTATCTAAACACCCCAAAATCCCCAAGAGTAATGTTTCCAGTCTGGAACCTCTACGATGCATCAAATGATTTTAACGCAACGTGAATTAAGTTAATAGCCTGTAAGCTGGCAGACGCAGGACCCTCACATTCTGTACCAGTCCTTACCAAGTCTTATGTGTCTTCATGTTATTGTTTTTGTTGTTTGTGTTCTATCTCTGTAAAGAAAAAAAGTAATGATAACAACCTCTGTTTATAAATTCCAAGTTTATATTTGAAGACAGATCCACTTTTAGCTAAAGATGGGCGAGACACAATGGGGTCACGTGAGAAGTGACATAAATGGCAGAAACTTGAAGTAAGATGGTACAAATTAGGGCGATGCAGGAGTGGGATGCAACAAGGTGCATAATACTAATTCAGATGACTTGTACGCAACAAGGAGTAAGTTGGGTGTAGGTGAGATCAGGATGAGTGTATTGGGGGAAATATTAACATATCAGATCTTCACTATATCTTGCTGCAGATGACATGAATTACTACGAAGTGGAGGGCTAAGCAACATATGGATAAAAAATCCCCAATATTTATGCTTTAGATAGG
The DNA here is from genome assembly GCA_023333645.1 of Sceloporus occidentalis. Lineage (NCBI taxonomy): Eukaryota > Metazoa > Chordata > Lepidosauria > Squamata > Phrynosomatidae > Sceloporus > Sceloporus occidentalis. Next base: position 5,754,229 of record JALMGF010000023.1, read on the forward strand.
TGTTTTTTTTAATGGCATTTTCTGGGCATGCGCTGAATTTTTGCTTTGTTTTACTACTTAAGACTGATACGTCTGCAGTTGTTAAATTGATTGTAAGATCATGTTTATACTTTAACTGTGGTGTTTGCCTGATGCCCTAAATACCCTTACCAATGATAGACATTAAAGTACTCAGTGGATACTTTAAAATTCATTTTTTTAACTTTTAAAAATGTTGCAGCTCTGTGACTCCTTCAGGATTCTCAAAATTTTGGCTGCTCAAAACCAATCACAGGAAGGAAATGAGAATCACTAAAATCAAAGGGAGCATCAAGTGAGACGGATTGCCCCAACTTGGTCAGGAACTCTCCTAGCAGGTGATGCTGCTTATGTATGCATAGCACCTTTATTCTATGAGCAGGGGAGCGGCATTTGGTTCTGAACACCCCCTATCAAATAAAGGTTAACTTGGATTAAATTCTCTGGGAAAATCTCACAAGAGTCGCCAAAAGTCACAGTGGAATTAAGTCCGTTTTTGGAGTGGATTGTGCCCCTAGAAGACTTCAGTTGAAGATTTCATTGGGTCTCCTCTTGGGATCCAGCCCATCCAAGGCTTATGCCTGGGGGGTAAGGAAGTTTGGTAAAGATTGAGGACTCAGCTTCCACTGTGGCTCTACCACTTTTGAAGCACCGATCACCCTTTTTTTTTTTTTTTACAGAGCATGGTAGTAGATGGATGATGAGAACAATTCCCTCGGCTTTAAATTAAAAAATTGCTGAGCAAGAAATGCACTTCACCAAAAGCCTCTCCTGTGAGATAAGAAGGAGTGGGAAGGGAAGAAGACGAATTGTACAGAGGCGACTCTGCACAATCGCTCTATGGATTTATTGAAAAAAAAAAAATATATATATATATATAAAAATATATATAATGGCTGAAGTGTGTTTTGAATTTATACTCAACTAAAAATTCTTATAATATACCAATTTGCAGATCTGCAAATCAGATTATGAGTACATAGTGCAGCAACAAATAAGCCCTACGTCTACAGGTATCTGCCTATTCTGTGATCTCAGAGCTTGCTGTTTCCCAATGAAAATATACTGCTTTGGACACAGGTGCCAACATGGGGTATCATACCAGACACCTAAATCCACACCAGTAGGGGTTATACTTAATACTACAGATCCAGTACTCAGTAGAAATACATTCTATACATTGTAAGCTGTGTTTGCCGTAGACATTTGATGTACTCATTGTTTGTGACCAGAGGCCAATCAGTTGCGGTCAAGATCTTCTGGGATCCCACAGGCCTGTAACATTTTGGCCCATTTGCCAATTTTTTTTCTGAATTGTCAGTAATATTACTATTAGTTTATTTATATAGTTCTTCATACTCAGGAGGGTGAGCACAAAATTTTTTGTGTTACCAGAAGTGGTAGAGGTTAATACCGTCAGGCAATTTAAACGTCCATGAGAGATCAGATTTTGTTTCCCAAGACAGTAGAGCATATTCCTGCTTTTCTACTTATAATGCCTTGTATTGCCAGGCCGTCAATTGTGAGCTCACAAGAGCAAAATCATCTTCTCATTCTTACACCAGTATGTCTGAAGGTGTGTTCCATTTTATCGTCAAACCGTATACTGTCAGTTTTCCTGTTACTGATCATTTTCACTGTCCACCTATTATCCTATGAAATCACTTGGCGCACGATAAATGAATATAATATAATGTACAGGATTTACAAATCAAGATCAATGCACTTTACCAATGGATCTAAATATATCACATTTAATTTGATTTTGGTAAAAAAAAAATTCTACAATGTTAATGATCAGTAATGAATGTATTGTTAATGATCATTATAAAAATAAAATTGCAATGAAAAGGAGATATTAGATCATTCTGTAAAAATGATCAGCTCTGGAAGAAAAGAAAAGAAATACCGCAGCCCACTGAAAACCACGGCCAACAGAAATGCTGCATTGTGCATGCAGACGGGAAAGCCGCGCGTTAAGGGTTAAAATTACCCCGAAACCCCACTTTATCAAACCACTTTCCAGTTTTAACAAAACTAACGACAGAAAGCAAAGCCCCTCTCCAAACGCTAGAATGTCCTAACGGCTTGTGAAGATAAACGAGCGGCTTCTCCCGGGAGCAGTCAGGCAGCATCTGACACGGCCCTGCCCCATGCAGCATCCCTTTCACGCCACGCCTAAAGATTCCATGAGTGGAATGTTCAGCACGACGCAAAGATTCCAATCGCAAGCTCCACGGCGTTCTGGAATGAACCACCGCGTTTGATGTCCCATCTCGCTGGCCCGACATACCGGAGCATCACTGGCTCCTCCCCCTGACCCCCCCTGTGTTTCACTGAGAGATGGCAGCGTCCGCTGTCTTACAAATTCCCCCTCCCACGTGCTGCTTCTGCTCTGTGTGCCTGGGTGTAGCCGGTGCAAGAGCAGCATCTTCCCTGATGCTCGTCTGCTGCATCTTTCTCGCACAGCTGTTCCTGGGACATCACAGCAAGCTCTGCAGCCACCTATACTTCTCACAGGTAAGCCTGCAGCAGGATGCCACTGACATTCTGCTTGCCCTCATTATTTTAACCCCTACTACTGTCTTTCAGAGGATGGTTGGCAGGGATTAACCATTTACTACATTTGTAAAGAATTACACAAATTGCTGCTTATTTTAGTTTTTGTTCTCCTTTTTCAGTAACTTGATTCTTATCCCACCTCTATCTTAATAGTTATGGTGCCAGACAACAAAGGAGCTCTCCTATTCCCAATCACTAGTCTATATAGATATATATGTAGACCTCGATGACCATCGTTGTCAAAAAAAAGTGTGTTTGGTGCCATTGGTGGATTGTATTGGTTCATCAAACATGAACTTGTTGAAATAGTCCTAATTTGTTTACAAATCATCATCTTGTAAGTAATGTTGATTAAAAAGCAATTGTTTCCAAAGATTTTTGTAGATATACTATGTTGCCAGTGAGTTGAATGGACAGTTGCAGTTTTGAGTATCTTGGATCATTATATATAAGAAAGAACAAGTGAAGGTTAGGCTTCTGTATGCATAGATGCTTTATTGTGCGACAAATGGAACTGAAGCTTAAGCCTTTGGGTATCAGAGGTTTGACTCTAGCTTCTCGCCATAATGATGGGGTTAAAAGTCCCATGTAAACACTATTAGAGCATTTACTTGCCTAGGCTGAAGGATGTTGCTGGAGTAGGAAGGCTTGGTTTGGGTGTGCCACAGTGAGACATTGGAGAAGACTTGCTGATATGGGAGCAGCACCACTGTCTGGACTAATGTCTGCTGTCTGTATAATAAAAGACAGACATACGCGAGGAAGCCGACTTTCATCATTGGTACCTGCAAGGGGGACATGCAGCCCATATGTCAACTTCTACACGGCTGTCTGGGTACTGTGCACATAGGGACAGCTTATATATATATATATATATATATATATATATATATATATATATATAGTATCTTTTATATTATGTAGCTTGTTTTCAGTGAAACAAGCAATGCAAGCAATTCTTTCAATATTTATATGCGTTTGTGGACTTATTGTTCAATACAATGCGGCACTACAGAATTGAAAGGTTGTTTTTTTCTAAATATGTCTCAATAATTGCAGTTGCATATATATATATATATATATATATATATATATATATATATATATATATATATATATATGTGTGTGTGTGTGTGTAAAAAATAAAAATAAAAAAATAGAAATATATATATTTATACACACTGATACATACATGTTGTGTACAGTATATATTATGGCAAAGCTGGTAGTATGTAACAGACATTAACCAGTTTTGCATATTGTGCGTTCTCTGCTTGACAGTCTGTGTTGCATCTGGTAAGGCTTATGTTGGTTAATGACACATACAATGCTCCAAATATTGGACAATCAATGTATGTATTAAATTTTATATTTCAAATATGTATCAGTTCTGTTCAAAGTGCTGATTTTATCACATAGATAAAAATGATTAACTGTACATATGGGTATAGCAGATGAAAAAATAGGTTTGTAGGCCTAATCAAGAAAAGATCTGAACACGCTGCTGTCTGGAAATAATTAAAAAGAGCTTTTTGGCAATTTGGTTTGAATGTTACACGTTTAATGTAGGTGGATGTAGGTCTATGAATTAAGTGTCCTAGGGAATTCTCGAGAATGGAGGTGGGGCAATGTTAATGAAATGACAAAATTCAAAAGCTCTTAGATCTTTATGGCTGCCGGAGCGTGGGCTGATGTTTCAACAAATAAAATGCTTTCTTGCTCTAATATCAAGTATACACATAGAGGTTACTGTTTCTTGTACGTTAGGAGAATGTTCCAGAACAACACCTTCTCATGCCTATGCTAATGAGTATGCGCACATCGTCGTGCGTCAGAACATTCCAGAACAGACAAATGAAAGCGTAGAACAAACAATGGGTCCATGACAATAGGATGTTTCATGATAAGACTGCATGGGAGAAAGGTGTCAACAGATATGGACAGAAGTGAGGCGATTACGAGAACATGCTATAAAAGCTATTCTAATTTCAGAAAATTAGGGGCTGATTGGCTAACAGTAAAGCTGCTGGCTGTATTAAGAAAATGTTTTCATATTTAAATATTAGTCCTGTATGACCTTCAGAGCACTGGCCATGGAATACTGTATGTAGTATGCAGTGGTTCCTACTTGCTAAACAGTCCAATATGGCCGCCATAACCCTGCTACAAAATGGAAGAACACAAAGTACGACATGGCAAATCCTACAAATTAAACTGTAATGTGATGGTTTTTAGCACGTTATTACAAAAAATAAAGCACTACTAATCAATGGTTAAGTTCTTTGCAATTTGTAGAGAATTCAAACCGTGCTAAATACCGTTGCTTTATACATTCTTTCGATTCAGACATCCTACGCCCATTGTGATGCATATGAAGCCACTCCTTAATGCTACATGCGTAGGCGAGCAAAGTCAACCACGTCGTCCTCAAGGTTTCCATGCATTCCTTTTTTAATTTCAAGAAAATACATACTTGAAATACCATTAATGCAGTGATTTCTTCTGGATTCTTCATCGGTATGAAATCTAATTCAACATTTCCATACCATCTTATTTGAAAAAGTGTACGTTAGTGTCTGCTATTGATAAACCACGCTGGTTTCCTCCTATCTTTCAACGTGTATCCTAATGCAATGAGAAATCGAAATATGGATGGCTATGGAGTGCTAAAAGCATAGGTCCGGGCCTTCTATTCTTGCTAATTTAATTTGGTGTGGTCTGTTTTTATATATGGCGTCTCAGAAAGACCACATCGTATAATATAATTGCGTAAAAGAAAATGATGGTAACCGTTACCATAGGTTACCATCATTTTCTTTTACGCAATTATATTATACGATGTGGTCTCTTTTTGCCGTATTAAATGTAGACTAGAGGTGACATTGTCATTGACTATTGGATGGTTTGTTTTATGGAATGACAAAATAGCCGTGAACACTTCTTTGAAGATAATGGTGTATTGTTCACATTACATGACATTTGTAGTAGACGAGCATGGAGCATTTTAACTCTCTGTGTTTCATATACTACATTATTGTGCGCAGTTTGATTTTGAGGTGGCTTCCATATTAAAAGCAGGCCTTGTACAAGGATTTAATATATCAAAGGTCAGCTTATATATGTGGCATGGATGACACAGTAACTATAGACCAATTAGAAAACCCAGAAAGATAATTAAGGAATTAATTAATACGCAATGATGTGTTTAATTTGGAACTATTATTTGTAGCTCAGTTGTCATTGGCGATCAGAAGTCACATGTCTTTGATATGATGTCTGATATCCCTAATATGATGTCGTGGCAGGGACTTTAGAATAATCAAGCCTCGGGGGAACTAGCAAAGCACATATTCTATAAGGATATATATAATATATATAATATGGATTAGTATAAACAATTTCTATTTTTTGTTATTTTGATTGTATACTACATCTTTCAGTGTCCAAGGGTAAGAATGAAAATGCGCTCTACTTGGGATATCTTTTTGAAACATGATGTTATAGAAAACTATATACATATTTTCTTCTTACCACTTTTCTTGTCCTGGTTCTAGAAATGTATCTATTCCTCTTCTGTGGTGAAAAAAAATGGACCATTTAAAGAGGAAATGACAGAAAAATGTCTATTTAACCCGTTTATTTAGTTGAATCTCTAGTTACATTGATTGTCACTGCAGTAGGTGTATTGCATGGCCTGGATAACAGTTGTAAAGTGCAGCACAGGGAAGGTGTCATCGTATTTCTGCCTTTAAGAATCTAGAAATGTAAATAGCATTCTTTGTAATGAATTTAAAAAGTCACAGGTTTTCATAATGGTTATGTCGGCTTAATAAAATGTGTAGTCTTAGAAACATAGAAAAAATAGAATTTGACGGCAGAGAACTAGTCTGTTATTTTTCGTTTTTAAAATATATACATGTTTAGTATATTTTTTAGTTCTTGCATTGACCAAATGCACGTTTTACTAAAAATATATATTTTTACAAATTCTGAAAATTGTCCTAATAATCTCACGTGTTACAAGCTCATTTACAAGAATGAGAGGGGAGAGGCAAAACATTACAGCGCAATGCATTGCTTGCCCCAAACAGGTACTGAAAGAGTTAACAGTTTGTGTTGGCATCCATTGCGTTTACGGATTGATTTGCTATACAATCTATGGGGAGGTATCTGTAGAAATTTCCTTCTCCTGCAGTATCTGTGTTGAAATGTGGTACGTCTTAAAAATAAAAAATATGTCACTGCAGAATTTTAAATTCACTTTTATTTATATATTTATTTATTTTTTTTAAACTAAATACGCTTACTTATATATTTATATTTCCTAAAAGCAGGCATATTTAAAATATAATTCAAATTTCGGTTATAATGAACATATTATAAATCATATCATGTCAATACTGTTTATATTTATTTTATTTTTTTTAAATGTTGTGCTTGCTAAATTTATATTTGTTAGAATTGGTAGAAAGTCTATTTTATAAGAAGTTCTAATCGTGAAATTCGAAATGTGTGATTTTTATTGAAATATAAATATTTGATGCATTCGAAGTTTAGCGTGGTTGCGGCTCTTGATCACTAGGGTGTGGCTCAGTGCAGTGTACACTGATGAAATTAAAATGGATTTAACGCAGTTTAACCTACGCAGCTGCAATGGTATGTCACATTGCTTTGGCCTCAAAACGGTTAAAAGCATCTGCATCCAACACGACCTTACTGGGCTGTGAGAGATTGTTATTGGAGCTTACATTTCAGACAATGTGGTGTGATCCTAAAGCACAGGCAACTCTTTAAACAAATATACCGCAGAACTGTCTGCTTTGTCATTCTGCAACCGTTCTTTACTTGATCGGCAAAACTGTGGGACAACAAGTGGTAGTCACAAAACATGGCGGTGAAAATGAGCCAACAAACCTAATTCAGAACGATTCTTTCAAATATACACATTCATTTATCTAGGCTAGAACATTTATTTTAAGATTTAAATGGTAAATTTGTGTTCCTATTTCAAAGCCAGTTTTTATTCTTTCAATCTAAATTAATTGAGACTGTAACAAAAACCCCAGGCAATGCTAAATTTTTTCGAGTGTGAAAATCCATTTTGAATTAAAATGCTGGATCATCCCTTGTAGGAAAGTGTGCAAATAGAGCAAACTTTTTTAAATATACATATTATAGTCAATTTAAGTATAAAGATAGATATATAGATATTTAATACTGCTTTAAAACAAGCATTTTTCCCAATGTTCCACATATTAAATAAATAAAATCACATCATGTCAGCATCATTAGAATAAGTCTAATGATTTAAAATAGTCAAACAGATATAAGTTCTTCAAATAAATGTATTATATGAAATAATATTCTCATTACCATTTGTTCTTCTAAAACATCATTTACGCACTGACATAACTTTTTTATATCAAATTATGAAACTTTTTTTTTTTTTTTTTACAATAAATATCTTTGGGTTGAATTTATATAGGTTTCACATGCACATTTTTTTTTCCAACAATTACTTGGATGTCTCTAATTGAGCAAGTGTAACTCAAAATAATATTTCATCTGAAACAGATTACAGATACCGTAGATACACACAACCGCCTCTTTGTGAGTAACTACATTTACTAGATAATTCAATATTTTTGTTATATAGTTAGTTATAATTCTGTGAATTGGTTTAAGCATTTTTTTTAGAAACTACCAATATTATATAAAGAGAAATTAATAAACGATAATAAACTTAAAAAAAGATAATTTAGTTAGCTAAGCTAGGATGTTAAATCTTTAGAAACGTTACATAGCTTGTGGCCTGTAAGTAAACGTTTGCTACACATTCTTAGAGATTTTGTAAAACTAGGTAATTCTTATTTAATTATGTAAATTCTCTGGATGTAAATATAAAACAATATTCCACCACTGAAGCTTTTTCTGCAAATATATGAATATTTTAAATACTTTTCACATTATCTACAATATACTTCACAACTACAGTACTATAATAAAACATAAAAACCTGTTAATTCCTACCACCAGTGTGTATATTATATATTACATTTTGCTGGTGATCACAGCTAAGTGAATGACGTAAAAAGTGGATCAAGGTAATTATCTAAAACTTTATAGCTTTATTTTAAAATAAACTATATGAATACTACAATCATTACATTTTTCTTCTTAAAATAACTTTTTTTTCTTAATTATCGGAATTTGCTTCAAACAATAGTATTGACGTGAAATGCTTAAACATAATTTAAGAGATTTATTAAATAAACTTTTAAAGATAATTCATAACATTTGTTTTAAGGTTACATTTTTAAAATATATTATATATATATTAAATAATGCAATAAACTATAAAAACGCTACTATCATTTTTGATCAAATGTTTTCAGAAATACATACAAAACCAGTTAAAATTGTACAGCTGAACATAATATCAAAAAATATATTTTTTTTATACTTGCTATTTTGTTTTTTGGATAAAATATATCCAACATCCAGTGATTTATATTCTGGAGCTCCGACGTCTTTCATATAAAGCTTATTTGCGTTGCAGTATTAAAATGCTGAGAATTTGGAGAACATTTCAAGAGATCTAATCTGAAATAAAATAAACAATATTAGAAGAAGGTTTTATAACACTAAATACTCAATAGTTGTAAAATTACAGTGAAGCTTAAATAATGAATAGGGTGTGGCCTGGTTTGGAAGAACAAGCCACGAAAAAAATACTTGTCTTTGTTCCGCCATTAGGTTATACAGGTGGATAGAAATATAATTCCATGTTAATTGTTTATATACTCTGGACATTTAATTGGGGAGCTTGTACATATAATATAGTATATATATATATTATTATATATAATATAGTATGCATTAATTCATCCAATAATGGAATAGAGAATAAAATCGGCTATTTCTATAGTATGTAAAATACCAAAATCAGAAATTGATACTTTAAGTCAAATTTTGATCATGTTTATCAGAACAATCATAATATTCTAAAAAATATATTTTAGTTTTGCGTTTTAATTGGAATATCCAACATTTGTCTTCAGTTGATACATTTTTATTCAATTTTAGAATAAGGAAAGAATTGTACACTTTCAATCGGATTGTAAAAAAATGATGTGATTGATCTGTATGTTAAATGTTTTTTCTGCTATCACAATGACATACTGAGAAATAAGTTCATGGCAATGAAAAATATGAAGGAAGATAATATATTTTCTGTTGGTAGGATGTTCTCTGCCGGGGTTTAAAAAACTGTGAAAACATTAGATTTAAAAAAAAACTAAAAAAAAACCTGTAACTTGTTCACTGTACAGTGAAGTGGCACTGCTAGCTTCTTTTGAAGACGGAGGCTGAACAGATGCAAATGCATTCACTAGCGCTCCTATTGTGCACAATCCTTCGTGTTGCCAGACTGAGCCACTGAAGCTTTCCAGTGAAGGTTTCCTCTGCTCCAGCTTTGGGCTTGTGATGCGGTGGAAAGGTTTTTCTGTACACCTTGAATCGCCTACCGCTGGACCTGCATACTGTTAGTCCAACGCGCCAGCCCTTTATTCTCTCTTGAAGCCACAAATAGAATCCTTTCAGCTCTATTACCTCCTGTAGAGAACTAATTTTCCAGCAGTCAAGCTCAATCTGGATAAATAATTAGAAAGAGAGGAAGACAGAGATGATCACTATTGGTGATGTCTGTAATGTATTTAATGGCCCAACTGCATGTCACTGCTAGGTTTCTATCAATTCATGCATGTACTAATATATATATATATATATATATATATATATATATATATATATATATATATATATATATATATATATAATTGCCTTAAAGGAGAAGAACAGAGGACAGGAAAATATTGGATTACTGATATTCATAGCAGAGTGCGCCATGTACATTATGAGATGGCAACGCCTGCATTTAATGTAATGCATTGGCTGTAAAGCAAATTGTACTTTACATTGTCAGTTTATATAGCTTTGTGCGGGTAATAATATCCCTGTGTAAGTAGTCAATATAAAATGATATATATATATGCTAATTCCCGTGATATATATGTATATATATAATATGCTACAGTGATGATGATATGCTGTCTATTCATATAATATTAAAAAGATACCATTAACACCACAGGAAGGACCAAACATCTTACGTGTGGTGTGTTTGAGTCTGTTTGGCAGCGGAGAGGCAAATAATACTGTACAGCACTAAGCAACACATCGAACTGCATGGGTGTGTCAGTGAAGATCCCATGAAAGATCTCTGTTACAATATATGACGGGTCTCTCGAGAAGCAGTGATGAGTATGCACCTTTCAGAATGCATTGGCAACCTACACTTATCCTGGTCCACAGAACTAGGTACATCTTTATTAGATACATAATGGAAGAGTCATTTAACATGAGACTCGGGGCAATGTTACACAAAACACATACAACACTATGTTATGTAAAGGAGTGTTAGAGTGATTAACTGACTAAAGCATTGCTGGATTGTGCTGCTGTACATTGAATAGGGTGGTGCATACATTAGTCTTTGTACATATGTAATGGCAGCCACACGTTGACATGAAAGGAAACAAAGCAGTGTAGAAACATTAGCACACAATGGCTCTTGTCTAAGCTTCCGGCAAGCCTTGCCCCCCCCCCCCCACCACCACAACCTGCCTATATAAGGGTTAAAACCAAGATGCAGTTCATCCCGTTCCCAGCAGTACCTGCTCAACACCCACACAGGGATCAGATAAAAATAGGTCAGGCGCTTGCACGGTGGGTCTTCTAGCACATAGTGCTTGATTGCTCTGCACCTCCCAAGTCTGAACATCTCCCTTGGGGAATTCCTGAGTTTAATGCAATTGTTGTTGATTTTTAATTGAGGATGAGGAGGAGAAAAATGATCCTAAAAGAAACCTCAGCGACAATCTTTATTTCCTTCGTGTCTCTGTCGGTCTTCTTGAGAAGTCCATATCAGAAAGAAAAGGAATCTGTTGTGTTTGCAAACCTTCAAAATGATTGGCTGCATAGTTGACCATTCTAGCAGACACGTCCTCTTGCTACGTTTCCCAGTCGGGAATCGAGCCTTTTAACTTCTTAGCAGCCTTCTGCATGCTGCTATACATATTACACCGCCTTCCCATTGCTGCGTCTTTAAATAAAGACTCTGGTCCTTCCACCCCACCCTTTGATATTTTTTGCTTCTCTTCAGAATCCTATATGTGCAGAGGCTGCTTTAGTGGTAAGGAGTCTTTGTCTGCCTCTATGCTTTAATGCAGATGTTTACTGCTTTACATCGATTTCCTATTGGCTGGAAAAACCTATGGGGGGGATGAATGGAAAGCCTTTCTCGCAGCCTCCAAGTCTGCCCTACCTTTACAGAGAGCGTGATCATTTTTGGTATTTTAATTCAGTAATTTCTGAAAGGGAGGTGAAAAACAAAGGTCGGTTTTCATGTAATGGAACCATTAACATGTATTAATAATGCAGACAGGGTAAGTAGTTGGTGCTGTCCCCATGGGGAGGGAGGGAGGGAGGGGAGGACCAGAACGTAAAGCAGATGTGCATTAAATTCCGGATCCGACGGGGAAAGTCCTTTTGGGTCCCCTGGTTTATTTTTTTTTTGCAACAGACCGGTTTTAAAAATGTATGTGCCTTTATATCTTCATCATGGCCCCCGCTACTTATACTGCAGAAGTGAGTTAAGGCCCTCTCGGTTCTTTTCCTATCAGCCCAGAAAAGGTTAAATTTTAACCCAAATTACCACCAGTTGGGATTGTGCTTTATATATTCTAGATTCATTCTAAATAGATAATCAAAGGCAAGATAAGAGCGCAAGGCTATAGATATACTGTGCTTGCTGTAAATCACATTTATATAACTTGCACCTGCCACATATGTTTTATTCTGCTAATACGAGCTCTGGTTATGATTGCATGAATTCCTTTTTGATAGAGGTTGTCCAGCTTTCTAGAATTTAGTAAGATTTTGAAAAAGAGGTAAAATTGTAATGAAAAATATCTGGGGTTGTTTCTTGGAGCTCTATGCTACAGCCTTGACATACAATTTGCTGTGTAATACATAAGTAAAATATTTAGGGAACTCTATATATAAAATCGGCATTAAAACCAGAATATTTTTACTGCCTTTTTATTTGAATGGTAGAATCTTTACAAATATGTATATGTCTAGTATTTTTATATTTCAATATATGTCTCCTGTGGAATAATATGAACAGCATAACCTGTCTCTTCTAGTACAGGTTAATGAAAAATATATTTTAAAAGAAATTGTACATACACTTTCTTTGCAGAATGGCACAATTTGAAATCCATTTTATGATTTTTTTTTCTCAAATATCTTAAGGTTGGATGATATGTCACAGTATACGGTATAGGAAAATCATACATTTTTTTTTATACCAGCCGAAAACTGCTGTTATAAGGAATTAACAGGAATTGACCGTGTCGTTAATATTCGCTCTGAAACTCCATTAACACATGCTGGACTGCAGCAGATAACTACCCTAAATTGTATTTTGTATTCATTCAAGTCTGCAACAAGGGTTAGAAAAGTCATTTGAATAATTCTGTGCATAACTGTATACTAATGAGGGTGAAATCCATACTCGAATTGTACCCATGGAAATTTGAAATTGTGAATTAGCGGTGCCTTTATTAAGATAAGATTCCTTAATTTTGTTGTTTTTTTCCACCAAAGATTGATTTATTTCTGCCTGTCTGCTAGCTCCTCTTTTTCCTTAGCGTGTGTTGTAGTACGCCGTGAAGCGGATTGTTACAGACATGTAAATCACGGAACAGTGCAGTTCTTTACCAGTAGAGTGAACAGGGCATGTATAATGTACTGCTATGAACACGCATATGCATGTCCCTTTATTACAATGAGCAGTCAGATATTTCTCTAAGAATGGTTATGATGTATGTCTGGGCACACGTTTGTAAAATGTGAATTAAACACATTTTTCCAATTTTAAAACAATAAGCATTAAATGGATGCATGCAGGCGTGTGTGTATGTATGTATGTATGTATGTATATATATATATTATATATATATATATATATATATATATATATATATATATATATATATATATATATTATACACACACACACACACATACATACAATCCACAAATCAATGAGGTACCTTTATCAAGAAAACTATGAAAATAACCTAATGTTTAATTAAAATGTGAAAAAAATACAACACACGCATGGAACATGTGTTGAAGGGCTAGCGTGTTTTTAATCAGCATTATGGAATATAATGTAATTGGTTAAACATACGTAGCAACATTTACTCAAAGGAGTAAAATAAAATCTATTCATGTTAAAGAATGTTGGTCAAGTATCTGTTTCGCAACATATAGTGTTAAAATGTTATCATCTGTCTCATTACAGACATTCATTATGTTTACAACATTTTTAACTATGTTAAATAAAGCCTTATATTAGGCTTGTATAGTATTGTAAAAATAACCAAAAAATAAAAAAAATTGTCGTCAATGGATAATGCGAAAGGTCACCAGATATGTTTGTATCTGGGAAATTTCTAGACATACTGGTCCAGAGAGATTTCTCTCATGCTAGTTATTAGTGGCAGAGAAGGGGGCTGTACTAGTCTGTGATTGGACAGGACCAAACCTCAGTTCACCTACTCACAGCAAAATGAACCGTCCCAGAGCTGTGATACCTATAGACTTTGGGTCAGACTTTTAACCAGTTAAAGAGACCCTCCTGCCATCATATCTATTTGAATGCAAATGAAAGCTGTGTGGTCCCCTAAATTGTTTGTGGGTTAAATGTTAGGGATTTGTACCCTAAAATGGTTTTGTCACTTTTGGCTCTGTATATTTAAAAAAAAAACAAAACAAAGGTACATAAGGTGTTTGAGGACTCTTTTTTTATACTTTATCAGACCCCAGGGAGTCATTCAGATTTAAGATAGAGTGAGTTCTACATAGCACTTTCTTTCTAACACATTGTCATCTGCTTCTTTTCATGCATTTATTTGCACGGTCAGAACCAGGCCCGGACTGGGACAAAAAATAGGCCCGGGCATTTAAGCCTGAGCAGCCCATTTTTATTTATTTATTGTTAAAGCCCACCCTTCATGTACCATCTTTGCATTTACTCACTCATTCACACAAATCATTAACACATTCATTAATGCAGTCTCACAAATCATTCAAGCAATTCATCCACACATGAATTCATTAATTGTCATACGCATTCACACAATTCATCCACACATTTATTCATTCATTCTCATACGCATTCACACTACCCCCTCTCCCCATCTTATCTGCCCCTTCTCAATATGTACCCCCTCTCACTATCTATCCCCTCTCCCCATTTCTCACTATCTAACCCCCTCTGCCCCTTCTCACTGCACCCCCCTCCCTCACCCTACTTACCTTGTTGCCGGAGCAAGCAGCAACTGCGACCGGGCCCGTGGCAGGGCCGGATTGACTTAGGGGCTGATGGAGCTACAGCTCCAGGCCCCTACCCCTACCTCTACGGCCGCATTAACGCAGGGCCCCTTAAGCCCGCCACAACTGCGACCGGGTCCGCCACTCTAAGGGGCCGGGAAGCCCCCACCAGGACCGGCCTTAGGGGGTCTGCGGCCGCACAGGGCTTAAATTAAAACATCGGGGGGGTTTTTTTTTACTTTATTTAACATCCTCCATGTTAAATAAAGTTAACAAAAACTTTATTTAACATGGAGGATGTTAAATAAAGTAAAAAAAAAAAAACAACCCCCCCCCCCAATGTTTTAATTTAAACCCTGTGCGGCCGCACACCCGTAAAGCCGGCCCTGGTGGGGGCTTTCCGGCCCCTTAGAGTGGCGGACCCGGTCGCAGTTGCGGCGGGCTTAAGGGGCAGGTGCCCCTTATGCCCTGCGTTAATGCGGCCGTAGAGGTAGGGGCCTGAAGTTGCAGCTCCATCAGCCCCTAAGTCAATCCGGTCCTGCCCTACCCTGGCCCCTGGAACTAACAGGCATTGGCTGCTCTATTTTGGTTTGGGTAATCAAACAGCCAGCACCGTATTTCCTTGGGATATTGTGAATTTTGACCCTCGACCTGTCATCACATTGCAGGTTGTCATCATACAGCACTTTCCTGTCATGGCATTCCATCCCTGCCATCTTCGATCCCAACCTCCCGCAGCCGAAAGCTGCCATTAAATTGGTAAAACCATTGAAATAATCAGAAAAATATCTCTAAAAGCTACCATTATTAATAATATAATAAATATTTCAAAATGATCAACCTTGGCATGCTGGATCTCTTGAGTAACTGTTATATTATTGCACTGCCATGTTATGGGTGTTTCTCCCTGTGGTTTTTTTGAATTTCTAAATGTGGAATAGCAGATTTTGGTTTCTTCTGTTACATTAACAAAATATTTTTACATATTTTAATGTAAAAGATAATGGTCCATATTGATGCAGTATGCGACGTGAACACCCTGTAATTGCTTCGATTAGGATATTAGGTCCCAGCAGCTCCTTTGTGGCATTGGTTATTCTGTTCTGCTTGAGAGAGAATCGTATAATTCTAAATTTACTACAGTCATTTTGCGCCACTGATATGTTAAAACAGACTATAGGGCGATTCTTCCATGGTTCCTTTTAATGTCCTCTATCAAATACATTGTGCAGGGCAATGATAATGTTAAGCTCAGCTGCTTTATCAAGATAGCCCTATAAAAGGTGCTGTTCCACTTGTACTGCTGAACACATGCTATAACTACATCCAGCATGTAGAAACATCAATCCAACCAACTACTGTTGAATGCTGAAACAGTTACCATAAATGTATATTGAAACAAATGCTGCCTCATTCATATATTTTTTTCTGGAAACACCTGGAAGCAGGCACTGGTAGGTTGTTGCCATAGAAAAGGTGTGAAATGTATGAAGCAGTCCGGACTGCGTGGCTTTAACATTATAAACTTCCCAGATATATTGCATCTAGTACACTAAGCTAATTATGCTTATTTATTATATTGTACTTTGTTTGTAATCACCAAGTAATAATACGAGATGTCCGGGCTCTCTTAACCTCATCACTGTGATTCATTGATCACCTTTCTTGGATTCAAGGGGTTAAAGCTCGCATTGTGTTTAGTTTATCTTATTGTGTTCCTCTTCCTGTGATTAGCTCCAATTGTGCCTGAGCACTGACTTTTTTCTTAGTTGTGACCTACTGAAGCATGTTTCCGCCCCAGTAATTTCAGCCTGGCTGCTGTCCCAGAAAGATGGGTAGCTCAGTCTAAATACACAGCTACTTCCTCCTCGGCAGAAATAATTTTGCCACCTAGTGCTGAAGGATTCATTTTGGCCTTCATTGGTTATATATTTGGGTGCGAAGCCCATGCGTTTGTGTCAAATTATTGATTAATGTGTATGAATACATGTGTATGGAGATGTATAGACAAAAAAATGATATCTAACATGAAAGTATGCACAATTTGCATTTTCTATACTATACCACCCAAGTCTCTATGTCCTTCTTTCCTGCCCTGGCTTCCATCTTTTCTCAGAATGCAAGGACCAGTGCTCTACAACAAAATACTTCAGATTAGAAAGCAACAGCTGTATCTTAAAAAAAAAATAGATTTAATAAATAAAGTGTACTGTTTTCGATCTAAATGGCTTACCAAATTTTTACATATTTGGGTTTCCAAAACTGTTCTGACAGATCATCTGTTGTATCTAATAATATTTGTCAGGTGAACACAACAGGACCACAAGGCTGGTCAAATTCCAACATACCAGAGTATATATTGTATTTTATGGCTTTTGGGGATACATTTAAATGTATGGTGAGAGAGGTATTTCATCTTTGAAAGTATTCATGGTAATCTCTTGTTTTGAACAATTAAGTAAATTAAACAATGTTGCCTTTACTTGCACTAGTATAGTTGTGTTTTAAAAACAAGAGATTTATTTTTCCGAGTGTTTGTGATGTTCAATGAATAGACTGCCAGGAGTGCCTTTATAAAGCTTTTGCAACTTAATTTCATGCTTTCGCACAATACACCAGATATACAACAGATTCTTTGCTACCAGTTCTAGAAACTTCAAATTACAATTATTATAAATTAAGACAAAATAATAGTTGATGTCGGTCACTAAAAACCCTAAATTGTAATCTTTTTGCTGTGTAAACAGAGTAACTGACCATTTTAACTATTGGCCATAAGCTACTTTTTTACTTGCCTGCAATAAGAGATCTTGGCTTGCCGTTGCCCTAGGCCTGACCTCGGCTAACCCCTTACCTCCACAGCTGCGGTCTTTTATACTGAGTGTGAGGATATGATGTGATATCATGATGCAGTTCATTTGAGGCATGGTGTAAGGTCACTATGGAGGCAGTGTCGGTTAAGCATAGTTCTCCATAGTGTATTTGGGCCAGATAACCTAATAGGCACCCCCCCCCCCGGAAACGCTGCCCTAGGCTTAGTCGGCCTACTGGTAAAGTACTGGCTAGGTGGCATGCCTGGGAAGCTCTCCAGTTTCTGTGTATCCCACATATTGAGAGGCCACCATGTCAAATGTTCCTGCCATTTAAAGCAGTAAAAGAACAAAAATAAAAAGGACCGAAAAGTCTACTAAATAAAACAAAAAGTTTGAGACCCCTTTCAAGGTGTTTTGGATTAATATTAAAAATGTAGTTATATGTTCACGCAAAAACTCTAATGTATCTAAATGTTCTCATGAAAATCTGAGTTATTTTCAGCGCCAATCTATACTGTAATGTCATGTTGGATTCTTCAGGTTACCATGGCAACTCCTATGCCTCTCCCTGAGAGCCTGCACCCTTTATTAGAATACACCAAGCAGATAAAGATAAATGAGGCTTACATCCTTTAACAGACGCATATTCACTACCAACCACATATAGCAATTAACATAAATTACTGACGGTTAGTCTGCAGGGAAGTTAATTAATGGGTCCCATAATCTGCATTTGCTTTGCTGCAGAGCCTGTCTGCATTTTAACAATGATAAATGCTTAATCGTACTGTTTTATACATGACGGGTATATTGAGGGAATTTGTTATGCAGTTACACGGCAGGCCTTTAAGTCATTTTGGATACCCCTGAGAGTTAACATCAAGTTTGTTGTTATTTACAGGTGTCCAGATCAAACCGTCAGTTTTAGGGGGCAAGAGGTAGGGAGGGTTGGGGCCAGAGATACAAGAGGCAATGGTCAGAGGCGTTGTCACCCACCCGTCTTATCCAAACAGCCACCTCATATGCAGGGTGTTGCAAGGAGGCCACGTGGGAGCTGTAATGTAAATAAGTAGTAGTGCAATACACCTTGACGTGTTATAACTCCTTTTTAATGTTGATGTTTTTGAGGATGATTTTGGGGTAAAATCAAACTCTTCTGAACAAAACTGAGGTGCAGCCAGAGATGTTTTGGGTGAAATGTGTTGGATTAGTCTTTCACTTAAGTTCCAAAGAGCAGCTGCATCCCTGAAGGGGTTTGATTGAGCAGCCAACTTGAATGGGAACACCAAATGTTACATACACCGATCAGCCATAACATGACCACTGACAGGTGAAGTGAATCACACTGATAGTCTTGTTATCATGGCACGTGTCAGTGGGTTGGATATATTAGGCAGTAAGTGAACATTTCATCCTCAAAGTTGATCTGTTGGAAGCAGGAAAAATGGGCAACCATAAGGATCCGAGCGACTTTTGTCGACTGTGATGGCTAGACGACTGGGTCAAAGCATTTCTAAAACTGCAGCTCTTGTGGTGTGTTCCTAGTCTTCAGTGGTCGGTACCTATCAAAAGTGGTCCAAGGAAAGAGAATCGTTGAACCAGCGACAGGGTGATGACCAGCAAGGTTCATTGATGCACGTGTAGTCAAATCCAATGAGCTACTGTTCAAATTACTGAAAGTTAATGCTGGTTCCGATAGAAAGGTGTCGGAACCTCGTCTTGCACGTCACATATCTACTTGAAAGTCTGGACTCCCTGGCTTGCTAGCCAGGTCCTCTCTGGTTATTGTTAATCGCTTGCCCTCGACCACGCCCGGCCGGCACTCTGCTGTTTTGGTAGGATGCCGCGTGTTCGTATTGCGCCCGCTGTTCTGCGGCCTCGGCCGTCTGATGTATCACTGATTCGCTTTTGTTTTGGTTCGTTTATGTTGCATTTATTTTGTTCTCGTGATCACTTGCGCTATACATCTCCACTCATCATACGCCATTTATAACACAATGTATAGCAGGTGGTCTTGTTGCTTCCACGTCATGGTTATTGTATGTTTTGAGTAAAACTGAAAAATTTTCATCGGTATCGTTTTCTGTTACGAGTCCGACTGCTGCGAACTGTTGTTCCTCTGGGCATTCTTTTACTTGCTATTTTATGATCTGTCTTTTTGATTGCCGTGCGGTTAGTCGGACCGTTACTAGTTCCGTCCTACGTGTCGGATGTTATTTGTCTTGGGTCCTGCGCGACTCTTTATTTGTAACCCGTTTTCCGATGAATAATAAAAACTTTTAATTTCAAAAAAAAAAGAAAGGTGTCGGAACACACAGCGCTTCACAATTTGTTGTGTATGGGGCTGCCAAAAAGTGCCTACAATTGGCACCTGAGCATAAGAACTGGACCATGGAGCAATGGAAGAAGGTGGTCTGGTCTGATGGATCACATTTTCTTTTATATCACGTGGATGGCCGGGTGCGTGTGGGTCGCTTACCTGGAGAACACATGGCACCAGGATGAATCCATGGAGGCCACACCTCGCAACGTACAGGACTTAAAGGATCTGCTGCTAACATCTTGGTGCCAGATACCACAGCACATCTTCAAATGGTGGAGCCCATGCCTCGACGGGTCAGGGCTGTTCTGGCGACAAAAGGGGGACGTACACAATATTAGGCAGGTGGTCATAATGTTATGGCTGATTGGTGTATGTAATGGTTTTATTTATCTGATGGTGTTCATATGAATCTTAAATATCAGTGACCTAAAAAAAAGGCAGTAAGCAAGTGAAAGGGTAAGGGAGGAAGTATGTCAGAATGTATGGATGTATGTATTTTAGAATTAATATGTAAGTGTGTGTTAACATAAATGTGTAAGTGTTTGTGGGTTAGCATGTATATGTAAGTGTTAGGATGCATGTGTAACTGAGTACTAGCATCAATGTGTAGGTATTAGCATGGATGTATACATAAGTATTTGTAGGTTAGCATAGATATGTGTGTGTGTGTCAGCATGAATATGTAAGTGTGCAAACATGAATGTATATGTGTAAGTGGTGTGAAAAAAGTATGTCGGCATGAGTGTGTAATTGTGTGTTAGCGAGTATGAATAAGTATGTTAGTGTAAGTATGTGTGCAAATAGCCAATTGGCTTTGCTTGGCTATACTTGCCTCTCGGACCATAAAATGTCAATTCTCCCTCTGTAAGAACAGATTAAGGTTTTAGTCTTTAAACTCCATAATGATTACCCAAACATGTAAATTATTATCTGTAGTAGGTTCTCAAACCAAGTTGGACTCACACTTAATATACTTTTCACTGTGGTTTAAAGTAGTCAAGGCTTGACACATTTTCATACCTGGAACTCTGATTGTGTATCCATGATCCGATACGTGGACATACTGTATGCCTTAACATTGGATCAATTGAAATATTAAATCCATATTTCTCCAGACTTAAATATCTTACTCACTCCTCCAGTATTCAGTGGATTCCATAAAGACTCCTTGTCTTTTCTGTACAGCTTGAATGCATTTTCATGAAAGTATTTTTTTCTTCACATTGGAAAATGGCTACATATATTCGAAATATATTTAGAAGTCGTAAATCAGTAAATGTGTTATTGTGGAATACAACTACATTTTTTTTTCTAAAAGACCCCTAATTGCTCAGTGTGGTTTCATTTTGATATGTTTTATGCAAATCTAGTAAATCCAATCACAGAAATGTCATTGTATGTAAAAATAAATTGCTTTGCATTTTACATTACCAGACTTGAAGCAGATTGTATGCCTTTGTAGATTATATTATTCCAAAGAGAGTCATATCTTCTCACTTCTTAATAAATGTTTTTTTTTGTTAAATGGCGTTTTGAAAATGTCTTATAGAAGAACAGTCTTGCAGGACTAAAAATAAAGCCTCTAAATATAACATTGATGTGTGCACATAATTAGCAGCCCCAAGGGTGCCCAAAGTTAACTAAGCAATTGAATGTGCAAGTATGACGCTGCCTACGAAGCCCCCTTCTATACGCCATAACAATATGGGTGTCCCTAAAATGGGTCGTCATTGTAAAGGCTACTCAAGCTGCAAGCAGGATTTTCAGATGCTCAAAAAATGTAAAATGTAGGTAATGATACGAAGGAGGAAACTTAAAGAAAATATACAGTCAGTAGGGCTAACTAAAACTGACAAAGCAGGTCCTGCTCGAAAGGAGAAACACTGGATTTCCAATTACTCCACCACACAACTAAATGTTTATACAGGAGTAAAGGTAGTCAGGATGCTTTGACTGATGACCCTGGGTAATCTATGCACCAGTGAGACATCATACAATGCATTATGGGCATGGATTCTCTATTTAATTGGCATTATATAACAGTATATTGGCTTGAATAAACATACTACTACCCATCTTCTGTGACAAAAAACACAAATATGGTAGACCCAGAACAGAAGAATGAGTCATCTGGAAGAATTGAGATTCCAATAAATAACCAAATATATCCGAAAGGTTACGTTGTGTGAATTTATTTTTTTTTTAAGAAAGATAACTGTATTGTACACTTTTCCTGTTCAACAGCAATGACATGTATGTAGGGATGGCTAGAGATGGACAGAGTCACCCTTGATAAGAAAAATGTCTAAAGCCATACTAGCTCAAGAAGAAGTCTTTAGTCAATGTTAAATACTGGTTAATATATTTTCCTTGTATTTCTTCCTAAAGAGATCAGTAATATATTTTATATTTTGACCCTTTTCTATATATTCTAAAAAGAAAATGATTGAGGTTGAAGGGGACCGTGCACAGTTCACTTCAAGAGTTGTTAATCCTTATATATCTGAAATTACATAATTTCCATCTATCTATTATGCAGACTCTGATAAAATTTCTGCTTCCACGGTTCTGCTGGACATAATATCTTGCTTTATCTGCCGCATAACCATTTATAACAAACTTCAGCTGGATGTTTTTGAAAGCAAACAGATTTAAATACATGAAAAAGGAATGAATCAGAGTGCTTTTTTTTGTTAAATGTTCGGAAAGCAGCAGCCTTTTTTTTTAAACGAGCTTAGTAAATGTTTCCCTTAAAACCCAGTCTCCATTGAACTGAAACATCCCATTGCTTCAGTATTGTCAATAAATGTGTCCGGGGGGGGGGGGTGTCATGTGTTTCGCCATCGTCTTCTACTTGAGCACTGCTCATTTTATTACCGACAACAGCAACTTCGAACTCTGCGGGCAACCTATTCAGCGATTCTCCTTAGTCTGGAACATGTTAATTCTGTCCTTTCAGTGCAGCCGAAAGTTTCACAAATGAAAGAAACCTGTTTTCTGTGCGTTTAACTGGACACCACAGTACCTGTTTATTGCATTGTTTCCCTGTAATATAAAGCAACAAAAAGTATGATCATGGGACAAAAGGTACCCAGACTCGTTCCAGACTCGCGTTCACCGGGCAAAAAGCTGGAGCAGCACTTTAATGCATGGACACCAAAACGTGTTGATCATTAGCGCTTAAAGTCTGTCCTTAAAGATCCTGTTAGAACTGTAAAGCTTGTGTCATTTGGATTTATAGTGAAAGTCTATGGAACACAGCTAGACGGCAAGTTTTGATGAATACAATTATTTCTTTACCCTTTTTATGTGAGCAAATATGACTGTGAAAGTGCTAATTGGCTTGATTTCATGTTATAACTGCTATAGTGGGGAGCATGTGTTCGTCGCACCTTTGTTTGAATTCTCCATTTGGATGCAAATTATCAAAAGGCACGTGGTGCAGAATTTTCATCAAATTCATTAGCAAGTTGTACTTGACAACAACATTAAAATGTCAAGTCTTTGTGCAACATTTTTATACTCTGGGAGGATCTTCTCAGATTTATTATCGTCATAACATATTTTTGCATTAACGAGAGATGGTGTAATTAATGTGTTTTAACAGAGTAATGTTTTGGGATGGCAGGCTGTTAATACATATAGGGCTGGATTCGATGATGCAAATTAAACTACAATTTTCAAGGAAAATGCAGATCCCACACTAAAATGATACTAAGCTATGCACTTTTAGTAGACAAGTGTCTAACTGCTTACATGCAATTGTTTAGCAGTTATACCGATTAATCACGCACCCACGTCCACTGAGTCCACTTTAAAACCCATGTAAACTCGAAAAACAATGGCAAAGTTCACTAACCTTAAAGGGACACTCCAGTGTCCCAGGAAGCCCCCTTAACAATGTATCCGTATGAAAGTATTTCAGAAGTAATTTCATATACATTGTTTGAAGCTGCAAAAAAAAAAAAAGAAATGCTCCCCAGCTGCAGCTTCCCACATCCTCCGCGGTCTGATGCGTCACGCTGCTGCTTGGAGCAGTCAGTTAATGGCAGTCATTTTCCCTTTAGATCCTCGCCTGGATCCTCATTGTCATGAATCGCGGAATCGAACTGCATTTGCTTCACTCTCCAATATTTCTGCAAACCAAGGCTTCACTTAGAAGCCATAGTCATTTACTTTCTATATTATACTATATTCTTAGCTTTGAATGCATGTCGACAGAAGACCACATCCCATCAGAAAAATCTCTATGGATTATGTGTGATTACAGAAGGAACCTAAGGTTAGGTTCTGATTCCTGACATAACATTATTGGACTCTTTATCTCAGTATGTATCTGTAATGGGTTCACCAAGAGAGCTGTAGTAACTCCCCATTAACTGCATTAACATAAATCAACATTGATAAACAGGTAGACAACCCAACCTTTAATCCCCTTTAGCTACTGAATATCCCCCTGGCAGCCATCCTGTTATGGGATTAGTTTACACAATGGAGTTCCTGCCTGTTTGGCAGCCAGGCTGGAGCCATCTCCGACTACCTTGGGGCCCTGTATGACAGCTCATTCTGTCACAGTATCTATGAAAAATTGGTTTGCTAGTACTCTGTTATATCCCTTGATGTATGTAATTAAGGAGCTAACCTTTCATGCTTTTTTTGCAGGAGTTTCTAGTTTGAATAACCCATGTGAAAGCAATATATGAAAAAGGCAATATGAAGGCGCTAAATGCTTTGATGCTAAGACAGAAAAAGAGAACATTCAATAGAATGGTGAGTAGGACCATACAATCATAAGCCTAGAGATCAGTAGGTAAACTCATGTGCAATGTATGTATCCACGTAGATCTCTGTATATGGATGACAAAGCATCTGCCTTGTCTTTGCGCAAGTTTTTTATATAGCGCCAACAATTTACGCAGCGCTTAAATACAATACATATATTCAAGGGGTGTGACAAGATGAGAATTGACAGACTAAGACAAATCAATACATTAGGTGGAGAGAGCCCGGCTCGCAAGCTTACAATTAAGTATATAATAGTGGGTGCAACTTGGCATTACACTAACATTGGCCCCCACTAACACAGCCAACTGCAGATATGTACATTTTTCATTTACAAAGTTTGTTGTATTCTATAGTAAAGTGTACCTGATTTGAAACTACAAAATAAAGCCTGTATTGTAGACTACTTTGCTTGTGGGTCAAAATATACACACATTGTTCATTTTGCTGCTGTAAAGCTTCATACCGCCGAACATTTCAAACGCTTTACTGAGGCTTTTTACTGTACGTAACTTTATGACTTATTGAGTAGGGACGCTAGAAGAATAATGATGCATTTCATATACATCATTTCTGCTGTTTCTATACATTGATACATTAATACATTCAAACCCAGCAAAAATTGTGAGCTCAAGGAAAATAGTAACATTAGTGGAAGGATAAAGGTCCTGAAGAGCGTGTGTCCGTCCCAACAATGGACACTTACAAGAGTGTGCGTGGGGGGGGGGGGTATTCTAATGCTGCCACTAGCAGTCACCATAGCAACCCATGGAATGTTCCTGCTGATTGCTTACCTGTTACTGTTTTGCTCAAGAGGTGTTTCTGTTGTATTGTACCAAGCTTTTTTTTTTTGCTTGTCAGTTTTCCAAACAGCACCAAAGTAATTTATATATCTCCATCGGAAATAACTCTGTACATCGCAAATTATCCATCCTTATTAGAAATTACACCGTAATTAATGACAAACAACTAGGGCAGCATGAAAGGGCCAGATCACAGGAAAGACGGCACATTAAAAAAACTAAATTCTAAATGAATTACAGTGAAGATTATTTGCAGATGTTTATGCTTCAAACCCTATGAAGTGAGCAGACCTGTCGCATTGTTTTACCACAGGCTATAAGGGGACAGATGCACGGGCGAGAAGAGACCTAGACATATCATTATCACCCCGAAGCTACTTATAGTAGAACATGCCAGCTAACTGCGACAGGCCTTGAACATTTTGGTTTTGAGTTACTCAGACAAGCAGACTACCTAGCAGGTATCTGGAATACTCACTGTATTTAGGTCCACTTTAAGCGGGAATGTCTTTAAATAAACTCATGTAACCGTGTTTAAAATAAGAAACATTCTCTTAATGTTACTATTGTTATCATCCATCTTAAATATTTATGACAGAAAATATATCACATAACTTTCGTGGTAACTGTACCTCCCTAAGCGGAGTGTCTCCTACAATCTTTTAATAATAAGGACCGGGAAATTTAATAAGGAGGTTGTGCCCACAAGTCACCGAACAGCATATCTTTAAAACTCTTACGTTGTGAATTAGGTTGTATCTTTTTTGTTTAAATTCAGCCCCAAATGGTTAACCATTTGAAGAAGAGCAACATAGGCATTCTGGCTTAAACTGCAAAATGGCGGCCTAAAAAAAAATTATTTGTATTAGTGCAAGTCACTTTGTATTCAATTTCTAATCAAATTTTAGCCTCAAGTTAGAAAAAAACATATGTCAAGAAGTCTGCCTTTTTTCTAATAACCGTTCATTTACTTATGAAATTCATCTGTGTGTGCCAAAATAAAGGACTAGTTAGCAACAAACAACAACCAGACAAGTAGCACAAATTGTAATTCAGAGAGTAAGGCAGTTTTGTTTACCCACAAATAAACGACTGCAAAAACCGGGATCTATTAGACGGTGAGGGGACTTCAGAGAGTGTTGGGATTGTTGGAGGGTGGGGAGAGTCAGATGGCGTTAGCCAGATATTATATATCAAAGAGAAATACATATCAAATTGTAATTGTTTACAAATTTAACACTGCTTCAGAGTTTAAGGCTGATCCACAATCAACCTATGTATATTCTTATACGCAGTGAAAGTGTGTAAAGTTTCCCTGTGACTGTATATATTCAAAAGGTTTCGGTGCCTCAGAAGACTTCTTCATATGGCATAATGTCAGAAGACAGATCAGAGGTCCTGAAAGCTTATGTCACTGTACATGTTTTATTGGCCCAAGAGAGAAAAAAGATGTCCATTTTCTGTTAGGCTAACGCAGCTTCATCTACTTTTTATAAAGGAAGGCCAAGGCCTCTTGGTGTTCAAGTCTTTAAAACAAACCTTGTGTCCTTGCCCCACTTACATCCCTTCATAAAAATCAATTGAAAAGTGCCTGATGCAGCCAGGCAAACAGAAAGCTCTATTGTGTGGGTTTATTATATGTTTTATATACTTGATATTCTTAAATTGTAGTCGCTAGTACACTAAGCACATCTGTAATTCTATTCTTTTCTTTGGAGGTTGAATCACATAAAGCCAACTCAAACTTCTGGGGTAGTGTGGGCATTCAACAGTACTGTTTCGAACAGTGAATTTAGTTATAAAGGTGTTAAATGAAGCAGAGTAGGTGGAACCCTTAAAGTCAGCTTTACTTTAGCACAACTAGCAGTCGATACAGTATATGTGGAGTGTAAAAAAGAGTTCTCATCTTCTGATGGAAACGGGTATGGCTAAAACAGCAATATACACTTTTATAACTAAAAACATACAAGGTGTGCATTGCACCTAGATCCTAGAAAAAGGAACAGTGTAGTAGCCCATCCTCGTATCGATCCAGCCTTGTTAGTCAGTTTTGCTTGTATGTGACTTTAGTGGCTAAAAGATTTGATATATTCAGCTCTGGGGCTGGAGAAATGGCAACATCAACAAGTTAATTCCTCTTCAGTTTTAGATAGAATTTGAAAGCCAGGCAGGCAACTTTAGATGCCATTTTAATATTTTGTATAGGTTAGATAAGCATATGCCCAAACATCAATATAAAGTAGCAAAAAAATAGGAACATGCAAGAAGATTTTGGGAGCCACATCCAGTTGGCTGCTGGTTTAGACACGTATTTCTTTCCATACAGTTATTTGTAATCGGATTTTAGCCTGAATTTAGGTTGTGTATGCCACTTGAACTACACTTTCAAGTGCATGTAGCTTGGAGGTTACACAGCCCAACAAGGGTTTTTCTCTTGACTGCATCTGTCGCTTCCTGCTCACATAAAGATATAAAAGTGATGCTTTAACGGCAAATAACAATGACACGGCCTGCAGGTCTTAGAAGCTATAGTTTAAGGTCCCATTAATCTACAAGTAACAATGCAGAAGATGGCTACGCATGAGAAAAGATGAGTCGCACACCTCCAGCCTGACTCAGGCTGTGACTGTGGCACATTTTTTTTTATATTGTGTGCACCCCTATTTTATGGACCATACCATTTTAGTAGAAAAAGCACAGCACTGACAATGGCCATGATCATATATTCCAAATGCCCCCATTCCAATTATTTACTTCTCAATGTTTTGCTTTTGAAAGATTGATGCAAACATGTCTTAAACATAGCCTTCAGACTGTAAATCAATTATAAGATGACTTTTTAAATTTTGGTTTCTGAAGTGTTGCTTGGGGTAAATTTGAATGCTGAAATGGATATGATCATGTAAAAGCGTGGTTTGTTGTTTTTTATCTTTGTCTTTATTGTGCTGTTAAGTGCAATTGTGCAACACTATGTAAGCCTTTGGGAAGCCTGATTGTTATGATGGCATAGAAAATTTACTTCACTTTGTACCCAGCAATGTACTTATGGTGGGTGCTGCCCTAGGCCTAACCCGGGGCAGCTTGCCAGCTTCCGCCGGGACTTACCTCTGTGACTGCCATCTTTTGCTGCTATGTCCCTGGATATGACAGCATACCACAGCACTCCACATCTTATACAGCTGGCTACAATGTACTATGGAGTTTGTGTCAGCCCATAGAGCATTGGTGCACAGGGACATCTGTTCCCTCAGTAGGGTGGTCTCCCCCAACTTTAGCCTAGTTTGCCCTAGGCCAGAATACACTGCTGCTTATGACATATGATTCTGTCTTGGCTGAATTCAGTTATATGTACAAGAAAAAAAATGTAGCTTTAATTCTAGTTTTAAAAAAATCTCAATAGAATACAACTTTAACCCCTTAATGTATGGGCTCAAAATTGTATTGTCCTTAAAATAAAACTTTTTTCAATTTAAAAATACATCCATTCTTTTTTCTATTTATGCAATCATATATTTTATATCTTTTCATTTATGGTGGAAATAGTTAATATTTATTCCAGAAAAGACACATCCAAGATGGAGCTGGAAATGTCAGTGCATGGGCTGTCTTGACATAGTTATGTCCCATAGAACTGCTCATTTCTAAAAGACGTCTCTGAATCATGATTCAAGGGATTATGCCCTCCTGTTTTACTAGAATGTTTAAATGTTGGCATTTACAGATGGCTTCATCAACGAGTGACAAAACCACTGCTATGTCTGCTCCATGAGTTGGAGTGTGATACATGTGTTCATATTTGAAAACATTCACCGCTCTCATTTGCTTATTGATTTTGATTATTAAGTCGTACATTTTGCTCAGAATGTCTTGGCAGATAATTCAAATCGCCCATTAGGGCACGCTTAGGAGTCGTATCAAAATACAGTCATCCAATTTCATGTTAGGTATTCAATGGTTTATTCATAATGAGTTCTCAAAAGCTTTACAACTGGAAAGATAACTGTATAATGGGAATACTGTCCTTAGTGCTAGACAGAGCTGCAGTCAATTTCATTTTAATGCGAAAATAGCAAACATCCTTTTAAGAGAACATTTGTTGTTGGCATCGATGCTCTCAAAGTGTAGTGCTGTGAAGTTGTCCATTAAAATTGGAACAGCTCAAAAGATAAAATGATTTCACGCTTGCATGTCTACAGAATTTATAAGAAAACCTTATTTAATCCAAGAATCTTTTTTTAGCTTTTTAAATGGTCACATTTCCAAGGTTAAAAAAAGAACCAGTATGGGGGAGTTGACTGCCTAAGAATTTGTTTTAGCTTGACCATTGTTCTACACCAAATCACTAGTGATACAATTTTATCGCCTGCAAAGAAATTGCGTTAACATTCCTAAACATTGATGTAAAAGTTTCCACGTCTAAAGGGAAAAATAACTTACGTATGAATATTTGCAATAAATAAATGATAAATGAAAAGGTTTTGTAACATACATTTTTGTGTTCTTTTAAAACAGTAACAGGTAATAAAGAAAAGCACGTTTGTAAAGGTTCCTGTTTCTAAGCTTGAGAATATCACCCATAGTCGACTCATAGCGAGCACTACAAATAATATGACCACCAGATTTTCCCTTTCATTTTTTATAATCTAAATAATATTAAAAACAAGAAATAATGTATAGAATATAGACTATATGATTCATTTAAAAGCAGAATAATGTCAATGTAGCACCCAATTTAATTAATACAACTAATTTCTATTAATGATAGAGTAGGGAGTAGAGCTGATGCCAGAACAAATAGCGCCCGGCAGGAAACGTCTGACGCCCCCTCCCCCACTACCACCAACACCACTTGCTCACCATGTTTTTTTACTATAAAAATTCGTTTAGAATATAATGGAGGTTTTGGCCTTCTATGGGCATCCCTCATGTGTTGCAGAGGCTTCTGTTCCCCTTGCAGACCCACATTCACATACTGAGAACAGTTTCTGGTGTGAAATCTGCCCCCCCCCCCCCACCCCAGTCAAGGTGCCCCAGGCAGCCGGCTAACTTGGCCTGACACTAAGGCCAGCCATGTTAGGCAATCTGCTAACACTAGCTGTAGTTCTTTTTGATATGGGTTGTAATTTAGTAACTAGCCAAAGACCACATGCAGCTCAGCTGTGGACCTTGGGGGCAGCCTTTTTTATTTAACTAACCACAGCAGATAAACCGAGATGATAAATTACTGGCTTCTGTAAGAAGGTATCCCTCTCCATCTTTTACAAACACATCACCACCACAGTCTCTCTATCTTTGCCTGACCTCTTTGTGTCAAAATGTGGCATGGATCAATGCTTGTAGCTGTCAATCTGTCAAGACAGCCAGCCCGCTATGCAGCTCAACTGCATAGAGAAGCAGAAGTTGTTAGGAGTGGCCTGTATAGTTGGAGTATATTATAAATAATATGAGTTTGTCACTTAGAATGTCCCACTGTATGTTGCCGTTTTATCCCTTTGTGTTTGTCACTTTCATTTCTCAGATGACTCTTATAATGGACACTTTTTTTTTTTCCATAATTGCCTTTTCGTGTCGTATGACTCGGTATTATTATGTTCGCCCCTGGCATTACTAGGGTTAAACCACAGCTGTGAACATCATGCATAATGAGCCTGTGAATTACTAATTACGCACCCGTATCAAGGGAACATCTGTTTTCAACTAGGAGAGGCATTGAGACATTTGAGATTCCACATTATGTTTACAAAGAACACATACCTGGGAAAGGCACATTTTCATTGCCAGATCAGTGTCAAACGTCTCTTATGCACATATTATCACACGTTAAACTTACACTTCCTTTACACCCGGTAACTAATAAATATATATATATATATATATATATATATGTGTGTGTGTAAAAAAACAAGGGGAGATGTGACATGCTGAGCTGATTAGAGATTAATTTTCATATTGCTACAAGAGCAATTTGATAGTGAGCCGGATCTAAGTGTAGTTTGGGTGAACTTTGGAGTGACATGAGGCATCTCAATGTAAGCGATATAAGTTCTGTTTAGTTTCTAAGTAAGTATTACCCATCATGTGGGAAATAAAGTGGTACTGGAAAGTGGTTGTAGCAATAAAATGTTTCTTCTAACTAGACTGTTCTACCAGCTGCTAAGGAGAAAAGACGTCATGCATCAGAATCACTTTTTCCCCCCACATTCTTCCATTTTCATGGAATTAGTACCTCCTCTTTGACTCCATGGTGCTGAACACTTCTATTGGCAATTGTCTGTGGTATGACTGTCATGGAATGGGGGGTCATACAAAGAAATTTCAGAACTGTAAGGAAATTGACAGATAAAGTTCTTGTCTTCAGTTTGCGTTACATTGTTTTTATATTATGAGGTATAGCAGAAAGCAAAATGTATTCTCCCTAAAACATTTGGGTTTGTGCAAAAATGTAATTTGAATCAATACTTAGAGGATATTTGATAAGACAAACCATATGACGATATTAACAACCTCATATATTCTTGCAAACATGGCTTGAAGCCTCAATACATCAAGCTGTATACCACAAGACCAATGCCGTAAAATAATTATATAGTCTTCTTTTTGAGCTAAACCATGTTCTGATTTATTCTGTGCCATTTTCTTGTTTGGAATTTCAAGCTTTTGAGATTTCTTTGCTTCTTGCTGATACTGCAGACACAGTTGACGCTTGGCAGAAGGACAGATACATAATGTGTGGGAGGTTTGCCATGGCAAGTTTCACTACCTATATTGCTTTGGAAGAATACTAATTTTTCTGTAAGATGCTATCTGGAATAATCCTTCATGTCTTTACAAATTGCAACCCTGCCAGACTCTTTCCTGTTGACTTTCTTGTCAGTAGAGATCTTACTGATGTGGAGAGGTGGATATGCACAGATGTCACTCACAGACTGCTGATTAGAGCCGCTGTGGGTGCTGATGGGGTGTATTGCAACTTCAAAATTGTAAATGCATACAGAAAAGCACACCAAAATCAAGGGTTGTCCCCTCCCCCCCCCCCCCAGACGGGAAGCTAGATTCAACTACATCCCAAATTATATGTATAGATGATGTAAATATTCCAGGCTTGCTATCTTTTTTTATACTTTTTTTATTTAGTGTCAGCACCTCTCCATTATGGTTCTTTGTAGGAATATCGCATTGATGGTGCCTTTTAGCCCTACCTGTTCCTACACTGATGTCAAAAGTAACCAACACTTTCTGATCAACCAGACTGAAGTATATAAAACACACCCTAGCCCCTCCCCCCACCAAAACCATACTATATAGAAATTCCCATACTTCCCCCTAACTGGGGTCCGTAGTTATGCAGATCCTGGGACAGGAAGTTGATATTGCTGATCAAGCTGTCACACACAGACACACACCACCAAATACATTAGATGCCTTCAAAATGGGTCTAGTTTTTTGTTTTGTTTTTTTGTTTTGTTTTTTTAGAAAGGCATGACATACAGGGCTATAAATATAATAACATTAAAATTTTAGAGTTTCATGATCCAAGGAGAATTTGAAGTAGCTTAATTAGGGTTTTTTGCCTTCTTTTGGATCAAGAGTAGGAAGGTTAGGTAGAAGGGTTGAAAAAACACCTATGTAACTATGTATGTAACTGTACCAAACTGGAACACATAGTATTTCGGAAAATGACTACTCCACCCTTTATATTACAAGAAGGTATAGTTCCTAAATGTGCTTTATTTACTTGACCCTTTAGCCTTTTACAGATTCGCTTATTGCTATGAGTATCTAAAATGTTCCACTAATCAACCTGATATATACATGCCATTTCTTTATTCAAGAAGGAACTTGACTCTTCTGAAGATTACTCTCAACAAGTCCACTAAAAGATGAACAAGCAGAATAAGCACATCTAGGTAATGAAGCCTCTCTGATTCAACTAATTGGCATACAAGCTTGTTGTAAAAACGTGCTTAAATATCAAGGATAAATTTGTGTTGTTGGCATAGTACTTGATGTTTGAAATTCAGCAACTTGCTAGGTGGGCTTCCTGAAAGAGTTTGAACGTCTACAGTATTTAATTAAAATCCTTGGCATTGTGTCTGAAGGACATTGGCAGATGTCCAGATAGCATTTTCCCCACTTGATTCATTTAATTGAAACCATGGGGAAGAAGAAAGGTTGTTGGCAAAAGGGGGAAAAAAGAACATAAAGCAAGGTTTTTATACTATTGGATATGAGCAGACAAGGCAACAAAGCTGATAAAACAGGATTAGTAGAGCCCTTTAGTTGGATGTCACATACTGTGACATTCTATACAGAGATGGAGTCTTGCAAGGCTTAACTTGCTGAGCATGAAGATGTTATAGACAAGAGGGCAGCATTAACCTCTGTAATGCTAGGAGTGGTGCTAGTCAATGAAGCTGTGAGCAAGTGACGTAACCAAGAAAGAGAATACCCACAAAGGATTAAATTGATCTAATTGTATATTCCCAAAATATCCAACTTGAACGTGTTTGGTACTGCTTTGACACCAAGTCTTGTAAGAGCGGTAGATGATTAGAGGTTAAAGATGATCCTTAAGAACCTTAATTTTGGGGATGCCATCACACTTATCGTGTTGCTTCACAGAAAATGTATGACTGATCTGGTAAATTATATCATCTTGAGAATTTGTGTCAAAATGTTGAGAGATTCAGGCATCATAAATGTAGCCCAGGGCAGCCCCGCTGGCTGCATATGCACTAAAGTCTTTAATTTGGCCTCCAGCCAGCCTGAGCTCTTCATTGATTTTACGCCGCTACATTGTTCTTTTAATAGGGTCTTTCAAATATAGCACATCCTGCCAAAAATACTAAGGAAGGCGGGTAAACACATGAAGGTGGCCTAATATAAAGATCTGTTACAGTAAACAATATTTATCATTTATAGATATGCCGGACTAATTTTTAAAAGGACCCATGACAATTTGAGGGCACTGCACTTTAGTCTGATGGCCTGTGCTGGATGGGTGCCAGCGGCGTTCAGTGGTGAAAGAGAAGAAAGCAGTGAAGTGCATGTGTACAAACGCTACTGGTAAACTAAATGAGCCGAATGAAACCCCGTCTTAGAGATGCCTGAAAACTTGCCCCCTTTAAGTAATAAGTTGTATTACCGCTCTTCTTATTAACTGCGCTCCCTATAATGCTAAACAAATGAACCTAAACAGATCTCTTTTATGCTTTTCAAAAAGTTTCAAGAAGCTTTTTGTTAGTTTCTGTGGCAACAATCTATATTGGTGCCAGCGTTATGTTGCATGACAGGACAAATTAAAACTAAGGTGAATTTTTCATTATTAAATTTAATACTAGGAATTATGTTTCTAATGCTCCGTTTAGTTATAAAAGTGCTAAACTGAGTAGAGGGGGGGGGAGTAAACTTAAAGGGGAAGTTACACAAAAATTAAATTAATGTTACACAACCATTTTTACACTTGTCATTCATTATTTTGATGGATTGGCATAACCATTTATGATATCACAGTACTTTTATATACAAAAGACTAAAATTACCCTCCTCTATACAATAAAACCACCAAAATATCATGTTGCTATTTTAAGGAACTGTATTAAGTATATGTATTTGTTTCAAATTGAAATGTCCCCTACAATGAGGTTGATTACCAAAAATTACCTACATTGAAAGTTTAATGGTTATCTAGTTATGAAACATAATGTTAGTTCCGTTTAATAACATCTTCAGAAGATTGTTGGAAAAAGTGTATTATATGTTTAATATTGGCTTGCAATCTGTACAATACAAGTTAAGATCAAAGGACTATAAATGATTGAGCATTTTTATGCTAATTAGCAACTGATGCATTAGAAAATCATTTCTTTTGAATCCAAGGACAAATTGCAATTATGTGTAGTGGTGCAGAGTTTTAGTAAAGGTGATAACAGGAGAGAGAGAGCATTTTCCTGCGGATTTTCACTAACTCGATGTGAAGAAACAATCATTGTGGGGGGGGGCAGTACGTTGTTCATATAAATGATGTAAAGCCGAGAGGATGGTAGTTTTTTTTAAAAAGTACTTTTGTTCTTTTACATTATCCTTCAGCGGTTATACCGAGATGTCTGTGTTTACATGTATTTTGCTTATTTTTTTCCCGGTAATGCCCTTTTAAACCCATAATCTGGCTGATGCATAAATTTTTTTGTATTTTTATTTAATGTTGCTTGGCCATTTGGTAGTTGTTAGGTGAACTATTGAATATTGCAAAATTCAAATGTAAGTAGAATTATTTTTATTACTTTTACAATGGACAGGACACTGTTGTAAGCTCATTTGCGCTTCTGTAAGTCAAAATTGTTATTCACTACCTGCATCCTTTTACCGATTGTACAGCGCTGCGGAATATGATGGTGCTATATCGCACAAATACATTTTTGTTTTCAGACTTTCCTTTTAAAGTTATTTTTTTTTTGGTCTCTATACTTTTAGCGTGCCTTAGATTTGTGAATTTTCCATGTGTAAATATATCCTCACCAAAAAAAATATAAAATTATAAATGTTTTTGTATTTAGTGAAAACTGCACTGTTTGCAAATACCTTGTTCATCAACAAAACAAGAGTATATTGCTACTTTCACTTAAGATAAATGACATGAGAATTCTTGGCTGTTAACACTGTTTACTGTCAATATCAGACATCCTAGGAAAGCTATTTTGTTAATTTTTCCTGTACCCATTAAATATCAGTACTTTTATTGTATTTTCCATGTACAACCTGCTGAGCAGACAGACTGTTTTGGTTAAATAAAAACATCTATATCAATCAATTCCAATATGCTTAATGCTAAACCAGGCAAAATGGTGATATTTCGTACCATTTTAAAGTTATGTAAACAAATAGCACTTGTGGGTTTTGTACAGAAGCTTGATTAGGGCGTTAAACGGACTGTGGTTGACCCTTTGCAGAAACTTGGATCCGCAAATGCCTCAGTGGTGTTTTTTTTGTTATACACACACACACACACACAACACTAAGCAAATATGCTAAATATTAGTTATTCTGAC
The DNA here is from genome assembly GCA_023333645.1 of Sceloporus occidentalis. Lineage (NCBI taxonomy): Eukaryota > Metazoa > Chordata > Lepidosauria > Squamata > Phrynosomatidae > Sceloporus > Sceloporus occidentalis. The sequence continues at coordinate 5,791,043 of JALMGF010000023.1, forward strand.
TGGGCTAATTTGTCCGATACAAAAGGATTCCCACACAAGCCTTGTTAGAATTTACCTTAAATCCGAATAATTCTATGCATAATATGCAAAAATAAAGTATTAAAAAAAAAACAACTAAAACCGTACTAAGACTTTTTGAGCATGTAGCTTCTTTATTATTTAGCATGTATTCAACCAGTTGGGTATAAGAATAATTGGAAGGGATAGACGGAAATATACATTTAAAACAAAAAGTAAATTCTATGCTACAATAATGAAAGCATTTAGAAAAAAAAAGCACATTTCTATTGCTAGCTGCCTTTTTTTGTGAACCTGTGTGACATTTTCATTTGACGTGCTATAAAAAAGGAATGTTATTTTTAGATGTTTCTTAATTTTTGGTCAACAAGATTAAGGGCTGGTGTTAGATTTATTGTGGTTATTAATTATTAATACATATTTTTGTCTACTGTTTGTTTTGCAGACATTCTATTTAACATCAGCCAGACTTCAAGAGATCTCATTCATGCAGACCCAGCATAAACCTTATTCAACCTTTGAACAAAACATGGTAAAGCGCGGCAGCTGGTGTTGTGAATCAGGCCGTGACCGATAAGATACCGGCTACTTCACAACACCAGGGTTGTACTGTACCTCTCTCTACTCTTGAATGTCGTTTGGTTATCACTCTGCAAGTACTGGAGTCCTCTTATTCTCAATGGGATAATTAAGTAGCTTGATGCATTGTAGAGATTTAGTGGAACTAATAATTTCATACGCATTACATTCACATCATCCTGTCAATCCTCATCAGTCATGTGTTTAAGTAGATCATCGTGGTGTTAAAATAATGAAATGTGGAAACATATATTGTGTGATGAAACCAAGCCTTGTAAGCATGTAAATGTTGAGACTTTTTTTTGCAAACATAGAATTAGTATTGTTTGGAATACATCTTTCAAGAAATAGAAAAATGTTATATTTCATCTTTGTAATGTTCCAAATAGACAATTACATTACTAACATGATACTTCAAACAGGAAAAAGTTTATTTGAACCCAATAGAATATCTAAAATCTAACCTGGCAGCACAATGAGTAAAACATACTTTTGTTTTTTTCTTTGTTTCTTGTTATAACATTATTTCTTAATAAACAAAATCCTGAATCCATGTGACTCCTTATCACCAACAGATACATCCTTGCTGGACAACTTTTTAAAACGAGTAATTATACATTACCAATGAAGTGCTTCCACACCAAGACATTTAGATTATGATGCTATGGTTATTACAAGCAAAAATTCAGGTGGAATAGATTTAAAATAAAATTTGATTCACGGGAGTGATCATCTTATATATAACATCTTTGGGATTACATCTTTAGTCCCTATGGCTCCTCCACTAAAGCTCCACTTGCATTTACTACTTTTGACTTTGATCCTTTGTGTCTACACCGGACCATACCCCTGCCAATCTGTCATTCACTGACCATGTCATCCAATTCTCCTAAACTGCCTTAAGTACATAAGAGTAGCTCTAGAACAAACTAATACAATTATTATATTGTTTGTACCCTTGCTGTGCATGTTGGTCCCAGTCCTATCACTACTTATACCTGTGTTAATCTACCGTAGTTTCATCTACATCCCGACTCGCTGTGTCTGTAGATCATCAGACAGCAAGTCAGGATATAGATGAAAGTTAAGATTATCACAATGTTAAGATAATGAAATTTACCGACATATGATGCATAATTAAAAAAAGTCATGACAGTCATGTAAGCATATAAATGTTAAACAGGTTCTCTTAGAGGCTCTAATTAAAAATAGGGGAAACTGCTGGAACTGTAAACTGAACCCTATAGGAAGGGGTTAATTTATCTATTCCTTCATTATGATTATCACCTGAGAGTCAATTGAGGTGACAAAAGCATGTGACTTTATATCCTTTGTTAGTCCAACAGAAGGTATTTTCGTTGTTGTTGTTTTTAGCACATTACCATGCATAACTGTGTTCTTTAAATAAAGGTGTAATCACTTGTCCTCCAAAGACTTTACATATGCAACCCTTTTTCAAATACCAAACAGAATCAACAAGGGTCATTTATTTTAACCTTTCATCTGTAAAAAAAAAAAAAGTATTTTTGTAAGACATACTCCTGTCAAAGTATTTTAAATACATTATCAGTTAATACACCATTCTATGCACCAACATTTATAGTTTATATACCCACTTTTGGTTCCTAGAGCCCAGGATTCTGATAAGTGATTTTTAGAATGAAATAGATGATCTTTAACAGACAGATGAAGAAGATTGTTATCTAAAACAGTACAATGGATTCCCTTGCATTAAGTAATAAATCTGTTTCCTAACACCGGATGGAATGTGATACACATTTATACCCGTTTTAAAAATGTATATTCAGTTAATATGATAAACTGGATTCCAACTTGCATAGCCGTGCCCCTTTAACTCTTCCCAAGGGGCCACCATAGATCAAGGGAGTCCTTGATTCAGATTCATTCAATTAGCCAAAATAAAAACATTAAACATTCAGTACATTCAAATGAAATCAGGCCCATTTTGGCAGAGTCAGTCACTTGTACCTTGAGTGAGAGAAGCATTCCCAATTAAGGCAAGGTCTTCAAACTGCGAGAAGCAAAGCTACCATGAAGCAGTCTGATCAAGGATGGGACTGCTTAAACCTGAAGGCTGATATTAGGTACTGCATATCACCTGTAAGGTGTATCTCATTCCCACTGAGGAGGATTTGGTTGGGTATTTTGGCCTTCCTGTTGTGCGTACCCGACTTTCTAACTTTTAGTTGAAAAATCTTTTACTCATCTATAAAAGGTAATAAAAAAACCTGCTAAATAGATTCTACTATTTGTCCTGAGTTTAGAAATACCCAATGTTTTTATATTTTTTTGCTTTTTTCTGCACGTTATGGAGCAATAAGTACAGGTAGCGTTTTGCTATTTCAAAGCCATTTTTTCCAAATCTGGTAATTCTTCCCCCCATGTGCCATTTCGGGTATCTTTGAAGCCGGCCAATGCAATTTACCCCATCAAATCATATATTTTTGAAAACTAGACAGCCCAGGGTATTCCAAATGCTGGTATTTTAACCCTTTCCAAGCACTAATTCTACCATCAGCCTTTGTCAAACTTTATGGTAGTAATTTTTTTGCATTTGTTTTTTCACACACTTTACTTTAGGTATGACTAAACAGGTTCTGGTATATGTCACTATCATAAAACACCCCAATATGTGTTTAGCAACATCTCCTGAGTACAGCGATACCTCACATGAATGATTTTGCCTGGCTGTTTGGGGGCAAAAGGGCCACATTTGGGACATGCGAGTTTTTCAATGTTGAACTTTGGCATTTGGGGATCCACTGCCCATGCCCTATTTGGTACATCTTTGAGCCGGGCCATTTCAGTGTGCCCAACAAAACCATATATTTTTGAAAACTAGACACCCCAGGGTATTTTAAATGCTGGTATTTTAACTCTTTGCATGCACACATTTTACCACCAGCATTTTTTCAAAGTTTGCAGTAGTATTCTTTTGTGTGTATTTTTCCCCACACACACCTACTTTATGTATGAATTTACAGCTCCTGGTATATGCCGCTGTCACACGACACCCCAATATGTGTTCAGCAACATCTCCTGAGTACAGTGATACCCCACATGCATGGGTTTGTCATTTTTGGGGGGAACTAAAAGGCCACATTTGGTACGTGTGCATTTTTCTAATTGGAAATTAGATGTGTGGCCATCCTTCCCCCCCGTGTTAATTGGGACCTTGTTGAACCCGGCCAATTCAATTTACCCCATCAAATCATACATTTTTTAAAAGTAGACACCCCATGGGCATTTAATATGCCAGTATTTTAACTCTTTCCATGCGAGAATTGTTTTAAGCTAATATGCTAATTTTAGGACTTGCTCACAAATATATTTATTTTTTTGCCTTTTTTTTTTATTTTTTTAACATTTTTTTTCAACTTGAAGGTTCCCCTGATAGTGACATCAGTGGGAAATTATTTTTACATTTTACTGTTTTTTTACTATTTTTTTTCTAATTATTATTAATTTTATTTTACATTTATTTTTTCTAATCACACTGTGATTAGAAAGCTGAGCTCCATTGACTTGCATGGTTGAATGCAGTACCTATATTCAACCTGCAAGTGGAGCCAGAGTTCTCTAGAGGGTCAGGAGACCGTCTAGCGAACCTTTTCATCTTTATTATTTTTTTTCCCGGGCCACCGCCATCTTGCTGATGGCGAAGATCACCGGCAGCTGCGGCTGTGACCGCTCTCCGGAGCGGTCACAGTCCATCCCCAGGTAAGTGTTTGGTGTCGCTGGATGCCTCCTGATCGAGGCATTCCAGCGACACCATTTAAGTTTAGGAGGCGATCGTTGATCGCCTCCTAAACGCTTTTAAGACGGGCGTCCGCCGTCATACAAAGTATGGCGGATGTTGACGCCCCGGGGAGGGGCCAGAGATGGCCCCTTTCTGCCGATAATGGCGTTGCTGAATGCCTCGAGGTCGAGGCATTACAGCAACGCCGTTTCGGTGCAGAAAGCGTAAATAGATCGCTTTCTGCACCCGTTTAATGACGTGCCGGTCCTGGCACGTTATTTGTCGTTATCGACTTGAATTTCCGTGACGTGCCCGGACCGGCAATTGTCATCAAGGGGTTAAACCCTTACCTGTTTTGTAATATTTATAGAGACCTGTAAATGAAGTGCCCTGGAAATTTTGTTAAGCATGTTAATCAACTTATATCCAATGTCATTTAGGAATGAAAAAGGCCTTCAGGAAAATCACTCCAAGCATATCGCTGATGATTTGTGGTGATTCAACTGATTTTTCTTCCAACTGATTTAAAGCCTCTAAACTGTTAGCAATTGTTTTTTCTTACATGGAATGCATGGTTTGTTTTTTACATTATATGCAAATCCAGAATGGGTACGCCTGTCACTCCTGTTTCCTGGGAAAACCAGGAAAAGGGTAAAAGGTACGTCATTACGGCCCAGATTTACCTTCCTATGATCTACCTATTTTTATTTATTTATTGTATGCAATTAAGGGCCCAAAAACTCTATACATGGATTTTTGATACACCAGGCTGAGAAAAGCACCCTTATCCCTCCTCTTGCTGCTTAATAAATTCTACCAATGTGCACACTTTTGTTTTTAATACAGGCTGGATAATTTTTCTGGACTACAAACACTTTACCAGGGTTTTATGTCTATTTCCAAATAATATTCTTTAGGCTTACGAGCATATGAAGCATATTTGTCTTTTGGACCTATCTTTATGAAAACTGATTTCCTTTATTAGTTGGTAGAATATTAGCATTACCTAAACAAATCAGAGCAAGAAATCAAAGCATACTCAGTGAATACTATTCTAAAATCATCGAAGGCATAAATATTGGGTATTCCATGCCACTACGTCAAAGTACCCCAAATTCGGCAAGTTCTATCTAATTTGCTTACCAATGTTTTAACCCACTGAGACTCAAGCAATTTAAAGCCTTCTCTGGACACCATTATTGAGGAACCTGTGTGGCAGATGGGGCTGCTCAATCCTAAGGTTTGTTCAGAACCTGTAAGCATGCACACAAAAAAACAAAAACGAAAGAGAAAACAGAAAGAGGAACACGGCCTAAGGAACATAAAAGGCATACACATTCTGATTCCTGGGTTGCTGCTAGAATATCAATGACTTATCACCTAAACATATGTATATATTTAAAATGGCTCAATATGTACCATTGATGCAAAATCAACACACCAGTAGCATGTTGAGCACCCAACTTATGGAAAACTGGTTTAGAGCCGCTAGCTAGTTAGGTGTAAGTACCACCCTAGTGGACAACACTGGCAGAATAGTAAAAAAAAAAAAAGCTAAAACCCTTCACAGACGTAAGAGTAGTCACAGGACTGGAAACAACATGAACAGCAGGGGCACCAACAGCAAACCTCTAATTCTCATATTAAGTACATGAGAGTAACTCCAATTGCTTATTTATTAAGAGTGGTTTCCAGCATATAGAGGTTAAACATCAGTAATCCAAAAAATTACAAAAAGGTTCATTTTCTCTTTGGTGGATTCAAGGGTAGGGTCTTGTCAGTTACAGCAGCAAACTGAAAAGCTCATACATATTCCTCAAAAAAAAATAATTTTAACATACACCAAATAGAAAGGATTCTGTACTACCATTCCATTGAGAAATGCAAATTGGTTTCTGTTCATCCTTACTTTACCAAGTAAAGCTTTTAGCTCAGTGTGTGGTATTGGGGAGGCTTGGAACGTTTACAGGTATCGTCCCTAAACCCTTGAAAGATAACGTAAACAGATCATTATTTATTTTGAAGGATTTCCTAATATAGAAAAAAAAAGTATTTTCCCCTCAATGTTTTTGTGGCCTGCAGAGTGTTCCTATAATAAAGTCTGCTTGCTTTTGCCATCCAGTGGGCTGTTCTAATGACACAGGCTGTGGCCGAGTTCCTGAACCAAACAGCTAGAGAATACATGGGGGTGAAGACAGAGACAGCACATTGACAAAGCGCTGCTCGATGTCAGCGAGAGTCACTGGCAGGCCCGGACTGGCCATCGGGCACACTGGGCATTTTCCCGGTGGGCAGGGCGGCCCAGGGCCGGATTGACGTAGGGGCTGATGGAGCTGCAGCTCCAGGCACCTACCTTAAAATTGGCTCAGTCATGACCGGACTGACTGGGCCTATGCGGCCGCATTAACACAGGGCATAAGGGGCACCTGCCCCTTAAGCCCGCAGCAACTGCGACCGTGTCCGCCTCTCTAGGAGGCTGGGCAACCCCCACCAGGGCCGGCCTTAGGGGTGCGCGGTGTCTTAAATTAAAACATTGGGGTTTTTTTTTTTGTTTACTTTATTTAACATTCTTCATGTTAAATACAGTTTGTTTAACTTTATTTAACATGGAGGATGTTAAATAAAGTAAAAAAAAACAAAACCCTGATGTTTTAATTTAAGCCCTGTGCGGCCGCGCACCCCTAAGGCCGGCCCTAGTGGGGGCTGCCCGGCCTCCTAGAGTGGCGGACCCAGTCGCAGTTGCTGCTTACTCCGGCAACAAGGTAAGTAGGGTAAGGGAGGGGGGAGAGGGGTTAGATAGAAAGGGGGAGATAGAGGGGGCAGATAAGAAGGGGATGGGGAGAGGGGGTAGTGTGAATGCGTACAAGAATGAATGAACAAATGTGTGGATGAATTGTGTAAATGCGTATGAGAATTAATGAATTCATGTGTGGATGAATTGCTTGAATGATTTGTGAGACTGCATTAATGAATAAAAGTAAGTGTTTGTGTCTATCATGAATGTTTAAGTGATTTGGGGAAATGCAAAGATGGTACATGAAGGGTGGGCTTTAAAAATAAATAAATAAATAACAATGGGCTGCTCAGTCTTAAATGCCCGGGCCTATTTTTTGTCCCAGTCCGGGCCTGGTCACTGGTCATGTGTCACCGATACAGACATCAAGAAGCAAAATCAGTTTGGGTCACAGGTCTCTGGGGACAAATAATGCTTCTTTAATAATGCACCTATTCTGTATCTGTACATTCTTAAGCTGGGGACGGGCCTACTTTTTGAGAGTGTGCTTGTCAAGCACCCAAAGCATCACATTTACTACCGTACACATTATGAAAAGGTGCTCGTCAGCTGTAGATGACCAACTTTTTGTTGAAGCTTCCAAAAGTTTTGAGGAGCCAAGAGAACAGAAGCCAGCCCTGGAGTAGTTTCCTAAAAGAGGCTTATGTCAAGAATGTAATAGCCTTTTATTTTCTAAAAAAAAAACCACAAGTGCGTTATTATAATTTGCTTAGTGTGGACAGCAGATACCATTTTTGAGATTGACGAGCAGCCTTAGGTTAACAATCACTGAGACATATGTATTTATTTAATGCAGAGAATTATACATGAAATCCAAGGCCCCAGGCTTTCTTCCAGCTTGCCAGCTAGCTAGAATTCCAATACATCGGGAAATAATCATACAGCACGGTTGGAGCAGGGAAAACGGTCTCTGCCAGATTGGCATATTAGGGCAGGAAAGCTGTACTGGAGCCAACACTTTCTGAATGACTTATTTCTGGCATCGCTGAAGCATCGGTCTGAATGCTCACTATGCTTGATTGGCAGCACAGGCATCCTAACGGCTCTGTTTGAATAAGTACCTGATAGGCATTCTGAAATCCCACCATATATTATCCAGCTACCCGCTTTTTCTCCGCTGTGGACTGAATAGTACTAGCTGTTTATGTTAGTGACCAATTCATCACATAATGTGCAGCCCATCTACTTAACTTGTCAATGTGTACTATTAAGTAGCATTTAATGTACTTCTCTGAATTAGTGAAAAACTAGAAGACACTACACATGGATTATTTCTTAGAAATTCATACTTTGGCTTGTATCATTAAAATATCAAATTTTAATGTAAAAGAGGCAGCTAACACTCTTGCTCGTCAGGTGTTATGGCCACAACATATCTTTAGCTTGATGTGATAAGCAGCTATAAACCAAAACACACTTGAATGCTGAAAATATATTGCTCAAAATACAAATATAACCAAGGGGAGGGGGATTTGGCCCCCCCAATCCAACACCTCCTCCCATGAGGTGGTGCACTCTAGGTCAGAACTGGACTATCCATTAGGCATATTAGGCACATGGCCAGGGGCCCCATCATCTGTGTGCCCATATTGCAGGACCCTAGCGTAGCAGCTCCCAACCAGTGTAAGGAAGTGGGGAGCCAGGCAAATTGATAATTTATTTTGTTAATAGGGACCCTGGAAGGCCTTAATCTGACCCCCCCCCCCCCGGACAATCCCTTGTGAAGTTCACATGTATACTTTCTAGGAAAGCCACAAAATTTTGGATATCGAAAATATGTAAATTGTAGGCATATATATTTATTTTCTTACAGCTGAACATTGCATATTTATTGCACTGTCCTATAATTTAATTTTAGTTAACCTTCTGAAATTCCTTTTTTTTTTTGCATATTCCGATACTTGCATAGAGTGTGCCCTATCAAGCTTCCTCTTCTCCTCTGCTGGGAGCAGGCTAGATCTTTCCCAAAGATTGATGTTGCTGGCCAGAGGATCTGGAGAATCATTTTGAGACTGTTCATGAAGGCCTGGACCTTCCTGATGGTTGCCCTCTAGATTTAAGCTCAATAAAGTATGACTGAGTTAAAGTTGGACCTTAAAAGGTAAATCTTTGTTACCAAAAGCAGAAACAGATAGATGAGAGGCAACCTTATAGTTGGTGCACACTTCCAGACTTTAAAATAAAAAATAAAAAATAAAAGATCTGTAATATCTCTGGAAAGCCAGGGACCCCACCCCTGCTAATCCAAAAATAAGTACAACAGGTCAGTCATGCTTAAGTCCAGGTCACACAAAATGCATTAATGTATCTTGTGTCAGCATCAAGATGCTCCAAAGATATGATGTTACTATGTTTATTTTATCTAAACTGTGAATAAATTAAGAAATTATTTTAAGATATGGGTTCCAACTTAGGGTTGGTTTATTCAGGTCCAGATCTCAGGACTGATTATGTTGCAAGAAGGCTGTTCCTTCTTTGCCACTCAAAGGGTAAGAGGAGGTTCCACACTTTTATTTTTGTGCCAATTGATCTTAGGCAGCCAGGAGGATTTAGGACATTTTTATAGTCTGAGGCGCTCTGTTACCTTTAGAGGGGAGCATGCCACTATGTTCTATTGGACATAGTTACATCCAAAGGGGCATTTTGCCTCACCTTTTATGAACCAGTACATCTGTATGCTCAATGGATGGGTTCATCACACAATAACATGGAAATATAACAAATATTGGCTAGGCAGAGTTCTGTCCTTTGTCATAGACAAGTTTAGACATTGCAAATCTGCCCCCCCCCCCTCCAAACCTTCATGAGACTGATATTTTATATATTTAAAGGGGACTAGGAATATCCATCAATATGCCATGTCTTGGATTAGCTTTTGACGGCTTTGTGACCTACCTAAATAAGAAAGAAGACAAACACCCTTCATTTTACTTACATTTTATATAAGACACTATGTGATGTGTAATTATCTACACACACATACTGTACATATAGATACACACAGTATTTACCCAGATTGTGGCCTGTTCTTTGCTCATTTTTAATTTTGCTACTTTCTTCTGAAATCCAGATCAATAAAACATTTAGTAGAAAGATATTGTCTACTGTCAATACCAATCTAAATATTAGGCAATTATTTAAATTGAACAATATGATAGTGTACCTTTTGTGTGACTCTTACAGTATATTAGTTATATTTAATCTCTACTGTGCTTACTAACACTTACATATTTTTGTCTTACTCAAGTACAGAAAATAGTGGATGCCTTTATTATTATATACATCAAATCCTAAAGAAAGCAGAAATGTAATTCCATCTATATATCTCCTTATGGGGGTCCTTTCAATCACAGTGCTTGGGAAGATGGAAATTCTGAGTTTAGGATTTTTCTTGAACTGCTGGCACTGATGTCCCAGGTGGGACATAAAGAATGAGAGCAAAGACAGACTCTGTTTGCTGGAGATATGAAGCCACTTGGGGAGTTGTCAGAATGCCATAGCCATCTTTTGTATGCATAGCATATTTGACGCCTTTCAAAGGAAAAGAAAAAAAAAAAAAAGGTGAAAGTGGGACATGGAAACACTTCACAACTACAACAGAAGAGAGGAGCACTGTTTATTTTGCCCATTTTTACACGTCACATGGTTTTCTTATTTAGCAGACAGTAATCAGCTGTGGCTCAGCAAATATGTTACTTGCCGTTAAGCGCTCACCGTGTTTTCTTGACTGTGTTCAATGTCAATAAACTATCCTACAATAAATTAAGACAAAGAGACTTGCTACATTTGAAAAGGCTGAAAGTTTTATTATAACAGACAATTGAACACAGTACCGTACTTATAAATGAATGAGTTTCTGGATGGTTTGGTGTGCTAATTGATAACAGACTGTACATGCTACACCTGTACCTACTTGACTATGCTGTTGATGTTTGTGTTTTGCCCTCAATCCCCTTATGCCTTGTATACAATAGGTATGTTCTCTCTTTTAATAAAGACGTGTCTATCTGAAAAACATACACTTTTTCAATGGAGACAGACTAAGACATTGCACAGTGATGGGAATACTGAATTCAAAGAGATGCTAAATGTGTGCTCTGCTGAAGTGACAGTCGTATGTTGTGTTTAGAAGGTCACGTATGTAGCGATGCTTTAAAACGTCACAAGATCCTGGCTAGAGGGAGCACAAATCATTTTAGGAGGAAACTGAAAGCTAGTTTCTACAGTATTTCCCATGAACAGTATATATTGGACATATAAGCGGTTTTATGCTAGTTTTATGCCTTGGTATGTTGGCGCACACAGAGGGCTAGATTTAGACCCCATGTCTGATTCTCCATTTGTATCTGTTAACATGTTCTACTTTGGCTAAACTAGAGTAATAACAAAGCTGTTTTCAGCATTTTATATGTCCAATAATCAACCTGACACTTGCTTTCAATTTTAAACAGACCAGAAATAGGGAAGACCTGTATTCCGATAACAGCACCACGGACAGAGAACATGCAAACGCAACTGAACACTTGAAGCCAATTCCATACTTTCTAATCCCACCTGCCTTATACTGATAATTACCATCCCACTTGTGACAGCTATAAATAAATGCTCAGGTATTGAGGCTGCCTCAAAACTAGGTCATGAGGAAATTCAAATAACAGAACTGCAGGAAAAAAGAGAAACAGCTCAGCAATTGTCTTTTTCTCTAGAAAGACAGGGAAATGTGCTTTTCATTCTTAAAAACATGCGTAGATTCTAACAGACACTATTTAAACTCATAATAGCTTACATGTCTGTGTCTTGGTCTCATATGTAATCATGCAGGAAGACTCATGACGGCTTGCTGAAGACACCGTATTTGCTCGATTATAAGGTTGTTTTTTGGTTGTTTTTTTTTTTTTTTTTTAGAGCAAATGCTCTGAAAAATAACCAGTCTTATATTCAAGGTCGTTTACGCATCAGACCTCAAATAGAGGTCTGATTACAAGACTAAGTTCCTGATCCCCTGCAGCGCTGCAGGGGACCTGGATCCTCCTCTCTGGCAGCCAGTGGAGGTCTTTGTGATGCGCGCAGACAACCTCCCCTGCTGTCGGGGGCTTCTATGACCTTCCGGTGCTCATTCATAGAAGCAGCAGCAGTGGAGGCTGCCCCACTGGACACCAGAGAGTCTGCAGCACGGGGAGAAGTCTAGGGAAGTACTGGTAAGTCGGGGGAGGGTAAGAGTGGCATACGGTGGGGGTTGTGACGGGACTGACCTGTACCCTGACTTGGTACACCCGCCAATTGTTGCTTCCTCCTCCCCATTGCCACCAAAATACCAGTGATTAACCCCTTCACTGCCAGACAGAACCAGCATTGCAGAGAGAAGGGGCTGCTTTTACCACTGTGGCTAAGCGAAGCTGAGCTACACCATGTGGCTATTGTCCTGAAAAGGACAATAAGTGATCATAGCAGAGGACACAGCTCTTCGGGAACCTCAGCAGCATTGTAGTATACAGAAGTATAGCAAAACAGAGTGGCATATAAGGGGTTAAAAAGAATATCAGGGAGGCAGAGTGGCATATAGGGGGTTACAAGGAATATCAGTGAGAGAGTGGCATATAGGGGGTTAAAAGGAATATCAGTGAGGCAGAGTGGCATATAGGGGGTTACAAGGTATATCAGGGAGGCAGAGTGGCATATAGGGGGTTACAATGAATATCAGGGAGGCAGAATGGCATATAGGGGTATAAGGCATATATGGGGGGCAGAGTTGCATAAAAGGTTGGCAAATAAAAGGAAATAAAAACAAAAAAATGCATTTTTCTCAATCAAAGTTTTTATTATATATGAGAAGATAGTTTACTAGTAAAACTTTTTTCTTATAGGGTAGTCTTATATTCAGGCTTTTTTTCCCAAATTAATATTCAAAATTTGGGGGGGTCATCTTATAATCAGGGTCATCTTATAATTGAGCAAATACGGTATTTGTATTCAATGCAATCTTTTCACCATTGCTTGGCCACTAACCACACAGAAGCCACCAGGTTATGAGGGTGCCACCAGACGTCAGGTTACATACGCACTGCAGCCAGCCTAGCGGTTTTACAGTGTATATACAATGCCACATCTAAGACCTATATAGAAACATAGAATTTGACAGCATATAACAGCCATTCAATCTATTTTGTCTGCATGTTTTTTCCGATGTAAAGATTTAAACCTGAATCTGCTCTACAAAGTCATGAGTGAAGCCCTCTCTGACCAGTTTCACTTAACTTGGATTGTTCTTTAACTTTTGCTCACTGCCACCTGTCTGGTATCCGTTTTGATGACTGCCTGCATTGACTCACCGCCTTATTACAAGCACAGCCTACTCATGACTCCCAACTTCATCATCAGTGATTTATGTTCATTAGTATTACAGCACTCACAAGGTCTTCAGGAGATGTATCTTGGTTTAGAGTATACTCAACATTGTTGAGTTGGGAACAGTTGCATTTAATTACCCGAGTACTTCTAACTGTTCTGACCAGAAGCATCAGAAGTAGTAATGAGATGCTGAGACGGTGCATACAACTTCAGATCAGATTTACTTTTTATGATTCATGTAAGACAATAAAAACAAGTTTACATTAAAGCTACTAGGTCTCTTACAGTTGAGTTAAAATGAGATAATGAGTGCAAACTGTTTATACAACCCAAATAATATATTATGGCTAATACTCCTTTGTCTGTTCTTGGATGGCAATGGATCAAGCTAGTCTTAACCAGCTTTAAAGGGGTATAACCAGCAGACACCAAATAGCAGAAAAACAGGATAAAATACGCAATCTTCACTATATGAAAACTTTAACCATGATTTAAGCCTGTGCAAAAGTGGGGCCACGGGTTTGAAATTGAATATAAAAAAAAGTCTAGACAGCATGGTTCAAGAAAGATTTGTGAAATAATCCAAATTGTGCCTTTTTCTAAACCCTGCGCAAACAACCCATTGCCAATGGTTTTCTACCACAGGACTGTTCTTGGTATTCTCATTAACAACTCAGTTTCTATGTGTTACTGACCAGCAGAGGAAAAGAGCTGCCATGCAGTATGTGGGATATATACCCCCACAGAAAGCAACAATGTATGCAGTTATACATCCAACACACTGCAGGGCAGTGCTTTACATGTGCTAGTTAGTAACATGTGAAGTTTTCATGGAATATATGGTAGATGAAACCATTTTACCTCCTCGCATATAGTTTCTGTAAGGCCAAATACATACAGCATAAACATAATTGGGAGTGCTCAAAAAAAAAAAAAAAAACTTGCTATGGTTTAATATAGCACCATCAGATTCTGCTGCGCGGTACAAAGGGTAGACAGGACATAATTAGTATATACCACAACAAATAGGTATGGAGGGCACTGCTCAAATGAGCTTACAATCTAAAGGGATTGTTCTAGCCAATTCAAACTTTATAAGCATCAATGTATTATGTCTACTTTGCAGAAAATTCCAGTCAAAAAAAAAATAAAAAATCAAAAGCAACAACAAAAAAATAATAATAATAATAATAATAATAGAACCAGGGGCATGTTTCCCAAAAGGCCCACCCATCACTCCAAGCTTTGTTTACTCATGGCAACCCTTTGGTCACAAATTGTATACCTCCATCTAAAGCAAACTACATGTAAACAAAATGCTAGTTCTGGAGTAGCTTCTAATATAGGGTTTAGAGCTATCCAGGTGGAGACACAACCTCAATTAAGGAGGAGGGGGAGGGAGTGACCTGAAATCTATAAAAAGCCCTGCAAAGGATAGTTAGCTTCTCAGCAGGAGAAGGGGGGTTAATTTAGCACACTGCTTTAAAATATATATATTTTAATTAAAATAAAAATAATTGTAGTTTAGCTTACTGAGCAAGAATTGATGCTGATCGCTGGCAAAATTTACAAAATAAGATATCAAACATTCAATTTGGTTTTTTGGTTTTTTTTTACTAAAAACGCTGTAGTCGCAACACAACTGCGCTTATACCCAAGTCTAAAACTTGAGGCGACGCTGTAATACTACAATTACTGTTCTAGAATAGATGTGTATCCAGATGGACACTTACTTCAGTGGTATTAGTGAATGTGTGATGCCCATTCTATTGCATATTCATTCAACAGCATATTCAGAATGTATAGACAGGATTGCTGTGATTTGCTTTCATTATTTGGGTAAAGCGCTTGGCAGGTGTATCCCTTTCAACACGTGTTTTGCTAACTTTAACGATAAGGGCTTTATTGTAAATATCAATCTATTACTAACCCTTCTGCCAAAATAAGGGTTAATGACAGCAAATAAGACGGTGGGGGAGTTTTGCAAGAGCTGGCGATGGGGGCTTCTAATGCTACTCAACTCCATATGCATGTTTGCTACTTTAGGAAGTACAGGTTCTTTGTCTTCATGCTGAAGTATGGTTGCCATGTTGGCCTTTTTTTTTTCTTTCTAAGACATATCTGTTTGCTAACCTGCTTTGTGGGATGTATAAACTCACAGAAGGAAGTTAATTGTCTAATCAAGTTTACACACACCCCATAATGCAGAGACAGAATTAACTTCACACCTAATGTTTGATTGCTTTGGCTTGCCTGCCTCACAAATTTGCATGGACTTTACTGTTGATTGTAAAAATACTATAGAGCAGAAATGATGGCAATATCTACTGAATTTAATTCAGGACACTGAGAAACTTTACATGTTGGTTTAGGGACTTCTCTTGTTTCCCAACAATTTAAAGCAGAGTGAGGCCTTATTTTCCTTCACAGCCAACCTACTTTTATCAAGGATTGGATTATTTATTTGGCAATACCTTTAAATTATGCATGGTCGCATCTCAGGGCATGTAGGGTACAACCCAAAGACTGGATTAGAAGATATCTGGTCCTAGGTAGACTACTGGTTCATAGCTGGGTCTTTTCCGTGCTGCACAAGCCTAGTTGCTAATGTCTAGTAAAATCAATGTCAAGGGTATCAGTTTGATAAATTCCACAGCAGGATTGTGATGCAGTCCACATCTTCCCTAAATGTTGACATTCCTGCAGAAAACAGGTTTCACTAAAATACAACTTTGGGAGAAGGTATTGGTAAGTAAGAGGGTTGGGTAGAGTAGGCAAATGGGGTGGGGGTTTGGGGCAAGGTCCTCCTCTAGACTGTACATAGTCCCTCAGCAGGCTGAGCCTGGATAAACTTGAACTGAAACCTGCTCTCTCCTCAAGACCAGGCAGTTCATGCCATAAAGTCTCCTTTACACAGCACATTAGGTATCAAGCATTTTCAATGGCACCAGGGTTTTTCTAGTTTGTAGTTGGAAATATGTATACGTAACATGCACTGAAATTTATTTAGCAAATTGTGCTTTAACACATTTCTTTGGTGTGAGCTTTCACAGGTTTAAGTCTTTCCTACCTTTTGAATAATGCACAAAACCGATGGGGGTGATTTACAAGTGTCACAGGTGTAAAAACGAATGCAAATGTCCAAAACTGGCTTCTAGTGGTAGCTCGAACTAAAATGTATGTAGAGTGCAGAAAGCTTGTTTGAACTTAGCCTACTTGCGTGGACAGGGGTAATCGCTGAGGGATCATGGGAAATGTAGGACAGTTAAATGAAATGCTTTGGCTTTTGGAGGAGGTGATATTAGAAGTGACTAGCAGCTGTGAAATGTAAAGTTTGTATTACGAAACAAAGCGTTAAACAAAATTTGTGCATCTGTCTTTACAAATATATATATTTAATATTTATATTTATATATTATAATTAGCAACATACATACTGTATATGTGGACATCGCATACATCATCCTGTTCTCAATTTCTGGATTATTCCTCCATCTAGTTATTCCTCCTTTTTAACATTCCGTGCACCTTTGGCAGAAGCTTATTTGCACTGGCAGTTGTCAGGGTGGGAAAGAGCGAGAGGGGAGATCGTCAGGATAGGAAATGCATATGCTGGTTCTGTCTCTTGAAAACCAGCTGATTAGAGTAGTAATCTAATGGAGGAAGACAAGGGTACAAAAGGCAAATGGGGCAAAGATATTTATTGTATGGGACTACCCATATTGGATGTTATTTTTGGTACAAGGTGCATGGTAGATGCACACTTTTGTGGACCTAATTGGAGAAAAGCAGGTATGACTGCAATTCATATGGAGGGTCTAATACCAAAGAGAATTTCCGAGTGGTGGATAAAGGAGAGCCTCACTAATCCAGTGAGGGAATTTAAACATGCCTTGGCAGAATGATATACAACACATATACCATATTGGCAAACTACTCAGCTGGCGATGGATGTGAGCTGGTATGGGGTGCCACGGTGAGGTTATTTCCTTTGAGGTGAGCACCAGAAGCATAGGGTGTTATGAGTTGCAAGCCCATATTTGACAATGATTTGCTCAATCTACTGAACCAGATTTGCACCATTTTCATGACAGTTTAGATACAAAAATAAAAAATGACACTGTTGGGAAAACTCAGACTTTGCAGCGTTTTTGCTTTAAAAACAAGTGTAACTTGGAGGTATTGTAACTCAAACTTATCAGTCAAGGCTAAATAATCCTTCAGACACTACATTATTACAATTTTGTATGCCTGTGTACAATGTACACATGATGTATAATGTATATATGTTTATCTCTATACCGTACATATGCCACCTTGAGTTGTCTCCTTAGGTACTAGACAGTGGGTTGTCAGTTGCCAGTATTTTACTTGTGATTTACTAGAATAAAAAAATACGGATTACTTACAAATAGTGTGGAATTCCATTCCAGAAAAATCAACTATTTTCCAGAACAGCTTATTTGAGTAAAGTATTGCAGAGTCCATGGTTTCCAGATCCATCATTGTGCAATAGCACATCCCATGGTGCTCATATCTAGTAAGTGTAGTAATTCATATCAATATAAACCATGAAAACCTTGAATAGTAAGAAACCCTTTTCTGGCTGAGAAATTTCAACTTTATGGAATGTGTCATCACTTGAAAAATTGTGAATGCTTATCCCTGTTAAACCAAATGTCATTCTTTTCAGACCAAAATGTTATTGTCTGTTTGGCTCTATCTAGTGAAACATTTCAGGTACTGCACGCAGATCAGTATTTCAATGAATTTAAAGACTTGTCAGTGAAGGAAACCCCAATTTTTTTATACTTTCTGTGCGAGAACCAAGCTTTTCCTGCTCCTTTATTTTCCTCACCAGGCTCCTGTTGTCATAGGTTTGGGAAGCATGAATGCAACAAATCAGTGTATAAATCAGTACATAGAGAGCCCTCCACTTATACGGCCACCTTTTGGGTAAATATGAGCAAAGAAGGCTGTGAAAAATTCTCTTGTTTAACCCTTGATCTTTTCTTCAAAAAATACACCTACTCTCTCATGAATAGCAAAGAATTCAAAAACACAAGTTTATCAAACTGTCTGCAATTCTCCAGCTCTAATCCTTGGAGATTTTGTTGGCTACTTAAACCATCCACTTCACGGTGCATTATTGCTCCTTTTCCTATGGCTACTTCCCATTTTGAGAAGCTCAACAACCTTTTACTGCACATCACAGCTATGTTCCTTGGTCTTACTCATTGTGATGAATGACTAGAGAATTTTAGCCTAATATTTATACCCCTGTGAAACCGGAAGTCATGGTTGAACAATTGCCTGTTCCTAGTCACCCAGGTGTACTAAAAATGTAAAATATCAATGGGAATGCCACGCGTACATTAAATTTGTATTTTCAGGTTCGTAACCATGAGAGCAAGATCAAAGGTTTAAACAATTAAGACCCTTTTTCTCAGCCTAGGGTGCCAATATTAGTGGAGTGCACTGTAAGTTCTAAAGAACATGCTTGCTCATGCCCAGTACTTCCTCTGGCAGCTAATTTCATTGAACCAAAATGTATCCTGTAAAAGAAAATTATAGCTTACCAATTTTCCATTTTCTTGCTATTAAAGAGGTATAATTGTATAAATGCTTTTATTTTTAAGCATTGGAATGTTATATTAAGGAATTCATTATTTGAGAACTTTTGGTGATTATAGGTAATTTTGAAACGCGTGGCTACCAACAGTTTGACAGCAAATCTTGTTTTGGGTTCAGGTTAATCAAAGCATAGTACACAGGATCATAATAATGAATAGAAGCAAAAAAGAACTTGATAATTGGTAAGGTGATCCGATAAGACAAGATACTAGAACCCTAGCAGCCCAATGCTAGATTAATGGCAAATACAAGGTTATCTGTTATAGAATCTTCAAAGGGAGGATAAATTCAAACCTAAACTCAGATTCATATAACGTGATGATGCGTTCAGATGATGCCCCTAACATATTTCATAGGATTTATTTATAACCCATCATATTTATAGAATGTCACATAGGATAAAATCAGCCCTGGCACATACGGCCAATAAAAATTACATACATGTGGCCATACCAGCAGTTCCGAAACAAAGGTATTTTTAACGTGTAAACCTGTTTAATTTGAGTTTACCACATCCTTTTTAAAACGTGTAAGACAATCCATAAGATTTTAGAGAAATTTTGTAAATTGAGAGTTGATTGGATCCACAAAATATCCATCTCAGCTAGTTTTCCGCTACGTCTTTTAGAAAGCTGACACCACAATATATTAATACTCATTTCATGGATTCAAGACTTGTATATAATACAAAAATGTATATTTCATGAAGAAGCAAACATTTGTTTTCACATTTTGCAGTTTTTGCTATGGTGATAACATCAACTTTTATACAGTTTGACATTAAATGACAAAAGCAATGAATAGTCGGGAAGAATACATCTCTTTTGAAGGACAAGGTTGTACATCTGTATGCAATACATGTTGATTTTACAAAATTCTGTATTCCATTAATTGGTGTGAATGCGATGACATCTTAACAATGCTAAACATAAATGAAAAGAAATATAAACATGCAAAACTAAAACCATCTATATACATATAAAAAAACTTCCATACTTAACTAGTACATTACTGAATTCATATAAAGAACTCTACCTTTTATTAAGGTTGGAAATAAAGGTATGCAAAAGCCAAACTATTAAAGTTTGCAAAGTGTTCGTTTGTACAAGGACACACATCTGTGATGAGTCTTGAGAAAGTCGTTGGTTGACATGGGGGAATTTAGTGACATGACAAAGCAATGGTGCTACTTACAACTGGTTTGTACAAACGTTTTACTTAATGACAATTTCTTGAGCAATAACTTATACTGTCTAAAAACTGACTGCTCAATGACATTTATTGCTGGTTCAGATTTACAAACACGAATTTGGAGATTATACACTCAATCAATTATTGTTATTGAAAAAAACACACATTCTATATATCGAGGATACAAATGGCTATCCAGTAATTCAATTAAGTTTATAAAATGTATTGTTAAGAGTGAATGTTAATCTTGCTGACATTTAATGCACACAGTATTTTTCATTATTGCATCCAGAACGTTTTTCTCTTTCGGATTTTTCCCATTTGCTTTGCCATGTCAGTTCTTAATGAGAAAAGCCAAGATTGCAAGATCCAGCTGCATGCTTCATCTGCGTAACCATGGACACCGACAGGCCCGATACATAATGCCACTAAACAGGAAATTGGCATTTTGAATTGTTCAGTAGTACACCGTATTCTTAAAAATAATTGCAAATAAACTTGTACAAAATAATGCAATTGTGATACATTCTATGTATTGTCGCATAGAACAGGTTGTTACAGAATTGCCGTCTTAAGGTTTCATTAAAATTACACACTGTAACTAACTTCTTACAATCCCAGAAACAATTGTAAAGGTGCTTTTTACAGAACATGTTAAATTATTTCTTATTTCTCTAGCCATTTTTTTTTCTACAGAAATGGGAAATGTGTAAGGAAAATTGCTTTAATTGGTCTGCATAAAAGAGTCAGACAATTTCCCATTGCCACAATAATAGGAAACATAAAAACGGAAAGCTGAAGACTGTACTTTGTTTAAAATGTGACAACGTTTGGAGCACCAGCAACAGAATGTGTTTTTGTGACTTTACGAAAAGACAAGGCGCTAATAGTCTAAGATTCTGGCATCCCAATATAAAATGGCATTTAAATCGCTCGTCATAAATAATGTAGGAGTAATAAATGGCAAGAACATCTAACATGTTGAGATTGCATTGCTCCACTGAAAGTGACTTTAGTGGCCACGGGATCAGTTGAAATAATGAGATACAAGCAAAGGGCTATTCTTGCTCACAATCTGCTGTAGTATCACACAAATCAGCACAACCTTTAAGTGGATAAATTGACCTATGCTACATATCTGTTCTGTGTCTAAACATCTTAAAAAGCATGACAATTCAAGATTTTATGTTTATGCCTCTTCTGTTAAGGACAGTCTTCCTCAACGGATTTTTTCTCAGACAGGCACATGGTAAGCTGCTCCCTTGCGCATCAGGCCAAGTCTTTCCCTTCAGGGATACTCTGTAGACAGCCTGTCTGAGGGGATGATGATCCCCGGTGTCAACATGACGTGTTACTAGGTGTGTCCTGCCAAGCTTCCCTGTGAAGACCTTATGGTAAGGTCTAAGTGCCTCAAATAGCTGACCCCTCTGTTAAGTGGGTATTAACCTGGGCTACCTCAATACCCTCTGAATCCCTTGTTGAAGCCAACAAATCCACAAGGGGGTCAGGTCCTTGCTCGTCCACAGGCAAACTACATACAGTTGACACAGTGGGCTCTCGGTCATAATATGCTTTGATCATGTTTACGTGGTATACTTTTTTCCTGTTCCCCCTCTAAAAATCATGACACTTGGTGGTGGTGCAAGTCCTTTCAGTTTCACCAAATGGTAAGTAAGTTGGGGGGGTGCATTTGTTATGTTCGTCACATACCACAGCAAAGAAAGCTAAAAATAAAATACACAAAAAGCCAGAGAGACACATCTAAACTTGCAATACAAAGTTAAGTGCTCACCACAATATAAAAAGGAGCTAATAACCCTTCCTACTGATGGTAATACTGTTTACACAGAATTCTTTACTTACATTCTCCAGAAAAGATGTTTGCAGGGTAGCCATGAACAGCTTGAGAACCAAGCTGTCATTTTACCTGCCATCTGCTTGGGCTAGATTGCTGTTCAACAATGAGATTTCCCTGCAGGAAAGAACTGGCTATGAGAAACTGCAGACTTTAGATATGTAAACTTTCCCAGTTTAACCAGGTCTTCAATCTTGTCCTTAATACTACTTAATGTACTTAATACTAAATAAATCCTACGCCCACAATGCATTCTGCAGAACATAAATCCAGTCCAAATCCGATGACCAACTCTGGGGCTGAAGGCTTTATTTTGATGCAGATTTGTCAACTGCACATCCATGATGCGAATCTCCCGTTCCACTACATCCAAAGGTGTTCTACTGGATTAAGATCTGGTGACTGTGGAGACCATTGAAGTACAGTGAACTCATTGTCATTTTCATGAAACCAGTTTGAGATGATGTGAGCTTTGACATGGTGCATTGAGTTCCTGCCATGTAATTGGCAGATTAGCTATTTATGTTAAGCAATTGAACAGGTGTGCCTAATAAAGCGGCCAGTGAGTGTATTAAATAAATATAAACCAAGAATGTTAATTGCGTTCAAAATAACTTTCATGCCGACAATCAGTCCAAGATATAGCTAGAAAAACATGTAAAATAAGCATTGAGTATAATTTTATATAATTGCAAAGACCATCCTACGAGGATCTACCCATGTAAAAATTAGTTGTCTACAATGTTTTCTTCCTTCATAATCTATCCTTTTATCAAAAATAAAATGAATTTTATTACAAGGCAGGAGGCTTCATATTATGCAAAACGTTTTACTACTCCCAATAGCACCTAAGTAAATTTTTTTGTAAACGGTAGATAAATACATTTTTAACACTTTCATATAACACCATAAATAAGTCTGCAATGTTGAAATCCTATTTCTTTTCTGTTCCCATGCAGAACTACCTTTTTTGATATATAAATTATTCGTTTAGAATGTTTACTTATATTCATATGGGTTAAGAAAGCGAAAAACCAAAATTCCACGTGTGAAATCAATAAGAATAAACGTAGTACTTCCCAAATGTAAGCAGCTACCAGCGACACTCTTCCT
Organism: Sceloporus occidentalis; assembly: GCA_023333645.1. Lineage (NCBI taxonomy): Eukaryota > Metazoa > Chordata > Lepidosauria > Squamata > Phrynosomatidae > Sceloporus > Sceloporus occidentalis. Next base: position 5,814,335 of record JALMGF010000023.1, read on the forward strand.
CAAAGTGTATACAAAAACGAACGGTAGATCATGGAGCGCATATACACAGGGAAAAAATAAGATACAATAATAGTGCAATGTGTTAAAACTGAGAAAAGCTTTACTATGGTGTAAGATCCACTCACAAGCGGGCTGGAAAATTGTTCGTATTTAATAGCTTCTAAAATCTGTGAAAACAAATAAACCAGAATGGTGCAGTATCTTCTACAGGGATGGTCTCAAAAAAGTCTAAATGCACTTACAATTAGATGTCACACAACTAAATCAATAGTGTGCATAAGCGTTTTATGACTCAACTGTCCTGTAGCTGCAGATTGTCCGGTGTAGTATCTCGAGAGTCTTCTCAACGCGTTTCGCCGATAGATCGTCGGCTTCCTCAGGAGAAAATGAAAAAACGAGAACATTTGCAAGTTTTCTAGATGATCATCGGTCTGTTCTTATAGGTGAGTACTTCCGGGTCTATTTGGTGTTGGAAACAACACATACGGCATCATCCAGTCCCGTAAACGTCATCGTCTCGCGATCGGGCGGCTTCCTTTCCTGGTTATACTTTCCACTACAGGAAACGGACAGAACGACGGCAGCCAATAGAAGAAGCAAGGTGGAGCATCAAAACAGAAGATCCATCTTCTTCTTTATGGATCTCAGCCTCGTATTCCGTAACCACTACATATGGAGTAAAAGTCATCAGTAAAAAAAGTACCAATCCCTTATTCTTTAGTCCTCTTGATGATGGTATGTGTTTCTTAGGTTTAGAATGGCTAATAACATATACAGTGGCTAAGCACATATACAAATTACATAAGATCAGATATATATTATATCCTCAGATGACTGAATATATTTAATAAATATTGAATGAATATATATATATATATATATATATATATATATATATATATATATATATATATATATATGATAGAGATAATGTGCATGTCACATACTTTGAAAGCCATATGGCTACAAGAATGGAAAGAGATTTTATAGAGGACACCTTTTGGAGTGTAGAAAAAGTGAACAAAGTGAAGGTATTGCAAAGGAAAGTGTAAAATGTATATGTATAGAATATATATATATATATATATATATATATATATATATATATATATATATATATATATATATATACACATTCTTTCATAAAGGCTAGGATATTGAGATCAGTATTCAATCCTCGCATCTTATCTACTCATTTCTTTTTTTGCCAATTTTTGTTTCAGATCTCCACCTCTCCAATGGGGTGAAATAAGGTCTATTCCTATAATTTATCACGTGTTACAGTGTTTTGGGACACTATGTTTTAAACTCTTATTGCGTATGCCACCGAGATGCTCAAGGCCTCTAATTTTTAACTCCCTTATGGTACGACCGATATATTGGATCCCACAACTACACTTGAGGTAGATAACATTCTTAGACCTACAATGGATAAAGTGTCTAATAGTATATTCCTTTTAAGTATTTGTACATTTAAATTTGATAAAAAAATTATCTTGTTGATGGCACGATGTGGAAAATGCAAACTTTGCACACCTATAAAACCCTGGATCTTTTCTAAATAAAGTATTATCATTATCCACTACCTTCTCTACCTCAGGAAGAATGCTCGGGGCCAGGATAGATTTTAAATTCTCTACTTTCCTGTAGATGATGCTAGGTTTAGCTGGAAGGTGATCTTTCAGGATATTGTCTTGTTTTAAGATAGGCCAGCATTTAGTGATCGCCTTTTTAATCTCGAACGCCCTATCATTATACTTAGTTAGAAATGTGAAATCAAAAGTCCTATTAGGTTTGTGATTCCTATCTCCCAGAAACAACTCCCTTTACTTTTCTTTTATAGATCTTAAACTACTCTGTAGTAGCTCCTCAGGGTAATTCCTCTCTTTACATTTATCAATTAATGATTGACTTTGGGTGAGGAAATCATCCTCCTCTGTACAATTCCTGCGTATGCGGGCTAATTGTCCCTTTGGAATGTCATGTAGCCATTGTGGGTGATGGCAGCTCGAATAGTCAATGTAACTGTTTCCATCGGTCAGTTTAAAGAATGTTTTAGACTGTATTTTCTCTCCCTGAGTGTATAATGTAAGATCTAGAAAATTAATCTCCTTTGGATTAATACATGATGTAAATTGTAGGTTATATTGATTACCATTAACATACTTAATGAACTGATTTAGCTCATCTACAGAGCCCTTCCACACACAAACGGATTGTGAGACCAATCTGCCACATATAAATTGGCATAGCTTGGTGCAAATCTGGTCCCCATGGCGGTGCCACAAAGCTGCAGATAGAAATTCTGTTCAAACCAAAAGAAATTACGATTAAGAATGAAATCTATACATTTCAAAATAAACTGATTTTGTAAAAAAAATCCATCTTGTCATACTTTTGCAGAACTCTACTTATGGCTCTTATTCCTAAATCATGGGGAATAACTGTATAAAGATGATAAATAAATGGTTGCCCACAAATAGTCTGGCTGCCATTTAATATCTTGTAAAATTCTAAGAACCTGTTTTGTATCCTGAATATAAGAAAACATAAACCTTATTCATTTTTGCAAAAAATGATCTACATATTGAGAAGTATTACTCGTGAGTGAATTAATCCCGGTGATCGGTCTACCTGGGGGTGAAGTAATACTTTTATGAATTTTTGTTAGAAAATAAAAAATTGCAACTTTTGGAAATTCTATCTTAAGGAAATTCTACTCATGGGTATTCAGAACCTTATTGTATTTGCCTTCTTGTAGTATACATATTGATCCTGAGTATCTTCGGCAGCTTTGGACTAGTTTCACATAGCTTCTGGTACATTGGCATATTTTACTTCTAAATTGTTTGCATGTTTTCTTTAACCCATTAAAAGGATGGAGGTATCCCTTAAATCTAATTTTGTATTCAGGTGTTCAAAACAACCTCCCCAGTTGGTGTTAGGGAGGTAGTTTTCAGCTTCACAGATACAAGCCTTAACGGAAGTGTCCTGTAATTAAACAGTTTCCAGGGCCATTTGGCCAGCTATGTCTGTTATGGATAAATCTGTATCTGTGGCCATTTCTAGACCATCAAATTAAGATTTTAGCTTATCTCCCATTTGACATATCACATTCTAAAATACCCATAGTGTTGGGGCATATTGTAAAAGACAGTGTGAAGAGTTCCAAGACACTCAAAAATGTAAGTATATAGATGCCCTGAAATAGTAGTTTGTCCGTCTTAAGTATAACTTAAAAAGAGGGTTGGGAAAAAGATAAAATCAGACGGATTTGAATGTGCCCCCAAATTTGACCTTTATGTAAATTGTCAAGAGGATATTGCTAAAGATGGTTGCCCTGATATGACCACCTGAAATCTCCCAGACCCTGTCGACCATAGGCATAAACCTGCCCTGCTATCATTCCCTTTGTTTGAAGGAGTTGTATGGACACTGCACATCCCAAAGTCCCCAAAAACAGTTTACTGGAAAATACAAGGCCAAACACAAAACAATGTATCAGGTAAAAACAGATATACTTAGCTATATTAGTGGAGACTCAGCATCTTGCATAGGATAATTACATGTACATGGGCTTCTCAAGAGACACCTGGCTTTTTCCGACCCGGTCATGAAAAGTCCACTCTAAACTACTGGTATAACCTTAACAGTCTTTAATCTAGTATCTACACACAGTGATAAGATACCTGATGGTCATATCTAGGAGATGGTCACTACATATGGTTATTTGTGAAACAAAGATACTCACTTCCTTCCTAAAGCACGTCTCATTGAAGATGCGGCAAACATCTTAATTCACTTAATGTCAAAGTGCTCTATAGGTCCCCTATGTGTCTTATGTTATTGCATATGCATGGAAATGCTTGTTTTAAACATTTTTGTCCATAATCACTTCAAGGCCTTAGAGGATAGAGAAGATTCAGACCCTTCTCAGTTACGCTGCTGCCGTTTCTCATGAAAAGTGGGTATTCATTTTTTCCATCAATGGTCTCAGGTGACAGGAAATCCTTGGGTTCTTCATACAATTCAAGATTTGATGTTTATGCCTCTTCTGTTAATGACAGTCTTCCTCAACTGATTTTTTCCCAGACAGGCACATGGTAAGCTGCTCCCTTGTGTATCAGGCCAAGTCTTCATCTTCAGAAATACTCTAAACAGCCCCTCAGCCTGTCTGAGGGGATGATGATCCCCGGTGTCAACATGACTGGTTACTAGGTGGGTCCTGCCAAGCTTCCCTGTGAAGACCTTATGGTAAGGTCTAAGTGCCTCAAATAGCTGACCCCTCTGTTAAGTGGGTATCAACCTGGGCTACCTCAATACCCTCTGAATCCCTTGTTGAAGCCAACAAATCCACAAGGGGGTCAGGTCCTTGCTCATCCACAGGCAAACTACGTACAGTTGACACAGTAGGCTCTTGGTCATAATATGCTTTGATCATGTTTACGTGGTATACCTTTTTCCTGTTCTCCCTCTAATCCAAAGATACCACATAGTTCACGTCATTGACCCGCTGTAGCACAGTAAACGGACCCTCCCATGCCGCCTGCAACTTGTTCTACCTTGTGGGTATCAACACAAGCACCTTTTGCCCCACTTCATACACTCTTTCTCTGGCATTAGTATCATACCAGTGCTTCTACTTGGATTGGGCAACCCTCAGATTCTCAAACACCTCCCCCATTAAAGCCTGCTTTTATCTCTAAACCGCATTACATAATCTACAACAGGCTCCCAAGTCTCCTTCCCACCCCTCTCAAATCAGACCAAGGGGACCGCGCACTCTACGCCCATAGAGGAGCTCAAACAGGGTTTCACTCCCAATCCCTCCCCTGTGACTCTACAAATGTCCTTAGCACCTGTTTTAGGGTCCCATTGAACCTCTCACACAAACAAGCAATTTGGGGGTGGTAGGGGCTGGTCATTAAATGCTCTATCTGCACCCTTTTACAGAGAGACTGCATCAGATCAGAGGTGAACTGGGGGCCTTGATCGGTCAGCATTTCTCGGGGAAATCTGCCACATTGTCGGCCCAGATAACGGGCTCCTGAGCCATTAGGGGGGAATGTAAAGAGGGGTGAGGCTCCCCTGCGGACATCCCTTTTGGTTCCGCAGGCTGAGTCAGCCCCTGTTCTTTATTCTGGGCAGACTGTTGACAGGTTACCATGGCTACAGTTACTCCATTTGGTGCACTCTCCCTCTTTGCCCGCAAACCTACTGCATCCTGGGACCTGGTCATTTCTGAGAGACATTCACTCGTTTTCTGCCCTTCAGTTGGGTGACCTTTTCACACAGCACCTCAGACACCCTTGGTTCTGGCACAGATTCACTCTGCCCTCCCTCCCAGTGATGCGAACCCTCCATATTTTCACATGGCACCTCAAACATTCTGGGTTCTGGCACAGACTGACACGCACAACCTTTCTACCCTCTCCCCATGAGGCTGCCCTGGTACATTTTTACACACTGCCCTTTCTATAATAGGGCCCTTAGAAGACTTGGACAGATTATGGGTGTCATCCTCAGGCATATACTTTGATAACAGCCTACCCAAATCAGTACCCAGTAACACGTTAGTAGGAATGTTATCTGATACCCCCACATCTCTCACAGCCTTCCCTTCTCCCCAATCCAAAAATACTCGTGCCATTGGCACTGCAGGACATACCCCCCCAATGCCTCTCACTGCTAAGGTCTTGCCAGGAATAAAGTCCTTGGAGCTCACTAGCTCTGGACGCACAAGAGTCACTTCTGCCCCTGTGTCTCTGAGCCCCACAGTTACCTTGTTTTCCACAGTGACAGGTTGCATATTCACATTGGGGGTGTTCTCAGCGCTGGGGACGAACACTGAAGATGGTGATCCTAAGGGGTGACCCCCTCCAGATGAGTGCAGGCTTCCTCTTATCTAGGCAGGTAGTACTAAGGTGCCCCACTTTATTACAAATAAAACATCTGCGGATATCCTCACGTGTAGAAGTGACACTAGCTCCCCCTCTTCCTGAGGTAGAAACTGACGCAAAAGAGGGTACAGTAGGCTGAGTGATTGGGGAGCCGTGGTGCAGTGGTCTTCCAGCTGGATGCTCCCTTAGCAAAACCTCTGCTCCGGTATGATGTTGCTCGGTTAGCAGTGCTGTTTTTGTGTCCCGGTCCAGCAGCCATTCTTGTACATTGACTGGGCACAGCTACAAAAACTGTTCTTTGATGATCAGATCTTCCAAACTTTTCTATGGTTTTAATCTCCAGCCCTCTGGTCCACTGTCGGAATGCTGTCATCAGGTGTCCCACAACTGCAGTGTAGCTCTCGGTTGAATGCTTCTGCAAAAGTCCAGAATTTCTTTTGGTACACCTCAGGAGTAAGGTTGTACCGTTTCTGCAGTGCAGCCTTAATTGCCTCATAGTCCTGGTCAGATTCTGCTGGTAGCCCTGCAAATGCTTCTAGCACAGGACCTCTGAGACCAGGGGTGATGTATGTTGCCCACTGGTCCTTTGGTAATTATTACTGCCTGCAAACCTTTTCAAAACTGCGCAGGAAAACATCCAGATCCCCATCCTTGTCCAAAGTGGGAAAATTCTCTACACGTGGTTTGGGTGCAGAAGAGTCTCTCGAACCTACGCTGATAGGTGACGCACATAACCTTTTCAACTCTGCCAGTTTTAGTTCATTCTGTCTCCTGATATTTAAGGATAAGCTGAAGTTTTAGGTTTGCATCTGCTGAGTCCACATATTTGAAAACAGTTTGTAGGTAAGACTCCAAGGGATCTCCAGATCTTGGTACTTCACCGACATCAGCTGCAGGTGTATTCCCTGTGACCATGCCTCCCTCAGAAGTGTTTGCGGCATCACTTTGCGCTGCTTGTTGCATAATCCATAGTTAATCTTTTGATTTTCCCCGATTGGGAATGCATTGTTCACGGCAAAGTTGCTCCAGAGCACTCTTGGACTGTTTGGTATTCCATTTTGCAAACCAGTCAAAAGAAAGATAGAAAAGAAAAATGAAGGGGGGGGAGGTCTGTTTGAGGTGTAACTATACGTACTATATGTACTGCGTTCCGCCTTTGGAAATTGACACTTTTAGTGCCTGGATTTACCGACTAGCAAATCTAGCAACACTAAAATCTGATAAAAATATCCCACCAGTTTGTCACCAATGCGCACTACTACTATTTTAGCTATAGAGATTTAGAGGTCTAAATCACTGTCTTAACTAGACTGAAAAATGATTAAATGCCCCGCTTACACACCTCCCACTCTAATATAAAGATAATGCTCCCACCAAACCTGGTTAAAACGCTCAATTTACATTTAATCTACTGTCCCTAAATATCTTATAAAAGATGCAGATTACGGACTATTAAATAGGTATCCAAGGAATATGTGGTCCTTATATCAGACAAAGGCAGGAACTTAATAAATGAGTGATTTATTATGAATTAAAAAAAATATTCACAGTACATATAAAAACAGAACAATTTAATCACACCAAACAGATAAATAAAAGGGAGAACAATTAATAGAAATCCTACTTACAGAGGTACTTGTTTCTATTCCCAGGGGAGCTTCCGGTAAGAAAAATGGCGACCTTATTGCAAAATTAGATCTTTGCCACCAAAATAAGCACATCTTAATTTCCAAGTACCGGATAACTTTTATACCTGTTGACTGCAGGTCAGAATTCAGGACGGCCTCTGGGATGAATGGGGTGGAAGAATAAGAGTGGTTTTTCCAGTTACAGCTCCCTACATCAAGAAAAGCTTCATATCTTGAAGTATGGATTTTCTATAAAGGTTATTTTCAAAATCGGACTTGTCAGAATTTTCTCTTTCCATGAAGACCTTACATGGTCAGTCTGTGATCTAACACTGCAGTCTTTTGTTGTCGTTTGGTGTCATTCTGCTAAAAAAATGGGGGCACCTCAAATATACATACGAGGACCCCCATATGTTAATCCTTGGATCTATATTTAATCTTTTAAATATACCCTTTAATAGAAAAGGGGCCGAGTTTGTAACTCCTTTGTTCGAGGGTTCTTTGCAGGGTCAAAACTTTTTGGCTAGGGGAAGTGCCACCTGGGAATGGTTCAGGTATAAAGGACAACAAAGATGCTAATTGATGGCCTGAATGGGTAACCAGTCCATGTATCTACATACATATTTACAATAAACCAAGTCTACTGGGCCTGACGGTAAGCACATAGGTTCTAGACTTATTTATAAAATAAAACTCTGCCTCCAGAAAAGCTTTCTGGCAGCCGGTGAAGGTATGCGCGATGCACGTAGACAACCTCAGCTGCTGCCGGTGCCCGGTGTAAGTGCCAGCAGCAGCTGAGGTTATCAGACAGGAGGATCCAGGTCCCCTGCAGTGCTGCGGGGGATATGGATCTTAGTCTTATAGTGAGAGCTCATTTGAGGTCTGATTAGAAGACAACCTCGATTATAAGACGAGGGGTATTTTTCAGAGCATTTGCTCTGGGGAAAAAACCTTGTCTTATAATCAAGCAAATACGGTATATTTGGACAGTACAATTATTGGATGCCCTTTAAATCTAATTAAACAAAATATAAGAAAAGTGTCTATTTTAATGAAGAACCAAATTTTATAACATATCTGGCAAGAATTATTGGCATATTATCGGCAACATTTCCAGACCCAATTCAATAAAGGTCCCTGCAAAGATTGAAGGCTCTGCGTCTTTGGAAAGTCTGAAGTATATAAATGTATACCTCCTATACAATGACTTGAGGGAAGAATTTGGTGGCTGAAACAAGTTCAGGCTTGGAATGGAAGAGATTTTCGGACCAGTCCCAGATCTAGATAAATACGAAAGCTGATATAATTGTGCTTTGACTATCTTGCTCATATGGTTTCTTTGTTATACCTTTTTTGAATGCACAAGAGTCATCTATCATCTCTAATATCCAAGCTCCAGGTACCAAAGGTAATTACAGAATAGCCTGGAAACTATGGGCTGGCTGATGAAGAATAGAATTTTGATCCCATTTGAGTGGATGTAACTAGTAACAGTATTTGGCCTTTTCCTTTTATCGGGGCAAAATCATACAGGACTATCAACATTTATCGTTCTGCCATCTCAATGGGTAGATTTTCTGATTGGTGATAAAAATGCAAAAAACTTCCTCGATTCTTGCATTTTAGTAACACCCAGTGACTTCCCCAAAATAGTCATGCGACTGCATAAACAAACCATCTTAGCTTCTAGGATACCTCAATTCATACATAAAATGTAAATATGGCCTGAGTTTTTGGTTTGCTGATCAATGTAATTGTTTTGGTTTTCCTCAAGGAAGATCTGTCAAACGTTTGTCGAGCTGTTAAAACAAATAACCTTCATTAAAGGGGGCAGTAACTTTTCAAAAAGGGAAAGATAACCTAATGTATCCAGAATTAAGTTAAGAGGACTACTGGTAGAAACAGTGTTTCCTTAATTAATACACACCATTATATACGTTTACACAACTACCAAAATCTAAAGTGACAACCATTTTACAATATTACACCTGCTGTGGCATTATACTGTAAAAATGCCACACTTGCACCCTGGCTCCTGCAACACATGGTCCTTCTGCTTTACCTGGACAGAGCTCTTTTCTACAAACCCATGCTGCTATTTATGACTATTTTCAGTGTTGACATAGTGGTTCTGGTTTGGATCTCTCACAAAAACATTCACATGGGTTCACATGGAGTGCTTAAGGTTTTGTACACACCATTTTTCACGGTTCTAACTGTACCTCCTAGATTATTTTACACACTGCTACATTACATACAACAGGACAAAACAAAATAGAGAGCCATAAGGAAGAAACCCCTTTGTCCTTTAACCCCTTGATGACAATTGCCGGTCCGGGCACATCACGGAAATTCATGTCGATAACGACAAATGACGTGCCAGGACCGGCACGTCATTAAACGGGTGCAGAAAGCGATCTATTTTCGCTTTCTGCACCGAAACGGCGTTGCTGTAATGCCTCGACCTCGAGGCATTCAGCAACGCCATTATCGGCACAAAGGGGCCATCTCTGGCCCCTCCCCGGGGCGTCAACATCCGCCATACTTTGTATGGCGGCGGACGCCCGTTTTAAAAGCGTTTAGGAGGCGATCAACGATCGCCTCCTAAACTTAAATGGTGTCGCTGGAATGCCTCGATCAGGAGGCATCCAGCGACACCAAACACTTACCTTTGGATGGGCTGTGACCGCTCCGGAGAGCGGTCACAGCCGCAGCTGCCGGTGATCTTCGCCATCTGCAAGATGGCGGCGGTCCGGGAAAATTCAATAAAGAAACAATAAAGTCTAAAAAGTTCGCTAGACGGTCTCCAGACCCTCTAGAGAACTCTGGCTCCACTTGCAGGTTGAATATAGGTACTGCATTCAACCATGCAAGTCAATGGAGCTCAGCTTTCTAATCACAGTGTGATTAGAAAAAATAAATTAAAAATAAAATAAAATTAATAATAATTAGAAAAAAAATAGTAAAAAAACAGTAAAATGTAAAAATAATTTCCCACTGATGTCACTATCAGGGGAACCTTCAAGTTGAAAAAAAATGTTAAAAAAATTAAAAAAAAAGGCAAAAAAAAAAATATATATATAAAAAATATATTTTTGTGAGCAAGTCCTAAAATTAGCATATTAGCTTAAAACAATTCTCGCATGGAAAGAGTTAAAATACTGGCATATTAAATGCCCATGGGGTGTCTACTTTTAAAAAAATGTATGATTTGATGGGGTAAATTGAATTGGCCGGGTTCAACAAGGTCCCAATTAACACGGGGGGAAGGATGGCCACACATCTAATTTCCAATTAGAAAAATGCACACGTACCAAATGTGGCCTTTTAGTTCCCCCCAAAAATGACAAACCCATGCATGTGGGGTATCACTGTACTCAGGAGATGTTGCTGAACACATATTGGGGTGTCGTGTGACAGCGGCATATACCAGGAGCTGTAAATTCATACATAAAGTAGGTGTGTGTGGGAAAAATACACACACAAAAATACTACTGCAAACTTTAAAAAAATGCTGGTGGTAAAATGTGTGCATGCAAAGAGTTAAAATACCAGCATTTAAAATACCCTGGGGTGTCTAGTTTTCAAAAATATATGGTTTTGTTGGGCATACTGAAATGGCCCGGCTCAAAGATGTACCAAATAGGGCATGGGCAGTGGATCCCCAAATGCCAAAGCGCAACATTGAAAAATGTGCATGCCCCAAATGTGGCCCTTTTGCCCCCAAACAGCCAGGCAAAATCATTCATGTGAGGTATCGCTGTACTCAGGAGATGTTGCTAAACACATATTGGGGTGTTTTTTGATAGTGACATATACCAGAACCTGTTTATTTGTACCTAAAGTAAAATGTGTGTGAAAAAACAAATGCAAAAAAATTACTACCATAAAGTTTGACAAAGGCTGATGGTAGAATAAGTGCTTGGAAAGGGTTAAAATACCAGCATTTGAAATACCCTGGGCTGTCTAGTTTTCAAAAATATATGACTTGATGGGGTAAATTGCATTGGCCGGCTTCAAAGATACCCGAAATGGCACATGGGGGGAAGAATTACCAGATTTGGAAAAAATGGCTTTGAAATAGCAAAACGGTACCTGTACTTATTGCTCCATAACGTGCAGAAAAAAGCAAAAAAACATAAAAACATCGGGTATTTCTAAACTCAGGACAAATAGTAGAATCTATTTAGCAGGTTTTTTTATTACCTTTTATAGATGAGTAAAAGATTTTTCAACTAAAAGTTAGTCATTTTTTTCTAAATTTTTCACCATATTTTATACTTTTTTTAATAGTAAATAATACGATACAATCAAAACAATGTCATCTAAAGAAAGCCCTTCTTGTCCTGAAAAAAACAATATCTAATGTGTGTGGGTTCAGTAATTGGGAAAGAAGAAAATTACAGCTAAACACGAGCAGCGCAGAAATGTTAAAACGGCCATTGTCACGAAGGGTACAAAAAGTAAAATCAGCCTTTGTCACGAAGGGGTTAAGTAAATGGTTTGGGTTTTTCCTTAATTTTTTGTTAATGCCAGTGATAACTGTTTTATTATCTTTTGTAGTCTGCATCTTTGTCATACATGGTATTCTGATGTTTGTTGTACTCCAAGATTGCTTATTGATTTTAACCTGGTTTGGTCTGACTCCACACAATAAGGGGAGAAAGAAAAAAGGGAAACTACCTTTAACAATAGAATAAATATATATTTAATTATACAGATCAGCAAGGCCGGCCCAAGGCAAAATGCATAAGGTCACACACAGCAACATACTGGTACAAAGGGAGAAGTGGGCCCTGCTCTTGTGAGCTTACAATCTAGACGGTGGTAGAGGGGGAAGTGAAACAGGAGAGGACTGCTTCCATGGGGATGAGCTGATAGGGTCCGGATGATCTGTTAAAGTTGTTAATCAGTCCGATGGCTGAGGTTGTATGTTTCTCCAAAAAAATTTGGTTTTCAAAGAGCTTTTGAAAGTTGTGTACGAGGGAGAAAGTCTGAAGGGATGGGGAAGGGAATTCCACAGAAGGGGTACAACACCGGTCTAATCCTGAAAACGGGAGTGAGAAGAGGCAATGACAGCAGAAAGATGCAAGTCATGAGAGGAACAAAAAGCTGTTAGGGGTGTATTTCGACAAGAGGGAAGAGATAGACGTCTCTCAAGTATTGTTAAAGGTTTATTCTGCTATCAATCGACACACCGGATCTAACATATTTGGATTTATGGGGGAACTGCCCAACCAGTCAATCCTAGAATCCTTCCCATTCTTGGCAATTCATAAAACATGTCTCGATCTTAAACTTACAGTACTGGCTTAATACTTGAGGCTTGGGGTAAATTTACATTTACATAAAATTTATATATACACATTTTAAAAACTCCACTCATAAGACAATGGCAAAGCATTCAGGGCGTTATATACTATAACTTTTTTCCTTAAGTGACTGGAGAGTGGCGACTCAATGTTAGAGCCAGGAGTAGCCCCGGGTGTTCTGATGACACCTGGAAATGCCCACTTGCCCTGTGTTCTCCTCCTTCTCACCATCTATGGTTAAACAATGGACACTGACACCCTGTTCTAGAGTAGAATTGCCATCTTAACTACTGGCCTGCCTAACTTGAGTCAAAGCAATATGGCAAACCTACTCTAAGTGGCATCTACCCCCTCCCCCCCCATTTAAATAATAAACCCAGTTTATATTTCGGCACCACTACCGATTTAAAAGAACAGGGAATGATTCATGTTCTAAATAAACTATTTTAATTAAACATAAGAATTATCGTGTTTAATACACCATAAGAATTTTAAGGCACTGCGATATTTTTGATCGCATTCACATCATCCCAACGATGTATAAACCCACACCGCACCAAGAGACCGGGGAGACGTACTCGGCTCCGTGACATCATCGCCCCGCGTAAGCAGTCCCCGGCCCTGCCAGGACGGATCACGTGACTTCCGGAAGCGACGCGCATGTGGGTGTTTTTGATGGATGCGGGCCTGGGGCTGCAGTCAGGCAACGTCTCGGGGATACCGGAGGGAATTGGGGATTAGATGCCGGGTGTTACCCGTCAGATTGAGGGATCTGATCTAGGATAGCAGTGACCCGGCGTTACCCCTGATAGGATCGGTTGTTAGAGGCTGTTACACAGGGACATGTGGGTTTAAGTTTGTGAATAGGCGAATATCGATAGATCCGACGTACTCTAACTTCGTGAGGCCTTTTTGAGTGTCTGCAACTTGTTCCTCTAATTCACTAACCCGTGGAGGCAGTTGCTAGTAATTTGTTTAGTATTTTTATTCGCATAGAGTGCTGAGGATTACATCAGTTACTCGGAAATAACAAAAAAAACCAGCTTTCATTTTACTTTTTCCTCCCCACAACCTGCTCTGTTTGCAGAGTGATATTAACTTATCTGCACATAGGAGGTTTTTTTTTTTCTCTGAAGAAAAAATTGTATATTTTATAACGGTGCTTTGCAGTTCATATTCTGGGGTTTTGGTTTTTTTGTTGGATATTCCTTAAGGCGTAATTCTGGAAACTGCAAAGGCATTGAGGCTTTAAGTAAAAAATCTTTTTACCTTTGTTTTAGCAGATGGCTGTCGGCCCCCCGAGACAAGGTTGACGGAAAGGGGTCTTGTAAATATTTTTGAATTCGTATTGAGCGTTTGTTTTATTTTTTATTCATCGTTTAGATACAGATGATTGTAAAATGATTCAGTTACAATCTAGACAGTTGGCTGCCGGTAAATCTGATGTAGATCAGGAGACTAGGACCATCCGCGGTGGCCTTAATGTTCATGCAGATGAGTGCCATGCCAAAGAATCCAAATGCTCGGCAGAGCTAAGTGTTAAGAAAGTGAATGAGGAGAATGGAAGTACGGGAAGACGAAAGCGGGGAAGGAAGCCAAAGGCTAAATGTGGTTGTTGTGTTAATAGGGACATATGCGATGTCACAAAAGATAGACATGAGTGTCAAGTGGCGGCCAGCCCAGCAAAGCGTTCCAAAACAAGTGTCGTAAGGCATCAAGTGCCGACCTCTTTCACAAACGATCCAGAAAAGGGTAGCCAGCCCAAGAAAAGAGGCCGAAAGCCAAAGGCTAGGCTATGTGTTAATTGTGGCATGTGTGAGAAATCGAAGTGTGTGTGTGTTGTGGGGGACAACCAGACAGATTGCTCCAAAACTGACGTTGTAGGAAAGAAGAGGTTGGTGACTGATGTGAGTGATGCAGAAAAAAGGGGTGATGGTTGTGGCAGTGGGCAAAAGCAGATGAAGAAACGAGGGAGAAAACCAAAGGCTAAGCTGATTGATAAATGTGATGAGGTTTGTGGCAATCTAGAAAGCGTGCAGGTGTTGGTAGCGTGTGAAGAACATAGCGCTAGGAGGAACGTTGGACGTGATACCGAGCAGGTTCTTCCTCTAGGCTATACTGTAGACAGTGTGTCGTATAGAGAGACGGAGACTTGTACTAGTGGTCCATGGGAGGTGATGCTTAGTAATTGTGATAAAGAAAGAGAGAAACCTGAGATGAAGAGAGACCAGAAATCAGGGCTTGTGAATAGAAATGAAGTGGTTGAGTCTAAAGATGCGCATGTCAAAAGGCAGAAAGTAGGTAGTCTGGATCATGTCCAGCTAAGCAAAGTCCGTACTGTTCATGTCCGGGTGCGGCGCCTAGAAATTGACAATATTCCAAAAAAGACAGGGATCACCTCCGCACATGTGGAACGTGATGTCATGACGCTACAGGAACCTAACTGTAGTGATGGTGAAACAAAGACAGAAGAAAGGAATGATGCAGCAAACCTGAACTGCTCAAAAATGGAGCTCAGAAGTTCTAGTAAGATATTTTAATTCCTAAGCCAGCTATCATTTGCCATTGTAATTTTATTTTTGCCCTTAAATTTTAACAGATAATTTTTTTTTTTCCCCCCATAGTGACAAATTTGAGAACTCTGTGAGGTCATTGTTCATTGTACCATGAAGTCTGCTGGATGCACTTACTATAAGGAATGATATTATATAATTCTAGATAATATTTAAATTGCTGTTTTTATCTGCATAAAAATATATACTTAAGAAAAACCTCAGCGTCAGTGACAGTGGGTTTTGTATATTTTTGTAATAGTATGTGATCTATCTGTACTGAATACATCACACAACTTAATAGTCAAGGTAATATGAATTTAATGTGGTGTTCTGGTGCAACTACATCGGAAGTCTTGGGTAACAAAACAGAATAACTAGCTTGTTTTTTCCTTATTTAGTTTTGTAAACAAAGAATAATTTCTACAGCAGCAGAGAATGAATAAGGAATTGTGACAAATGGTCTTGGTAGTGTGGCTATGGCATTCAGGAGTCGCTGCATCCAGTGTGTAATTGTATGTCCACACAGGGAAAAGAAAAAATGTCGGTGCGCTAAGCTAGTCTCAGGCTCAAATAATACAAATGTATAATATGAGGCCTACCAAACAGTGTGAGCATGCTGCAAATACAGTGAGTTGGCTGTACAATGTATACAAAAAACAAAATACTATCTGCGCTTCTCACCCTAATAAAGTTGGCAACAAATATATAAACATAATATAAATGAGAGGTTTTGGTTATATGAATTGGCCAAAGCATAATTAAGCTCACCCGCCACGTCAAGGCATACTCTCAATAGGGTGAGAACCTACTCTCACCTCCTACATAGTGGGCACACAAAGCAGTTTATACTGCTACCAAAACCTTATTAATGTGTAGGAGGTGAGAGTAGGTTCTCACCCTATTGAGAGTGTGCCTTGACGTGGCGGGTGAGCTTAATTATGCTTTGGCCATTTCATATAACCAAAACCTCTCATTTATATTATGTTTATATATTTGTTGCCAACTTTATTAGGGTGAGAAGCGCAGACAGTATTTTGTTTTTTGTAATTGTATGTCTCAAGATCAGACACAGCTTGATAAGTCAAGGAATATTGTGTAGGAATCTTTGGAGATCCCATAGAAGAAGAAAAACTCAACTTAAGTGTAAAATTCAGTGTTGTAGTGTATGTCAGTATTGACAAAAACCTGTATCTAATTTTGTTTAGATTTCCTTTACCTGCAGACCTGGAGGCGGCCATTACTGTCAGTCATGTGACTTTCCTTGCTGAAACACCACACTGAGCTGATTCTTTATGGCAATACCAATGAATTCTGTTTCTCCATAGACATTAGTCAGTTTGGCTGATTAGCAATGAATCGTTTATCATATTCAATACGATAACAGAGCTGGAACTCCTAAAAATGGCTAGGATGCAAAAACTACAACGGTTTAGACACATTTTTTTAAATTTACTTTTAATCTGATACTTGTAGTAACATGGTGTGCCTGGTCTGCTTTAAATGTGCTGTTAGACGTACTCTAACTAAATGCAGCGTTACAAACATTCTTGGTACTGCTGAGTTCTCAAATCCTTACCGGAAATAATTAACCCTATCTTTGCTAAGGGAATTTGCCTAGAGGTTTGGGGTTTTTTTTTGCGTTTTTACAGCCATGATTTTCCTTTTAGACATACAGGGCTGTCTCGTGAGTACATCTGAGAGTGGTTAGTCCATCGTCTGCTATCAAAAATACAATAAAGTGTCTTGAGTTTTTATATCAGGCATGTCCAAAGTCCAGCCCGAGGGCCAATTGCGGCCCACGTTCCGGACTGATAAGGCCCCACAGATAAGTTGCCCAGATATAGATCTGTTTTTTTTATATTAAAGGCAGAGTGATTTAACACCTGGTTAGATTTGTCATCCAAGTCACAAAATAATAAGTATGCGGTTTTCAAAAAACTTTGCATAAAATAGTTAATTTGCATTTAACTTTAATGGTTCAAAGAATGTCAGGCAAAATGGTCGGCCCTCGCGCATGTTCACTTCATCAAATCCGGCACTCTTCGAAAAAAGTTTGGACATGCCTGGTTTATATGTATAGAATACCTGTATCTTTTTTTGCATGCATGAACATCTTAGAAGGTATACCTTTTTTTAAAATTCATTATTTTTACAATTTACTGGTTTTGTAACCGTAAAAAAAAAAAACCAAAACCCACGCATTGTATAATATATCTGGAAAGTAGACAACATTAGGTATTTCACTGGGCCAAAGTGAATAAATGAGTGAGCTAAACAAACTAAAATAACTAATCGAAAGCTGCTTTGCCAAGGTTAGCCATTATAAATGTTTTAATGTTCTTTGCATAGCTTTTGAAAGCTACAGGATTGTGCTGCAAATGACGCTCAAGTCGCTGCACGACGGCGCAGAGCATATTGCAGGGCACAAAATAAAGTAAAATGACATCGTATACTAAAACAGTTTAGACACATTTAAGTGGTAGCCTTTTGCTTTTTTGTTGTTGACATAATATACGTGACTGAGGGTGATGGGAGTTGTAATCCAGAAAAGGTCATCTGTCCATTTTGAAATTGTGCATCCGGTTGGGGTGGATGGTGGCTGGTTGTGGCATAGTGTCTGATCTCCTGCGTGACAGACAGGTGTTTACCTGCTTTGTGGTATAAACACGAGGCTTCCACATACATAGAAAGTCTTGCGTTTAGATATGATAATGGGAGACTTCCGTTAGGGTTAGTGATGGTCCCTGGCGGCGGAGCTATTGAGTAACGGTCTGCAGAGACGCGCACATCACTACAGTCATAACGTTCCATACCGTCCTGATCATTTTCATGGTAGCCTGGGATGTCCTGAAGGTGTTAATGGGTTAATTATAAAATGTATAGATATTTTTATCACTTAACTGTCATGAGAAACATTTTTTTTACATGAGGAAGGGACAGAATGACATCTGCTAAGGATCATTAGCTTAGCAGCTCAAATAAATAAATAATAATATTTTATATATATGTCTCACAACCGTGCTAAGAGGTTAGGACTATGTAATACGGCACTTTCATTGTATATTTTTGCCTGTTATACGTCTGTTAGGTTCCGTGTCACATCAGGCCAGTTTTGCCACCATAGCTTTAGTAAAAACAAAAAATGTTAGCACTATTAGAATGATCTACGTTGTGTGCTCATCAGTCAATGAATTCGGCTGTTGAATTAATAGTGTATATATGCGTATAATATATAATTGTGTTTTTTAATATATGGTATTTATGTAGTCTGAAAGCTTACAGTAATTGTTTCAAGACTTGTAAGTGAGGCAATGCAGTCTCATTACAATACCACTGTCGGTGGTGCTGGGGGGCTATTCTTTAATTTTAATTGATAGTAAGCTCTAGTTAAGAGGACAGAATCGACATATCCCATTATACAGTGCGGCAGAATATGATGGCGCAATATAAATCAAAGTTATTAGAGAAGAATAATCTTACCAGTCCTGGGAGCAAAAGTTCCTAATGCATTTTTGTAATCGCCATTATGTTTAATATACTTCGCTGTAACACGTAGCTTATGGATTCAGGTCTTTAGTTAACTGGCTTAAAACCAAATGTCACACCGGCCTATTCATACTCAGTGATGGCGTTTTCATTAGAACTGTTACAGCTGTCAAGAATTGTGCTTTCCTGCTTTGCAACTCGCACCTATACGTTTTTTGGCCATGCTATGAATGTGTATTTATGCCATTTAAGACTTAGTTGACTTAAATTAACTAGCCAATAGTTTGTTTGTTTTTTTACTTTTCATACTTTATTAAAATACATATATTTTTTAAAGGGAAGTTACAAGGCAAAAGTCCCGATTCCGATGTTGCTCATGAGAAAAGCCAAGATACCGCATTAAGCAGCTCAGTGCATTCTTTGAACCTGATGTCGTTGCATACTTGTTTTGCAAAATGCAAGAAGAAAGATAACCCACAGGCGGAGGGATCCTTGTCTAGTGAAGCAACAATTCGAATCAGTAAATGTTCGACTGCGGATTATTACTGTCGCTCTCCCAGCCTCCCAAATCCAGTGGTCAAGTTATATAACTGCACCAAACTGCAGAAGTTATTGCAGTCCTCGGAGCTCAGGGGGCCCTTCTTCAAAGTTGATATGTTTCCCGGAATTAAATCAGATGTACAGCATCAGGTCCATCACAGTGACATTGTAGAATCCGATAACATCATCCATTCCCCTGCAGGAAATGAAAACGAAAACACAAAAGAATTGGTATCTGTTGCAAATGGAAAGGCTAGAAAAGGAAGTAAAAGAATAATGAAAGTGAACTGTGATATTGGCAAAAAACCAAACAAAATAGCCAACTATTCAGAGGAAGGAGATCCAACTGACATAATGTCCTTTCAGTTTACTGCTGAGAATCAAGACCAAGAAAGTCACGTTGATTATTCAATAGAGAACTCATCAGACGATTTAAATAATAAAAATGAATCTGTGTTGGATTTATTCGAACTGTGTGATAAAAGTCCCGTTAAAACAGAACCGTACTCTCCACAGGATCAATGTCGGGCACAATCACCACATCCGTTTGATGCAGAGATCAACAATGACAACTCTCCAGAAATGCCGTGTTCAAGCCATGTTACAACTCAACGTGATACGCACCAAGATGTGGAAAGTCTTGCCACAGATGGGTGTTTAGTGGATTCAGTAGAAGAGCGTGAAAACGTGTCTTGCCAGAGAGTCGTGCCATTTACCGGTAAACATATTTGGAAATGTTCTTGTGCCAGAACTAGCGTGTGGACGTTTCCAAAGAAAAGAACATCTAGTGTTGAGGGTAGAGATGAACCGGGCCTTGACAGAGAACACTCGCTGGATGATGGAGAGCAGGAGGTCAAATCTAGAAATTTAGATGAGAATGATGCTGAGATTAGATTTAAAAAGATGAAATTAAATCCAAAAGCCAAAAAAATGCCATTTCTGAAGTCTCTCTTGAGAAGTTGTTTTAAACGGTCATCCATTGACCATGAAGCTATAGGGATAAAGAGTGAAGCACCTGATGATGCCAGCATAACATTCAGTGATCAGAAACAGACCATGATCATGTCAAATGTATCAAGTGACCAATCACCTTCGGCTAAAATCGAAATGCATGAGCTAATTAGCAAAGTCATATCTCGCAGCAAAGATCTTTCTTTCGTATCCAGAATGTCTGCCATTAAAAGGAGGAGTGAACTGATGAAAAAAGTCATATCTCGCATCGAAGAAACGGCTCTTAGGCAAAAAATGAACAAACACTTTAACAACTTAACGTGTGATAAATCCGAGGAACCTTTAGAAAGCAACGCTGAGACGTTAGCGCTTCGCCCGCAGAATACAACCATTCAAAGCCCAAGGAAAATATTTAGCGACGAAGCTAAAAACAAACATCTTAACAAACTAGTTGACGAGAGCATTACTGTTCCTGAACTCTACCACATCATAAAACCAAAGACGCTGCCAGACTTCAAAATCCCACTCCGGACGCCTAAAACAGAACAGCCTCCAGAACATCGGAATTGGTGTGTGGGCGAGCCTGGGAAGAATGCTCCGGGATCGATGAGTCAGCAAGGAGATGCTCCTGAGGAATCATTTGCGGCTTCTGTCTTCGTGGTAGAAAACCCTGTCCCTGATACAGCAGGTCAGCTACCTTCTTCAGGCAATGAAATTGTAGATAACCTTGCCAAAGGCTTTGATTGTTACCCAAACAGCAGTGATTGTTACCCAAGCAGCAGTTATGTGCCTAATGATTCCGAAACTACAAAGTTAAATGTGAGAACTTTTTCGTTGATGAATAATGAAAATTCAGAACCGGACCGCTCTGACACTGACCTCGCCGATGTAAACGGTAATTACCAAAGGCGCAGAGATAAAAAGACTCCGGATATTTTAAAAGCATATGAAGATGACGTTCTGGTTCTAGATGTCATCCAGGATGACCCTGATCTCTTTGGCGATGGTAACAGAGATGAACAAAGCTCGCCCGTATGCTTTGGCACCGGGACTAAAAGTTTATCTAACACCAAGAGAGAGGCAATGGTGCTGCCGTGGAATGTTCCGAGAAGAGAGAGATCGCCCGAGAGGTATTTTTATATTAAAATATCATTTAGAAGTTACATTTTTTATTTTAAAATGGAAGACTTTCCATTATGGGGATGTTTTATGTCAAGGTTGAATGTTTTTCTTTTGTATTTTTGAAAGTTGAACAATTAAAGGGTATTAAAATATGAACGTGTGGTGAACAGTTGTGTACCGGTTCTGTAGCCATGTGATCATCTGTGTTCTTATATTACAGCAAATGCTTTACCAAACATCTGGTGGATCCAATAGAAAGCTACACAGATTTCAAAAAAGAATTGCTTGCAGGTAAAACATGTTAATACATTTTAATAGTTTAGGTGAAGGCAAACAAACTCCTAAATTCAATGCCCTCACAACCTCAAGAGAAATAAGATCAGGCACCATAAAATTCAAAACTTACCCTAGAATGCCACTCTCAAAAGCAAGTGGTTACTCTCTGGTTACCACATCCGCAGGCACTGTGTTCTAACGATTTGCTGCCTTTCGTGAATTTAACCTGTAACCGTTACTCGGTTTGAAGTTCAGTAGAACTTTCAATCACTTTTCCTACAGTTTAGGCTTGTAAAGGTCTCCATACTTAGTATCTGTGAATTGCTTTGTGTGAAAGATAGCCTAGTAGTGATCTGTACTACTATGTGAATTGTGCATCATGTATCTGTTATAGGCAGGAACATTAAACATGATTCAGCGAGTAGGTGCAGCTCTATATCTGAAGGAGTTGAGGGTTATTGTGATTATGAGCCACCTTCAGAATTAGAAGAGAACAAGTACCCCCAAGAGCTTGAAGAAAAGGTAATGACCCAGTAACTACATTTTAATGATGGTCCCCATACTTTTCTGTAGACAAGTACCATTTATAATGCCCAGTTACCTTTTCCTCGTGTATTAAATGTATTGCTGTTGTAGCTGTATAATTTCTATGACATCAAAACACAACTCCCATGTATCCAACTTATGTCATCTATCTTTTTTTTTTTTTTTTACAGTGCAAACTTCAGGAAAAATATAACCAAAAAGGTCCAGCTTACACGGGGAACAGGTCGGTGGAAAATGTTAGACAATTGTAAGCCCGTTTGAGCAGGACCCTCCTCACCTGTTGTCTGTTAGTCAATTTGTTATATTACATGTTACTTATGTCCTGTCTACCCATTGTACAGCGCTACGGAATTTGATGACGCTATATAAAACAATAAATAATATAGTTTAAAAAAAAAATAAAAATTGTCTGAAACCTTTGTGGATATCGGGTACTAAAGCTCTTCAAAGGTGTTTGAACCATTTACAAAAATTTTGTTAAAAAGTTGTAATGAATGAATAACTGTCTCTCCCACTTTGTGGGCAATAAATTCAAGGTGTTTTGTACGATTGGGAATGTAAAGCACCTTGTGATTTGTTTTTTGGTTTCTAGTATTTCAAAGTTCAGTAACTTTTTTGGGGGGGGGGGGGTTTGAATAAATTATAATACCTACATGCATATCGACATGCATAAATATCCCCAAAACATACATTTTAAAGAATGGTAATACAAGGTTTTTTTTCACTCGAAGGGTTGGAGATTTGTGTGACCAGCCACATCAGGATGTGCCTCAAACATTACCGTTTACCATAACATCAGACTCTCCAGTAAACCATGATTGTCAGCCTGGGATAAATGGTAATTAAATGGCTATAATTCAGTCATTTTTTTCATGAGTGGTTTTGAGAAAAAAAAATTTCTAATACTGTATTATCTTTTGATTTTATTGGGTTTAAAGATAAGCTGCACATTTAAAGTCAGTGACTTTTTGGCAGTGTCAGTAGACTTTGGGGAAAAAATACTAGGTGCACATTGTCAAATCTTGTTTTGAAAAAAAGTTAGGGTTTGCCAACAGAGCATTAACTAGTGACCTTGGCATCAGGGCAAGGTTACAGGTCATGCCCTGGGCTGATGGCACATTCGCTTGCAGAGGTAAGGGAACGAGGATGCCAGTCATTTTGTTGCTCCTAGGTCAGGTGCCCCTCTTGTACCATGGACGTTACAGCCTTGGAAAATGGATCTACGGACGTCTATCTAAACTAAATATACAACAGGTTACAAAGGTGTTAGTCTAGTAAACTTTATCACAGTGTTTTGTATATAAACATGAAGTCAGTCATTTGACTTTCTATTTGCAATGCTTTAAGATACATTTTATACCTTTATTACTGCATGTACATGTGTCATTACCTAAGTACAATAGATGTTGGAAACCCTTTGGGGGGGGGGCATTAACGTTTGATAGAGCTCACCATTACAAGTTATTAAATGTTCCTCTGCATAAAGCACAAATGGTGCTAACCATTGTAAATAGTTACTAAATAGCTACTGTTACTAAAGTAGTTTACTGTTGTTGTTTTAAGATTTTAGACCCAGCGGGAAAAACATACCTACTCCAGACATGATGTATCCAGATCACATAGAGAAGTGGAAACTTGATCACGCTCCTCCTGTAAGTATGTGGCATGTCTCGGCTCGGTAGCCTGGTCGCACGTGCTTCTTTTTTCAAGCCATATTCTTCCATATAGGTTTGGAGTGAGTTTACCATCCCCATATGGTTTATTCGCCCAAGGGAGTGTGAGTTGGGAGAGTTTGCAGGCGAGTGGTGAAATTAACTCTTTACCATTCATTATGAAGGGCCAACACTGGCAAGTCTCCCCAGTAGGAAGGTCTAAGCTGTCCTGGCATAATTTGGTAGGTAGGGAGATTTTCTCCCTGATGCATTATACAGGAAAATACAATTTATTCTTGGAGCAGAAGTTCACTGAGATTGGAAACTCCATAATGTAAAATGAAGTCCATTGAGTTGAAACAACAACTCCATTAGTGAATTAACCCCAGTGCGAATAGCCCTCAACTTGCATTGCATGTAGTTTTATAGAAATCCTAACTTGCTTCCACTGTCACTGCAATTGCCCCTGTACTATACTTGGACTGGCCTGGAGAGGCTAGCATGCAGCAGGGTCACATAACATGCTGTTACAGTAAAAGCGAGACTGCTCAGGTGCATGAATGTATGTGTAAGTGTTAGAATGAGCATGTAAGTGTAAATATGTATGCCAGTGCTCATGTGAATTACCAGGGGGGTGCAATGGGCCGATGAGGCCACTTATCTTTACCTGCTCCCCAGGCCACAAGGTGCCAGCCCTCCCCAGCTCTTGCGAAAATGGCATCTTTTCACTTGTTTTACTAAACTCCAACAATCCAGACTATTGTTTAGCACTGTGAGTTTGAAACAACATAGAATGTGGTTAACCAGATTGTATATAGTATAATCCATATATACCTGCTGTTACCAAATATTCGATTGATACTGATGGTCTAAGTAATTAGCACCGTAGAATACTATGAGATAATTATTGTAGCCTTTGGTGTACATAAATGGCAACATTCAGATTTGACAGATATTTCGGCCCACCTAGTCTTGACTTGATCCAAATCCTCGACCATAAAAATACTTTTTGTGGTTTTAACTTGTTAAAGGTGATGTTCCACCCAATGTGTTGAATATATATATAATTTGTAATTAAACAGTGGAATAAGAGTTCCTAGCACTACTGAATTTCAAAATCTTCCCTTAAACAATTAAGTCATGTAAAATTTTCCTTCATTCATATTTTATATTTTCCATATTCAGATGTTTTGTCAGGAACACTATGGACAGTATGTTGGTATATAATTAAACTTTTAGAAATAAAATAGCTGATTTTCAAAATGAGTGGCTGATATTAAACATACTAGAGTGTGGAAAAACATCTTTAAATAACAAGAGGGTCCACTAAGGCTCGCCGGTTTGCATACTATACATGGAAAAAGCAAAATCTCATCTCTCTGGGTCTGCAGATACAGATCTTATGCTCATGTTTCTCATGTAATAACTGAATTGTGCATGAAATCATGCAAACGTTAACTATGTTTTAACAAACCATTGTTATACAGGTTTTTAATTCTGCGTATGTTTTTACTAATTTGTATTTGTTAGCAAATACTTTGCAGGTTAGTGAATTCAGTGACTGGCGTGGCCGGTACTTGTGCGTCCAAATTACTTTTGTGGAAGAAAATTTGTTTTTCTTTCATTCTTAAAATATTTTTTTTCCTTGCATTTTTTCCGGGTATTTGTTTTGATGAGGTGGGATTCCCTAGATAAAATGTATTTTGCGAAAATATATATTTTAAGGGTGTTCCAGATTTATTATTAACTATATAATGTGTGTCCTTCTACAATATTTATCCACAGCATCCCAAATCCATAAAACAATCTTGGCTGCCTCTCGGATACTGCAAATATTTTTTTAATACTTTGCGTGGCTGCGCAAAAATGAAGTGTTTGTTCAACCATGTACCCAAGCAATCTGATGAGAAGGTAACTTGATCTGTATGTTATAAAAAAAAAAAAGTATACTGTAAATGGTGTCATTTGCTGACTTCTTAAATCAGGTCATTTACATGTCATCTGATACAAACATAAACACTCATGCGTTGTTGCTATAGAATAATTTACCTTCCAAGTTATTGCACAACTAAAACAATACCAAAAATTCAAACCTGCAGAAATACTAGTGCTTTCTCCACAGCTGATACATGTGTAGGGATTTCCTAACCTAAGAATGGCGTCCTAGCAGCAGCCCGGCTGTTAGTTCTTCACCAGTGTATGATGTCACAATCTGGAACCACACGTTTTACTGTGACAGCTTCCTCGGGAGTACATTTGGTATATAATTCATGGATACCAGTCATTTAAATGTACCAGTAATAAAAAATCAGCAGAAGTGCCTGTCCATTTATAATCCTATAAAGTGTCAAACTTTACACATCGATATGTTTATACCTAAATACAATAACATCATACGAATTGAATAGACGGCAAGATTAAAAATGTACAAACATAATATAGTATTGGAGATTAATAAAAGTATTTCAGAGCTGGAATCAAACATATATTATAAAAATGCATAACACTTATATATAATACAATACAAAAATATCTCACAGAGCTCTAAAAGTGATAGAAAAGCAGAAAATTAGGGTTTTCATATCAACCATCCACCTGGTTTCTAACTGGCATCATTTTCTTGACCCCCCCCCTTCTCCTACCAGGTAAAACATTAATACCCATAGAGAATATTGAACTCCTCTTAGGCAATGTGAATTTGGAATCTTTTACTGATTTGTTTACAGGCCTTACATCTACTGCATTTAAAAAAAAAAGCCGTCGGTTCGTCACTCAACCAGGATACCTGTTTGGTTTTTTTGGGGGGTGGGGGGGTTGAGTCCCTCGATATACTTGGTGCTACCATGCTTCAGATGTTACGGATCTTCATGAAAATAACTTTTCCCATAACAGGGTCATGCTGCAGCAAAGCTTAATAATTCTTGCTGAATTAACTGAAATCTAAAAAAGGAGTGTTGGAAAATGTGGGTTTTGGTTCTCTATTATTCATATTCTCCACTAATAGTCATGGTCCAATGCTCAAGCTCACTCTGTTCTGCCCTATCAAATAATTTGGTACCTTTCTCCTTTTTCAGTAAACCTCTTCCTCATCTGGCCCTCATAAGCTGATAAAATACTACAATTTTGTCTAATTCGCCCGTACTTGCCATACGGTACGTTGTTCAATCATTGTTGTGGCGGCAGCTGGACTCCTAATAAAACGGTTACTGTCCACAAAGCTTGTTTTTGATTTTACCTTTTATCAATTGAAATTTTTAAATCTACAGAATTTATTCGTATCTTTACTAGATTCAAAACTGAAATGTATCACCATACTAAGATGGAGGGAGTTGTAAGGATTCCAATTCCTCAGGGCCACCCTTCTGGATGAATCTATAATGCGGCGCCAGAGAACCGGGTTTGCCCCAAATAGGTTATTTTCCCCCTAATGCAGAGGATTCCCAATGGCCCATAAAAATATTAGCATAACTAGGGGCGAACCTGGTCCCCATGGCGGTGCCCTGAATTTGCAAATGGACGTTCTGAAAGTAAAAAAAAAAAACTCTAGATAACACAAACTAAACACCATCCAAAATAAAAGTTTTTGGTTTTGTTTTCTCTTCAGACATGGGGGATATTAACTGCTAAAGTATAATGGATCGCCTTAAGACCTAAATGATGTTTGCATGCATAAAGTGATGAGACATCTGTAGTTACCAAAGTATAATTAGAATCCCATCGGACATCATTTAGTAACCTTAATGTAGCGTCATTTCAACAAAAATGGTGGATTCAATTCTTAGTAAGGCAGCAAAGTCCAAAAAATTTTACGCCCACCGGGGGGATGTGGTGGGCTTTTGTGAATTTGTGGCAGGCAGTAAAAAGATGCCACAACAGGATTAGTGTTAATATAGTTAAACCCGTGCCCATTGAGTTAATTGATTTCCTTGCCATGTTTTACCTAAGTTTCCAACTCGGCCAAAAACATAATAGTAGGATCCCTGTCCAGTAGCAAGTACGTGCTTTCAACACCTAGTAGACTAGATTCCTGGACATATGCTGACTTATATGCCCAAATCACCAAACAGCCATGTATGGATATTTAATGTAAAGCACCAGTATTTGCGCAGGTTTTATTTATTTTTTTTTGTATCGCATTGTTTTTGCCAGGTGGCTGAAGCGGCAAGTGATTTCTCTGCTGCATTTCATCCCTATCCAGCTCATCCTAATCTTTTGTTTTCTGTGATATTAAGCAATTAAACCAGGTCCTATATCCAAAACAGACCACTGGTGGGAGTTAAATCCCAGGATTTACAAAGGAACCAAAAACTGAATGTAAAGAAATATATAAATAAATCTAGATAACTATAGAAGTAATCTAAAACTTTTATTCTAATTAAATTAGGAAAAAGTAGATCCTAGAAAATCATAAATAGGGGCACTGCCCTCTCTCTTGGTGCCTTTTAGTTGCAGTCAATATCAATATAATAAACATACAGGTAAACTAGTCCTAATCCCCTTTTGTAGTCATATAATAGTAACCGACTGTCTAGGAAGTACTATTATCGCTGCTAAGGTAAGTATATAAACC
Source organism: Sceloporus occidentalis (assembly GCA_023333645.1). Lineage (NCBI taxonomy): Eukaryota > Metazoa > Chordata > Lepidosauria > Squamata > Phrynosomatidae > Sceloporus > Sceloporus occidentalis. The sequence goes on from JALMGF010000023.1 coordinate 5,842,873, forward strand.
AAAATAACCTATAGCTTTAAGCTGTACCAGACTATATATTGGCTTTTATTTGTCCCTCTAAAATGTAAAATCCATTGACACGCTGGCCCAAATCAGACTATCAATTGTAGACTTTTGCCTGCATCCACTTTATTTATATATCCCATTTTAGGAGCTGAACCCCTAAAATTCTGAAAAATACCCCCCATACACACACACACACCACAATTTCAACACACACGCTTTGATTTCTTTGTGTTTTCATGGCGATGTTTTAGAATGTTTTCCAATTTTTCTACAGCTATGCATGGAGTTGTTGCACAAATTTGTTGATGAAAATAACATATTTCTCCTAAGACGTGCTGGTATGTATTTTTTGTTATGTAAATGTTAATAAGCTAGGGGGGCATTAAGCCATATAGTGACAAAATTCAAATATTAAGCAACCTTCCTTCTTGGCAGACGCAAACACACACACAGTCCTCTCCATAAAGTCACAAAATGCTTTGACCATGTGCGTGCACCATCGTGTGTCTGAACCGTTTATAGAGCATATGTCTTGCCTAGTTGTGCCGTGGATGACAGGGCTACTTTAAAGGTGCCGTTCCATCTACTTGAATTTTAGAAACACAACAGTTGAAAGATCAGTTCTGTGATGTACAATTTTGCTTAGTTTGTCATTTTTGTTAAGGACACTTGTCATGTTACAAAAAAGCAGGCACTGGTCGGTGTCATAATTGTGGGACTAAAAAGGACAGAAGAAAAAGTGCAAATGCTTAGCGGGGATTCTGCATTACAGCGCATATGATGGCTGGGGCGTCCCTATACTATTTTCTCCTAGTGGAGCAGCACCGTTAATATTTACAGAAACTGCAATACCTGCAACATTTCCAAAATCAAATTAAGAACATTCATGGAAAAAGTCAGCTGTCTCTTAATTTCTGTTATTTTTCTCTTCAAGTTTGGGTATTTACTGGATACTACAGATTATATACAGTAGATGTGCACTATGATCCAGAATTACTTAAAAATATCCTCAACGCGCTAATTAACTGGAGATTATGGCAGGATGTTTTCTACCTACTGAACACGTGTGCCATAGCAAAAATATTGGTAAGTGTTACTGGTTCTCAAATCAAATATAGCGGATTACTTGAAGGTTACATTATTTTACTGAACAAATGCTAAGTAGGGTTCAGCCCAAATCCCACCATACTTAACCAGCTTTTGCCTTATTCACCTTTTCTGTAGCCAGAATTGGGGGCCAGCCCTACCATACATGGCTTACCCAACAGAGGAGCCTTAACGGCTGTATTGAAGAGCCAAGTATGTATATATTTGGAATGGCAAGCACAGGATAAAAAGTCAAGGCGTGATCTCTAATTATAGGAAGGGCAGTAAAGATAGACCTGTAAACATAAGGTAATGTAACCTTCTCCAGCGTGCCTTGATAACATTATAACATTTAGGTTTTTGTCTGATTGCAGCCTCCAGCTGAGATGGTTGTTAGGTTGTTTGAACAGATGGCATCAGGAGGCTTATCAGTGGCTGTGCCCATTTTACGAGACACATTCTGTAAGGTATGGAAGTTTACATTTGCCAATGCTAATTCATAGGATAATACACCAGGAACATGGCCCGATCCCACAAAACAGAACACCATTTTAATGGATTTTTGGATTTATGCTATACATTAGAGTAGGGCTGCAACTAACTATTATTTTCATAATCGATTAGTTGGCCGATTATTTTTTCGATTAATCGGATAAAAAAAAATGAATGTAAATTTTTCATTTATTTAAAATAATGTAATAAACAAATTATATTAAATACAAACAGCATAATAAAAAAACTTTGATAAAATGCATTTCTTGCCTTTATTTCGCAACCAGCCCCCCCAATTTATGCACGTTTGAGCCCAGGCTTGCCACGCTGCCTCCCAGACATGCCACACTGCCTCCCACATATGCCACTCCACGCTGCCCCCCACATATACCACTCCACGCTGCCTCCCACATATGCCACTCCACTCTGCCCCCCACATATGCCACTCCACGCTGCCCCCCACATATGCCACTCCACGCTGCCCCCCACATATGCCACTCCACGCTGCCTCCCACATATGCCACTCCACTCTGCCTCCCACATATGCCACTCCACGCTGCCTCCCACATATGCCACTCCACGCTGCCTCTCACATATGCCACTCCACGCTGCCTCCCACATATGCCACTCCACGCTGCCTCCCACATATGCCACTCCACGCTGCCTCCCACATATGCCACTCCACTCTGCCTCCCACATATGCCACTCTGCCTCCCACATATACCACTCCACTCTGCCTCCCACATATGCAACTCTGCCTCCCACATATGCCGCTCCACGCTGCCTCCCACATATGCCGCTCCACGCTGCCTCCCACATATGCCGCTCCACGCTGCCTCCCACATATGCCGCTCCACGCTGCCTCCCACATATGCCGCTCCACGCTGCCTCCCACATATGCCGCTCCACGCTGCCTCCCACATATGCCACTCCACGCTGCCTCCCACATATGCCACTCCACTCTACCCCCACATATGCCACTGTGCCTGATACACCTTATACCCCGATACACCACTCCATCCTCCCTAGACATGCCACACTGCCTCCCAGACATGCCACACTGCCCTCCCCACATATGCCACTCCACTCTACCCCCAGATAAGCCACTCCACTCTACCCCCAGATATGCCACTGTGGCCCCAGATCTGCCTTATACACCCTGATACACCACTCTGTCCTCCCCAGACATGCCACGCTGCCCTCCCCACATATGCCTTATATACCCTATATGCCTTATACCCCCAGATATGTCACTCCGTCCTCCCCAGATATGCCTTATACCCCCCAGATATCTCATAGTCCCCTCATAGTCACAGACCATACTTTTATAAATAAGTACTAGGTTAATCTTCACTGCCCCCGGGATTTAGATTCCCCTTAGTTTGGCCCCCCTTTATCTCTAACTGCACCTTAAGTTAACTTTAATAAATTAATAAAATTAACCCTCAGTCCTCATCATTAAATTAACCCTAAACACCCCATTAACCATAACTGCCCCTAAATTAACCCTAAAGACCCCATCAACCACAGCATCCCCTAAATTAACTCTAAAGACCCCATGAACCACAACAGCCCCTAAATTAACCCTAAACATAAAATTAACCAAAACTGCCTCAAATTAACCCCAAACACCCCATTAACCACAGCTGCTCCTAAATTAACCCTAAACACACCATTAACCATAGCTGCCCCTAAATTAACCCTAAACACCCCATTAACCATAACTGCCCCTAAATTAACCCTAAACACCCCATTAACCATAACTGCCCCTAAATTAACTCCCACCTCCCCTAACTTTCAGCAGCCCAAATATTAATTTTATACTTAGTTAGATGATTGTCACAGCCATGTGGTTCTGGCCTTCTGGGAGAAGGGGGCGGGGCCAGTTGTCACAGTGATTACAGGGAGGGACTGGTAAGTAGGAGCTGCTGTGAGTCACTGAAACGGATTATATAATGAGGGGTATTTTTCAGAGCGTTTGCTCTGAAAAAACCCTCATTTAATAATCGATAAAAATCGATTCAACTAATCGATAATGAAATTCGTTGGCAATGATTTTCATTATCGATTATTATCGATTTTATCGATTAGTTGTTGCAGCCCTACATTAGAGAAGCCTTTTGTGATTGTATGTCAATCCCCGTTAATGCTGTTTTTAGAGTACAAATTGAACCAAATTTTAATGGTTTTTCATTGGTCCATGAATTATTTATTTTAATTCTCCAACTCATGGTTGCAAAAAGTACTTATTTGGATATTCCACGCATGCTTACAAGCTTTTACCTCCTATGATGATTTGGGCAGTAAGGGTAGCAAAGAGGAACGGTGTCAATGCAGAAGATTTTTAATAAAAAAAAAAAAATATGCAAAGATTTATTCAGAATGTACAAAGCATAATAACATTTCAACAAAAGAAGGTAGCAGAGAGAAACCAAGGATAAGGTGTGGGGGTCCTATCCAGTCCTGGAAGAGAAACAGAGTATGAATGTAAGTGAAGGCTTACAAGGTAAATTAAAATTCACAAAATCTCTAGAGCAATATAATTCACAAAACTGATGACACCTCTAGATGCACATCTATTACTTATTCCGCACTGAAACTGAGAATTTCATGGCAGTGTAATTTAAGAACGACATGAATATTTGTAACATTGCTGACTTGTCCTATTTATAATTTCATCTGAAAACATGGACTGTGCCACCCATATTGTGTGGGATTTCACTTGTTTGAAAGCACAGTGTGAGCGAGTTATAAGGTCTGTTGGGGGGCTTCCTGTTGACACTGCAGCTATAACAGCTTCCACTCTTCTGGGAAGGCTCTCCGTAAGATTGTGGCGTGTTTCTGTGGGAATTTTTGCCCATTCATCCAGTAGAGCATTTGTGAGGTCAGGCACTGATGTTGGACTATAAGGCCTTGCTCGCAATCTCAGTTCCAGTTCATCCCAAAGGTATTCAATGGGATTGAGGTCAGGGCTCTGTGCGGGCCAGTCAAGTTCTTCCACACAACCTCATCCAGCCATGTCTTTCTGGACCTTACTTTGCGCACTGGGGCACAGTCATGCTGGAATAGTAAAGCACCTTCCCCAACTGTCCACACAAAGTAGGAAGCATAGCGTTGTCTAAAATGTCTTGGTCTGCTGAAGCATTAAGGTTTCCCTTCACTGGAAATAAGAGGCCCAGGCCATTACCCCAACTTCATCAAATGGCACAGTGCAGTCTGGCGAGTAACGTTCTGGCATCTGCCAAACCCAGACTCGCCCATCAGACTGTCTAACAGAGAAGCGTGATTCTTCGCTCCACAGAACACGTTTCCACTGCTGCAGAGTCCAGTAGCAGAGCACATTACGCCACTTAATCTGACCACTGGCATTCTACATGGCTGCTGGGCCGTGGAAACTCATTCCATGACATTAATGCTAGAGAATCAGCCGTGCGTTGGCGACTTACGCGCCTCAGCACTCGGTGACCCGCTCAGTGCTTCCACTGTCCAGTAATACCGCTTACAGTTGATCGTGGAATATGTAGCAGGGATGAAATTTCAAGAACTGACTTATTGTAAAGGTGGCATCCTATCAGTACCACGCATGAATTCACTGAGCTCTTCAGAACGACCCATTTTTTATTTTTTTATTTTTTTTAACAAATGTTTGTAAATGCAGACTGCATGGCTAGGTGCTTGATTTTATACCCCTATGACAATGGGTCTGAATAAAACACCTGAATTCAATATGTGAGTTGTATCCCAATACTTTGTCTATACAGTGTATGTGCAATACTGCCCTGTACTTTTTTTTTCTTTCTTTAACAGCTTGTAGAAGCTGGGATCATTTTTACTCCTGGGCAAATCAATCTTATAATATCAGCAATGAGTCAGCTTCAGGCATCAAAAGGCGATATCAACATTATTTTAGCCACAAAATCAAGGTGAGTTGTACTCCGTGTTCTCTTTCATATGTAATCTAATGTGTGAGCTTTCATTCAGACCTTCTTCACTTTGTTTCCTTTTTTCCTCTCCGTCCACTCTTTTCTCTCCCTTATTCCTCCTTCTCAAACGTCCGATAGTGCACCTTGCTTTGAGCCATGCCGAGCATTCCAACAATTCCCACAGTGACAAGGCTGTTTTATATATATAGAAATTACTTATGAGCGTATGAAGTTTTTTGTTTATGAAGAAGACCCAATATAAACCTAATATAAAGTATATAACTATAATATAAACTATAACTATGCATAGAATATTGCCCGTGGTTTGGTGGGGGAACTTCGGTCATGTGGTCAGTGATGTCCAAAAATGGCTGACCATAAAGCTGTTTATAAATACTGGGTTTATCTGTAGCTCTTTCCCTCTACTTGCGTAACATTGATTGTGTTGTAGCGAGAAAGAGATTGTGGACCTAAAATTCTGGGTTTTGTACAATAGTTCATCTGAAATGCATTATCCCGAACCCTTTCTGTCTTTGTGGTCGTATTGTACACTTACCTTCTTCTAAACAACTTGGGCCATCACGCACAATCTTGGCTTACGTGGACACCCCATAAGAGAACACACAGGGTATATTCTCTAAAGAGGCACGAGAGTTGGGATTTCTGCTCTCTATTCATTGTGCATCATAAAGGGTCTTTGCTTCCAAAATTCTCTGCAAAAATACAGCCCTGTACAATACGTTGGTGATGTGACCGTTCAAGAAATCTGACTTAAATATGCCTTAAACAGATGCTTACTAGGCTTGTCCCTCCCTACTATATAGTGTCTTTGGGGTGAAAAGTGGAAAGACTGGAAATGGAAGTTGTTGGTAGAAACTATAGAAGTATCTGATAGTGTAAAAAGTATTCATTGTATTTAGCTGGTTCACAAAACTTTTTTTTTTTTTAATCTATATATTTTCTTGGGTGAAGATTTGAGATCCAGCCTCCCAAAGCCAACCACCTTAATGACTTGGATTTGGCAATAGCTGAAGTTGAGGTAAGTCAACTTCAGCCAACTCAGTTCTTATATTTGAGAAGTGTGCTTGATTAGTACAGTTGGTTCATGGGATAGCTATAATTTCCATGAAGAGGCTATGTCTCAATTATATATTGACGCAACCGTTTTAGTTAGAAAGTCAACTTTGGAATCACAGCAGAGAGTTTTGTTCTATGCTATACAGAGTCTAATAACTGTCGTCGGTTATTTTCTTGCTATTTGCAAGTAAATATAGAATATTTTACAACTTGGAATCGGCATTGCTAAATGTTTGCTTCCTTCTATTCACAGCAATGTATAGCGAAAAGCGACTGGATCAAACTGGGAACATTATGTCTTGATGTCTGTAAAGGATGCGAGAACCTTCCTGGCCTTAAGAAGTTCTCAAATTGTGTCGCTGAAGCTCTCAAGAAAGAATTGAAGGAAGATAGACATGACATTCCATTCTGTGTCTTTGCAGATACAGGTAACTAATGTTCTAAGGAAGAAATTAATTTGTAATCCCCCCCTTTGATAAAATAGACACTAAAGGTTTACTCCAGACATTATATGTTCTTTAACGCATATCATGCTCAGTATATTCAGCCCAAAGGATAGCTGTGTATTTCAGAGGCAATGCTTCTCCATCCAGCAGAAGAATGAAAGGACAGGGTAGTGTTAGTAAAAGGTATATTTATTACACCATAAAAAAACATAAAAGTATCTTACATGAAAGTAAGTAGCAGCAAGTGTAAATAGTTCTTAATCACCACCAATCAATGTCTAAAATCACTACTTCGTACACTGTCCCCTCTCCAGAACGCGTTTCACCTCCTGGGGTGCTTTATTAAGTGTTCCTCTTCTGCTGGAAAGACTCATTGACCTTTGTGGGGGGGTTATATGGCTATGTGTAAAAAAAAAAAAAAAAAGTCTTCTGCTGGCATCAAATTAATACCCCTACCCCACATCAAGTTGCCTGCCTCTGACATTGTACTTTATTTAAAATGGGTAGCTGTCTAAATAAGATAATTAAATTGTTTGCAGTGTACAAGGAGCCTCAGCTAAACGAGATAATAAAAAATATGCTTGGGAGAATTGGAATCTCAGTCATTTATCATTATCATCGGAACGAGCTATGGCATAAGGTATTTGAAACTATGTTGTTTGGCTGCTTGTGTATGAATGAATATTTAAATCAAGATATATTAAATGTTTGTGTTTAACAATGGTTTGAAATCATAATATTTATTGAACACGGTAAATATATTTTTCATTCAGTACATACCTTTTTATACTCCTGAACCGATACGAAAATCATGTCCCTTTTTGTAAGGCAATATTAATATTTTCTTTTTTAGTAAACAATTCAAAATCTCGTTTACACCACTAATCTAGTCAGATTAGGTTATGGTAATATATACGTAGATTTTGCCCCTTGCCATCGGGTTGAAGTTTTCCGCACACTGGGTTCCAAAGCCACATCATGCCACGTTCCTGAACACTTCTGGAAAAATGTTGTTGATCTGGCTTAAATGCAGTCTTTTCTAAGGCTCTGGGATTCCACAGAACCATATTAACCACATGAAGGTTTGGGGAATTATTTTTTTTATCCTACCAAAATATCTACCTGAGAGGCACAGAATCAACCAGGAGTTCCAAAAGGAACCCAAAAAGGGCCCAGGGATTCTCTCACCAAAACTAAGGTCAGTGTACATGACACCACCACAAGGACACATTCATATCAGAGTGACCGGCCACAATCCACCGCTTTCTGAGAAGAATTTACAACTGTCTGAGACGGAGATGCTTACTTACGCTTGATTATAATTTAGATTTACAGTTTAATATCAAGGGTTATTTTCATCCTCCTGGCCCAATGTCTGGTAGAATTTTGTTACTCTGGTGATCAGTTTCTATAGGGACTAGACAATGTATAATTACAAAATATGTCCCATCTTAAAATAATAGATCTCTCGAAATATGTAATAGATTTTTTTTTTTTTATAAAGTATTGCTCAATACATTAAATACGTGGCAAATGTATTAACCCATTAAGGAATTTTCGTGTTTTTCCTATGTCCAACTGTAATTTCCCACTCATTTATTTTACACCCCAAGATATATCTTTTTCAGGACTTTTCTTTTGAAATTTAAATTTTATATAAATAATTTACTGATAAAATAATCTAAAAATTGGAAAAATTAAGTGACTTTTTTCACGGTTTCACCTATAAAAACTACAGTTCACGTAGTCACTGCAAATGGGGAAAAAATACCAAAGCAAAATTTATTCAAGTGTTTGTCCTGATTTTGGAAACCCCTTATGTGCCTGGTATTTTCATCTGTTGGTAGTTAAATTGCTTGTTAACACAAATGGCTAATTAGCCTAATCAGCCAATCACATGGCAGCAACTCAATGCATTTAAGCATGTAGACATGATCAAGACAACTTGCTGAAGTTCAGACTGAGCATCAGAATTGGGAAGAAAAGGGATTTAAGGGACTTTGAACGTGACATGTTTGTTGGTGCCAGACAGGCTGGTCTGAGTATTTCAGAAACTCCTGATCTACTGGGATTTTCACGCACGACCATCTCTAGGGTTTACAGAGAATGATCTGAAAAAGAGAAAATATCCAGTGAGCGGAAGTTGTGTGGACGAAAATGCCTTGTTGATGTCAGAGGAGAATGGGCAGACTGGTTTGAGATGACACAAAGGCAACAGTAACTCAAATAACCACTCGGTACAACCAAGTTATGCAGAATACCATCTTTGAACGCACAACACGTCGAACCTTGAAGCAGATGAGCTACAGCAGCAGAAGACCCCACTGGTTAAGCATTGTTTAAACCCGTGTCCTTCCCTTTATGACCACCGTGTACCCATCTTCTGATGGCTACTTCCAGCAGGATAATGCACCATATCACAAAGCTCACATCTCAAACTGTTTTTTGAACATGACGATGAGTTCACTGTACTCCAATGGCCTCCACATTCACCAGATCTCAATCCAGTAGGGCACTTTTGGAATGTGGTGGAACGGGAGATTCGCATCACAGATGTACATCCGACAAATCTACAGCAACTGCGTGACGCCATCATGTCCATATGGACCAAAATCTCTGAGGAATGTTTCCAGCACCTTGTAGAAAGTATGCCACGGAGAATGAAGGCAAAAGGGGGTCCAACCCTGTACTGGCAAGGTGTATGTAATAAAGTGGCCAGTGAGTGTATTTCTGTTGTGAAATTTGGGATTTTGACAGATTACTCTACTGGGTCCGTACTTCAATTTAATTTCATAAAACTATATATTCCCTAAGAGCATACCCCTATAGTATTTCAGACACCCCACTTACCTTTCTAGGTGGACCGCTGCAACCACAAATGTAATGAGAACACAACATTTTTATTTTATCTTAACATGCCAGGCGCATTTTGGATGTATGCTTCACACTGGGTCACCTGGAGCAAGACAGAAAACACAAAAAAATAATCCCAATACTTCTAAGCAGATCATTTCCTTTTTTACAGTTTAATAAGTAAGGTTCACTTCATGGTTTTGGTGGTAAAACTACCCCAAAACACCAAAAATCGCTGAATGCACTTCACCTGAGGATTTCAAAGATAACCCAATTACTTTTCCATATGGCTCCACATAAACATCTCATGGGAACACAGAATATTTTTTCTGTATGTTTTCACATGTGAGGCACATTTGTGATTGGATGCTGCACGCTTGTGGTCGCTCTCCGGAGCAAATACACGTTGCACCATGGGGTGGGTTTTTGGGGTCGCTGAATGCCTTGCTGTCGAGGCAACATCGTTTGAGCTTAGGAGGTGGTTGTTGATTGCCTCCTTAGCTCTTTTACAAGCAGGTGTCCGCTGACATATTGTGTATATACACGTGGACACTTTAGGGGGGATCACCCATGTCCCTGGAGAAGTTTTCAGGGTTTGTTGATGTGCCTGGCACGTTATTGGTTGTTAAGCGGTTAAGAAAAGTTGATAAATGCATTATCGCATTATTAAACATAAAGGAAGCAATCTGATTATACTCGGAATTCACCGCTCAATGCTAAGCATTTGCTGGAGTGTTGTGAAGCACACTGCCACTTGACTCTGGATCAGTGGAAATCTGTTTTCTGAAGTGAAGAATCACACTTCACTATCTGTAAGTCTTGTGAATGAAACAGATGCCAGGAGAATGCTACCTACCAGAATGTATTGTGCCTACAGTAAACTTTGGTGGTGGAGTGATAATGGTCTGGGGTTGCTTGTCAGGGTTTGTGTTAGGCCCCTCTGTTCCGGCGAAGGATAATGTTATTGCTACAGCTTAGACAATTGTATACTTTGTGGCCCTTTAATGTTCCAGCATGATTGTACCCCTCTGTTCACACAGCAAGATCTGTAAAGACATGATTTGGCAGGCATGGTGTGGAGGAATGAGTGGCCTGCAGAGTGACCTGAACACCTTTGGGATGAATTGGAACGCTGATAGCTAGCCAGGCCGTTTCACCCAACATCAGTGGCTCACAAATTCCCACAAACACACATCAAAATGTTATGGAAAGCTTCCCATAAGAGTGGGGACTGCTACAGCCACAAGGGGGAGACAACTCCATATTCCATCCCCAGGGTTTTGGAATAGGATGTCCAACAAGCACATATAGGTGTCAGTCACGTGTAACAAGGCAGAAAAGCAGACTGGACAAAATGTTTTCACACAATTGCATTTACATGTAGTGCATCTTAGTATTCCCTATCAATTTTTCTTCGCAGCTCTTTAAAAAACTTAATTTCTATCTTTTAAGGGAAAACAGGTACTTCACAGACTTAGAGAAGGGCACATTAACTTCACAGTACTTAAAGGTCTATCAGGCCCTGAAAGTCAAGCAACGCGATGTCAAGTGGTTAACACAGCTACAGAGATCTTCTTGAAATGTGGGATCCTAAAGGATGCTGTTTGGGTACTGAAAGGTAACTCATCCCTTTATATAAAGATAAGCTAGGTCTAGGTTCTATTTAAGACTAGGTACATTTTTTGCCTGAAAATTTTGTGTGTTTAGTTTATTTTTCTTGTCATTTTCTTTGATTACCTGTAGCCTACTTGTTCATGCAAGATTTAACAAACTAGCCATTTGCGGTCGCTGCAAATGGGAAAAAGTGTGGAATATCTTCTTTTACAATGATAAATAATGTTTGACATGGCATTCAAACTTTATTACATGAAGACCTTTATGAAAGATGCAATGTGTCCACATCCGACTGGCACAAATAATGCAATGCCAGTTACTATTTCATTTGCAATTGTCGCCAAGGTGCAAATCTGGGCAATTGTGATCGCTCTCCCAGTTCAATCCGTGGAGGAGGATTGGAGATCTTTTGGGAGGTTACCTGTTCTCACGTACAGTTGAAATCTTCTTAACATATACACATTGTTTCATTTACAACAAAAAAGCAAATTTAGCTTATTTACTGCTTAAGCTGTGCTTTTATTTGAAGCATGATACTTTTCTATGTACTGCATTTCATGTGCCCAGTGTAACAAAATCCATTTTAAATTTGTAAAACTACGCCACTCTGAATTTTTTCAATTTCAATCTTTTCGGGGGGGGGGGATGTTTTCCCAATCACTAGGATCTACTCACAATGATGCATCTAACTTTATTGAATTTGCCTCTTCATCATTTAACTATATCATATAAACCATGTTCTAAAAAGGAAATGCCTCCCTGGAAAAGTATATGTAGCTTTCAGATATTTAAACATACACCAATTCACTGCAACACAACAATAAAAATAAATTCATGAATTAATGTTATTAGTTATTACAAGTTTTATATGTCCTTCGGGTTATAAATTGTTGAATTTAGTAATTCTTTTCGTATGAAATCTGTTTCATGCATTTTTGTTTCAATAGAGTCTGAATGGATAATACAAAACTCAGTTTGGCCCTGCGACAGGATGGATGTACTGACCCGCCATAACCTTCTCTGCACAGTAGCTCAAGAGACATTAGCGAAGAGCATGTTTAGCGTGTGCTTTGAGGTCCTACAGCATCTTCCTGGATTCCATGACTCCCAGAGTAAGCATATAAGCAGTGCAGCATGAGTGAAATATTAAAGTTCTTGACCTTTTTACTGCATAAAACTTGGCAAAACAAAAAAGCCTGCAACTGCTCATAACCTCCTGCACCATAATTTGTTACCTGCTTTTCTGCTTCCTACGATCTGTGGCACCATGGAGAGTTGTGCCTTCACCAGCAGAAATACCTCTTCTGCTTACAATTCTTGGAGACACAGACAGCTCCGTGTTTGAGGGTATATTCTGGTACTCTTTCCATCTCTAATAATGCTCACATAGTGCAAAGCAGACCTCACAAGAGTGCTCAAAACAATAGACACAAAAGGGTTTTTAGTACTTCTCAAGGAACTGGCTATTCTGGGTGTTAGAGGCTCGTCCTTGCATATGTGTTTCATTGATCAAGCTTGGTAAATGCAGTCCTATTGGTAATATTTTGTTGCACAAAACAATCAATGTTACGCAACCAGGAACATTTAGGCCAGATGGCTCTGAAGTTTTGCTTAAAAAACCTTTTAGTTTGTTAAAGTGTTGGATATCCTCGATTTACATTGGGTCCTCGATTTACACTAGTGTATGCCTCTGGATGCTAATTGATCCTCGCCAATACCTCACAGTCTACAAAAGACATGATAAATACATCGTCATATGATCTGATTTGCTGCAATATGGTAATTTCACCTGTAACAGGAAAAATAATCAAAACCTTATGTTTTGACATTAACATTTAAGCCTTCTGCTTAGAAGTGCAACTGCTGTTCATAGGTTACAGATGTTCACTTTCAGAAGCAGGTAGTATGATCTACACTATAAATACAGCTAATCCCAATACCGGCGATGCATATCAACATTATTGATGAACGTCAAACTCCAGAATCCTCAGTTAGCTTGTGTGCCCAAATGTTTGAGCCACCTTTTGGCTAAAATATCTGCACTGCTGTTAGTGAGTAGAATATTTGTCCCATAATAGATTTCCACGGTGCATGAATGCCATACTTATAGATAGCATAAAAAATGACTGGCACAATGTCTCTATTTAAAGTGGATCCAACATCTAGTCTCTAACATTGTGTATGCGATATAAATAGAATACAAGTAGCAAACGAAGACTACTATACTGTCTAAAGTGTATTTTCTAGAAACATTCACCTTGTGGCCTGGGGCATCACTGCATTAGATTTGATTCTGATCAAAATTGAGAACTCATGAGATAAATAGTATTAAAATAATTTGATTTGGTATCACGTGACCACAAGCTGCTTAACACTATTTAGAGCTCATTTTGTGATCTGTTTTGTTTCAGCGGATGTAGATGTATCTCAGTACAGTATACTGTTTAACAAGCTCCTGAGTTCATGCGTTGAAAACAAGAGCCTCAGCATGTCCTCTGCTGTGGCCGACTTCATGGCAGCCAAGAATATACCAATCGACTTCTTCTTTCTCAGAGAATTAATCACGGCTTTGGGACAAAGCTGTCTGTGGCTCAGAGCAAGGGAGCATTACAAATGTGAGCACTTTTACGGTTTATGCTGTCTTTTTCTGAATGTGCATTCGTTCTATCCATTGGGATCTATTCACTAAAGGGAGAGTTGCCAGGAGAGATCTGGTTTCAACTCCTTGACTGCATTACATTATGAGGGCCCCAGTAAGCATCTACTGTAGGGAGAGGTTGGTTGTCTCTCTGTGATGCATAGTTAAATCAGTGAGATCTCTCTAAAGTCTTGCCACGCTTTGAATTAATTATTCAGGACCAGCTCTCAAGATTGTAACTGACCCTAATGTAATTTGTCTTTGCCTATTCTAGTTTTGAATCTGTCTTGTTAGAAGCGCTGTGTAAATTGTTGGCGCTATATAAATATGATGATAATAATAATAATAATAAATCAGCCCTTGTTGCTGGAGAAACTTGCCCTCCGTAATGAAAAGTGAAGTTAAAACTACAACTCTCTCTTTATTGAATAGACCACATTCTAACAGATTGTCCAGTTGGAATTTTTGAAAACGTGCATATAATATATTAGCAACTTTTCTTTTGTTAATATATTCTTAACCTTGTTGAGCAGCTCTGACCAACCCCTCCTATGTCATCTCATTGATTTGACTCCAGGTTTGCTGACTCCTGAAGTCATTAGCCTAGAGGTTGACATTTTTTTTCCCGCCATGCACTGTGAAAATGTGTAATTGTGGTTTATTAGTTGAAACACATTGTTTTTTTCTATTATTGACTGACTTCAGCTCAAATTCAGTAACCTGTATGTGTAGGAATCCAGGTAATTGCAAATGTTTAGTATGTTTGTTCCTGCAAGTGCATGTATAATAGAGACATACATACTTTACGTATATACAGTATACACCTTTTGTGTATTGAGATTGGATAAATCTTGGGTACAATAAATGGGATATATTTGGCTTAGAGCTTTACTGTCAGATTTATGTTTTCAGTTTTCAAATGTCTCTAGATTTTGTTTGTGTTTTTAGGTGCTTTATCGTTGGGCTGCTACCCGCCTATGGAAGGCAATGTTTACCATAAAGTGCTTCACATCCCTGCTTATCTTTCAGAGATAGAGATGCTCTTAGCTATTGAAATGTTCATGGTATCAAATGCTAGCATAATTCAGTCACCAGGAGGCAGCAACAAGATTCTGCAGATTCTCCTCAAAAGGTTGGTTAAAGAACATCTGCTGTATATCGTACCGCCTCGTAGTCCAACTCGGTCATTGAGAGATGCAAACCAGAGGGTCTCTCAAGCCAACCTGAGGTAAATTTTGGGACCATTCCAGTAACAATGTGGAATGCAATAATGCAACATCACTATTTGCCATAAATGTGGTTGTGGCAAGCTTGAAGTTATGACCGGAGCAGAATTATACGGAAGGTTTTTAATTCCGGAATACTGAATTATGTTAAAAAAAAAAATGGCTGTAGTTTTAAAAAGTGGCCTTGTTGCCATAGCAATGCAGTAATTCAGTCTGCTACAACATTACTGTTCTGGTGATAAGACTTTGCACCACATGTGATCCTAGACTTGTAACTAAATGCAGGTTTAGAAGTAATACCCCTAGTGCTGCAAAATGCTAAAACTCTTCCCATTACTGTCCTCCTTGATCCATCAAAAAGGCAGTTATGACCCCTAACACTGACCTGCCTGGCCTCCACTTGGATGTCCACAGATGTCCAGCAATGGACAATTACAGCACTGCTTATGCGGCTTGCTTTCCTGTTAAATGCCAGCTGCCACAATTTTACAATTTGCAAGGGGCAATATTAGTATTAGTCATTTGTGGTCATTTGAGCGAGTCGTCAAGCTCTCCTCAGTAATGTACAATATCTCACAAAAGTATACTCACTTCTGTTGCCAAGGTTTAGACATTAATGGCTGTGTGTTGAGTTATTTAGAGGGGACAGCAAATGTATACAGGCTGTTCACACTACTTTACATTGTAAAGTCATTTCTTAAGTGTAGTCACATGAAAAGATATAATAAAATATTTACACAAATGTAAGGGGTGTACTCTTGTTAGATACTGTATGAGAACAATACATATAGTCCCTGCCCTGCAAGATGTCTATGGCTTTCATGCTTAATAAATGCAGCTTGGTGTTTGGCATCTGTTACATAGCGTCCATGTGCTTGCGTACCCACAGATGAATGCATATTGAGACTGAGATAAGTGTAGCCCCTTTCCCAAAAAATTAAGGACTCCCTCTTCTCCAGTTCTTGCCTCTGTAATGTCAGTGATTAACTTGCATGTTGTGGGCAGCCTTTCAGAGGTGATTTAGTCAGGAGAGGTTGCCAGATCCATGAGAAGATCGACTGCTGTCTGACTGTTTCCATGTATAGAGAGACTAATTTCATACGTTTTCACAACCCCACTAGACACCAGGCAAAGGCTTTCACTGGGTTCAACATTGACATGTAGTTTTTGCACTGCTGTGAAGTCAGAATTCCTATTCTATAATACACCCTAGATCAATAGTTTATTCTCTAGTACATAGGTTCATAGATTTTCAGTCTTAGAAGCAATGGTTTTTGGTCAGATGTGCTAACGTAACAGTCTAAGTTGGGCCTTGCAAGGTAAACAACTGTTTGTATTCATTGTACAGCGCTGCCGGATATGATGGCGCTATTTAAGTAATAAATGTGCAGTGTATTTCTGATTCTTTTTTTTTTTTTCTTTCTTCAGGAATGAAGATGATAAAATGCATCGAACGGACAGTTATCACGCAGCTGCAGACCGGCTGAGTAAGGCCACGAGACTGTCAAATCCAAGACTTTTCATACGGCACATGACTGTCAATAACTCCAATGAGCAGGTGTATATCCTGGACCACACGTCTTCACTCAAATGGCTAACTGAAAACTTGAAATGGGCAGGAAAAGTTTGGCTCTTTCAGTAAGTCATGGTTATGTTTTTGGGGTTTTTTTCTTTCAAAACTGTTAATTACTCAATGTTAAAATATTGTAAAGAGAAAAGTCATAATAAAAAACATAAAACGTCTTCTGTGTTTTTTTGAGTTGTCATTAACATATTTGATTAAAAAAAAATACAAGCCTTTTTAGGCATATAAAGGCTTTAAATTTTCTTCACCATTTGACTTATGCATTATACAGGGCCAGCTCTTCCTTTTGCTGGAGAAACTTGCCAGTGTTGATCTTTTTATTATGAATAGTGATTGTGGGACTTGAATCTACAACTCTTCCTTTAGCAAATAAACCCCAAGGTCTTGTTTACTATGGAAGAGACCTTTCGACACCATAGTGAGCAATATAGCTATAGATACAGTTTAGGGAAACAGGATCTGTGATTATAACCCAGACATCAAATATTCAGTAAAGGAACAGTAAACGTCCCCCGATAGGTGCAGGGAGTGAATGCACATTTAAGTAGGTTGTGAGTACTTTAATGGCGTGCTTTTAAAAACAAGGGGGAGCACTGAAGATGAAGAGCCCTTTCCGCGTGGTCCAACACGGTACTGATAAATTTTTACATATAAGCACATAACATGTATGTTTTGCATGTTTCTTTGGTTTCAAATGAAAGCCCTATTTTTTTCTGGAAAAACGTACCGATTAGACCAACACACGGTTAAAAATGGCCAAAAAATAAATGTATGGTACTAAAAAAAAATAATTATTCTTCAAAAAAGAAAACAAATGAAAGCATTTACGTGCCTTAGGTAGAAGCTCTGCGGCGGCTGCCCGCCCCTCTGTGTTCACTTATTGATTGCTTGCAACAGGAAAGTGCTTTCATTGAAATCCGAGGGAGCGTTTTCCACGCATGTCCACCGGTACTGGCTGTTCTAAACACATCTCCTGCATGAAAAATAGCTGAGGGGTCAAGTGAAGGGGCAAATACTGGGGTGTTAAGTTTTTATAAGTGGTTCACTTTGCAATGCTGGCAACCTCTTTAACTTTAAAATTTAACTAAAATTAAAATCCAGGATTCCCCCTAGGACCACATACAAAATCAGAAGCCAAACTTGAATATTAAACTGATTTGTAACGCACACACTCTCTACCTCTCAAGAATTGCCTGGCTATACTGTTTTAGAAACCATGGCTGTAGGATCTCTGCACAGCAACATCCCACATCTGGATGGCATGCATGCCCGCTACTACCATTTCAGCGTATTCCCAAAACAATAAATATAACCCTGAAGCCACAACCAAACGAATGGATCTCATCTGCACACAGTTATTTTTCTTTTAACCAGGATTTCAATGTTCAGTTAACAGGAACTGTTGGAGCTTGCATTCCTTGATTTACACTTCCACAAATCTTTTAAATATCGCTATATGGATAATATATTCATATGGATGGGGAAAACTCTTATAGAAAATCCAATGACAGATGCCGTTACCTCCAAAGCTGCAGTTTTTGCTCGTCCCGCAATATTTTTGCAACCAAACGATTGGCCACCTCAGCATATGCTCTGATACCGAGGACTGCGACAAGCAGCTGAAGACGCCATCAAAACCGGTACAACTACTGTGTAGAGGACATCTGCGTTGGGGACATCTATTACAATACAGTTAGAAGGGCACTGCTACCCATCACAGCCTACCTGGGAACGTCTTCGCTCTGGCTACCCGGAGCTTTCCCTTGTGAGACGTTGCCAGGACTGCCCGCTGATGTCGGTGGGCGTCCCCGCTAACATCATGGGAAACGCCCCCATTTAAAGAGGAAATGGGCGGGGAGCGGGGCCTGTCAAGACGTGTCAATTACACATGTACACCTGCTAATGTCGTGTGTATGACACAGTGCAGTAAATGTGAAACGGGATGTAACGTTGGACAAACCTGCCAGAAACGTAACCTAAATCTACGGAGACTCTCCATTAACAGACACAATGAACGTAGTTACAACCAATTTGGTCATAACTCCTTTGAAACGGTCAAAATAAAAGTAACGACAGGGCAGGGGTAGATCAAGATCAGGGTCACTGGGGCAACAATGTTACAAGGGGCTTCAAACCCGCTGAAGGGGTTAACGCTGCTCAATCGCTCCTATCAGGGTCTGGTCCCCAAATGGATAGCAAAGGTTTTTGCCCCGGATGCAGTCTATGGCAGCTTAGACATGATTGTGCAGCATATTTTAATAAGTTTTTACATGGGAATAAACCCCTGCATTTTAGGACTCTTGAAAAAGGTAAATTCCCTTCTTATAGGAATGACCTTTGTCTGCAGCAGACCGCCCGTTTGGTGTCATGCGGGAGGGGAGTGTGTAGCCCAGGCACTTTACCATCCTCTTAATAAATTGGGGGCATATTTTGCTATGGCACCTTGTACACTAATAACTCTTGGTTGATCGCGTCCTCCATGTTATTACAACTGTACAGCTACCAAACGCCTGTCAGCTAGATGGCCATACCTGGGAACTTGTTGGCTCTGGCTACCTGGAGCCTACCCTTGCGGGACCCAGCCCAGACTCCCCGCCAATTTCGCTGGGCGTTCCTGCTGACATCGGAGAAAATTGGCGGGGAGTGGGGCGTGGCAGGACCCTGTTCCCATGACCCGGAGGATTTGGGTGTTGACCTGGAGAACCAGAGAAGAGGTGCTTCTCCCGGAATTCTCCGGGTCAAACCCAGAGAGTTGACAGGTATGTAGATGGGCCATTCTTAATGCCCAATTTAACCCAATGCTGCCATGTTGCTATCATTCTGGAGGGCACACTGTCACCACAGTAAGGAACATTGTTATGATTCTACTACAGAACCCAAAGCATACCCGGTAAGATCTCATGGCAATCATGACATAATATCTGGCATTCTTTGAAGATAACCTGCTTGGATGGAGTCTACCCTAAGAAGAGGTTTTTCTGGTATATATATTATATATATATATATATATATACACACATACACAAGATGCCTTGTTAACCCTCGTCACCATCAATAGTGATTTTGCATGACAATAGTATTAACTACATACCATATTAGATACCACCGGTGTAACTATGACTGCTTATCAGCCTGGGGATAAGGGGCTGTATATATGATCTGGCACTGAATCCTGTTGCAAGGTGTGCAGCCCATCAAAAATGGTAAAAAGTCAGTAATATCAAAACAAAGACAGTAACATCTAGTTACTTCTAATATCCTTGACATTTTGTACGGTGCTGCCGTATATGATGGTGCTATATAAATCAATAAGAATAATGCTTTTGGTATTTGAAAAAAAGTATTTTACTAAATTAGAGCTAATTGAGAAAAATATATATATAAATCGTGTTATTATTGTGATTGATGCGATTCTCAGTAACGCTACTTGGTTATTTATAAATGAAACGGGTTTGATTTATTACGGATAGAGGACAGCCACGACTCCAATGTGATCAAATAAACCACGATTCACGCCCCTCGTAGTCGGCGTAGCTGATTGGCTGGATAGTAAGGCGGGGTATTGTTACGACATCAATGGGAATCTCTGTCTCTGCCGTCGCCTTCTCCGTTTGATTGTTTTAGTCTGGTTAGTTGCCTGCTCGACGAATCGGTATTCGCGACCATTATAAGAAGGTAAGGCGTTATAGTTAAATGAGGTGGTGGGTACTCCGTTCTGTGTGTCCTCGCAGTACAAGTCACCGTCTTAGGTGACGTCACACTCAAAGCGTAACCATGGTAACAGACAAGCAGCCGCCGTGGTACAGTAGGAACTTCAGTCCACCGGTTCTGCCCCTGGTGTTGTCTGTGAATTCTAGTGATCGACTCGTCGGTCCTTTCTAGTCCAGTGAGGCCTGTATCTCCGGGGTGCATTAAATGATTGGCCACCTGGAGATGCATGCGAGGAGCCCTAGTTCAGAACGTTTTGTTCTTTACTAGAAACCATTTTTTAAAGCCAGGGTCGGGTAGGTTGTGATTCTCCCTTAAGGGGTATCTATGAAAAAAGGTACTGAGCGACCCACATAAGGTTCACAGCTGAAACAGGGTTGACACACCGTCCCATTTAAACCAGTTTGCTGCCAGAGATCTGGGTTTATTGATAAAACGCCAGACCGTTGAAAACTAAACACCTGGTGGTCCTGTGAGCATCCGCTTCATCAGCAGGAAATCTGTAGATCTTCACCTGTTGTTAAATTACATCTCACCCAGCCTTTATTCAGACCAAAGCTGTCTTTTTGCACCATGACAACAGCTGGGAAGTTAACCTTAATGGCTTGCCCCAGTCCAGAAAGTAACTACCGGCTAATACTATTAGACCCGTGGAGTCTCAAGCAATATTGAAAGTCTGCATTATGACGCCATGTCCAGATTCATCACTTCCATTGTAATCTCAGTTCGTGTAGGCGTTGCTATGGCAACCGGTCTGCCTGTTATATGGTTTAGATATGAAGATAGGTGATATTAACAAACCCACAAACGAATGGATTTCCACAGGCATGGTGGTTGAAAATAGAGATATTAGTAGAGAATAAGTGGATGCAATCAGAAGGTTTAGTTCCTATGTTTTTTTTATTTCAGTTACACTTTCAACAAAGGTATTTACCTATAATTACATGCTTTATTATCATTAAATATGAATTCAGGCAATATTATTATGCGTGAAGGAGTTTTGAATGCAGTTATATATGAAAAATATCACCTATACTAACCAGAAAGAGCTGATTTGTGTTTCAGCTCCCAACTATTATGCAGGCTCATTCCAGTGCGCTTTTGCTGTGGGGAGAGCTTGGCTGCCCCTTTATAATGTATAATTAAATTAGTGAGATTTTTTTATAGTCTCTTCCCATTTGAAGAAGGCTGCTGGTGTTGACCCTTTATAAGGAATAGTGAAATCACCACTGTCATACAGTCTCGTGCTGACTCTCCCTTTTCATGAATAGACCCTAACGATATTCTGAATGAAGTCACCTGTACACGTATAGGGATTTCAGCAGTGATATGCCAATAAATAATAAACACCTACATGTATGCATTATTATAAAGCACATAGGCGTTTTGCTCTAATTTTCTCAAATCAAACATGCCATAGACAGACACGCATGCATGTGTGCATTTTTACCCCATTGTTGCTTACAAAATTACAATCAAATTGCAAATGAATTAGCAATGTATATGCTATGAGTAGTTGGTGTAGATGTGTTATTTGAAATTTGGGTCATTTTGATGTTTGACGCTGCCGTGTACGTGCTCACTGTCTTGTTTTTATTTTAGGGTTTTCGTTTGATTGCTGTATGCTGCATTTGACATGTTTGGCTGCTGCAGAGCCATACACAGGTATGAATTCAAAGCTAGCCTATAAAATCCTTATCTGACTGCTTTTGGAAAATTACTTTAATCTCTGTGTCAAATGTGAACATCATGAGGCAGATAATGTGTCGTTCTAATTACGGTACACATATTTCAGTCCTGCTAATTTGACCTATATATACTGATAGAATGGGACCACGTTTGTCAACTCTATACCATAACTTAAACCATAATTGTGAGAGCTGTGTTGATAACTTTTACTAGTTTTGAAAATGTTGGCATATCACTATGAAACCATCCAGGATTACTTGGTAAATGGGTTCAGCTAAACTGAGTTTGATGACCAAGTACCGTTCAAGTTTTTTGACCCGTTTAAGTGGTTTTGCTTCATTATCCGATTGTAGTTTTTCTATAGAAATGTTTAAAACCTCCGATTTTACCTTTTCAGACTGTGTTGGGGTGATGTGTTTCAGAAGAGTCTTCTGCATGCAAGGGCCCTGTCAGGAGCAGACGCTGTCAATGCATTAAGACCTTTTTATTTCGCTGTGCATCCCGATTTCTTTGGGCAACATCCGAGGGAAAGGGTAAGCATGTTGGTCATAATAAACAGTTGCATGTGTTTCTTTTAACTTTGAATGGACTAGGTATTAAAAGAACCAAAGTGCAGGGTATATTTATACAAATTGTATCTCTAGAGCTGATTCTCTCCTGCACTGATGAGATCTAAGAGATCGAAACTGCTGTACGTGGGTGGAATGCTCAGACTCTCGTACGTCCAATTGTATATTTTGCTCAAAGCTGTCTCTGTAACAGCAGGCAAACAAAAGGAGCCATGGGTAAGGAACCAAAAATGGCATTATTTGTCTCATTTTATGCATTTCTTATTAGACATGTCCATATTGACAATATTGTCACATGTTCTTGTATAGAAAGTATGTAAAATAACAAGTATTCTAAAGGTCTACCTATGCAAACATCAAAACATACAGCTAGAAATTCCTTGCCGGTGTCACCTACCTGGCAATAATTACAGAAAATGCTAAAATAAAAAGTGGAACCAGTGCACCATTTCATATAATCAATTATACAAATGAGTTATAAAGATTAGTGTATCTTACTTATGATGAATCAATTCTGATGGTCTACATCCAGGAATATTTGCATATAATTCCATACGTTTAACTATATTATGATAATTTAATAAATGTCAAATGGTTGCAATTTCCACATCCAAAACAAGCAATTGTTTTTATTTCTTTACTGTTAGGAGGTTAATGAAAACTCTCTTAAAAGACTAAATGGCTACCTGGAAAGTCTACAGAAACCTGGTGTAAG
This sequence comes from Sceloporus occidentalis, assembly GCA_023333645.1. NCBI lineage: Eukaryota > Metazoa > Chordata > Lepidosauria > Squamata > Phrynosomatidae > Sceloporus > Sceloporus occidentalis. Next base: position 5,866,500 of record JALMGF010000023.1, read on the forward strand.
GTATCATAAACCTGCCCAGCTCACGTTTTATGTCCGAGAAACTGAGCAGAATTGTGTAAATCCTCAAAATCCCACAAAAGCATCAGGTGAGATTTTGGATTAATACATAAAATTGGCGTATCGGTTTATGTGCAAAACACATTAGCAATGTGTCTGTCATTAACTCGTGGCTTCAAACAGAAACCTTTTGTCTAGACAACGATTAGTGGCCTGTTACAGGAATTTATGACGCTATCCAAAGTTTCTACAACTGGGCAGTACAATGATATTGTCAGCATCTTGCTAGAAGAACACTACTATAATTTAAGTATTTTATTTACAAAATAAAAGAAGCTCTCCTGAACAGTGATGTCATCAGTTTTTTTATTTGCTCATTTCTTTTGGATAAATGTATCATTTCAAATACCTTGCGGGCAGCTCATGTGTGAAGTACCCACGTGCTGTCTTCTTCAATCCAATGATCTGCTAGTCCAATGTGTTCAGAAAGATAGTGTGCCAGTGACGCTGGTGGACTACACTAGGGTTCAGAAGAAGAAGTTCTGAAATTATTGCTGATGACGGAGAAATAGGTATAATTCTCCCTTGTCTGAATTGGAGCGCCTTCGTTGGTGTTTGTGAGGACTTCACAGAGGATCCCACTGGGCTCACTAAATGCTTACTATTTTTTATGGTTGGTGGTATAGTTGTGTAGGCAGGTGGGTACCTAGTTTGTGTTTAGTAGGTAGATGTTAGGTGAAGCAGTGTGCTGGAAAACTAAAGTTTTCCATGGGTGCCCTTCCTGATTACCTCCAAGTACCCAGGCTGCTGTACCTTGTTTTCTTCACATCGCTCCAGCGTCCCTCTTCCAGACGGACTTCATGCAAAAAATGGTGCAGAATTCTCCTCTGACTACCTCCCACGCGTGAAGACGCTTATTGCAGAAAAGAAGGCTGCGTTGGCCTCCCTATTTACAAAGTTACGGGTTGTAAGGGCAGAGGATTATGAGTAGGTGAGTACTCGGTTAAACTAAAGATTTAAAGAAGGTTAAGTTAAAACATATTGGGAAGGGTGGTGGGAGTTCCCCTTTTAAAGGGGAAATGCAGTGTGAGCCAATCTATGCTCCCAGTGTTTGTATATGCACACTGACAGAGCATGGTCCATTCCCTGAATCTTTGATGATATTGGGTAAGCAAACAAGCTACGTTCTTCTGTGAAACACTGCTCTTATATGAGACATGGACCATCAGGTGTTAAGAGAGAAGAGGGGAAAGAGAATGAGAGAAATGCCAGTGCACAGCATGGGGAGGACTGAAATTAAGGTCTGAAGGACCCACCACAGGACCACCATGGATGAATGATGGTGGGGAAGAGAATGAGAGAAAAAAGGAACTGAAAGTGATAAAAGGAAGCCAATGAGAATGAATGGGAAGACAGAGGGGAGAGAGGGTGTGTGTGCTTTTTAAATTGTACAAAGTAAAGTGTGTATGTAAGAGTAAGCGTGTCTGTAAGAACAAAACTGTTGTGTGTATACTGTGATGTTTGTGTGTAAGGGCAAGTGTTCTTGGACAGCTTGGATAGGCAGGTGTGTGTAAGGGTTAGCGTATACATGTGTACCTTGACAAGTCTTCTCCTGATCTCTCTCCATCTCTCGTGTCCCGTGTTACCAACTGCTTGTCTGCAATTTCTTCATGGATGTCACAACGCCACCTGAAACTTAATCTTTCTAAAACTGAACTCGTTATCTTCCCTCTTTCCATCTCCACTCCATACCTATATTCTCTATCACCATTAACAACACGACTATCTCTCCTACTAACCAGACCTGATGCCTTGGGGTCATCCTTGACTTGGCTTCCCCACTCTGTGAAACCCTCCACTGGCTCCCAATTACCTTTAGAATTAAATTTAAAATCCTGGTACTAACATGGAGGGCCTTATATAACACTGCTCCTCCATACATCTCTGCCCTCATAAACAAATACTCCGCTACTAGATCCATACATTCTTCCCATGAGCTAAGGCGCACTTATCACCTCTTCCTTTTCCCGTCTACAAGATTTCACTCGAGCTGCCCCATATCTCTGGAATCTACTCCCAAGGAACCTTCAGCATTCACCCTCCCTCCCAGCATTCAAGAAACATCTCAAAACCCACTTCTTCAGAGAAGCCGCACCATCTTAGCTGCTAGAACTTCCCTGTCACTGATACAACCACCTCACTACCTCTCACCCTTTCTCTCTGCCTTATATTTGTCACCTCATTCCCTCAAGATTGTAAGCTTGCGAGCCGGGCTCTCTCCACCTAATGTATCGGTTTGCCTTAGTCTGTCAATTCTTGTCTTGTCATAACCCTTGAATATATAAATTGTATTAAGCTCTGCGTAAACTGTTGGCGCTATATAAACAAAAGATAATAATAATAATAGTCTATCCTTTACCATTTCTGTTTGGGCCTTGTTTAACTAAAAAAAATAGTGTCCTTCACTGAGGATTTAAAAAATGTACACATTGTCCGTGCCTATCCCTGGTTTGTGTATCTGTGTAAAAAAAAAAAAAAAAAAAAAAAAAAAGGGGCCATTAATCTGCCATTAAATATCATGGACAAAATATTGTTTTTATTTAAGTAGATTTAAGCTGGCTGTATCCTTATTTAATTTAATATCCTGTATACAGTGCTTTGCGTTGAGATATGACACTCAAAATTTAATATGAAACTGACATAATATCCAGATTTTCTTTTCCTGTTTTATTCTTCACTAAATCCAGAGTTTGCGGGGCCAAATTCTCTTTTCACACCCCACGCTCTGTATAGTATATAGTTGGTGAAATTACTTTTGCAAAGAAGAACAAACTGTTAGAGGTCAAACCCAAATAACTAAGATCAGGGGTATAAGGGAGGCTCCAAATGCTTTTGGTGCACAAGTGGATCCTTTGCTCCCACTAATGACATCTGCTGAATTTTATATGGTGTGTATATATATACCATATATATATATATATATATATATATATATATATATATATATATATATATATATATATATATATATATATATATATATATATATATATATATATATAAAGTGGATATAGAGGCAAAGGTGATAATTGTTAACCTTATTTGCATGCGCCTACCCAGAATCCCTTGTGGTTGTGAAAGCACCATGAGATTTCTGAGGGAAAAGCAAGCCTTCTGGCTTGTCTGGTGTCTGTAGATGAGTGTTTAATAATACTTCTACTACCCCTATATATATATATATATTTATTTTTTTTATCACCCTGCACGTGTAAGCTGTTTGTTACCAGACAATAAGTATAAAAACAGAGTTACTTAGTCAACATAAAATGGCTGGACCTCCAGACCAAAGGAATATATTACATTGGTGCCTTGAGTTGCAGATGAACTTGTGTACTTTGGCCAACATAGTATCGTGTCTTAAAATAAAAAGGCTGCTTTTTGTGACCTAGAATGTATGTGTAAAAATGTGCCGTTTTTTGTTGCACTTTAATCATCTGTGCACCCCTATTGAATTGCATAGGAGATGTTTCCTGTTCCTTTCTATAAAGCATTTTAAGCAGCTGCAATATACAATTCATAACTGCAAATTGGAGTTTAAAACATGTGATCCATTCCCCATTTGTACATTTCCACAAACATTCACCTCAATTAAAGGCACCGTTTAGTGTCCACTATGGTAGGATGTCTATTAAAGTAGTCTGTTAAGTGTTAATGTAAGCCATCCTATGTTGGCTAAATGGTGCATGGCAGGTGAGCTTATTTGCTTTGTCCAATTTACAGTAAGGAAGCCGTGTGTTTAATGAATATATTTCCAAGAGAGGTTTGGTTTCATCTCCTTCATTTCACTGTTCATTGTGAAGGGACAACATTGGCAGGTTTCTCTGGCAAGAAGGGTTAAGCTGGCCCTGTATAATGCATATTTCAGAAGAAGCTTTTTGGGGTTGGACCTTCATAATGTTTAGTCAAGCAAAGGAATTGAAACCACAACTCTCTTGTAAACTCTCCTGACGATGAATGCCTTTAGTGAATGGACCCCGGTGTGTCCGTGCGTTATGCGGATCTTCCTGCAGGACAAGTGCAGTGAGGTTGCTCATTTGTCACAACCAGTCAACTCAAGTGTTGTTTTCTTCTTGCATTTTTGTTTGGCAGAGTTTCGTGCAGTCAGTTTCACATTGGCTACAAGAGACCTGCGAAGCACTGTGTTAGATATTCTCAATTCATGCAGCTTATCCACGGACCATGTGCAAAGTGCAGGGGGAAGCATGGGTTCTGAGCCAAAGAAAGATGACCGGAACCCCTTCTACAGGCCCATAAAGTGGGACAAGACTTACTATGCATTCACTGGCTTCAAAGACCCTGAAGAAGAGCTGGAACAAGCCCAGAGAGTTGAGACAACTATTTCGTAAGTAGATGCTAATTTACAACCATCTTCAATCCTCTTCACCAGAAACATACTATGAGGGATTTGTTCCTGAAAGCAGGGGAGTTTGGAATCACTGACTATAATAAACATACTATGAAGGGTGATTCTGTACCAGCTTCTCCTGCAAGAAGGTCTGAGCGGCCCCCACAACTTGCATGGTTCTCTAATGCAAAATCAAATTGGGGAATATTACCAATTTAACTGCGCTTATTGAAGTTGTTGAGTTGAAACAAAAACTCCTGCTTCTGTAAACAAACCCCCCAAAACGTGCAGCCATATTGGGAAATGAGGACGAACGACGCCCTTCCCAACGGTGTAACACACACCTATACTGTATTGAAATCATCATCTAGGTCTATGATTAAACGCCTATCAGCATGAAACACGTGAAGCAGCTGGCATATCTGAGCTGCCATAACTCATGTGCTTGTGAGTATTACTCATTGTTTTATGCTTTAAGAAAAATGAAGCTTACATATAGCCATATTGGTCCAAGAGAATATGCCATCTTCAGTCAAGGAAATCCAACCAGATGTTCATTCTTCTCATAACCCTATTATAATACATACGTAGCTATTATAGTTGGTTTTTTTTGTCTTCTTCAAGCTCTTGGTTGGAGAACAATCAGAAAGTGGCCCTCAAGAAGCTAAACAGCAGTCTCCCACTGAGAGAAGAACTGGACCGTTTAAAGAATGAGCTCTGCCATCGGCTTCAGTTGTCTGATGTTCGGTAAGGTACCTCATTCTTGGAACTGGAGGATTAATGTGTCTATCCTCTGTAATCTTTGAGTACTACAAGATTGAAAGTATGGCGCATGTGCTGCTGAGCCCGATGAAAATAGTGTGGTCTTTGTTTATGTAAAACACATTAGGCTACAGATTAATTATCTCTGTAATTATGATTTTTCTAAATTGATGTTTTAAAATAAAAACTGGACTTGATTATTTTAGAGGTTCGGTTTCTGATTCACTCCAGAGCAGGTAGCTGATTTGTCTGCAAAATAAATCAGAGCAAGTAAAACTAAGAGGTTCCTTTGGAACTAGTAAAGGGTGTCTCATGCAGCTTCACCAACATTAATATACATTTTTCAAACTGTTAAAAAAAAAACCAAAAAACAAGCATTTACCCCTAGGAGAAGCCGCCGTTTCATTTGCAGGCATTCTGCAGAATCTCTCCATGTTTTTGTAAGGGGGGACACCGGGGAATGTCCCTTTAAGCATTGTAAGAAATGCCTAAAATAGTTCAAAGTTGAGTTTAGTTGATCATCAATATATCATTGTATGTAAAAAAAATAAAAAAAAAAAGAGAGAGAGAATGGTTTAGCTGAGCCAAAACATTACTGTAGTCAGTGTTGGGAAACATGACTTAATAAACCTTGCTTTTCCACAGTTGCTTTAAAGGTTGATACTTTGCTGGCTCAGTTGTTGTCATTCTTTTGGGGTCTACGTTAACTCAGAAGACACAATGTTGCGGATTTTTTGTACTGTAGTGTCCATCTTTGACCACATACCTAATAGAAATGCTCTGTGGTGTCTTTATACACAGGTGGCAGAGAAGTTGGGGAGTTGCTCACAGATGCAGCCAGCTCCAAAGCTTAAGTCGTTTAACTCAGAACAGTCCTGAATCTCTTAGGTTAGCTAAAGGTAAATATATCGGTACTTACCTCTAATAATCATTATGCATTATGGAAAAAATAAGAACAATGCAACATATACTTTAAATGGCGTCTCCCTGGAAAAACTACAAAGAAGATAATTGTAGACAATAGACTTAGTGCATAATGCCAATCAGCAGCTGTAAAGGCCAATATTATATTGACATGTATAAAGGGGGAATTAATTCACAGGAGGAAGATATCATCTTGCCTCTTAATAAGTCGATGGTAATACCTCACCTTGAATATGGGTGCAATTCTGGGCACCCATCCTTAAAAAGGACATTATGGAGGTTCTTGGTTATGAAAGGAGATTAAAAATGCTGCATTTATATATGATAAAAAAAAACCCTTAGATTGATATTATAACATTGTATAAATATGTTCAGGGCCACTATAAAGAGCGCTAAAGTGACCTGGTTATTAACAGAAATTTACAACGAACAAGAGGTCATCCTCAGAGCGGAGATTTCATAGTCAGTAAAGAAAGATTCTTTACAGTAAGGACAATAAAGGTATAGATTTTTACTGATAACAGAGGTGGGGCTTTCAAGTACAACGGGTGCCTTCAAAAAGGGCCTGGATATTTTTTTTAGAAAAGCAGAACATGGGCTTTAAATGATAACAAACAATATTTTAGCGCTTCAATGAGAAATCTGATTGCCTTTTGTAGTTAAGAAGCAATGTTTCCCATAAGTGGCAAAATTCGAAAAATGGCTTAATTGGGGTTCTTTGCCTTCTTTTGGGTCAAAAGCAGAAAGGATGGGCAGAAGGCTTGAACTTGATGGATTTAGGTCTCTTTCAACTGAAATTACATTGTTACTATGTTTAATGGTTATGTAGATTACTTTATACAGCACTGTATTAAATGCTCAAGGAGAAAAAAAAATTCAATAGGAATCCCCCTTTAGTCCCAGCTTTTATTGTTCATTCTCACTTTGTTTCTAGGTCGCAGTGTGATCTTCACAGACCGCACTGGCTTGAGTGCAACTGGCTATGTGATGCTAGGAACCATGGATGTCCATCACTACTGGACTGAGGTGATCACTGTTGTTAATATTATATATATATAAGGGATATAGTCTTTGCTGTAGGCTGCTCATTTCCACTGAGTATCATAAATAAACTTAAATGCAAATTTGTACCAGGTGAAGGAATTTGCTTTTATATGTAAGTTGTACACACAGAAAATTGCATTTGGTTAATGTGTGAACAGTTTGCTCATCCACAAATGCAACACAAAACGGTAACCACATTGCTCTCCATACCATATTATTCAATAAGCAACTGAGTCCTGCAGTCTCTGGTTATTGGAAGGTATGTGCAAACAGGGAAAAGAAAAAATGTCGGTGCGCTAATCTAGTCTCAGGCTCAAATAATACAAATGTATAATATAAGGCCTACCAAACAGCGTGAGCATGCTGCAAATACAGTGTGTTGGCTGTACAATGTATACAAAAAACAAAATACTGTCTGCGCTTCTCACCCTAATAAAGTTGGCAACAAATATATAAACATAATATAAATGAGAGATTTTGGTTATATGAATTGGCCAAAGCATAATTAAGCTCACCCGCCACGTCAAGGCATACTCTCAATAGGGTGAGAACCTACTCTCACCTCCTACATAGTGGGCACACAAAGCAGTTTATACTGCTACCAAAACCTTATTAATGTGTTGGGGGAGGTGCAATTAAACCTCCTCCCATTTAACCCCTGGACAGCAAGCTGCAACCAGACTGATGAGGAGCCAACAACCTCAAATATGTGCAAACAGGGAAAAGAAAGAATGTCGGTGCGCTAAGCTAGTCTCAGGCTCAAATAATACAAATGTATAATATGAGGCCTACCAAACAGTGTGAGCATGCTGCAAATACAGTGTGTTGGCTGTACAATGTATACAAAAAACAAAATACTGTCTCCGCTTCTCACCCTAATAAAGTTGGCAACAAATATATAAACATAATATAAATGAGAGTTTTTTTATGCTTTGGCCAATTCATATAACCAAAACCTCTCATTTATATTATGTTTATATATTTGTTGCCAACTTTATTAGGGTGAGAAGCGCAGACAGTATTTTGTTTTTTGTATACATTGGAAGGTATGTGCACATAATTTTATTACGGTTACTCATTCACCTGACTAGTGCAATTATATTGCTAACAGAGCCGGCCTTAGGTGTTCAGGCGCCCTGTGCGGGCAACTGTCATGGCGCCCCCCCCCCCATCATGCCCCCCCCCATCATGCCCCCCCCCTAAACATTGACACAAGAAGAGAGGAAAAAAGATCTTTGTAACAAATAATTTTTAATTAAAGATAATTTATGTGCAAGTGCAATAATAACTGGGAAGACTGGTAATAGAAATGTACACCTTCTGGCATTGAAGGTTAAGCTGCTTAACTAAATACCACATGATAACATAGTGATCCACTGAATAAGACATACAAGCCTTTTATTTGCAGGTATAGATTAAATAAAGAAAACCGGTATAGCAATGTAGATCAACTGCATAATCCACAGAAACCCTCTAGTTCAGGTAAAAATCAAATAAACAACACATTGCATTTCAGGAATAGAGCAACTGAATAACATACAAATCACATGCAAACTCAGCAGTGACGTTACAGATCAAATAAATAATGCATGGAAACCTTAAATAACAGGCATAGATCACAGGTCGCATGTATGTTTGAACAACCACAACAAACAACCCCTATCACTTCTTAAAATATATATTAGTTAATTAAGAAAATAATTAAACCAGTTACTGCACTTTTAGGAGGTAAAAACCCTTTAATATAAAAACAAAATCTATAAATAGGTATCTTTGCAAAAACCAACTGAACACTGGCAATAACAAGTAAGCTCCATACTCTAATTGACGAGATAATGGCAGGCATACATAAACTGGCATTTGGTAGTCAAAATCACATTTGTGTATTGACTTAAAAATGTGAATTTGACAACCATAAGCCAGTTTAAAAACAGGAGCAATAATCAGCACATTATAATCAAACATTCCACAATACTGAGCATGTATAGCAGCTAATGCTCTTTTTTATCTAAGATACTGTGAACTTGATTAAATCAGGCTTTTCAAAAGTCAATACTCCTAAAAGGAGACCTATGTCCATTGTCTTTTTTTAATGACTGCTAAGGTTTTTTTAATATGCAGCAGCACTAATTACGTTTTTTTGTATTTATTTGGTATTTTTACTGGCATAAAATGGCGTATCCTTGAATAAAAACGTGTTATGGAGTAACAGTTAAACTGAGCACTATTTTTCCATATGTAAGGGGTGACAAGGGGTGAATCTTTTTTGACCTTTCATTAGATGACATACACTATACAACAAACTTGCACTTACTTAATGTTTTCTTTAATCTTTAATTAATTTTTTCTGTTTTCCAAGCAGGGTACCCTGGATCCTCTTACTCTGGCTGTCTAACGCTCCTGACACCTGCCAATGCTAAATTGCGGAAGGTCACATGACCATCCACGCTGTATGTCAATTTCTGTGCGCGCACGATTGTCAGCTGCAGAGGGGGCGGCGTCTGACACCGCGGCGGTGGTGGCGTACTCTGATCTGCGTACATCATCGCCGCAGCGCCGCCATACACCGGCGTACACCGCGGAGGGGATGGATTGCCGCGGCGGCGTACACCGCGGCGGCGGCGGTGGATCAACGAGGCGTCGGCGCCCCCTGAGGTGTGGCGCCCTGCGCGGCGGCGGTGGATCGCCGCAGCTTCTGTGGATCGCCGCGGCGGCGTACACCGCGGCGGCGGCGTACACCGCGGCGGCGGACATTGAGGCGGCGGTGGATCATCGGGACGGCGGCGCCCCCTGAGGTGTGGCGCCCTGTGCGGTCGCACAGGTCGCACACCCCAAAGGCCGGCCCTGATTGCTAATATCTTTTCCACAACCATTTTTAATTTTGTACAGTAGCAATGGCCACAGCTAACTGACTATATAATGCCTCTGTCTTTCTGTAAGCTGTTTGAGAGGTTACCCAGCTATAACGAGTTACAGAGGACGTTGCAGTTCCTGCAGGAAAGTGTCAGTCACCTCTTAGGGGGGATAGAAATTGTACACATTGAGGAGCTGGAGCCGATGCTGACTGCGGAGGAGTTCTATGCTACTTTAAGTGCATTCTACAACAAGCTTCTTAATAGGAGAGTGCCCATCCACCCCCGCAGTCTGCGTGGCCTGCAGATGATACTGGAAAAGTAAGTGATTAGATTCTGGTAGAGTGCCATTTCCATGTGCAACACTAAAAAGTTTTTCCCACACACGTACTTCAGGTATACATTTACAGCTCCTAGTATATGTCACTGTCAAACACCCATATTTGTGTTCAGCAACATCTCCTGTGTACAGCGATGCCACCGATGCATGGTTTTGTTGAGTGGTTTGGGGGCTAAAAGGCCGCATTTGGGAGGTGTGCATTTGTTGGGAATTTTGACATCTAGTCAGTCTGTGCCCATGTCTTATTTTTGGGCATCTTTGAATCTGGCCAATTTGATTTACCCCATCAGATCATACATTTTTAAAAACTAAACACCCCATGGTTATTTCTATTGCCAGTATTTTAACTCTTTCCATGCAAGGTGCTAATTTTAGGACTTAAACTTATATATTTACATTTTGTTGGAACTGGATGGTTCTCCTGATGGTGACATCAATGGGGAATTATTTTTACATGTTACCACATTTTATTTTATTTTTAACTTTTTTAAAAAAAAAATGTCTTTACTTTTAGTAGTCAAATTGTCATTAGCAGGCTGGCCTCCATTGACTTGGATGGTTGAATGCAGTAGCAGAGTTCTCAGGGGGGCCATAATCCTGCGAGAGGCAAAATCTCTTGCTATGGCGCTTGAGACCGCTTTCCAGAGCAACCTGGAGCGGCTTTTGCGTGTCGTGGAATGCCTTGATATTGAGGCATTTCAGCAACACCGTTTAAGCTAACTTCTTTTAAACAGGGGGCTGGCGCATTTTGACGATCCTGCTGCAAATTTTGGGGTTGCTGAATGCTTCAACATCAATTTTAGACTTTATTTCAAGTTATGTCATGGCAGACTCGGATTTACATCATATTGCCTTCTTTGTTTGGTTCGTGGTCACTAATGGTAGTGCTGACCCATGTTTCCTTCAGTTTCAACAACCTCACTGCTGTGTGTAAAATAGTCACTTTTCCCATGTATGATATAATGCAGGATGCTATAGATTCTGTGTATTGTACTGTTCATTGCAATACATGAATATCATGCTGTGTATATAAGATATGACATATTGTATCTGCAGTGATCACATTATGGCTCCACATGTTAAGGAACAAAGACGATTACTCTGTGGAAGTGTGACTCACGACTGACATAAACTGGTGTTTTGTGTTCACTTAACATTGTAGTGATCGATTTGTACCACGATTACATGAAATGGGACACTTTAGCATACCAACAGCGTGCGATCCAGCAACCCTGCAGTGGTTTCTCTTGACTCACGCCCAGAAAGCTAGAGAAAACTTGAAAAGGAAAGATGAGTAAGTACTTTCAACAATTGTGTTTATACATAGCGACTAATGATCTTTGGGTTACGTTGCAAGACCATAAATTATGTATGTGTATATATATATGTATATAATCTATGTATAAGTAGACCCTCTGGTTTTGGCATGTAAATATCCGCCAGGACAAATAAATACAGTGATGTAATACGATGACCTATTATTGTGCTTCAAAAGACAGTGACAAAGAATGTGAGGGTTATGTATAAAAATGCATTCTGGTGCAAAATTTAATGAGCACCATTATCAACAAGAAAATATTGTTGGTTGCTGTTGTGGTAAACCCACTTTTAAAACTTTGCGTCACAGTTTATACATAACCTAAATGCAATTAAGCCAACCCAAAGAAGCTGCAGGCATCTAACAGTGTAAGTACTAATGGGGTTTCTCTATATTCTACTTAGGGTGATATAGAACGAGTGCACATTTGAACATTCGGATTGGTCTTTGGGTCCCCTTTTTTAAGCTTCTAGCTTTAAAGGAAATTAAAAATGCTTCTCGATCTGTTTCAAGTTATCATCTGGATTTGGGGTCAAATTAAGAGATCTGTTTTCTGTATATTTTTTTGTGTTTGTCAACCAAAGCTTAGTATTTTAGTAGAGGAAATAAAAAAGAAATTCCCTGTAGCCTTTTACAGAATTCCTCTGTTCTCTAGGTCTATGATCAAGTATGATTTTAGGTATATCCCCCTAAATTTGATATAGCTTTATTATTTTGTAATAGCACAGTAGACAGCTCGTTTGTATTGCTATTGGCCCAGTAAGATGTGTGAATGTGAACCCTACCTGTATACATTCTTTTTCCAAACTCTATCCCCCAATCTTAGCTAAGATTAAATGTAAATAGTATTAGAGGCAGTGAGTGACTAGTGAATTAAGTCCACATTGAACTCGTTTGAATACCCGGTGTCCCATCATAGTGTGCCCCTTGGCAAAGGAAAGAATATACTTAATAACTCCTGCAGGTTTAAAGATAACCCAGTCTATTCAAAACACTGCTTTTCGATGGAAAGAACCCTTAATAAAACTCTTGTTTCCGTTATAAACAGGTTAAAGGTTGTGGAACGGGAACTAATTAAAGCTTGCAAGTCAAGATCCTCCCTGAGTAGGCTTTACAAGGAGCCTAGTGTTTCGTGCGTGCAGATGATAGACTGCTGCAGACGCCTCATTGAAGAACCTCAGCCCTATTTGTCTGCTATGCACTTGTGTATCTCTCACTATTATTCTGTGCTGCAGGACGGAGATCTGTGCATCCCTTGGAACTGGAAGAGCTGAGTTTGTGGAGGACTTTACAAAGTATGCTGCTGTTGACTTTTTATGCAGCGTGGGATTCTATAAAAAAGAATTTTGCACCATTTATACAAAAAAAAAGGCATTACAATTAGCCCAAAAAATTAATACACGGGCATTTGATGGGATGACAGCAGCTGGGAGATGAATACACAAGCTCCCTGAAATTCAGTTGATGGACACAGAGCTTGAGACATCCTACAATGTCTGGTGTATAATTCCGTAAACAAGAAACATAGTTAATGTACCAACCAATTCATGTTTTGCTATTCCTGGAAATGGTAATAAGATAGCATAGGTTTTAGGATTGCCATAAATCCATTTTAATAGGGGCCACGGCCAAAATCAATGCTGACCACTTTCGTGAGCTGCTCTTATCTCTGGACCCTGAAACTTATTTTCTTTAAAAAAAAAAAAGTTAATTTCAAGTTTCTTGGAATCAGAACCATACAAAACATAAGTTTTTTTGAATATTTAACATTTGCCATTTTGTTCATTAATCACCCCAAGGCCATTTGCATTGTTGAAAACCAGACTGTGACAGTGAGTAAACTCCTTTATGGTTTTAGTGCATTGGTCTGTGACATACATGACCGCAATGTCTGGTGTGTATAAATGTGATATAAATAAAAGATGTTTTCTGTATTTTCATCTGTTTCTTCTATGGACCTTGGATATTAATTTGCTAAAGTTAAATCCTACTGAGATAATGGCAAAGTTTTAAGGGATTGTGGACATTGATCTCTAGCGGATTTATAGTTGGTACAGTGGTGAGGAGTCAAGATTCACATTGAAATCTAGCTGGAGCAGAAGATGTATCTACTAGGAAAATGCGTTTTCTTTTTATGAAAGAAAAATTATATTACTATTCTGTTTGATTTCAACCATGAAGTGACTGGTGTGCCTAGCACACCTTAAAGGGAACCACTGATTGCCCAGTACAAACCTAATGCCAAACACCAACATGTACCTGCGAAATAGTGATACCAATGATAATGTGAGCAAGGGTTAGGTACAGCTAAGGGATGGCTTGACAGCTTGAAACAGGAGCCACAATGGAGCCAACTAAAACATGTCCTCTCCTTCTGCCATTGAGTCCTTGCCCAGGTCCCAAAGAAAGCTTGTAAGGACCTGTGCATTCCGAGTGTGAGTCTGGCTCAGTTTGAGAACATTGTTGTTGATTTTTTTACCTGAACAAGCACTGCCTTCTTCCAAGCACTGATCATCTGTTTACATTTTGGAATCACACCACCTGGTGTAGAAACATCCCAAACAGATGTGGTGAGTTATTGGTCATTTAAAAGGAAAAGCAGCAGGGGCAGTTTGACATAATGTCCAGCATTTAAATATGTTGAAGATGCAGTAGATCAGTAAACATGAAGACGACTGTTGTCCAGGGAGTCAAAGTTTCAACCATATGCACTGAGAGGGCAAACTGTGACATTGAACCATCCTGAGAGGTCTTGACTTCTTTAGTAAGACTTTTCTTTGTCTGCTCTCTATTCGTTGTGGAGGGTGTCTTTAGCTTACTTTTGTTTTTTTATCACTGTATGTTTATTCTTAATACCTTTTTGTAAGAGGATATCCCTTTCATTAACAGAATAGAAGGAGGTCAGATATTTTCCAGTTCATGAGCAAATGTCCCACCACTGGCATAAAGCTTACATTGCGCTACATACAGTGCTGTGAAAAAGTATTTGCCCCTTCCCATTTTTTTTCTATTTTGATTATTTGCCACATTTAAAAGTTTCACATCATCCAACCACTTGAAAGGTAATTTTTCCCCTAAATAACTGGTTGTGCCACCCTTGGCGGTAACAACTGCAACCAAATGTTTACGATAACTCAATTAGTCTTTTACATCGCTGTTGAAAAATGTTGACAGAAGGTCAAAAACTGATGGCTGGATATTCTCCTGGTAAAGAAAATAATTCATGGTTCCATCAGTTCTATCGCTGCCCAGGTCCTGAAGCAGTAAAGCAGACTCTTGTGGTTTCTTAGGGTAAATCAGACTTTATTTTTTGTTTTAAAGATTAAAGGGGGTACAGAAAAAGAAGAAGGGAGGGGGGACAGAAAACCATACAGAAAATCATACAGCAGCATCTCGCAAAAATATTGTGTGGTGGGAGTACAGCCTAACAAGAGCCCAAGCACAGCCGTACTGAGGAGGGGCACCCACAATGAGGCAGCATAATGACCCAGGATGAGAAGCCCACCAGAGCTTAGGAAACGCAGGTTGCGATATAGAGGGAAAGGCAGGGGGGAGGAGGGATGACGTGGGCGGATGGATGGGAAAAGACCAATTGGGGGGGGGAGAAAAAAAAGGGGGTGACATCGGCACAGGGAGATGGGAAAACACAACCTCACGTGGACGAAGACAGAGAGACATGACAGAAATTTACTCAAGCAAAGGGCGGACAAGAGGGTCATGCACATAAGAGAGCCAATAAAACCATGTGGATAAGTATTGCTCTGTTCCCTTGTCAGCCGAGAGACTTAATTCATCTAATATACGGATCTGCTCAACTCTAAGGATCCGTTCCTTAAGTGTGTGGGGGGGGGGCCTGGTCACCCCAGTGCAGGGGGATCCGAGCCTTCGCCGCCACCAGGAGATGACGAAGCATCAATTTCCGAAACCACTTGATCGAGTGGGACGTGTGATGGAGTAGAAAGAATTCCAGGGGGGGAGGGGAGGATCTCATCAGTAAAGTGGCGCAACTGGGAATGTATAGCTTTCCGATATGAGGCGATGAGTGGGCAGTGCCACCATAGGTGAACCAGAGAACCCGGAGTAGCGCCACATCTCCAGCATCGGTTAGGCACATCTGCCCTATAAACAGAGATGACCGTGGGGGGGCGGTACCAGTGAGCCATAAGTTTATAGGACATCTCCTGGTCCCTAGTGCTCCGAGAGCAGCTGAGATTATAGAAACAAATCTTGTCCCATTGCTCTTGCGTGAAAGCGACCTGCAGCTCAGACTCCCATCTTCCCATGAACCCCGGAGGCGTGGGGTTTGTGGGTTTTTTTATGGAATGTTGTGATTGCTTTACACCCTGTCTTCCAAAAAGTTCCACTTTTATATTCATCAGTCCACAGAATATTATCCCAAATGTCTTGGAGTCATCAAGATGTTGGGCACATTCTCTCCCATAAAAGATAGTGAGACATACATAGTGCAGATCCCCTAAGTGAAGAAATTACTCTCACGTAGGGCCTGGTAAGGATGGATAGCTTTTTGTTCCTTCTATACATGAAATCATTTAAAAACTGCATTTTGTGTTTACTCGGGTTATCTTTATCTAACATTATAATGATAAATTAAGGAGGTTTTACTTAGTCTATCATCGCAAAAACATTGGCACTCTTGTAGAAATAAGGCCCAATCCAAATCTCAATAAAAACAAATATTGTAACTTTATTGTGGTTCATAATAAATAAGAATCAATAACATAAGCTCTGCAGAAAGTCTCAGAGGCACATCACTTACTGACTGTAGGCAAATGCTTTTTACACATCTAGTGCTTTCTCAAAAGCTGCGCATAAGTTCTCAAAAGCTGAGGGGGAAAAAAAAATTCTGTAGAATACTAACCAGTCTAATTTTTAGTACAGTTTAATTTTGCAAATCTAAAATGTAATACCTGCAATACATAAAATCACCAACCTGTGGCACTGTGGAGCCATAGATTTTCCTGATCCATGTCAGCAAAAAAAATAAATACTTATGGACCAGTCTAAAAACTGTTTAATTATCTGGATAAAAACCAAAACAATCTATAATGAATGATAACTTTAGTTATACTGTAATCTGAGTTGGGATCTAACTAAATAAGTTTGAATATGTCCAATATTATTATGTCTTCCTCTCCAGTAAAAAGTAAGCAAAGATGCAGAATTTATAGCATGCAGCTGCCCGGTTTAGAGCCCTAAAACAAATAGCCATCTAACCTCCAGGGCCAGCTAACAGGCCAACTCATCCCAAACTATGACAAAATAGGACAAAATAGGATGAGATGATACTATAACTCTCCAAACCACGATCAGTAACTGCTTTGTGAGCAGTCTGGCTCTCTCTTTTTTTTGTCGGACAGTGATTACCATTTCTCAAACCGAAAGTTCTTAGGGCCAAGTGAGGTAGTCAATCTTGACCACTTAGGGGCACTCTAACATATATGAAGATACCATTATGATTTGGATAAAAAAGAAAAAAGAAATCTATGACATAAGTGTTGCTCAGTAATTATCAGGCCTAGCCTGGGAAACAGAGACAGAATTTTAAGTTCTAGAATAATATTTTGAGTAATGTTGCCTTGAATAGGTGATGGAAAACAAACAACCATTATATTTCCTGAATGTTCATTGTTAAACTAATCAACAGTTAATAAATATAAATATGTATTAGAAACTATATGTTATATTAAAAGGCATATAAAGTACTACTGATTACTAAAATAAATGTTACTCTATATAAAAACCTCTTTGAGAGCTTGGGGGTAATGTAAGATTTGGCTAAGTGATGCTCTCCTTTCTGTAGTGCAATGCCCATACTTCAATATTTCTCATATCCAAGCAGGCTATTATGTGAAATGGACTCTTTCAACACTGTTTTCTGCTATATGGTATCACAGATATTGGTGTTTATGTATAAGAGCCATATTGGTGCAAAGTGTAGCAACCGCCATTAACATCTCACAGGTTGCCATGGCAAATGCATCCTTTTGCCACTTAACAACAGAACTGTGGGCCTCCATTATCAGAATCCAAAATATAGGAATTTGATAGAGCTACTTTGACCTACGCAGTTGTTAAAATTTTATGATAAAGCCACAACGCCTTTACTGTAAAAGTTTATAGCTTTTCTCCAAAAACTTGTCATACGCCCATCAATCTGCTTCATGCTTCTGTTTGGAATTTGTAACAAGAAACAGACAAAGCGCAAAGCAGATGGAAGTCATGCGGTGACAGGCAATAAAGGCAGCAGCTAGGTTTACAAGGTGATTGTATAGATTTCCAGGTAAAGGGTCCGAGAGCCTTTCTTTTAGTCTGACTCAGGGGTTCTTTGACTTTGTGAGTCATTGTGACTCACCAAACATACTGGAAACCCAACTCCGCCACAATTGTCTCTTCCTGCGTGTTTAACGTTTTTCACAATATATCTGAGGCTGATCACAAAAGGCTTTCCTGGTGCTTATTGAAAAAGCATCTTGGCCTCATAAACTAATCTCACTAATGAGGGTTGTTCTTTAATTAGATCTCTCACTGCTACATCTGACATTAATGAACATACCACGTGCTTCTCTTTTCTCAACAGGATAATTGTTACCAATAGAATGATTCACCTTCTTGCTGGTAATCAGTCCTCAGATTCTGGGAATACAGATGGATTTGAGAGAAACTGATCTACGGTGTAGACCAGAAGAAATCAAGCATGGATGATAAACACTCACCAGTTGTCCAGTAATTTCTAACCGAAACCAGATTATCTATTTGTATTACCATGGACTACCGGTAGTAATAACACAGAGACCACATTTTATCAAGTGAAAATGGAAGAACTGTTCCAAATGTATTAATACAAAAGATTAAACAGTTGAAGCTTCTCCTGGACTGCACCACGTGGAACTATTTGCACCTGAACTGACTTTTGTAAGCAGTAGAATCCTCCAAAATACTTTTCTCTTAATGAAAATCTCTCTGAAAAGGTGACCTCTAAGGTCTTTAAACCGTAATTTTAACTCTACATCTTAAGCCATGTTTGTCGGTCTGTTTTATAATTATTTCACGTCAGGTAGTTATATTTTGAAAGTGATGCACAAATGTATGTCCTACATTTATAAATACAAAATGTGGACATGTAATGTCCGTAATCGAATTGTTTTCCGCTGTGCTGTTTCTACAGAATGTCTGTAAAAACCCATCTTGACCCATCTTCTCTTGCACTGTAGGAGGTACGGTGTTGATGGATGAGACGGTGTTCCTCTAGGACAAGAGCCTCTCCCTTCTGATGAGACTGTACCTCTGTTCTCCTAGCAGAACCTTGCTCTACAACTATTCATGCAAAATGTCAAGGTTTATAATGTCTCTTTTTATATTCCAGCTATGTTTGAACAAATAAACCTTGTGTTTACATTGTGGATATTGACACTGGAAGTTTATATGGTTTCCTTTTTATTCATTTAAAAAAATAATAATATAATGTTACCAGTAGTATGTAAATCACATGCAAATTATTATACAAACTTTCTAACTTATGCCATTTTATATAAAAATAGGGTTGCCATATTAGCAATTTTTAGACACATATACATTGTACATGTTGCCCCTAACAACCAGTGGAAGAAGTGTTTCAGTGGGTATAGTTTCTGACAGCATGCCAGGAGTTGATAACATTCTTGTTATACAGGCGACCACTGAAGCAGTATCTTGCAGGGAAGGCTTTCCACTAGAATTTGGAGTGTTTCTGTGGGAATTTTTACCCATTCAACAAGTGGAGCATTTGTCAGGCACTGATGGTTCAAGTTCATCCCAAAGGTGTTAATTGGGGTTGAGATCAGGGCTCTGTGAGGGCCAGCCAAGTTCTTCCACACCAAACTCATCCAATCACGTCTTTATGGAGCTTGCTTTGTGCACTGGGGCACAGTCATACTGGGATAGAAAAGGGCCTTCCCAAAACTGTTCCCACAAAGTTGGAAGCATAGCATTGTCCAAAATGCCTTGGTATATCCCCTTCTGCAAGAATTAGAATTGCTGATAATTGGGAATGGCACTTACAGAGCCAGAGTGGTGTGAGGTATTTGACGCAATTCATCTACATTCAAATAAGATTTTTTTTTTAAATACTGTAGCCTGGTGAGATGAGTTGGGGCAATGGTCCGACAAGTAGCAGAGAGCTGGGGTAGAAGAGAGAGAAGTTCAGAGTATCTGTTGAGTCAGATTTTCTGGGGGGTTTTCTCTGTTGATTGGAGCTGTCCAGCAACTACAGCTGTGCAAGCCTGCAACCAGGCCATCCACCCAGATCTACAGCCCAGCAATTTTGCACAATTTCAGCTGACTTCTTGGCCTTTTAATTAAAGAAAGCAAGTCTCTGTGTCTCCATTTCTGCTCAATTTCCATAACAACAATGATTTAGGGTGCCTTAGTATGACACCATATAACAAAATTGTAATTATTCCCGTCATTGAATTTTCCCACATTCCTAACGTGCCCCCATATTTATCTAAAGCAACAGAAAAACAGTACCTCCCTCCTCCACCGCACAACCGCTCCAGCAGCGCCAATACTGAGAAGAGGGAGACGTCCCTCCGCTCCATGACCACCTCAGCCACAGCCTCCGCGGAGAAGGAGGAGACCCCCCCTCCTTGCAGCAGGTTGGTCCTGCGGCGGAGGATTCCGTACTCCGGTGTTAACTCCGGAACTACAGGACTTTATACTGGAAGATTAAGCCACACACATGATGGCCACAGATCCTGACACCAGAAGTGATGTTTTTGTCGCCAAATTGAATTCCACGCATCCTTGCCCTCTGATGGTCGCCTATGTTTATAGTGCTAGTCCTCAGTGCACGTTATCTTCGTCAGTCTTTTGTGTTTGACCTCGACTACATTGACTCTCCGGTATCCTGACCCTGGCGTGTTTGGCCCTTGTGTGTGACATTTTTGCTACCCTTGTGTTCTGCCTGACTTGCTGTGCGTGGCAGTTGCTTGCAGTATTCATGCTGCATTATTGCATTGTCACTGTAATATTTCAATATCACTATTAGCAGGACTAAAATTGAGGTACTTTCTGGTGTCTATTGCATACTACTTGCATATAAGGACACAAGGTATGCCACTTTTTTTATTTCTTACACATATAGAAGTCTATATTGGGGGTTCTAGGGACATGTTATTTTTTGCTGGAGCTGTAGATCGGCTGTTAGATTACCCTCCAGTCTCCCTTTGAGTATGTATATTTGTCATTGCAGCTGCTTTAGTCAAATTCACAGTTCACTTTTATAACGTGCCAACATCCTCGGGTTACATTATCTTACCTATTGTGGAATCACACTGATATGTATCCCCAGTGCAGAAATGTAATATGATCATTAGAATTTCTCATACGCTGCTCTGTACATCATTTTGGCACAAGACATAATGACGTACTGAAGGTCAAACACCAGGACATGTAATACTGATAAACGCATCTGGTTGAGTACTCCCATTATGACCCTTAAGCAATATACTTAAAAGGCTAGCGTACTAGGTATGTTCATATTGTAGCTCACTAAAACGTCATTCGGGTTTGCAGGAAACGTGAGTCACAAATAAATAAAATGTTCTGCCCCTTGATACAGGATATTGAGTCTCAACTTGGATATCCACAGGCAACTTAGGGTGGTTGTGGAATAGACTGCCATCTAAACTGGTTTTGGCCAATTTTATCAATATATTCAAAACATGACTAGATGTTTTTCTCGATATGAAATGCAAGGTTATCGTGAATAAAAGTAGATAAGGTAATATTGATCTAGGATGAGTCTGACTGCCTTGTAGTCAAGAAGGATTTTTTTTCCCTTTGAGATGACATTACCGTCTCAAAATGTTTTTTTTTTAGCTGCTTCTGGACCAACAAATATGGGTTTTTGGAATGATTTAACTTGATAGACTATATGTATTTTTTCAATGTTATTAACTATGGAACTTGAACACAATTTGGCAATGAGTTGTGACAAGTTAAAAATACAAGTTGAGCATTGAAAGTGTCTTCTGTGCTTCTACTTCCGGCCTCCTGGAGAGCTAGCAGTTTTACTTGAGAGAAAATACCATAAATAAAGCATAGAAATGCCGGCCAGCGTCAACGTTAATAATGATCTTTCTAGCACCTCTCTATGGTGTCTTCTGTCAGCAGGACATCTGGCTTCCCAGGATGCATAATTCAGCACTAAAAGCTTTTATCTGCAAATGACAAGAACAGCAAGAAAATGAATTACACATAACCATTTATTTAAGGAGACAAAAATAGTCTTACTACTGTATAGGTAAATGACAGGCCTCTTTAGAAACATAACAGAAAGGTACATAGTTTTACCAAAGACACTTTACTATGCATTATGAAGAGCTAACCTCAGCAAGGGACGATTTGGCCATGCATTATGCACAGTTATATCAATGAGATGGCATTCAACCTCAGTAATTTACTATGTAACATGCTGGGCCCACACAGTCTCTTTTTGGAAGAGAAGGTCTCTGGGTCCTTCTCAATGTATAGGGAAATTGAAATGTCCCAGGTCACTTTAACTCATGGCTTAGTGAAAAAACACCTTCATGCTGTCATGTACCATAAGTCATTGGCACCAACTTAAGTTGGCAAGAGGTGTCCAGTAAAAAAAAAAAATATGTCCCCACTATCAGTTGGCCAGCTAGGCCCTGTATGCCCCAATCTGAGATTTGACAGTAAATGTTTAATGACTGCAATTAAAATTGGATGGTGATTGGGCGAATGTTGGTATGGCTTTGATTGGTACAGGTGGCAACCAAGATACAAGCTCCCTTCTCCTTTGTTCAATGGTTCCCCTGACAAAGCTAGTAGTTAGCTGTTAGGACTCGGGTTGGGTAGGAGCCCATGCGCAGGGGATACTTGGGGGTCAGTCTGTAACCCACAGTGCATGATTATGCAAACAAAAGACACCACAAGCAGAAATCCAGGTAATGCAATGTATTTTATGTATCTAAACAGGACAAGCAAATAAGGGTAATACAGTCAAAGCAAGAAACCGGACGTATGGCAAAATAAATACCGGTAATAAGTCTTTTGGCAGGGAGCCAGCTTAGAAGGGCACAGAGCCCGCTTGGAAGGGCACAAAGCAGGGAGTCCACTTGGAAGGACACAAAGCAGGTTACCAGGAACGGTACAGGTTTTTTTTTTTGTTTTTTTTTTGTTATTATACCATTCAGTCAACGCACATCCTCAGATGGAATTCCGGACGGCAGTAATACAACATCCTCATGGTATATTTTATACTCACCGCAACACCAAGTGCAACATAAAAACATATATACAAATATATACACAATTTACAAATTTTAACAAAACCACCTCCACCCCCAAACCCCACATACCCAAAACCAAATCAACCGACCAACCACATAACCACCCCTCGCCCCAACCACTCCAACACCAATCCCAAACCCAATTCGAAACCAAACCGCCCAACCAACCACATAACCACCCCTCACCCCAACCACTCCAACAACAATCCCGAACCCAACCCACCCCCAAAGCATCCCTCAAACCTCATCCCAATCCTTCCATTTCTTTGTTTTCCACACCCCTTCCGCGTCAGCCTCCCCAAACTTCCTTAAATCTCTCAAAAAATACACATACATTCGTCCCCGAATCATTCTTACACAACCATCAACCTCAATCAAATCCTTCTTAAAAATCAACAGATTCCTCACATCCCACAAAGACTCCTTCACACAACTTATCAACATCCAAAACAAACGCTTCCTCTTTCTATCCAACTCGCATAAACCAAAAAACACTTCTTCAAACCCCCATCCATCCAGACCTACTAACTCCTTCACAAACTTCCCCATTCTCTGCCACACTTGTACAGCATACTTGCAAGTCCAAAACACATGAGTCACATTCTCCACTCTACCGCACCCTTCCCTAGGACAAACTTCTGAAACGCACAACCTCCTCACTCTTTGAAACTCCCTCGTTGGCAAACACCCATGCACCGCCATCCAACCCACATCTCTCTGCCTATTAACCAACTCTCTATCCGACAGCATCTTCCATACCTGCTTACTCTGTTCCTCAGTCAAACCACCCAAACCAACCACCAACTCACGATCCCTAATCACCTTCAACACACACCCCTTTTCTTTCCACATAGACACCGTCACCCCTTGCAACTCATACTTTCTAATACCCCACTCAACTCTTTCATAAAACCACGGCACCTTAAAACACACCGGTTTCTTACGATCTACTTCATACAAACCATATTTCCTCAACATACCACCTGCAGCATATCTCAGCATACAACCTACCATTGAATCCTTACTACTCACCTTCATACATACCCGAATATACTGCACCACTAAAAAACGCTCAATCTCAGGCATGTCCATACCCCCATTCTCCAACTTCAACCTCACTTTCTGTCTCCCCAACCTCTCCATCCTCGAATTCCAAAAAAATAAAAATAAACTTCTCACCAACTTCTTAATCACACGTATACCAACAGGAAATACCACATTCAAATACACCAACAACGGGATAATCACAACTTTCACAATCAGCACCCTCCCAGAAAAAGACAACGTCCTAGAAGACCAAAACCCCAATTTCTGACTCACCTTCCCTATGACTTTATCCCAACTATTACATCCATCCAATTTCTCATCAAAATTAACCCCTAACACCACAATCGCATCCCTCCTCACTGGCCACCCACACAATTCTAACTCTCTCCAAACGCCAAAAGCTTTACACGCACACTTATCCCAATTAACTTTAAACCCACTCCCCATACAAAACCTACCCACTAGTAATTTAACCCTCCTCAACCCAGCTTGCGTTCTACAAACTATCGTTACATCATCCATATACCCCATAACTTTCAAACTCCTCCCACCACTACCAGGTATTTCTAATCCTCTCACTACTTTATCTCGTCTAATCATTCTTAACAAAGGCTCAATCACACAAATAAACAAAATTGGTGATAACGGACACCCCTGCCTTACCCCAGACTTAACCAAAAAACTCTCCGTCAAACAACCATTTACCATTACTTTACTGCTAATCCCCTCATACAAACTTCGCAACCACCTCAACATCCCGACCGGTATCCCCAACTTCTCCAATATTTTAAACAAAAATCCATGAACCACCCTATCATACGCTTTCTCAAAATCAATCGTCGCAATCGCCACTTCCAACTTCCTATCCATACAATACCACAAAACATCCCGCAACACCATCAAACTATCACTAATCTGCCTCCCCGGAATCGCACACACTTGTTCTTCACCAACCAAACTCGTAACAATCATCCTCAACCGATTCGCCAACACTTTTGCAATCACCTTATAATCCACATTCAATAACGTAATCGGTCTCCAATTCTTCAAATCTTGTCTATCCCCTTTCTTAAATAATAACACAATCACTCCTTCTTTCATAGAATCTAACAATTCACTCTTATGCAATACTTCCATACAAACCTCCATAAAATCATCACCAACTACATTCCAAAACTTGCAAAAGAATTCAACAGGCAACCCATCACATCCAGGCGTCTTTCCCTTAGCCATGCTCTTCACCACCTTTTCTACCTCATCCTTCGTCACATCTCTTATTAAATCCACTGCATCCACACTGTCTACTCCTTTCTCCACACCATCCAAAATCTCACTTTCCATCTCTAAATCTCTATCTTTCTCCACATACAAATCCCTATAAAATTCTAATACCGCATCCATAACCCCTGCCCCTCTCACAACCACACCATCCTTGTTTAACACACTCTCCATCAAGCTCTTCCTCCCAAACGCTTTCTTGAAAAAAAACCTCGTGCACTTCTCATCCTCTTCTAACACTTTCACCCTCGCATGAAACATAATCTTCTTTCCTTTCGTCTCCACATACCGATTCACCTGCTGCCGTGCCTCTCTCAACTCCTTCTTAACATCCAAACCAAACCCACGCAACTTCCTTAAATACTCCAATCGTGTCTGCCACATTACCAACTCTCTCCTTTCATTCTTTGCCCTAGCACGCCCCATTCTTACAAAAAACAACCTCACCTGCACTTTGACAAATTCCCACCACTTACCAACAGACATAAAACACCTTTTCTTTCTTTGCAACCCCACATAGAACCTTTCAAAACATTTCACCACCCACTCATCTTCCATCAAAGACACATTCAACTTCCACTGCCCCCGTCCCATCAACATTTCTTCCACAAACTCCACCTTACATAACAAACAAACATGATCTGTAAAAGGCAAACGTTCCCCAACCATCTCCACCCCATTCATATGTTTTGAAACAAAAATAAAATCAATTCTTGAACACACATTCCCATCCTCACTAAAAAAAGAAAAAAACCTTTCAGACAACTTACAGAATCGAATCGAATCCACCAACCCAAAATCCTCTACCATTTGCCCTAACTCCCTACTCGACCCATCCAAATTAGCACCCTTCCTACCACCCATCCTATCCTCACTCTTAAGCACACAATTAAAATCACCCACCAAAAACACCAATTCCCTCCCCGGCAACCACAATTTAACATGCTGCAATAACACAATCCTCTCCTTCCTCTCCACAGGTGCATATACATTAATTAATTTAAACCCCACACCCCCATACCTAAAAAAGACCACCACCACCCTTCCACATTCCACCTCAACCACCCTACCAACCTGAAAATCAAAACTCCGAAACAAAACCGCCACCCCACAACCCCGCCTAACCCCAAAAGAAAAAACTGAAGGACCCATGGTCCAAGACTGACTCAGTAGAGGCTCCGATAGGTTGCATTCCTGCAGGCAATAGACATCAGCTCTTAAAGCCTCTAAAGCCCTAAACACCACAATTCGCCTTGCAGCTCCCCGAATGCTTCTAACATTGAGGGATGCAACACAGAGAGACCTCATAAATTATTAATCATCAGAACTTCTCCATGCTACACCCCTTATGTCCCAGATCGAAATTTCTTAGTCAACGTCTCCTCCACCACCTCTGAAAAACTCTTCGCGGAGTCTGCCACTCTACGACTAAAAACACCTTCAGGCTCCTCAGAACAAACAGAAAAAGGAGAACAACTTCCGTCGCCTTCCGAAAATACATCCAACCGGGGGGAATCAGGTGAAGACACATCTTCGTACTCCCGAACTCTTTTTTCGGTACTGCAGCCCTCTCCTGCATCCATCATCGCGGCCTCTACAAACCTACCTCCCGCCTGCCCGGGTTCCTGCTCTATCCGGCCAATCTCTGGCAACTCCGCGGCACCGAGTGGAGGATCCTGGATTACCTCCAACAGTGACACTTCCTGTTGGGGCGTGGTATCCATCCCAGGATCCATAACGGCACTTTGTACCACACCCATAGCCACCTTAACAACCGCATCCTCCGACACCACAGCAACCACAGGCTGATCCTCCGGCGGCGGTTTGACAGCCGCTCCGGACGCAAGAGATATTTGCTCCACCAATCTATCCACGTGCGCCGACCGCTCCGCCTCTATCCTCCTCTCCTCCTCCTCCTGCCTTTCAGCAGCCTTCTTGCGCTGCTCTCTAAGCACGGGGCATGACCATGCCCCATGTCCCACATCTCCACAAATATCACATTTTCTAGGATTAGGACATTCAGAGGCTATATGCCCCTTCTGCTTGCAGTTGCGGCAGAACTTCTGGTCTTCGGCGCAGTGCTCCCCAGTATGCCCAAACTTAAAACATTTGCGACAAAATGTAGGACAATTGGGGTAAAAAAGGTACCCCTGATTCCCCCCGATAGAAAAATTCTGCGGAGGATGTACCATCCCTCCGTATCCCTTTTCATCGGGTTTTAAAGTTACCCAAAACCTCCTCCTACCATTATACACTCCGAAAGGGTTCTTCACATATTCAGGTTCTCCTACCTTCGACGCGTAACGGCTGAGAAAAGCCCCGATAGCATCATCCGGAACAAATGTGTTGAACATATGCACAGTTATACACACCTTCCGGACTGCCATTGAAGGACGAAATACAATACCACGTAGTAATGGGTGCTCCGCTTGGGTCAGACTCCGCTCCATCAGATGTCGCGCTCCCCAGATAGACTTGAAGGTGACGTCAAAAAAACCGCGGTATCCAAAGTCCTGAAGACAAAAGATCTCCCCACGAGGCATCTGTAGAAGACCTTCCACAATTTGCATCTGCACCTCCTCCAACGAAATCCTCCTCCGACGTTCTTCGTCCTCGATGCAGATCCGTACCGTATTAGGAAAGTTCGGTACCGCCATCTCCACGATCACAACTCGTTCCCAATGCCAGCTCTGTCGGGACCCCCAATAGCAGCACCCGGCTTAAGACCCCATTTAAGGGGCCGATGCCGGGAGGCCGAGGGCCGAACTCTGCTGACACTAGGACCTCTTGACCAGACCGCCTGTACAAAGTACACTTGGTCTTAGCCAAAAGGCCGAGAAGCGATCCGAGCCACAGCAGGAAGATCCATAGACTTCAATACAAAGGCCCTGACTGAAGGGCAGGGCAGGTTCATAAAGGCAGGGTAATCCAGGTAACAAGGCCCAGCTGGATGTATTGACTAGGGCTCAACCCAGGTAACAAGGCACACCTGATCCTAGTAATGAGTTCTGAGTGCTCCAGAGGGTGGCCACCAGTGGTAGCAGATTTAAATGCCACAGGTATAAAAAAGCCATGGTTCAGGCAGCAAAAAAGTGGTTCCTGACAGTACCCCCTCCCCAAGGAGCAGTCATTGAACGCGAACAGTCTGAACAAAATCTGTACACCTTTAATAAACTGAGCAGAAGGGTGTACTTAACGTGATTTCTTCTTCTTTTTCGGTAAAGCTTTTTCGCAGATCTCCAGGTCTTCCTTTTTGATTATATTGCCATTAGAGGTAATAACACAATCAAAGGAAAGGTTATCTGTGGTGCAATTGTAGGTCAATTTAGGACTGGATGCTGAAGAAGTTGTGGAGAAGCTATGATCCAGTAACATAGTAACATAGTAACATAGTTCATAAGGTTGAAAAAAGACCAAAGTCCATCAAGTTCAACCTATATACATATTGTGTCCCTACTGTGTTGATCCAGAGGAAGGCAAAAAACCCTTATGAAGCAGATGCCAATTGCCCCATACCAGGGGGAAAATTCCTTCCCGACTCCAAATATGGCAATCAGAATAAATCCCTGGATCAACGTTCTGTCCCTATTAATCTAATATCCATAACTTGTAATATTATTGCTTTCAAGAAACACGTCCAGGCTCCTTTTGAACTCTTTTATTGAGTTTACCATCACCACTTCCTCTGGCAGAGAGTTCCATAATCTCACCGCTCTTACTGTAAAGAACCCCCGTCTGTGCTGGTGTAGAAACCTTCTTTCCTCCAGCCGTAGAGGATGTCCCCTTGTTATAGATACAGTCCTGGGTATAAATAGGTCCTGGGAGTGATCTCTGTACTGTCCCCTTATATATTTATACATAGTTATTAAGTCCCCCCTAAGCCGTCTTTTTTCCAAACTAAATAACCCCAATTCTGATAATCTTTCTGGGTACTGTAGTCCTCCCATTCCCCTTATTACTCTGGTTGCCCGTCTTTGAACCCTCTCCAGCTCCACTATATCTTTCTTGTACACTGGTGCCCAGTACTGTACACAGTATTCCATGTGTGGTCTGACTAGTGACTTGTACAGGGGTAGAATTATTTCCTTGTCGTGGGCATCTATGCCCCTTTTGATGCACCCCATGATTTTATTTGCCTTAGCAGCAGCTGCCTGACACTGGTCGCTACAGGTAAATTTACTGTTAACTAAAACTCCTAAGTCCTTTTCCATGTCAGTCGTCCCCAGTGTTTTCCCATTTAATACATATTCCCAGCCTGGATTTTTCTTCCCCATGTGCATAACCTTACATTTATCTGTGTTGAACCTCATCTGCCACATCCCAACCCAAGCCTCCAACCTATGCAGATCCATTTGTAATCGTGCGCTGTCCTCTATTGTGTTAACCACGTTACAGAGCTTAGTATCGTCTGCAAAGATTGATACTTTACTATGCAATCCCTCTACAAGGTCATTAATAAATATATTAAAAAGAATAGGACCCAAAACTGACCCCTGTGGTACCCCACTAGCAACAGTCACCCACTCAGAGTATGTACCATTAATAACCACCCTCTGTTTCCTATCACTGAGCCAGTTACTTACCCACATACACACATTCTCCCCCAGCCCAAGCATTCTCATTTTATGTACGAGCCTTTTATGTGGCACCGTATCAAATGCTTTGGAAAAATCAAGATATACGACATCCAGCGATTCACCCCGATCCAGTCTTGAGCTCACCTCCTCATAAAAGCTGATCAGGTTAGTTTGACAGGACCGATCCCTTGTAAACCCATGCTGATATGGAGTCATACACTTATTTTCATTGAGATACTCCAAAATAGCATCTCTTAGGAAACCCTCAAACAGTTTACACACAACAGAAGTTAAACTAACAGGCCTATAATTCCCCGGGTCACTTTTTGTCCCCTTTTTGAATATTGGCACAACATTTGCTATGCGCCAGTCCTGGGGAACAGACCCTGTCACTATAGAGTCCTTGAATATTAGAAATAGGGGTCTGTCTATTACATTACTTAACTCCCTTAGAACGCGGGGGTGAATGCCATCTGGACCTGGTGATTTGTCTATTTTGATTTTTTTTAGGCGGCACTGCACTTCTTCCTGGGTTAGACAGGCGACATGTACTGGGGCATTTATCTCATCCTGCTGTATATTACCTGGCATTTCATTTTCCTCTGTGAATACAGCAGAGAAGAATATATTTAATAGATTAGCTTTTTCCTGATCCCCGTCTATAACTTCTCCCTCATTACTTTTTAAGGGGCCAACGCTTTCATTGTTAACCTTTTTACTATTTATATAGTTAAAGAACATTTTGGGGTTTGTTTTACTCTCTTTGGCAATGAGTCTTTCTGTCTCCAATTTTGCTGCTTTTATCTGATTTTTACATATTTTATTTTTTTCCCGATAGCTTTTTAGTGCTTCCTCACTGCCTTCCTGTTTTAGTAGCTTAAATGCCTTTTTTTTGCCATTTATTGCCCCCATTACATTTTTATTTATCCACATTGGTTTTCTCTTGTTCCTGACTCTTTTATTCCCATACGGTATGTACCTTTCACAGTGAGAATTTAAGATATTCTTAAAAATCTCCCATTGAGCGTCTGTACTCTTGTTTTTGAGGACATTTTCCCAATTTACAGTGTTAAGGGCTTCTCTTAGTTGATCAAACTTTGCCCTCCTAAAGTGCATAGTTCTTGTGGCTCCTCTAAGAGTTCCCTTATTGAAGGACAAGTTATAATGCATCATATTGTGATCACTATTTCCTAGATGCCCCCTGACCTGCACATTAGTTACTCTGTCAGGTCTGTTGGTTAATATTAAGTCCAGTAGGGCGCCCCCTCTGGTCGGGTCCTGTACCATTTGGGACAGATAATTATCCTTACTTATAGTCAGAAACCGGTTTCCTTTATGAGATTCACAGGTCTCGGTTTCCCAGTTTATGTCGGGATAGTTAAAGTCCCCCATAATAACCACCTCATTGTGATTAGCTGCCTTGTTTATTTGCTTTAATAATTGATCTTCTGCTGCTTCCATTATATTTGGTGGCTTATAGCAAACCCCGATCAGTATTTTATTATTTTTCTTTCCATATATTTCTACCCATAATGACTCCACATTATCATTTCCCTCACATATATTCTCCCGCAGTGTGGCCTTTAGGCTGGACTTTACATAAAGGCAAACTCCTCCCCCTTTTCGTTTTTTCCGATCCTTCCTGAATAGACTATACCCCTGTATGTTAACCGCCCAGTCATAGCTATCATCCAACCATGTCTCTGTTATACCCACTATGTCATAATTTTCTTCAGACATTATTAACTCCAGTTCGTCAGTTTTATTGGTCAGACTTTCTCTTTCCATGTACCAGGGGTCACATAGCTGCCCTGTACCCAGGGCACCACTGAGGGCAGTTCAGTATGGGAAGCATTGATGGAAGGCTCCTTCTTACCCAGAGATGGAATAGGGTCATGCATCTTTACCAGTCCAGAGGTGATACTAGGGGCTATGGTAATCTCTGGTGTATCACACTTTGCTGAGGTAGGAGTGATAGGAGTTGCAATCATGGCTGAACAGAAAGCAATAGGAAGTTCATCCATATGGGAGGAACCCACACTGCCACAGACTGTAGGATCACAGACGCTGCATTCCATCACAGAACAATCATCATCAGGCTTCAGCCTCCACTGGAGTTTGAGAAGCATTAGGAATCACCAGGGGTGGTATATACTCCATGGGTTCACTATCCTGGGGAATAAAGCTACTTCCCCTTTTAGGAGAGCTCTGTAATTGTGACATAGACTGCTCAATCGGTACAGAGGGTTTAGGAGGTTTCAGAGGACATTGGGTGATCCAGTGTCCCTTTTTGCCACAGTAAAAGCAAGATTCCTCATCACGCCTTTGTTGCAATTCAGTTGTGGTAAGGGGTTCACGTTTCCTAGATTTCTTAGGAGATTCCTTTTTAATACTGGTAACAGGCTTGTTGGTTTTCTTAGGTGATGTAACAGGTGTAGGTGAATGGTCTTCATGAGAGTGATTGGAGTTGGAGTCCCAGATTTGCATTAATGATTTGCACAGTTCAAGTAAACATTCTCCTATCACTTTGATGACTGAAAGTAACACCGCAGACTCCTTGTAATGGCCTTTGTATTCTGTCAGGACACGGGTGATCAGGTCTGGTAGGAGCCCATGTGCAGGGGATACTTGGAGTTCAGTATGTAACCCACGGTGCATGATTATGCAAACAAAGACACCACAAGCAGAAATCCAGGTAATGCAGTGTATTTTATGTATATAACAGGACCAGCAAATAAGGGTAATACAGTCTAAGCAAGTAACCGGACGTATGGCAAAATAAATACCGGTAATAAGTCTTTTGGCAGGGAGCCCGCTTGGAAGGACACAAAGCAGGTAACCAGGAACAGTACAGGTGCAGAGCCACAGCAGAAAGGTCCACAGACTTCAATACAAAGGCCCTGACTGAAGGGCAGGTTTATAAAGGCAGGGTAATCCAGGTAACAAGGCCCAGCTGGATGTGTTGACTAGGGCTCAACCCAGGTAACAATGGAATCAAGGGACACCTACTCTAGTTATGGTCGCAGATTGAAACCTAAAATATGGGAGGACTTTGTTACACATTAAATGAGTAAATGTTTGAGGGGGAAGATGTGATGTAATGTTATGTTGATTTGTGACACTGTTAATGTTGTTAGTTTCCAAACTCTAAAGTTCTACCTTAAATACTAATATATGGTCTACCTTAAGTCCTGTTATGCAACTAGTTGAGGGGGCAGCAGGAGGAGAGGAAGAGAGAGCATGGAATAAAGAAGTTTCTGCCTGATCTGTCTGTCTTTATTGTACATACAACACATGGTACCAGGAGTGTATCTAAAGAATAATGGCAAGCAGCACAAGAAACATTCCTCCCCTGGATTTAGAATCTGGAAATGTATCAGAGAACTGGGCAAAGTGGAAGGAGCTGATAGAGCTGGTTTATGCAGGCCCTGATGCAGCACAATGGACTGATCAACAAAAGGCTGCATACTTTCTCATCAGTGTTGGCCAAACAGGCCGGGATGTATGCAGAGCATGGTGTGCAAGTGGAAACATAGCTCCAGAGGACAAGAAAAAGACAGAGGTACTCTTTGCAAAGTTTGATGAATATTGTAATCCACGAAAAAACACCACAGTGCAAAGAAAGCTGTTCTATGAGAGGAACCAAGGGGGCAGTGAATCAGTTGATGAGTGGGTCACACAGTTACAATTGCTTGCAAAAGACTGTGCATTTCATGATAGCAGTGATATGATAAAAGACAGGATATTAATGGGCAGTCAGTTCAAAGAAGTGCAGGAAAAGTTACTGCAAGAGGAAGAATTAACCTTTGAAAAAGTTATCAGAATTGCGAGAGCATATGAGATGTCAAGAAAAGACTTGCAGGTACTGGGAGGTCCACAACCACAAGTCAGTGCAATTGAAAAGCAATCTAGAAGTCACATAAGAGAAAAAGCTGACTGGAGAGGGAATAAAAGAGAAAACAGAGCTAGGAACACAGAAACAACCTGTGGATATTGTGGAAACACACACTACAAAGATATGTTATGCCCTGCAAGAGGCCAAATATGTAATAAATGCAGAAAAAAGGGGCACTTTGCCAAAATGTGTCATAATGGAATGAGCTATAGGAAGCCACAGACACGACCAGTGTATAATATAGATGATTTGGACAACCATTCAGATGATGACACAGACGGCTCACAGATATACCTTGCATCGGTGCAGAACACACAACACTCTGCAGATTAAGCAGTGGTCACCTTACATCTAGGGGATGCTAAGATCCCTGTCAAGTTTAAGATTGACACAGAAGCTCAGGTAAATTGCGTGCCAGGGCACATATATCGCAAATTCCTCAGTAAGGAATTACAACTCGAAACGCAAAGGCTACCAAAGCTAAGAGGTTATGGAGGAGAGGTCCTGGATGTTATTGGACACTGTCATACAAAATGTGCCTATAAAGGATCTGAAACTAACTTACAGGTGTTTGTAATAGAAACACAGGCTCCTGCTGTGCTGGGTCTGCGGACGAGCCAAGAGATTGGATTTATCAAAATTATAATGACTGTTAACAACGGTGAAAACATACTTACAGCTCACGGCATTAAACATGATTTCAGTGATGTATTCAGAGGACTCGGATGTCTTCCAGGGATATGCAAAATCCGGATCAAAGAAGGGGCACACCCTGTTATACATGCACCAAGGAAAATACCTTTAACGCTTCAAAGCCAAGTAGAACAAGAACTCTCAAGGATGGAAAAATTGGGAGTGATCAAAAAGGTCACAGAACCTTCTGAATGGGTCAGCTCTATGGTGGTGGTGGAAAAGAAAAACACAGGAGCAATCCGTATATGCATTGACCCACGTGATTTGAACAAGGTAATAATGAGAGAACATTACAGACTACCCACTCTAGAGGACATAGCACACAAACTTGTTGGGGCATCAGTGTTCAGTGTACTAGATGCACAGTCTGGGTACTGGCAACTACGTTTAGATGAGAACAGCAGTCGCCTCACCACGTTTAACTCCCCGGTTGGACGATGGAGATTTACAAGAGTACCTTTTGGTGTAGCATCTGCTCAAGAAATGTTCCAGAAAAAATCACACGAGCTAATTTCAGGCCTGCAGGGTGTGGAAGTCATAATTGATGATTTATTGGTCTATGGCAAAGACCGTGCGGAACATGACAAGAACCTGATTGCTTTGCTTAAGAGATGTCGTGAGAAGAATATGAAGCTCAACCCGAACAAACTGCAGATTGGTGTTGAGGAGGTAAGCTACTTTGGGCATATCATCAGTAAAGATGGTTTAAAACCTGATCCCAACAAGATACAAGCAATCATTAAAATGCAAGCACCAACTTCCAGAAAAGAACTAGAAACAGCACTGGGCATTTTCAATTATCTGTCAAAGTTTTCGCAGGGTTTAGCCCAACAAACAGCACCTCTACGAACTCTACTGAAGAAAAATGCATGCTGGTCTTGGGATGCTAATATGCAAACAACGTTTGAGAAAATAAAGGCCACCATAAGCAAACAGCCCGGACCCATCTTGAAATATTTTGATGTAAACTGTGATACTGTTCTTCAAGTAGACGCATCACAATTTGGGTTGGGTGCAGTACTGACACAAAGAGGTCACCCAGTGGCCTATGCCTCGAGGGCACTTACGGCAGCTCAATCCAACTATGCCCAAATTGAAAAGGAAATGCTAGCCATTGTCAACGGATGTGAAAAATTTCATCAATATATCTATGGGCGTCCAGTATTAGTGGAAACGGACCACAAGCCTTTAGAACACATAATGCTGAAACCACTAAACTTAGTCCCTCCACGCCTACAGAGAATGGTAATGAAGCTGCAACCATATGACCTTACTGTCAAATACAGACCAGGGAAAGAAATCCCAATGGCAGACACGCTATCCAGAGTGTTTCCAGCAGGACATGACGCACGGGATGAACCTGATCTGGAGGAACAAGTGCACACAGTCTTAGTCAATGTACCCGTCTCAGATGTCAGATTGGAAAGTATTCAAAAGGAAACGTTACTGGACAAGCAACTAGAAAAACTTTGCCGGGTCATGTGCAATGGTTGGCCGGAGAAGCGCAAAAAACTACCACCAGAATTACAGGAATTCTGGCCTGTGAGACATGAATTGTCAAATAACGAGGGCATTATCTTCATGGGTGAACGTATACTCATTCCTAGAAGTCAACGGAAAGTGGTTTTGGAACAAATTCACCAAGGACACTTAGGCATGGCTCTGTGCAAACGACGGGCACGGGAATTGGTTTATTGGCCTAACAGACTCTGACATTGAAAGGTTTGTGAAGATTTGTGAAACCTGCAACGAATTTCAACGACGAAACACAAAAGAACCCCTCATCCCCTGGAGTATCCCTTCTCGTGCTTGGCAACGACTGGCTACTGATATTTTTCATACTGAAGGAAATGACTACCTGATTATTGTTGACTATTACAGTAAATACTTTGAAATAGTACAACTGAAGGATCTGAAGTCCTCCTCTGTAATTTCGGCTTTCAAATCAATACTAGCCAGGCATGGTGTATGTGAAGAACTTTTCTCTGACAATGGTCCACAATTCTCCAGCGCTGAATTTCAATCTTTTCTCCACGAATGGGGCATCAAGCACAGTCCCGTTAGTCCACAGCTACCACAGGCTAACGGACTAGCTGAAAAATATGTAGGCATTGCCAAATCCATTCTAAGGAAAGCACAATCGTCCGGGCAGGATGTTCATTTGGGTCTTCTGAACTATCGTGCAACACCTCTGGAGGGCTTATGTTCTCCTGCACAGTTACTTATGGGCAGAGCACTGAGAACTACAGTGCCCATTTCTCCAAAGAAACTTCAGCCACAGAACCTTGCACACGAGCATGTAGCTGCGCAACGAAACAAAATAATTTCCAAACAAAAGCAATATTATAACCAATCAGCCAAATCTCTGACACCACTTGCCACAGGACAAGCTGTAAGACACAGAGTAGATGGAAAAACTTGGGAACCTGCACGTATAGTACGAGTATTGGAAACCCCAAGGTCATATGTAATCGAGAATCGGCTGGGTCAGGAACTCAGACGAAACAGATGTCATCTACGTCCTGACTTTTCAAGTTCTGCTACATGTACCTCAAATGATGCTGCAGCTTCCAGCACACCCGCCTTAACAGACAAGCTTGACTCGTATTCTGAGGACAACACTGAACCATATAAAACTACCGACTCCCTGGGTTTAGCATGTTCTACGGCTCCAGAAAGCTCTGAACACTCCTATGGAATCAAGGGACACCTACTCTAGTTATGGTCGCAGATTGAAACCTAAAATATGGGAGGACTTTGTTACACATTAAATGAGTAAATGTTTGAGGGGGAAGATGTGATGTAATGTTATGTTGATTTGTGACACTGTTAATGTTGTTAATTTCCAAACTCTAAAGTTCTACCTTAAATACTAATATATGGTCTACCTTAAGTCCTGTTATGCAACTAGTTGGGGCAGCAGGAGGAGAGGAAGAGAGAGCATGGAATAAAGAAGTTTCTGCCTGATCTGTCTGTCTGTATTGTACATACAACACACAAGGCACACCTGATCCTAGTAATTGAGTTCTGAGTGCGCCAGAGGGCAGAGGGTGGCCACTTGTGGTAGCAGATTTAAATGCCACAGGTATAAAAAAAGCCATGGTTCAGGCAGCAAAAAAGTGGTTCCTGACAGTAGCTAGTGAAATACACATCGGATTTCCCTTTTTATGATAACTATGGGAGCATTATCTTAATTTTTTAGTCTCCATCCTCATTTTAACTGATCGTTATCTGATACTGCCACTTGTTGTGGGTTGTTACACATACCATGTAGTCGCCAGTCATTTTAGGTAGGGTTGATGGATTGAGATTCTGCTGGTGGTTTGGATGATGTAATGACCTTAATATAACCACACTTATTGAACTCTTGACATTTTACCCTCATTTAGACAGTTTTAGCAAAGGTCATAGTTTGAATAGAATTTATTTTTGTGTAGTTTGTGTAGTCTGCGCCGCAGGGCTTTGGTTTTTTTGTTAACAACACTGCACATCCCCTATATCTCTGTGCTTATCTTAAAATATTCTCCTAACTGCCTTCTGTCTCTGTCCCTTGAATCTTTTATTAGATTGTACCATCGCAAGACGAGAACCCGCATTTCTTCCTGGACTGCGATATGTCAGTGCTAATTGTGTATATTGTCAGTGTTAATGGTATTGATCATTGTGACTCTTCTCCTATTATAATAGAATGGAATCTGCTGGTGGTCTGTAAATAAGATGCAATGTTATGTAGCCATGGGAATTCAATTCACCACATGTCCCCACATTTTCACTGGTAACTTAATTTTTTATTCCGCTACATTTTTAGCCCATGAAATGAGCCCATCCAACAAAATAATAACCCAAAACTAAAAGCCAATTCAACACCAATGCTGGGAAGAACCAATATTGCCCAGGGTCAGAATGTCAGATCTCAGCTTTAATTGGAAAATGTATACAGTAGAATTAACCACTGCTGTGTGGTAGAATGCATTTTATAAAATGTTATAATTTTCACTATTTGTGCCCTTATCTTCAGGTAGGGGTTGTTCATCCTATAGACCTTTTAGAGTCTGAACATTTCTTACACAAAAGTTGTAATTGTAGCAAAGATACACTGGACCATCTTGATCAATAACATGTTGCACTCAAATGGTTATTTATTGTTGCCCTATTGCATTGCGCCTTTCAATGATATTCAAGTCTGTTATTGCCTATAATGTGGTATTAATAACACAGAGTGCGATACTATGTAACCCAACCAAATGTACAACTTATTAGTTCTCGAGTATAAACTAAAGACTCACCTTTCACTCTTATGTAGAATGTATGCATAGAGGGGATTGAGTAACTCCACATGCTATTCTTAGCTATACTCTTTAACAGACATCTGAACTGCCAGCATGTGTATGTTTCCATCAGTATGTTCCACAATTTATTTCTATCACATAGTGTACTCGGTATGAGCGTCCGCATTACAGAATCTACCTACCAGTATCATTATTAAAATAAATACCTGTCATGATCACACAAATAGCATATTTTTCAAGGACCTAAATATAATATTTTATATTGACATCATTTAGTATGAAAAATATCGCAATAAATGAAGTTAATACACAGCAATGTACAATGTAATTTCTGTTCCTATGATTTGAGACTTTTCAAATAGGAAATCACAACGGCATCTGATCTCTAGAGGCCGCCAGCGTGCAAAACAACTATGTGAATGAAATACTATTTATGAATGAGAAGAGGCTGCAGTGTAAACATCTCTGAATGATTACACAACATCTCTAGGGATAGCTGGCAGTATTTTTATGAATCAGTCTCAGGATTGTTTTCCATCCATAAACTGAAACCAGACAGGTTATTTTTTTTTAGCTTTTTTTGGTCTTTGTGTTACATTTATTTTAGACAACTCCACCTAAACATATTATTACTCTAATTTAATGTGTTTGTTTGTTTGTTTTTTTGCTGAATGTTGAATGAGTCGACAGATGTTCCTCATATGGAACTGTAGCACTAATGGAACTACCAGGGAAAAGAAAATGTAAACTTGCTTGTTGATGTCCCATGCAGTGAAAGACGCTGATGAACTTAAAAGCCAACTCTTGCCATGTTGTTGCTAAAAGAACCTGGATGTCAGTCAAGCACAACCCAGTTGATCACCAACAAACTTACTTCAAACAAGAATCAAAACATAGAAAACAATACAATGTTCAGAACAGAACACAAAACAATAGCAAACCAAAAAAATAGTAAAATACAGTAATAGCCAAGCCAAAACATTAGCCAGAATAGAATGACCTTCTGGGTTCCCCACTACTGAAGAGGGGAACCCCTGATGTCTTCAAGGGGTGGTGGTAGAGAGAAGGCCATCAGCCACCTCCGCTACCAAGAAGCTTTGGGAACAAGACCCTCTGTGGTATTTTCAGGGCATCCAAACTACATACATACCATACATTTGCGAAGATTCTTGTTATAAATTGGAAATCAATTTTCAATAAAAAAGTGAAAAACCATTGGCACACACATGAAAAAAAGTATAATACTTGAGGGAAATAAAAAAAGTGTCATGCATGTACGTGCTGGGGACTAGGGGTCTCCTCAGGCTCCAATGTACCTTAGCAAGTAGGCCAAAGGGTTACTTTCTTGCCTCTCTTATACCTACCACATTTATTTTTTTATTTTTGCTAAAATCCACCCAGTGACATTTTAAAAAGGCCTCTAACACTCAGTTTACATTCAAAGTTTTGTTTAGAGCAACTAAATACCCCGTTGACACAGTTATTTCTTCTCTGTGACTCAGGGGACATCCCTTTTTGCAAGCCACCGCTCTAGTAGTGCTGGGACATTTGCAGAGTGATTGGGGCAGCTGCAAATCAGGACATCTGAAATGCTCCGTCACTGTTATGTGGGATGCTTAACAAAGTCTCTAAACTAGGGATTGTCCTGTACAAATCAGCAATAGATGGGTTCCATAACCACCTATCACAACTACCATGATTACACCTTCCTGGAGCCTCCAAGCCACACATACAAAGCTCCCACGAATGTTGATGTGTGTAAAGCTAATCTTTTTGATAATAGCCATGTCAACAATGTACTTTTAAATGATCTACTTATATTTTTGTGGTATTGTTTAGGTTAGGCTATATATACACATATAGCATGTGCATGTATTTTCCATTATTCCTTCCTTAAAGAAAACCCCCAGCCATGTGATACTTTACAAAAAAAGGAACACATGACACCCACATGCTTCATAGGGGAAGCAAATGTACTCCAAAATGTTGGCCTACACATTCAGCAGTATGTTCCAAAGATTATTGCTGCAAAAAAAAACATATATTCTGTCCCCTGAATATTAGGTTCTGTCATAAAGGAATATGTATATAACCTAAACCTGTGTTGGCCTGGACTGGCCACCTGGGAGATGCCCGGTGGGCTGCTGTCTCTCATCGCACCACACACACCTGATCTGAAGCTCTAGCAATGGATTGAGTGCTGTAGTTTGGGCACTTCGCTCCTATCACACAAAACACACAAAACACCTCATTCCTTTACACCTGTCACACATCACTCCCATCACAAATCATAATTCACTCCTCATCAATGCAACAATGGAATTGAACTCTATAGCAGTTTCTTCATTAAAATGGATATGTGTATAAAATGGGGAAAGGATAAACAATGGGGTAGGAAAAAAATCTGATTATTTTTCTTTCACAGTTTAAGATGCCATGCAGATCAGGGCAGGGTACTTCTGCGATCCTCGCTCTATTTAGGAGTTCGTTCTGTGTAGAGAATGCTACAAAGATCATGCATGACCAAATGCCATTCAGTGCAGTCCACGTCTGCTCCTCCATAAATTACCGTACGTAGAAAACATAGAATATTTGCTAATAGATCTGCCTCAAGTAACTGCGTGCTTGTGGCCACTAACGAATAACACTTTGTAACTGTTCCACACCAAAAACATCTGCTTCCTCAAAATGTCTAATGCACATACACAACAATAAAGCAAGGCAGGAAAGTGAGATTGTGACATGGATCGGAGAGACATAGATTTGAACTATCAGTTTTTATTGAACGGATGCTAGTGAATTTACATATTTGCTCCAATAAACACTATAAATAAAATAAGTAGCACAAAATATTTTTGTACAGTATGAAGTCAAAAATGAGGAACATATTTCCTGTGGTTTGTTACTTACAGGAAATGATGGCCTACTTAAACAAGGTCAGATCAGAAGATACGTTTGTATTTAGGCCATGGGCATCCACTGGGGAAAATTTTAGTCTTATTCAGGGGGTGGGGCATTCAGAAAATAGGGTGGCACTGTCAGGGAATTGCAAGGGGGGTTCTCTCTTGCCCCTACTGTAGATGCATATGATTTAAGCTTTTTTGTTTTTTAATCTTTAGTTCTCTCCCATTTCGATCATACATTTTGTGATCGGGAGACAGGGATCTGCAGACTTGCATTCCTGATTTGGGTTTATAGTAGCCGTGCACGATTGGCTGTTCTTTGCTTGTAAAGCAACTTTTTTAACCAGTAAAAAACTTCCTGTGCTACCTGTAGAAAAGCTTGGTTATCCATGAAAAGGGAAGGCCTGGCATGGCGCAAAATCCTTGGCTACTCTAATTTGTAAGATCTGTGTCACTGCCAGAAGCCTCCTTGCATGAAATTGCTCATCTAGTCTCATCTGGTTGGATCATTTCCCTTTCTGTGCCAGAGATATCAGCAAAGTAGCCCTTAAAGTGCCATGGCGCAGCATGGGATCCGAGGAGCTAAATCCAACCCAGCTGAGAAACATACCGTATTTGTGTAACTTTGCCTGACCAGTTTGATTTTAATCACTAATGGAGAACATGTGCCTGTGCCCTAGCTGTAAAAACCGGGACAGCCGCCAAGGGCCGTCTTGGCTCTGCCATCACACCGAGCTTCTAAATACGAGTTTGCTTTGCCGATACATTCCTATTGAATACATACCGTATTTGCTCTGAAAACTACCCCTCGTCTTATAATCAGACCTCAAATAGGTCTGACTATGAGACGACTAAGATCCAGATCCCCCGCAGCTGCAGGGGACCTGGATCCTCCTGTCTCTCCCCCCCCGCCCCACTTACCGGTGCGTCTGAGTCCCCGGTGTGCAGATGTCTGCGCGATTCGCGTAGACAACTCACGCTGCAGCCGGAAGGAGGTGTGGCTAGCAGCGGGGGTTGTCTGCGTCCATCGCGCAAACCTTCCCCGGCTGTCAGAGATCAGAGTTCCCCGCGCCGGTGCCGCAGACAACCCCCGCTACTAGCCACGCCTCCT
The DNA here is from genome assembly GCA_023333645.1 of Sceloporus occidentalis. Lineage (NCBI taxonomy): Eukaryota > Metazoa > Chordata > Lepidosauria > Squamata > Phrynosomatidae > Sceloporus > Sceloporus occidentalis. The sequence continues at coordinate 5,909,250 of JALMGF010000023.1, forward strand.
TCCGGCTGCAGCGTAAGTGCGTGGGATCTACACGCTGCCCCGGCTACATGACAGGGAAGTCAGAAGCACCCGTAAGTTTTGAAGGGGGGGGCGGGGGAGTGTCAAATGGGGGGCATACGGCATTTCTGGAGGCAGAGTGCTCTGTGAAATGCCTTTTAACCCCCTTAATGCCACTCTGCCTCCAGAAATGCCTTTTTAACCCTCTATACGCCACTCTGCCTCCTGAATGCCTTAAACCTCCCTATATGCCACTCTTCCCCATAATATGCCTTTTTACCCTCTAAATGCCAGAGTGGCATATAGGAGTATAAGGCATTTCTGGAGGCAGAGTGGCACATAGGGGGTCAAAAGGCATATCATGGGTCACAGTGGCATTTAGAGGGTTAAAAGGCATATTATGGGGCACAGTGGCATTTAGAGGGTTAAAAGGTATATCATGGGGCACAGTGGCATATAGGGGTTTAAGGCATTTCTGGGGCAGATGTGCATAACTGGGGGGCAGGTTGGAAAATAGAAGGAAATAAAACCAAAATATTTTTCTCAATCATAGCTTTTATTAAAAAAAAATAGTTTAGATGAATTAACATTTACTGGTAAAACTTTTTTCCTATAGGGTTGTCTTATATTCAGGCTTTTTCTCCTAAATTAATATTCAGATTTGGGCCGTTGTCTTATAATCAGGGTCGTCTTATAATCGAGCAAATACGGTAATTCAGAATACACCTCAGTATAACTGGCAACCAACTTCCTTCTGCGCTTATTGCAGTTCCACAAATAGCCACCAGGGGGTCCTGATGTGCAAGACTTTTATCCAGACTGAGGAGTTTCTAAGCTTTTTTTATTGGCGTTACACGGTTTTATAAACTGGCTATTTTTCCAGACTTGCCCCCCGCCAATTCCCCGATAACCAGACGTAAAGTAGGATATAACGGAGGTTTGTGTTTATTAAACCATTCCAGCCCCGCGATGAACAGGGATTTCGCTTCTCGTTAAGGATGATTATGAAAAGTCCATCACCCCCCATTGGCAGGCAGGCATTGTGAAACAAGCTCCCCGTTAAATCTCCTCAGCCGCCGCACAGCCGTTATGCTGCTAAGAGACCGAAAGGATATCCTACGGGCTGAAGCGCTGTAACCTGCAGTTCAACGTTTCCCAAGAACTCCCACAAATCTAAGTGCGTATCTGTGCGCGCAAACGGGACTTCTCTTGTTAAACACGGGTTCCTGCAGCACCTTCCCGGACCCGTGTAACTAGCAGCGGTTACGGCACGACTGCCTCGGCGCTTCCTGTTTGTGTGAGCGCTGCCTCCCACCCCTCTGCGCTCTGACGGAAGTGAGGGAGCTGCTGTTCGTTAGAAAGCTATTGCAGACTGGAAACATCCATAACACGCGTCCGGGAGGAAGAGATCTGCATCTACTACTACAATCACCCCACCTCCTGTATACACGCAGTGAGAGCAGCGCAATCAGGAAGCCTACTGTCAACATGAGAACAGCGTGAAGCAGCCGCGCACTGTGCCTGCATCTGTACGGGGCTGAGGAAGCTCGGGGCACGCCTGACTCCCACACACCTCGTCCGTGCGGATTACTACCGGACTGTATTTATTATTGTTTGGGGGAGGCGTGTTCCAGTTACTAGAAAAGGGTCCGATCCGCACGCCTGACATGGAGGCGCAACGAGGGGATGACAGCGAGAAGGGGATCTGATGCTCGGAGGGGGTGTGCCGGCCATACGGGGCTATGGAGTGCTGAGGGCGAGATGGATTTTTAAGCTTTGGGGGGCCCGCTGAGTCGTGCGGTCCAGGGCAGCGCTCCGGGAGAGGGGGCAACCACTGTAGAGGTTGGCACTGGGCGAGGGTTCCGTAAAAGTTTGACTGTCACCTTCGGGTGGTTTTGGGGCACCCCCATGGTGTGTTCCGGAGATTTATTATCCGGGGAGGACCGCTGACAGCAGAGTGCCGCTTATTGATTACACCTGGAAGATCGATACAATCACTCGCTGTAAACAAGCCCTGGAGCGAAGGGGCGTGTGAGCCGTCCCCAAATCCTGGCCGATCGGCGGCAGTCTGTCCCGCTGCCTCGTTTGTCATCAGACCCCGCCGTTAAAGAAGCTTCAATGATTCCTCCTATATGAACTTGCGGCTCCTAATTGGGTGTTTATCACACTGCCCCCTCTCCCCATGTAAATGGCTTCATTCCCGGAGTCAGATTTCCAGCTGTGCCCCCTGTGTAAGGAGATGTGCGTGTCCTCTGCCCCCATCTCCTCCTCCAGCTCGTCCTCCTCTCAAAACTCAAGCAGCAGTGGTGGAGGCAGCAGCCTGGGCTCCGCTCCCCGCAGGCTGCACGTCTTGCCTTGCTTGCACGCCTTCTGCAGGCAGTGTTTGGAGGGCCACAGGGGCCCCGGGGACTCCTTGCAGCTGCGTTGTCCCGTTTGCGACCACAAGGTGCTCATGTCCGAGGCTGGCATGGACGCCTTGCCTTCCTCCACCTTCCTGCACCTCAGCAACCTGCTGGATGCGGTGGTGGGGGGTGCTGATGAGCCCCAGAGTAATGGGAGTCGGGGCGGAGGTGCTGGGAGCTGCGCCCGGAGGCAGCAGCCCAGAGTCCGCTCAGCATCTTGTTCCTCCTCCAGCCTCATGCGTAGGGGACCCCCCAACCAGCCGGAGCCCCGCTGCTCCTCCTGCGATGAGGGCAACGGTGCCAGCTCTCACTGCCTGGACTGCCAGGAGAACCTGTGCGACAACTGCCTCATGGCCCACCAGCGGGTCAGACTGACCAAGGACCACTTCATAGAGCGCTTCCCCGGCCCGGGACACAGAGCTCCGGGCTCCCCGTGTAACTCCGCGGGCTCCAGCGCCGCTACTACCTCGTCCTCTTCCACCTCCTCCTCCTCCTACCAGGGCAGCGCCTTCTCCATCCTGTCCGTGTACCCGGAGAGGCTCGCCTACTGCCAGCAGCACGACGAGGAGGTGAGTTGGAACCCCGTGACTGGGGGCAATTATGGGGCGAACTTATACAGAATTACTGTTTACCCCTCCTGGGGCTTTGTCCTTAACTCTCTGTCCATCTATGTGTCTGTCCACCTATATGTCTATCTGTCTATCTGTCTGTCTGTGTGTCCGCCGGTCATACGGTAGAAATAGCATCCATGGCGTACGTAGCGCGCTGTGTATACATAACACGGAGGTGTGTCTGTACAGTTCATCTATAAATACTGTAAGAACGGAGTGTCCCGCGGCTGACGGGGGACGTGCCGCCTAAACGGGCGCTTCACAATATTCCGTTTATCAACAGCGTGCAGTCTCTTCCCGGTTTGTATAGATTACGTATGTGTGTGTAGTATTAATGTAACATGTATGTGTGTATAATATTTTATATATAATAATGTGTGTATAATATTGATATAATAAAATGTGTGTGTGTGTGGATAGATAGATATAAATAAATAACATGGTATGTTTCCATTTCACTCAGAAAAGATTTGTGTGGAGAGAAAAAACCCCCCAAATCCGAACAATTTCACATTTTTAAGCACAATGCTTGGTCTTGTTACTGTGTGCTGTGCTGTTACTGTGTTGTGTTATGTTGATATGTTTGTTATGTTTGCTGTGTACTTCCCATCCTGTGTATCTGAATTGTCACATCTTGTGTTGTTCTGTTTGCTGTCCTGTTGTTGTTTGGGGGGGTATTTGTATTTTCCATGTGTTGCTGTACCAAGCAATGTTTTCCACATCCCGTTTTGAACCCCCCTCTATATTAATAAACTATTATTAATCATATTTTCATTTTAATCATATTATGTATTTATTCATCATAAGTTGTGCTCAGCATGCTAACTTTATAATTGGTCCAACCTTTGTGATGTAACCTTGGCGCGTCAAAATGACAAATGGATGTGGGGTTAAACCCTTTGTGTGCCAGAGACAAGCAACATGATTTTTTTCTAACTTTTTTCTTTGCTATTGTTGAGGAAAGGGATCCGCTAGTGAATATGTTAAGTGGGTTCCAAAATGTTGACTTTTTTTGTGAATGCTTTTGTTCATCATCCCCCTTGGAGTTTAAATGCTTATTTGTATGATTAATTGATTGACAATTTGTATTTCGCTTACATAGTTGTGTTCTATTACACTTCTGCAATCAATTGCAGGGCACTCAGTATAAATCATAAAATATGATGTCTCAGACGTGATTCGGTTAAATGGCACAAATCCTTGGTATTTTAAGAAAATTGCAAACATCGGGTATATGCTATTTTTTTTAATTTTTTTTTTAAGCATAGTTAATATCTAACAAGGCAATTCTTGGTAGGCTTGGCACCGCGTATAGTTAAATGAGTTAGGCGAGCCAGAATATAATGTGCGGTGATCACATATATTGTGTGTGCTTGTCATCAATGAACTCATGAAATGTTGTGACTCTTAATGCCGTCCACCCGACTGGTGTGTTTTATAAATTGTGCTACCGTAGCAGTGCTCGTTGTTTGCTATTTCCACTTCTGTATGTTATTGAGACCCGTGCAAGTTCTAGAGCAGGCTCTAGGTTTGGATCGCCTTTAGCCCTTGAAAAGTCTCAAACATGGTCAAAATAAGCCCAGAGAAAAAAATAATAAGTCCTGCTTTGTGAAGATTAAACCGAACCTAAGAACCATTGAATAAAAGTGTTCTCTTGAGAGCTCTGAGCACACTCGTCATCTTCTACACGTGTTCCGAGGGGCTAATGGTCTAGAAGAGACGATGAATCATAATAACGGTCGAGTAGCTGCAGGCTGATGTCTTTTGTTGTTTAAGTATGTCAGTAAACCGTCGTCTTCAGTAGAAAAGACCCGAATACCTGTAAAGTAGTTTTATTTGCACATCGCGAAGGTTTATTAAGTAGCCATTGGGGTATTGAATATTTAATAGGTTGCACGTAGTATGAAGCCGACGTTGTAGAGTATAGACGTTGGGTATACATGCTGTCTTTTTGGCAGCTAGGGCCTAAGGAGCTGTTTCTCGCTTAAGAAAAACATGATTTAGGGCGAGACTAATCCAGCTACCCACGTTTCCTAAAATCCTACCGCCGGCAGCTAATGTTTTGTGATTTTTATATTGATTTCTGAGTGTGTCCTGCTGCAGCTTCAAAAATTGTGTTGGCCAACAGGTAATGGTTATCGCCGTATTCGTCACAGAAAGCAATGTATTTGCTAGTGTCCTGGGTCTTCTCAGTTGGCCATCATACTTGTAACCAAGATGTAGAGCTGTGTGTGGGCTTTCAAGGTTAAAGAGGTCTTTCCCTCAGATCTCTGGGGCTATCTGCAAGGTGAGAATTCATTTGTAGGCACCACCGATGGACCTTGGTGAGGGAGGTACGCTACTCGTATACAACTTAATATAAGAACAAAATAAACGCTGCCGGGATGTTCTGTGGTATGTTCTACAAAAGCTTTTCAAGTGCCATAAAGCTGAGTGTCCTGCTTAAACCCCTGACACTTTAAAGTGTTATAAATGAGAACATCTTGGAGAAAAGCATGCAGTAACCGGTCTTCGTCTCTTCGGTTGTACATCAGACAATGAGGTCATACTCAAAAAAAAAAAAAATAAAAAAAAAAAAAATTAGATCAGAGGGTCAGCTGTGACCTAGAAAGGTGTTTTTTCATTAAAGGGGATTGTGGATGGGTGGAATAGCCTTTCTGCAGAAGTGGTAAACACTTCCTAAACAGCGAGGGAAAGCGTGTATAAGATAGGCATGATGTTATCCTACATGTAAGTCAAGGCCAAGAACTAAGGAAATGGTTATGCTCTTACAGCAGGTAGGAAAAATAGATCACTTCGTGTGCATTAAAGGGCCGTAGAAAGACTTTTATGTAAGGGATACAGGTTATTCTATAAGGCCGAAAAGTGATATTTCGATCCGTCCAATGGACAAATTGATTTTCTGGAATCCACGTCTTTTGCCTTCACAAGGGTCCTTTGTAAATCTAAAGTTTTTTTCTCTTTTGATACGCGCTCACATTCCTTCTATGTTAAGGCATATATATTTTAATCAAACTCAACAGATTTCCCAAACGTATGTTATGATTAATCTGCTCACTAGCAGACTGTCTTCTGAGTAAGCGTCTTGTTCCTCAAACTTGTCTTTTTTTGTCTTGGGGTGGTTGGGGTGTAAAGTTGGGTGGATTTTCCAATGATTGCTCATCATTTGTACAGACGGGACATATCTAAGCATTTTTTTTTTCACAGGCAAAAAGTCCACCAAACTAAAAGCCTTATTAAACATGGTACATTTTCAGTTTTTTCAGCTTCTGCTAATGTTACCTACGCACTGTGAGAAAAGGGGAAGTACATTTTTTATTTTTTTTTGGTATGTAAAGTTTAAATAAAATATGATTTTTGATGACTAATCAATGTTGTTTTTTTTGCACATTAGTAGGAAGTGTATGCAGTAATTCTATGCATGTAATTCCATTATATTCCTTCTGCAACTGCACACTGGTTTTTAAAGGGTTATTTTACGCTATAGATAATTCATTTATACGTTTCTGTGTATATGTGTGTTTTATATTAATGTGTGTGTGTGTGTGTGTATATGTATATATACACACATTATATAATTTAATCTTCTAATTGTGTTACACAAGCCTGCATATGGAAATAGTAAGATCAGTTTTTTTTACTCTCGCTGTAAAGGGAAGGAAAGCAATTGATCCCATATTGGAAACAATCTTGTAGCATGTTGCAAAGATTCCAATTGATTTAGTTTTTTCGGTTCATAGCTCTTATAATGGTGTGTATTTTTTTTTTTAATTTATGTAAATATTATCTGATCATTTTACAGTTTCTGAATCCCCATGATATGCGCTTTATTATTTTATTGGTGTCTGCAAGAACATCTGTCCTTTTTCCGCACCCTTCTGCTCAATGAGAAAAGCCCTAAAACAATCCCTGAAAAGGTTAATGTTTGGTGATTTGGGGTTTCCTATCTAGAAGTCCTTTTATTTGAAGACCCTAAATAGCCCACCATTATTGTGATAACAGGCACCACAGTATCTGTTTTCCAAACATTCCCTGAGCACTGTCTCTGCATTTGGGGTAATGAGCTCAAAGGCCATTGTCCCAGAGTCAATAAATTCCTCCAGGGTTTTATTTCCTTGGGGTAATTGTGCAGGACTTCAAAGATGTGAGGATTTGAAACTTCTTCAGTGTTGGTGACATTGTTCGCATTACCCAAGCCTAAATTAAATGGCCTTAGTGCGATATGTCACTTTTGGTTTGTGGCCGTTTTTGATTTGAGCTGGCAAGATTTTTTATTTTTTTTTTCCAGTTGTAACAGAAGAAAATAAAGTACAATGATAAAAAAAATATTTTTAGCCCTTATTGAATAATATTTTGTGCTGTGTTCTATCCAGAGTTGTAAAATATACAAGATACATTTAAGACAATTTTTTTTCCCAGTTAATTTATTTAATTATAATAAAAATAATATATATTATTTATTTTTTTTATTCATGTAAATATACATTTTCTAGAATTATTTTTGTATTATTATATATATATATATATATATATATATATTATACATACAAAGGGCACAGTGTCAGCAATTATAGGAATTCTAAAAATGTTCTTACCATGAAGCAATTACCTTTGAATGTATGTTAAAGCTAAATTTCTTCTCATAAGAGGTATGGCAGCAATGAATACATATTGTATATATTCTATTGTGTAAGGGACAGTTCCTTTTAGTAAAATTGCATTTCTTGAAAAATGTACAACATAGCTGGTAGCTACTTTATTTTTAGTGCTTTTTAAAAATATTTTACTTAGAGCACTTTAACCCTTTTATTCTGGTAAAAAAAAAAAACAACCCCGAAGTTTCTACTATTTGCAAGAACAGAAGGACGGTGTGTAACATTCTTTGTGTAAAAACTTGATGGAAGCAAAACCATAAAAGGAACTCGAGTTATATTATTAAGCAGAGCAAAAACTGACACAGGTTACACATTTAAACCAAACAATTGTTTTTTGTTTATTCTTTTTACTTTGTTTTCTTTTATGAAGGCTGATCAAATATATCCTGGTGATTTTATTAAGATACCACAAGCATGTGAAATCATGTCTGCAGCATAATATGTATGAACAGGATAAACCAGCCTTTAAACATCAGTCGCATAATGTTTTGCAGCCACATTTGATTTCGTTGTTTTGATGGGAGACGTGCATTGTACATTTTCCAAATTTTGTGCGTGTAAATTGTATGGGTTGTTTTCTTGTACTTGCTTTTAAACACGGATTCTTAATAGAAGCCTGCCTTCTTCGGTTTGCAGATATGCCGCAAAAGAAGTGATAGTATAAATTGTATGTAAGACTAGAATATTTGCTTTAAACCTGTTACTGTTTTAAAAATACTAACATTTTATACTGTTAATTTCCTTTTATAGGCCATGCAGATTAAAGATCACTTATTGCATGGTAGCAAAGCAGATTACAGGAACTCTTTAATACCTTAAAACACTTCTTTTGCTGTGAAAAAATGTTTTGTTCAGATTATATATATATATATATATATATAATTTCTATTGTTTTTAAGGGACATTTACAGCCTCAATAATAATTTTATTGTTAACACCAAAACAAAAGATAAAAGGCACAGAATAGGTGTTGTTAAATAAAAACGCTTTTACAACATGTACACATGTAACATTTTGTGGAGACAAAAATGATGCTCTATTTTCCCCCAGGCAAAAAAAGGTTATCACACCCCAATAAGTGTTAAGGGGTTTAGTAACTAAGCACTTAACAACCCTTTTATTATGTAGGTGTAAGTTCTTTGGCACGCTGCTGTTTGTTGTTTTTTAAGTGTTTCGTCACCGCATTCCATCCTGACTCCATTCCTCTATTAACGGAACGTGGAGATAGCTGGAGGTATTTTATCTATTAAACCATTAAAGTGTATCCTATCCTCTCCTTTATTGCTATCAGCGGTAGAGAACAGACACTGCCTACACACCCTGTTTTTCCGAATGTCATCCTTACAAACTGAATGTGGAAGCGCGTGTCTGAAAACTGTCAGCGAACCTATGTTTTGTACTCTGCATACCGAGACTTTGCTTCCAGATAGGCAGCGTGTGATTACGCAATGTCTTACACTCTGTGTCGTAGTATGTGCTTCACTTATTTTACTTCTTATTGAATGAAAAAGGTAGACTAAAATCTTGGGGGTGAGAAATGAGCCAGAACTTAGATGCCAAGAAACCCCGATGCCTCCAGGTGGCCTTTGAGAGCCACATATCTATTGTATGGTGGTGGACATCCCACTGGATGCTTTATTGTGTGATGTGTACTAACCTGTAGGACTTTTTATCTACCACCTTAGCTCTAGTGTCAACCATCACAGCCCGGCATTTACATCAATGTTGACGTAGCTGCCGTCATTCCACCTTTCACAAAATTGCGCTCAGTGAGCTATTATTTAGCTCTGTAGAATGGGTGCCAGTCGATACTTGCATTAGTTTCTTTATTTAAAGCCAAAAAGTTGTAATTCCTTGCAAGCTTGAAGGTCTACTAAGGTAGTTCGTACAGGAGATATGGTATCTTAATACATTTCTAAGACTGTAATGTTGAAATGTTACTTTATTTGAATATTGTTTAGAGTGAGTTTGTGATGGTACTGTCTAGTCATACAGAGATGATTTAAAGAGACCCCTTCTTGAAAACTGATATCTCCCTCTTGGTTTTTCACTCCTTCACCTCTACCAGTAAACTTATATCGGTTAAGAAGAAGAACTTCTTGTCTTGCTTTTATTACATAATATCAGTTAGAACTTTACATTTAAAATAATGTAAATTAATATATATATAATTATTGATAACCGGCTGAATGGCCCCTAGTAGGAGTACATTTATTTCATGTTCTCCACAATGTGCTGCACATTTTCAGTAAATGGCCAGAATATTATGAATGAACTTTAACTTCCAACAAATAATGTGAAAGGCAAAGTATTCAAACGTTCAGAGTTTATGGTTATGCGTAAAAAAATATCTTAAAGAAAAAACCAAGACTACGCTATGTCTTCAGGTTTTGACTATCACTTCTCTTGGGCTAATGAGGCTAAATCCAACTTTACTTTTGAATAATCATTCAAAATTGCCAGATGAATCTTATAGCATTTACCGCCACAGATTCTTGTTATATCAAGCAAGATATTTCGATACAGCTGCTTTTTTAAGAAATTTTTTTTATCAGTCTGTCCTTTCTATCACAACCTGTCTATCTTACCTAGACCTTCATGCCAACCTGCGCACGCCTGACCCCTACCTGAGTTTGTCCATCGGGTTGAGGGTTAAATACAAATGCTTTCAACCATATTTAAAAACTAAAGAACATTTTAAACATAGGGTTTTGCTGTAGTATTAATTTGAAAACCACCACATAGTTTTAAGCCATATAGTCCCCCCCCCCCCCTGTAGAACCGGTATACCCCTCTATTTAAGGGTTAAATACTTTCTTTGCGGTAATTTAAAGCCAATAATCTCTTATAGGATTAAAAGCTCTGCATGTTCTGTTTTTTGTAGACAACCACAATCGCTAAAATGTCAACTTTCCCAGTGAAGGATTTCCCAAAGTGTAAGACTGCTATATACAAAGGATTGGCTTAACCCTTTCCATCAGTGGGGAAAATAATAGTGTAACAATAGTAGTGTTTGGTTTTTTTATTATTATTATTCATTTCCATTATGTTATTAGGATATTGAATATAATCCATTGAAACGTAAGAAATATATTGATACAAAAAAAAAAAGTTTGTGTCAGAGACAATTTGATCCTAAAGAAAAACTCATTCTAAGACAGATACCTGGGAGGTATATATTTTGTGAACACAAAGATTACCTACCTCTCCAATATGAAAGTATGTCCTGAATGCGCTGAATGACAGATGTTGGATAGCTTAAAGAAATAATCGTTTTTAATGAAAAAGCCACTGTCTTTCCATTTCCATGTGAGAAACTCTGCAGTGCTGCTTACCCCCATCCTTTCTATGTACTCGCATGTTGATATGTTGCTCCCCTAGGCTTGATTAGGTTTATTAAAGAACTGAACATATAGGCCACCGTGCAAAACACAACAAAGCAACAGTGAAAAAAGATTTTAACCGTCACAGGGGGCAGAAATAGTGGCCTTGTGACTGGAATAAAATTGAGTTTTGGGGGGGGGGGGGGGTGACAATGTGTCCATGGGTTATAGGTGTTTAGAAGAGTCGGGCCTGAGGATTAATCCTCCTCAAAACTGTCACCGATGTAGTAGTCTCTTGGCAAGCTTAGGATCAGCCTGCGATAGTATCAGAGCTGTTCCCTAACCAGGATCAGACGGTTCCTGACAAAGCATCCTAAACACATCGCATTAGGTGCCAAGCTTCTTCTATGGCACCCTCAGTGTGAGATCCTGGAGAATGTCCTGACCCCAGCTGCTAGGAGAGAATGCATCAACAGCATGTAAACTCATGTGCATACACTGGAACTTCCCAGGGGTGGGTTAGCTACGGACAACGGATTAGGAGTTGGTGCTCTCCTGCCCAGAGAAAGAAGTGTGACCCAAAGACCCGGGGAAGCAGCATTTTACCCAGAGAGTCCGAGTCAAGCCCAGAGAATGCCCGGGTATGCTTATGTGCAAGTCCCCCCCCAAAAAAAAAAACAACAAACATTACTGCCCCTTTGAAGGGTAGATTCAAAAGTGCATCTTAGTAGAAGGTGGTGCTCACTACCGGGATACCATATATACTGCAAAATGATAATCTTTGCATATTGAGAGTCTCTTCTTAGTTGCCTTTGTCAATTAACGTGGGGGTAGTCAGCTAATTGCTTAAAACCTATTGTTTTGAACACAGTTTAAAGATACTAAGACAAGCTGAGTAGATTCCTGTCACATAGTCAACAATACTGAAATTATATGGAAATTAGGACCTATGTAAAACAGAAAATAGCAACGCATTTCAAATGTTGTAATTACATTGTTTTAATGCTTTTTACTTGTACAAACAGATGTCTAAATATGACCACAACCTCTGTTTAATTTTTCAATTTCCTGACCAATTTTACAGTTTTGTAATTTTGGATCCAATTACTTAATGTTAAATAGAATATTATACGCTTGGGGAATTCTGCAAACCTTTGCTAGAAACTGCCCAATAAACATATGGATGATTAGGTTAGGCAATACTTAAATTCATATAACAGCCCAAGACATGGGTCCGATGCCGACTTTTGAATTTGTTTAAAGTAAACAAACTTTCAGAGAAGTTCAAATGTAGAATGCAATTTTCCAAAATTATTTTTTTCTGTTTCTGTAAAATGGGAATGCATTAGAAATGAAGAAAAAAGTGGTCACCAGAAAGGGACCTCATTAAATGTTCACATCAAAAACAATGTGTGCTTTGAAAGTCAAGTAATGGGACAGAACCAACTATTTAGTTTTATTTAGCGCATGCAAATCCACGGTGTTTTAATTTAATTAACAGTGATTGCTTCAAGTTGCCTGGGTGGGAAGCTTTGTCTGGATGGCAGCTTTGAAATGTAGAGTAGAATCCAATTAAACTCTTATCTTGTTTTTACAGAGTACTCCCTGTTTGTGTAGTTAATTGGAAAGCTGGGTCTACCTTTAAGGTTACGGGCTATCTAATGTTTCTCATGCCTCCCCTTGCTAAACTGGGAGAGAACTCTCCAGGAGTGGCCCCCCTTCCACTGTATGTTAACGCTGTATTTGTTTTCTTTTTTAACACGCGCCTCTACTTTGTATCGATTTTTGCAAGCAGGCAATACAATTAGGTTTTACTATAAACAAATACAAATGAAGCTCAAAATAAGTGGCAAAATAATTAAGTTACATCCAACGATGGCAAGAATCAAGTGATATACACACAATAAAAGGTGTTAGCTCTTTACCGTTTTACACAAAACCAAATATTTTAATGCACCGCCAATAAGTGCAAATCATTATCTGGGTTTATTTCCAAATAAAATACACTTTGTTGTCCCTATGTAAATTAAATGTGGAAGATCTCGGAAAAAAAAATACTTAAAAATCTACCCAGTGTTGAATATAAAAATAGGTTTACACTTCTTTTGACTTTCCAGAAATTTTGCTTGGCCCTTCATAATTTTAACGTCAGTGAGGAAACACAAACTCTTTCTAGCCTCCTTTAGAGAATCCCCAGTGTTTTCCATATAAAAGTAAGGTGGCACACACAATACGCACCTCCTGTGTGTTGTGTGTCCTACGTCATGACTTTTCTCATGAGTTAACTCCTTCCTTGTGAACTAGACTTTGACCTTGCGGATTTTGTACCTTGAGAAGCTGAAGTTCGTTTTTAAACGTTGTATGTTCACATTCTAAAGAGGCTTTATTAATGGGGAGAAACACATCTCGACTATTGGGTCCAAACAAATGCTGCCTGCTATATTTAATATAAAATATGCAAAGAATGTGTGGCCACCATGCCGTTTCTAAACAAAACCCCCAAAAGACTGGAGATAATTTTAGGAAGGACTCGGCAACGTACTCTGGTGCCATTGAATTTTGTCATATTTATCGGCTGTGCTCAAATCAAAACTTGGGCCAAATACCCTCCCAGGAATGTGATTTATGTTGGTATAAGACTTTGCATGATTTATACTATGTAATTGTCTGTATACTGCTGTCCTTGTTATGGCAGTAATACAGATAATTCCATTTGTAATCTTATAGTGAAAGTCTATTGACATAGGCCACTCAACAGAAACCTCTTTGTTCACTATGGTAATGGCACCACTCTACCATTTGGCACTAAAATTTCACTTGGTCCAGTGCTGTAGAAAATGAACCTTCACAGGGGTATACCTGAGGTTCTAAGTGTGGTGTTTTGGGCAGGGACGGTCACCCCAAATATCACAACTGCCTATAATGCCAGCCTGCATGTAAGGGAGGTTTATTGGAAGAAAATTAAATAAAACCACGTTTTCTTCAAGTCTAATCTGCATTACTGTATCCAGCACCGTACTAAATGCACAAAGTAGAATATTATTTCCGTGGTGGTTTCAGTTCGTCTCTGTTGGTCTCGCCACATCCTTCTGTTCTAGGGTAGGAAGTGTTAGTTCCCTGGCATATGACAGGACTTGGCTCGGAACACCAATTTATTTTGTTCTTGTCACAAACGTGTGTTATATCTTTCCGTTGCATTTCTGTAGTCCATAAATCTTGACTAAGAAATTGGAAAATCCAGTTGCCTTGGGTTTATGGTCCCATTTTATCATTTTGAACATGTTTCTCTATTAGTAACAGTACTGAGTCCCAGGTACATGAAATGTACAATATTTGCTGTATAGATAAATGGTTCATAATTTATTGTTCTCTACTTCATTATTTTTAATTGGCTTGCACATACTTAGCTCCTTTGACCAAGGTGTATCTAATGCTCCTTTGAAAGTGTCCTTTGTCCTTGCTGTTAAGCGGGGACCCTTTATCCTTTAATCTTATATTATTAGCTACCCCCTCCATTTGTTCAGTAAACTGTTCCTTTAAAGGGGTTGCCTATTTCATTTTTCTATGTATATGTGGACGAATAACTAAATTGGCCCTTCCTGGACAATAAACCCAGTTTTTAGTCATGCAACTTTTATTAACATAAAGTTAATTTGTGAAAAAGCATTACAGAGAGGGAAGTGGTGTGTGTATGTATATGTGTAAAAAAAAATATATAATATATATCTATATAACATATAGTATGGATGTGTTATATAACTATGTATATGTAGCAAGTACAATACCCTGATGGGTGCTCACAAACAAAATGAAACCTGAAACAAAGGTACATCCATACCCTTTAGGGCTCTCTTGAAAAAGATTGCATCAATAATGCCGCCCATAAAGTCAAAAGAAAATCAATAAACAACAAAGAAATGTGCAATGGCTGCTTTTATAATTTTAGGGTACTATTTATTAGGGAGAACTAAGTGAACAGCAGGATAATTAATGATGTAGAAAGGAAAGTCTCCTTTGAAAAGACCTGGAGTCTGTGCTCGGACATTTGGCCCATGGGAGCCAACAGAGCCCATCTTGATATCAGTTGCCTTGGGCTGTATGTACCAGGTTCTCTAGTCCGCAGTTACTCTATTTCCATTCTATACACAAAGCAAGGCTAGGTGATTTCCAACAGAGTGTAGATAATGATTTCTTTATTTGTGTATTGACAAGAAACCTCATTCTCTTTTCATTTTACTCTGAGTGAATAGTCAAACACCTTTTCATGGGGAAGTCCCACAGAGAAAAATATTTTTCTCTAAGTATAAAATACAGTGCCACTTTGTTTTTTTTTGTTTTTTTATATCATTCTATTCCATTAAATGTCCTATATCTGTAGGCCTGGAGGCTGCCATTGCCATTCATGTGTTCTTTTGCGTGACTTTCCATGCTTAGACTACACTGAGATGGTGGTTTAAGGCAATGCTAATGAATTCCCGTATGTCCACTGAAATCCTTTCCTCCATAGACTTTTTCATCAGTCAGAGTGTCCGACTGGGTGATTGAGACAGAGTCCCACTGTTTACCACAGGCAGTATGATAAGGCAGTCTGAGTGTTTGCCAAGATAATAGAGCTAGTACACATGTAAATTATATTATAATATATATTATGTAAAAACTAGAACTGTTTTATAAGAAGAAAGCAGAACAATACTTTTGAAAGTGTGTTTTTAATTTGATACTAGGGTGTTCTCCTCCTTAAATTACGCCTGTGTGTTGTATCAGTTGTGCTGACGTTCTTTGTGTTATAATGACATTGTTAGTAAAAGCAATTATTACATCTATAGTAATACACCCACAATGTTACATAGTAACATAGTTCATAAGGTTGAAAAAAGACCAAAGTCCATCAAGTTCAACCTATATACATATTGTGTCCCTACTGTGTTGATCCAGAGGAAGGCAAAAAACCCTTATGAAGCAGATGCCAATTGCCCCATACCAGGGGGAAAATTCCTTCCCGACTCCAAATATGGCAATCAGAATAAATCCCTGGATCAACGTTCTGTCCCTATTAATCTAATATCCATAACTTGTAATATTATTGCTTTCAAGAAACACGTCCAGGCTCCTTTTGAACTCTTTTATTGAGTTTACCATCACCACTTCCTCTGGCAGAGAGTTCCATAATCTCACCGCTCTTACTGTAAAGAACCCCCGTCTGTGCTGGTGTAGAAACCTTCTTTCCTCCAGCCGTAGAGGATGTCCCCTTGTTATAGATACAGTCCTGGGTATAAATAGGTCCTGGGAGTGATCTCTGTACTGTCCCCTTATATATTTATACATAGTTATTAAGTCCCCCCTAAGCCGTCTTTTTTCCAAACTAAATAACCCCAATTCTGATAATCTTTCTGGGTACTGTAGTCCTCCCATTCCCCTTATTACTCTGGTTGCCCGTCTTTGAACCCTCTCCAGCTCCACTATATCTTTCTTGTACACTGGTGCCCAGTACTGTACACAGTATTCCATGTGTGGTCTGACTAGTGACTTGTACAGGGGTAGAATTATTTCCTTGTCGTGGGCATCTATGCCCCTTTTGATGCACCCCATGATTTTATTTGCCTTAGCAGCAGCTGCCTGACACTGGTCGCTACAGGTAAATTTACTGTTAACTAAAACTCCTAAGTCCTTTTCCATGTCAGTCGTCCCCAGTGTTTTCCCATTTAATACATATTCCCAGCCTGGATTTTTCTTCCCCATGTGCATAACCTTACATTTATCTGTGTTGAACCTCATCTGCCACATCCCAGCCCAAGCCTCCAACCTATGCAGATCCATTTGTAATCGTGCGCTGTCCTCTATTGTGTTAACCACGTTACAGAGCTTAGTATCGTCTGCAAAGATTGATACTTTACTATGCAATCCCTCTACAAGGTCATTAATAAATATATTAAAAAGAATAGGACCCAAAACTGACCCCTGCGGTACCCCACTAGCAACAGTCACCCACTCAGAGTATGTACCATTAATAACCACCCTCTGTTTCCTATCACTGAGCCAGTTACTTACCCACATACACACATTCTCCCCCAGCCCAAGCATTCTCATTTTATGTACGAGCCTCTTATATGGCACCGTATCAAATGCTTTGGAAAAATCAAGATATACGACATCCAGCGATTCACCCCGATCCAGTCTTGAGCTCACCTCCTCATAAAAGCTGATCAGGTTAGTTTGACAGGACCGATCCCTTGTAAACCCATGCTGATATGGAGTCATACACTTATTTTCATTGAGATACTCCAAAATAGCATCTCTTAGGAAACCCTCAAACAGTTTACACACAACAGAAGTTAAACTAACAGGCCTATAATTCCCCGGGTCACTTTTTGTCCCCTTTTTGAATATTGGCACAACATTTTCTATGCGCCAGTCCTGGGGAACAGACCCTGTCACTATAGAGTCCTTGAATATTAGAAATAGGGGTCTGTCTATTACATTACTTAACTCCCTTAGAACGCGGGGGTGAATGCCATCTGGACCTGGTGATTTGTCTATTTTGATTTTTTTTAGGCGGCACTGCACTTCTTCCTGGGTTAGACAGGCGACATGTACTGGGGCATTTATCTCATCCTGCTGTATATTACCTGGCATTTCATTTTCCTCTGTGAATACAGCAGAGAAGAATATATTTAATAGATTAGCTTTTTCCTGATCCCCGTCTATAACTTCTCCCTCATTACTTTTTAAGGGGCCAACGCTTTCATTGTTAACCTTTTTACTATTTATATAGTTAAAGAACATTTTGGGGTTTGTTTTACTCTCTTTGGCAATGAGTCTTTCTGTCTCCAATTTTGCTGCTTTTATCTGATTTTTACATATTTTATTTTTTTCCCGATAGCTTTTTAGTGCTTCCTCACTGCCTTCCTGTTTTAGTAGCTTAAATGCCTTTTTTTTGCCATTTATTGCCCCCTTTACATTTTTATTTATCCACATTGGTTTTCTCTTGTTCCTGACTCTTATTCCCATACGGTATGTATCTTTCACAGTGAGAATTTAAGATATTCTTAAAAATCTCCCATTGAGCGTCTGTACTCTTGTTTTTGAGGACATTTTCCCAATTTACAGTGTTAAGGGCTTCTCTTAGTTGATCAAACTTTGCCCTCCTAAAGTGCATAGTTCTTGTGGCTCCTCTAAGAGTTCCCTTATTGAAGGACAAGTTATAATGCATCATATTGTGATCACTATTTCCTAGATGTCCCCTGACCTGCACATTAGTTACTCTGTCAGGTCTGTTGGTTAATATTAAGTCCAGTAGGGCGCCCCCTCTGGTCGGGTCCTGTACCATTTGGGACAGATAATTATCCTTACTTATAGTCAGAAACCGGTTTCCTGTTTATGTCGGGATAGTTAAAGTCCCCCATAATAACCACCTCATTGTGATTAGCTGCCTTGTTTATTTGCTTTAATAATTGATCTTCTGCTGCTTCCATTATATTTGGTGGCTTATAGCAAACCCCGATCAGTATTTTATTATTTTTCTTTCCATATATTTCTACCCATAATGACTCCACATTATCATTTCCCTCACATATATTCTCCCGCAGTGTGGCCTTTAGGCTGGACTTTACATAAAGGCAAACTCCTCCCCCTTTTCATTTTTTCCGATCCTTCCTGAATAGACTATACCCCTGTATGTTAACCGCCCAGTCATAGCTATCATCCAACCATGTCTCTGTTATACCCACTATGTCATAATTTTCTTCAGACATTATTAACTCCAGTTCGTCAGTTTTATTGGTCAGACTTCTGGCATTAGTAAGCATACAATTTAGAGGTGTATGGTTTTTTTCCTATGAAGCCTATCCCTATTAACTATTCTAACCCCTCCCTCCGCTCCACCCCCAGGTACATTTATAAGCCCCAGCTCTCTATCTACACTATCTTCCCCTTCTATATTGTAGTTTCCCTCCCCCCCTTTCCCTAGTTTAAACACTCCTCCACCCTTCTGGCCATCTTCTCCCAGAGCACAGCTGCACCCTCCCCATTGAGGTGCAGCCCGTCCCTACCGTAGAGCCTGTATCCGACAGAGAAGTCGGCCCAGTTCTCCATGAACCCAAACCCCTCCTTCCTACACCAGCTTCTGAGCCACTTGTTTAGCTCCCTAATCTCCCGCTGCCTCTCTGGTGTGGCACGTGGTACAGGTAATATTTCAGAAAATACTACCTTGGAGGTCCTTGCCTTAAGCTTGCTACCTAAGTCCCTGAAATCATTTTTAAGGACATTCCGCCTACCTCTCACTTTGTCATTGGTGCCAATGTGCACCATGACTGCTGGGTCTTCTCCAGCCCCTCCCAGTAATCTGTCAACCCGATCCGCGATGTGCCGAACTCGAGCGCCAGGCAGACAACACACTGTTCGGCGATCCCGGGCTTTGTGACAGATCGCCCTGTCTGTCCCCCTAATAATTGATGCCTTCACATTAATAACGCTGCTTCTATGAGGTAAGAATTTGTTTGGGCCCCCGATTGAAATTTTTCAGTCAAAAGGCAGCTACTATCAGCCACCCGTGTAACGTCAAGAGCGATGTGGCATTGTTCCCGCTGCATTGTAGGTTTACCTGACGATCATTAGTCTGTGCCGCATAGCTTTTCAGGGTTGAGAAGCTCCCTGTTCCATATGTACTGAAAATATGGCAATCATTCTTTTTCATTCCCATTAAGCCATTAAAAAAGCAGTGTACTTGGAATTGCACCCCAAGGTACTCTCTGTTGAACTGTAATAGTAAATAGTAGTGGAGAAACTTCCATTTGTAATAACTCTCTACTTCGTATCTTTTAGCAAGTTTTCACTACAGGTACACATGTCATCCTCTGGGCCTACTTTTCTTATTTCAGGCATTAATCTCTAGTGTGGCACATCCAGCACTAACCCCCTGAGCTTCTGAAAAGCTCTATTAACGCACATCGTAACAGAAAAAAAAATTCTTATAAAAGAGGGGTCTGTATAAACGATAATTTAGATGCAGCTTGCGTTATTACAGCCGCTTCAATAGATACATTGCCCAAACTTCTCCATGGTGTAATTCGATTTGAACCCCAGCCAATAGAAGACACAAACCACAGGCTTCATTGAAAAATATGATGAGCTTTTCTGCTGTTGTGAAAGATAACACCTAACTAGGACCAGTGGACGGCAGTGGTCTATTCTTAGGATGACCAATGTGGATTTGAGCTTCTTAGCACACTATCAAAACTTCCTATAACCTGTGCTTTTTTTTTTTTTTTTTTTTTTTCTCTTCTTCTCTCTCTCCTACACGCTCACCCCTGCTCCCCCTCTAGCCTTATCTGTGCAGTATATGCCACTATTTACGACCCTCTTAGTTTTTTGTCTGCAAATTCTCTGCCATGTTGTTTTAACCCCTGTTTTAACCCTGTATCAGAACATGTACTGGTCGGTTTTAAACTGTGTTTTTCACTTGCTTGGTCAGAAATGCTTTTGACTTGATAAAGGGAGGACTCCCGAAAGCTCGTCTATTATTTAAAATACTGTTAGTCCAATAAAAAAGGTATTACAAGATTCTGCAACATTCTGTTTTTTTGCATTCTTATACACTGGACTAATACGGCTACCCCAAACTACAGTAGGATGACCAAAGAACACACCCCCCTCCAAAAAAAAAAAGAGCATTTATCTCTGGGTATTCACAAAAATGTTTAAAAGACCAATCCTTTAGATATGTTTAGATATCGAGTGACTGAAGTCTCCTTTAACCCCAAAAGTGTACCTTTTGCCCCATTGTGTCTGGACGCTCTTAGAGAGGTCAAGTCTGGGGGCAGGTCAAGGGTATGGTCATGAACATGACTAGCCAAGAAATAATAAATATGTCGCCTTGAATTAGGGCTATGATATTGTTCTACTATTGAATTATAAGCAAAACATCTCGTTTCCATGCTTGGAACAATTATTTAATGTTAAGGTTTTTTTCTTTTTAGATTTTCAACCTGTTTTTCTACAAATTTGTCCTCTGCATAACAAACTGACATTTTGTTCTCTCTTTTGGTGGGGATCCTTGTTTAACAGATTTACAAATTTGGAAATCGCAAGACAGTGTATACCCTGGCGGATCTGGTGAGGATTAAGAATTGGGTAATTTTCCTTTAAATATTTGCACATTTTTGTGTACAACCTTTCACAAACCAGCCTTACATCTGTGTGTGCTCTTATGTTAATGTCTCCACATACATTTATTTTCTGTTAAAACAGGTATTTTTTATCGCTGCATTTTTTGTATTTGTTACATTTCAACAAAAATCACGAACTAAACCCCATTGTATAATTTTGTCAATAATTATCCTCGATGTATATATTTTTTTTAATTAGTAGGGTAAGTATGTATATTTTCCATGTCACGGATAAAAATAGAAACATTACTAACGATACCCAAGTGTCATTTTTGCTGTATTGTACTCTGTACACATTCAGAAATCCCAATGGATTTTACAATTAATATTTTCCTGCTTTGCTTTAAAACGTTAAAATAACATGTACTTTGTACCAACAATATAACACATAAGTATTTACTTTTTGTATATGCGTGTCTGTCTATCTTTACTATTTTAACAGTTGTTTTCCACTCAAGTTACACCATATAAGGATGCTGTGACATTGAACTAATGACATGCTGGTTTACTTGCTAATGGTGTCTACCTTCTGGAACCTTCTCTATGGCCTTTCTGTCTGCCCTCGCTCTTGAAAATCTCATCTCCTACCATCTACAACACCTTTTATCCGAGCAAAATCCCTTGAAATGTCACCCTTGTGGTTCCTCTAAATAGCAACCTTTGAAATGGGAATCGATGGCTTGTCATTGGTCTAATGTATCTTTCTTCCTCTAGTCAACATATTGAATGTCCAGTTGCTATTCCTAAAGTGTTCTCAAGGGCCGGTTGCTCATAATCCGAGTGTTCCACTGTTCACTGTGGTGAGCAGGTCAAAGTAACACTGGTGTATAACTGTCTAAACTTGATAAAACTTATGAAAATATTCACGGTATATGATAAAATATGCACAGTATAAGATGTCTTATTTTTCTTGACATATTTCCTGCATTAAAGTAGGTATTAAAACCTTACGAAATGGCTAAAGGCCTGTTTATCTTTAAAACATAACCACATTAACTCTTCTTGATTTTTTTTCTAGTGTTCTTACCAAGACTATCTGTTTCAAAATGGTTTTTTTTTTATGGAAAAACAATTTGTTGTTTTTTTCCCCCAAAGCCACAAATCATTATTATTATCACTGAGGCAATCGTCTATGCTACTTGCAATTAATCAAACTAGTCTTTGTTTCTGCTACTCTAGTAAGTATTGATATGTAAAAAGTTGGAACTTGTAATACCTTAGAACATGAATTGGATTATTGATGGGTGGATGTTTATACTTTTTATCACTACTTTTAATTAACCCCTTAAGGACAATGGGCGGTCCCTAAACCCATTGAAAACAATGCATTTTGAGCCCGTACATGTACGGGCTTTGTCATTAAGGGGTTAATTCTTCCCTTCTTGTTTTGTTACTTTAAACCTTCTCAAAATGTATGCTCATGTGGTCTTAGTTCTTCAGTTGTCCCATGATCCAGAAATATGGAGATAATGCAAGGCCCTCTGATACATACATTAAAGTTATTTAGGACACTCTTGCTGCCCCTCGAACAAAAGACGTACGTTTTGAAATTATCTGATTGTACTGCTGATTTTAGAATCATGTCTGCAATTCAGTAGACGATCCACTTTGATTTAAAGACAGAAACTATTAAGCATTTTCGAAAAAGCCCTTTCCTCTACTTGTTCACGACGTAATAGATTGCACATCTCTAACATTGGTCTATGTTCACAAGTAGTGTAGGAAGTAAGGATCCTTGGGGTGGACGCATCATTTTTGCGTATGAGTATGGACTGAAGCAGCTGTTCTGGCAGTGGATAATATACATGTCTCAAGTATTATTTATAGTATTTCTGAAGCTCTTAAAACAAAAAAGACCATTCAAAATGAACATCGAAAATACACAGTGATGGGACATTCACTTGGTCTCTACATTCTTTTCATATCCATGAAATCTGGATATTTATTGTCAGACAGAATTCTGGAAGGTTTTTTTTGCTTTCAATAACAAAGACCATAAGGAGGGGCTTTACAGAGTAGAAAAAATGGTAGCTATTTCCCCTTTAAAATTAAGTATGCTTCCATTCTACTCAACAGGAATAAAATATTGATTCAATTAAAGACCTGTAGTTTAATGTTGTGGCCGAACTCTGACCTTCCCTGCCTACCACTCTTGCTCCAGATAACAAGTCCTAAAGCCAATGGGGGGAGGGGGTTTTAACCCCTAAACTTTTTGGGAACACAGCTTTGAGATTATATATATATATATATATATATATATATATATATATATATATATATATATATATATATATATAGTTTTTTGCCAAACCAGTACATAAAGCAAGCTACTCCTATACTGGTTTCTGGTATGAGAGATAAGGTTATCATTTTGTAGGAATTGGAGCAATATCCTAGAGTTGATTATGCATTACTGTGGTTAAAACAAATGGTCACACCATCTTCATTATTTTGTAGAGATTTTCTTTTACAATTTAAACTTGCATAAACATGGCAAAATGTGTTCAGTCTTCATTTTATCTTGCCTCCAGAACTGGTATGGATTTGCTCACATATACACTCATACATTTATATAGTGTATATTTGAATGAGCATTGTTTCCTAAAGACAATAGACGTAGCCTTCTGTTCAGTTACTCGGTAGTAGGGTTTCATATGCATTTTGTAATTTTGATATTTTACAGTAATAATGTAAATGGTATATATGCGATAACGTCCTAAAATCTTTTGCACACTATATAGATCTAGCTATTGATATATCCCAAATGGCTCAAAATTCACTTAGATTAGGAAAAGCCCTTTTGTCCTAAAGTATTATTCAAGCAGCGTTAAATTAAAAAAAAACATGTAAGAACAACATATTTCTCTGCAACTGAAAACGGTTGCTTATTTCTTTAAATTCCACTTATGGCCAGAAATATTATATCGCAAGCAATTTTATCCTTATTGGCATTGTCTGACCGTGCTAGCTTTAAGTTCTACAAAAATGTAAGTGAGTCATTACTAAACATATACATATTGTAGAAATAAGGTTTGGATTTATGAAGTTTTAGTTCCGATGCTCCGAATCATAAAGGAGTGACTCATGACAAGTTCCTGGAAGGATGGGGGGTGTTAGGTGACCTACTGACTTTCAGTAATCTTGGGAATGAGACACCTTCTTATTTTCTTGAGTCTCGGTAATAACTAAATGGGTATCATGTTCTTTTTATTTGGAATCCAGAAAAGATTATAATCTGGAACTGGTGTCGCTATTGTTCTGCCTGAAATTAGCTTTGTATGTAGGGTGTGCTTAACTATTATTTGCTACCTAACAAGACTTTTTGTTTAAAAATAAATAAACCGAACCTCGATGCCCTAAAAACAGTTGTTTAAAGACTGTTCTCTCAACCGTTAAAGGTATCATTTTTCTCTACTTTTGCCAGTAAAAGTAAATTTTAGCTACTTTAAACAGGAAACTTATAAAAGATGTTCCTTGATTCTGTTTTTCTCGGTGTGACTTACCTGGAGTAAGAATCAAGAGAACTAGCTTCTGAAATAGCAGAGGAGCATGGGTCGGTGAAACACAGAAATACATTATAAAGTTACTATTTATGCTACTTTATAGTAGCAACATTATATTCTTATTCCTTGCACCCATGGGGCAATGACAAAAGTTTACTTCAAGTTTACTTAGATTAACTCAGTTTAGTCATACAGCTGCTATATGATCTTTCCGTTCTTATACTATTTGGTCTTTGAAAGTGGAAAAAGAAAACCCAAACTAATACTGAGCCAGTTTTCGTAGGTACCCGATAGCAGAAGGGGTTTAACCCTTTGGGCAGCATGGGTCATGGAACACATTACAGCTCTGCACAAAAGGCAGATACATTTTAGGGAGCCTGAGATATAGCATATAGTGTCTTTCCAAAAATATGCTACTACCGTGATTCATTAAAGGGATGATATGTTGGAAATGTTTATGTTCTCTATAAGTTTAAGCAAGTGACTTGATTTACACTTGTGAAAATAGTTTTCTTTATATACAAACTATTAAACACTGGTGTATGGTGTATAGCAATGTACATATAAGATTTTATATAATAAACAATAACATATGAATTAATGTATTAAGATACATTTATTTTTTATATCTTGCTTCTGAAAAGCTTTTACACAGAGGTCAAAGCCATTACATCAGCCAGCCATCTGCAATAAAATTTGGATATCCTAAACTTCCTGCCGTGATTTTTCCATATTTTTTTTTTGTTGTTGTTGTTGGGTGATGAATGTTAAAATGTAGTACAAGACGCTCCATAATCCCACCTTCCCGGTCAGATCTGGCTAAACATGCTGTTGTGTCAAAATTATGTGGGTAACGTCAAGCACCTTCCCACCCCGACTTTTTTCACTTAGAACTTTTTGTTTTTTTAACGAACATATATCTGATGGGCTTCTTTTACGATGAGGAACCAAAAATATGAAATATTTTCCTTTCCCTTTATAATTTTTCTATGTTCAGTCATAGAAAGTTATTAATGGTCCTATGCTACCTACCCTACTGGATATAACGCTTTATGTAGTTTAATGAAGCATTAGAAGCATCTTTGGTTGTATTGTCTCTTGCCTGAACCTCCACCACAAATAATCCTTTTTATCATGTAAACTTTTGCCTTGTTGATAGTTTTTTGCCTGGAACACTTAATTGTCATGTGACATGAAGCATAGTACTGATAGGTTGTTGCCATGAAAATGGAAAAAGCTGATTTATGTAATTAAACCTTCAGAGGAAATGTTGAAATGACAGCTCGGTACTCTACCAGAGATTATAATTTACAATTTGTCTGAAGAAGCAACTTGAAACTATGCCATAGTTTTAGTAGATTGCTGTTCCAAGAATGGGGCCCTCTTCTTTTTGCACCAGTATGCCTTAACATGTGTTACTCATATTGTCATTTTTAATTGTTAATGTTCACTGCTCCACCTCTGCATTGTAGTAGCTCTATGGAATCTGCTGGCGCTCTATACATTACATTTGTTCATATAGTGCCTGCAGATTCCGTAGTGCTGTTCCAAGAAGTAGTGAAAATAAATAATCTATAATGACATAACACACATTAACACATAGTCGTACTCTGTAAATTAATGTAATGTTCTTAATTTTCAATCTCTCCTATTGAAATAGGCCTAAGGAATATGTCTGCACTCTATTAACAATACAACAGGTAGCTGCTGTCTTCCGTCACCAAACCTCCAAACCAAATCGACTCCACCCCTGGTTTTATAAAAGTCTTTTTTACTGAAAAGAAATTATTTTGGTTAGCAAAATCCAGAAAGCGTCTGTTATTCATTTTTATGAATTTCTATTTTGTTCTTTTCTCATAGAATTGTCCATAAAGTCAATTACTTTGTTGAAATATTTATTTTCGCTGCAAATTTTAGACAACTTTTTTTTTATTTTTTTATTTTTTTTTAAACCATAATTCAATCATTATATTGTGTCTGAAATGCATGCACTGCCTGGAGGAGAGGGAGGTGGATTTTTTTTCTTGGCATTGGAAGTATGAGGATCCTTCAAAGGAACCGTGATTGTTTTGAATAGTGGGAAAGGGGACTGCATACTCTTGAGGAAGTAGAAATGGAGCGTACACAGGAACAAATGAGGATTTGTTAGTCCAGAACTTAAATATGCAGACAAGGGGATGTCAGGGGAAAGGCTGATGATGGTTACAAGAAATTCCTTTTACCCAAGGACTAGTCTGACCAGTGGAATTTGCTTGCAGGCAGAGACTTTTAACCCTTTGTGGATGGGGTATGCGTATAACAAACATATCCAGTAATAACTAGGTGCTATGCCCTTCTAGTTGGGTCTTCTGGACGCCACAGAGTGCTCCATCCATTACCATTAGCGTATTCTGTAGGCAGGGCAGATTTTCAACAACTAGGGTGACTGCGCCCTATGTCCCTAAGAGCATACCTGGGAACTTCCAAGGGCAGGCTACCCGAAGTGGCTTTGTGAGGGGGATGGGGATAACACAAAGGGCATGGCTAGCCCCAGGGACCATTACATGGGTTGGGAGTGCGGGGGAAGTTGGCCAGGGAGTGAACATGGATAAATGTCATTGCAATTGAACACTAGTGCATGGATCTGCATGCACTTAAGTTATATACGTTTTACAAAAAATATGTCAAAGCAGGTACAAAGTACAATTTATCAAGATGATTATTTTAAATAATTTTTACTACATGCAGAAGCAGAAGGCTTGTGTCAATATTAGGTTTCAAGTAGCTTGACGTGACCCCAGTTACATCGCATGCCTGGAGTATCACATTTGAGTTTCATAGAGAGGTCCCCAATTTTTACTTTCTAAACCAACTGTCCAGACAAGTATATTTAAAAATAAAAGAAATGCTCATCTTGTTTGCATCCCTAGTCTCATGTTCATTTCACAGGAAACTTCCTACTTTTTTTATTGCTAGACAATGATTGCCTTTGTACCACGGTGGCTTGTGTTGTGCAGAAAAAGCCTTCCAGCTGCAGGACACGTGAAGCACCCCAGAGTTTTACTCCCATTAATCTTAATGGGCAAATTCACTGTTAAAGGGGCATGAAGAGAACATTTAGAAGTAAAACAAATTCGACCCAATGTTTGAATGGACATATCGTAAGACATTTTATGCGGTCTATCATATTGTTTATGAGACTCAAAATTTCGCATAAATTTACAAAGGTATATTAGAGTATGTTGTACTTGTAAGGGTTAATTGTTTGAAATTAAATGTACATTATTTGTATGAATGAAACCATCCTTGCCTTTCTTTATAATGTAATATTAGTACCTTAGGTTCATCTAATAAGGAACCTGAATTATTTCATGTATGTGACGTGCGTTAGATATACTAAAGAAGACTATTATATTCTGTTTTATGGTCTATATAGAATAAAAATGCTAAAGTGTATACAGGTGCCATGTAAAATTCATGCATAATAAGAATCTAAATCATTTGTGAATTAGAAAGTTGCACGGGTTTATAGTTTGATAATCTTATGTAACGTTTTGAAGGTCCCCTGTAAGCATTTGATTTAATTGTTAACTGATCTTTGATACTAAGTGTGTGCAAAACAGGCTATGAATGTTTTCTGCCCGCATGCTACTTTTCATCAGAGAAATCACTTGGTTCCAGCATATCCTCATTTTACAACTGACTTTCATTAGTCAGAATGTCGGTGATTAAGACTGAGCAATTCAATCTTCCAACCCAGAAAGCAATATAAGGCATCTGGGAATTTGTCTATTAGATTGGGTTTTATTATTATTATTTTTAAACTCCATCGAACCTAATAAATTCATATCATGCTAATAACATATTTTGGTGGAGGTTCCTCTTTTTCTACAAAGTGGTAAAAATGACACCAGTATATTTTTACAAAGTGGTTCTTATCCTATGGAGTAAACAATATTGTTTGGCACGTATACCATCTGTGCTTATATGCACTAGTTTGGTTTGTATGTATCTTTCTTGCCAGATAACCTCACGATAGCTACTGTTTTCTTTATGTTCAAATTAAATAATAAAAAAGAAACCAGGCCATGCTGCTTTATTTAGAGTACATAATTAATCCCTATTCCTTTGCACTTTCCCCAGCCATGATTACTGTAGCTTTAACAATTGTTATTCTCCTTCAGTAAAATCTCTGCTAAGGGACCTTCAGCAGGACTTTCTCAAATAGTAGCGTTATCATTTATTTCTGTTTCATGCTCGTGTTTACCTCCACATGATCGTTTGCTATCTGTGAAGCTAGTCCTTGTGACTCGGAAGCCTCTTGGCAATCAGAACACGGTACCAACTGCATCACACGTTGATTCATCGTGCAACGTAATTGTGTAAATATTTATTATGCAAATGGCATCAAACATCTTTATACAAGCTATGTATTTTCTCAAAAATAGAATTTTTTTTTTAATTTTTTTTTTTTACAATACTTTGGCTTCACATATGGCGCTTCTGACATCAGCAGTGACCCATAGTGTCTGAAGTCCGGCTAGGGAAGGCGACACAACTGTAGTGAACACTGGATTTATTGCCTATAAATCACACCGGAAACACAGGAACATAGAAACACCCATGCAAAAGTTAATTTAAGTTTTCCTGCTCCGCTGGTTCAAGTAACAAAAACCGACATAGCGTGCCTTGTTAGGTACCCTGTTCTCAATATAAAAATTACCAAATACTAAATACAGAAGAATAAAAATCCCAGAAAATTATGCAAGTCCTTTAAAGTAGCAGAACGCAGGAGGCACTAGCAGTGCATTGCAAACCACGTTGCTTAAACGGTCGAGCTGATGTACGGTTGTGCGTATCACATTGTCATATTTTGCACCAAATTTGCTTTTTATATATAACATGTCAAAAAAGGTCACTTTTTATGGTATGATTAGGGACATATCGAGATGGAAGGCTTTATGGAAAATTGTTATATGAACCGTTGCATTTAGAAAAATGTGGAGTAACAGAAGGATGTGGCCTTTAAAGAGGTACACAGAACTATTTCTTGTATAAATGAATAGAACTAAGAATTATTATAATTTGATTTATATAGCACCATCATGTACCCCAGCGCTGTACAACAGGAAATAACTAGTACATAACATAAGAATTTGACAGAAACAAGAAATAATGAGAGTCCTGCCCAGTGTCTTGCAGCTTGGATGCTTCATGGAGACACCTGATTGCGTCATACGTGTTGCAACATGCACCATAATGGCATAAATATTAACTCACAACATGTAAAGCAATGTCAATAATAACCTGCGAGTAGCCGTACTTACACAAGTCACGTATTGTCATGAAAATAGCTTATTGCATATATATTTCACATAATGGCTTTACATGCGGTGTTGCCACATCGGCTCAGGCTAGTTACTGTGAGATGTCCAACTAGGACAGGTGATGTGCAATCGTAGCAAACAATGGATGTATTGCATGTAAACACTGCTGGAAAACCAGGAACTAAGGAACCCTCGTGCAAAACTTTACGTTAAGTAACAAACACCTACTTGCCTAGTGTTAGGTATCCTACTGACAACATAAACCGGCCGCAAAAAGTGGGACTTTCCCTTTAACATTTTATTTTGATTCGCCTTTGTGTAAACTAAGCTACCTTTTCTAATGGGTTGTTTTTTTCCCCCCCGCTATTAACTTAATTAGCAAATGTCACTTGGCAGCAGTACCAGATGACCTAAAATGTATTTGTACAAAATGAATTAAAATGGGCTTGAACGAGTGCACCCCTACTTACGTAATCAGGTCGGGTTTTATTCCACGCTGGCAGCTGGGACCATTGATGATTGGAAACTACCGTGACCTTTCACCTTCCTACTCGTGTCAATCTTGGCCTGACCTGTGTGCTTTTTTTTTTTTTTTTGAAAGACCAGTAAAGCTGCTGTCAAGACGTGACAGATGACGGGGAAATCCCTAAACACTTAGAATATTATGATATAATGTGTGCACGTGGATATGTACATGTAAACAGCGTTAAGTGCTTATTTGTGTTGGCGATGTGAACAAGACTCGAATTTTATTTTTACCCATTAAGAAAATCAGAATGGGACATAACTGAAAAAACATCTAATACTGAGCTAAATTGAACTTATTACAAATTCACAACAAAACAAATGAGTGTATAAAAAAAAAATTCAACACCAGACAGTAACAGATTTCATTCATCCCTAGTATTGTTGACTGCTTCAAATCATTTGGTGTCTTCCTTTCGGTGTATAGGCAAGAAGAGCATGATGTACCCATTGGCACACTTTAAAATCAAGTGTCTATGGGTATATAAGTTGCCACTTCTTCCACCAAAGGACCTCTGGGACAAATCCAGAGATGATTCTTACCCCACTGATCTACATAATGCTCACCACCGAAGCCAGTGGTGACTGCAAGCAATCACAGGATAAGTGTCCTTAGTATTTAGTAGTTGGCACGGCTTGTTTTATATTCCAGGTACTCCTAGGAACAACAACTAAGGGCATCCCATCCATAATATAAAAATGTTCTGCTAGACCTGGGAAATGTTTGAAAACACACACAGTGGGTAGACTTTGGTAAGAAGCAGGCTGGGGAAAGGACATAGTTTAATTTTCTTTTTTGCTTCTTACCATGCCCCAAAAGGTTTGCTTAATGCAAATAGTGAAAAATCAAATGCTATGTATGTACATCTGGGTCATGTCAAGATATAATCTGCTCTATTTTACTGGTACCAGATTTACTGAAACAATAGTCTTTGTGGCTGTGTACTCTCATGGGGTTATATAAGGTGGAAGAGACGCTGCATGAGATGTAACTGCCAACACCATGTTAAGTATGGAGATGGAATGCCATTGATGTCATAGTTTTTAATAGAAGAACCCATATTGGATGGCAGCATCAGCTGTAATCTCCACCAAGCATGTGAGGCCATTGGTGTTCCCTTAATATTTTTCACGTCATTACCCAAAATACCGCTCTGTAGTGAGGAGTGCTAAAAATGGACACACTAGTATTTGCTTCCACATTTAGTGTACCCTGTGTTGTGAAATAATATTGGCATTTGAATTGCATGTCATAAATTTATGTGTGTCATTCCTACAGTTGCCTTGCTAATTTGGGTGCGTTCCGGGGGCCATTCTCTGTTTGGAACACAATCACACCAAAAAAAACAACAACTGGATTCTGTGTATTCTTTTTTTCCTTTTTGTAACACTACACAATACTAGATTTTAAAATGACATTTGTAGCGGGTAAATATAATTTTAAATGGCCATTTTTACGATTATCATCATTAACAATTTATGTAGCACTTTACATACTACATGTGGTATGACATATGGTAGGGTTTATTTTTTCTCTCCTTCTTCCAACCAGTTCAATGTACATAGTGGTGTTAATCAACAAGGCAGTAGCATTTGCTGCGTCAGTAGACTTGTTTTGCCAAAAGTATTTCTGATGCCCCAAGAATTTATTCTTTGTCTCCATCGTCTTGAGTGACAAGACTGACGGCCATAGTCTTGCTGTCTTTCCTGTTTAGCCCATGGCTATCAGGCTCATGTTGGAAGGAAGAAGAGGTGGATAAAAACATTTTAGTGATGCAGAGAAGGTCACCGCGACAGGTCAGGGCTTAACTCTAGTGACCATTCATCACATGTTGATTGATTGCCACGTGGTTTCTGGGGAGATTTCCATCAGAGCCCCCCATCTGAATGAACAGATGGACAAGACGGTGGATGGAGCCTGATGCCACCCAGGAATTTCCTTTGTTGTGCAATACTAGCTTTTGTCTCAACGTTTTCCTGTTTTATTTACACTACGGGCAGCTGTTCTCAAACATGGCAAAAAATCATGGTACTGTCACCATTTTTTTCAGGGCTTAACATGCAAATTAGTGGGGGGGTGGTTTGTTGTTGTTTGGTTTTTTTTTATTATGGTTGCTTTTTATGGCCATATAAACTTTGTATCAACCGCAAATTTATTTAGATGTCCTCTATCTTTCTATCAAACATAACATAGGTTTATGCTTTAAAAAAAATATATAAATCTGTGGTTCCTAAAGGAATTTATGCTTTTGAAAATGGTTGGTTAAATCTTATACTATGTACACGGTCAACTCCTCTGTGATGAGCTTGAAAATACTACACATTGGTCGACAAATTGACTTTTTGACTACATGTAACCATTGGGTGGACAGATAAAGTTTAGTACGTTTTTCTCTTTTGAAATAACTTTTTGCAGATGGCTAATAAATATTTTAAATAAACTTATTATTGACTGAGAGACCCACCAGTGGACGTGGGAATTGAATAAAAAATTGTACATGTACATTTCAGAGGGTCATGAAGGAGGATGCTGTACTTTATAGCAAATGTAATTGGATCTCCAGTGGAAAAATCAAGCTGTGCTCTAAGGATATCCTAAAAGTGTTAAACATGTCAAATCCTAGAGATGTTTATCCAGGTTTACGCATCTGATTTTTGTTCTTTAAAAGTAAAATGGCTTTTGGTGCAGTGCTAAGTATCTTGATGGTACTAGAAAAATGAATATGTAATTTATCATTAACATTTCCTATGTTTAGGGGAGAAACGTATCCCCTTATCTCACAATATTTGTAGTAAATGATTCATAGATATAGATAGATCTCTATCTGAGATAGAAAGGTTAACTCTTTAGCTGCATTTCTCTGATATTGATTACTTGCTCCACTTGTAACCATCCTATATCACTGCTCTTAAATATTTGTACAGAGAAGAAATTGGATATGTTTTCCAGCACAGACTGACAGTCTTGAAATCTATATTCTTACATATTTGTTGCCTTATTTCCTAGAATAACGTGACACTTGTTCGGTTTTCTGTATTTTGCAAATAAACCATTTCTGCTTATATAATGTGAGAATCCGCTGTTGATAGTGTGATATTATACAAATGACATACGTATAAAATATTTGATGGAGTTCTAAGAGCAGGATACCAGGAATGTCAATATTGAACATCCTATATTTTCTAGATAGCCTTACAATAAATAATATGTCAGTAACTTTAATTTGATGTGATTTTTTTGTTTCAGGTTCTGCATTTCTATTGTGATACTTGCTCCATCCCAATATGTCGCGAATGCACTATGGGCCGGCATGCGGGCCACAGCTTTGTCTACCTCCAGGATGCTCTTCAGGATTCCAGAGCAATTACGATCCAGCTGTTAGCTGATGCCCAGCAAGGCCGTCAAGCTATTCAGGTACCTCCTAAAGCTTGGGGCAAATATGAAAGTACAGACCTCCTGAAAGCCTTTTTTTTTTTTTGCTATTCTTCAATTTTAATGATCTAAAACATCTATAATTCCTAACTGCAATGATGTATGTGATTGTCATATAAGTGTGTAGGTGCCATCAAAGTATGGCCTTACAGATGATGTCCGAAACTTTGTTGGGAGCATTATGTTGGTTTGGGCATTCTGTACATGGTTCATGAGCAGAGGTAAGCAAGTTCTGTATAAGAACACCACTATCTATTGCAAATTCTGAATGGGCTTTTTGGTTGTCTTTGTAAAACTGGTTGTGGTCTGGGAATTAAAGTGCTATGACAAGAGGGCATATTAAACGTCCAATGAGTAGAAATCAATGGACCCACTATGGTAAAGATAAAGATCTATATTAATAGGATTTTCTCTGTAGTGTTTGTAGTGTGCAACATATGCATTTATGGCAAAGTTTCTCATGTGATTTGGGTACCACATTCTCTGTATTGTCCCCTGTAATGTATATGATAGCTGAGAGATCCCTTTAAATTTCCATTATGTCACCTTTTTCAAATGCTTGGGATTCTACAGCATCTCCCCCATATGCCTTTGCCCCTTTAGCTGCCCCTCTACCTTTTTTCCCCATTACATCTTCTTCCATGTGATAGTCTTCTGTTTGTTCAAACCCACGTGTGCCATAAGCAGCCTGTCAATGGCAAGAATCATTAGACCATGAAGAAGGAGGCCAGCTGCAGCTTCTACCTGCATTTATTTATTTGTCTTTGAAGAATGCATATTGAAGTACTGGCATATAGTATTTTATTATGCATTCTTCTTTAGCCGGCGGTCAGGAACAGCTAACTGTCCCTTTTAATGCGTAAAAAAAGATTAAGAGTGGGCTAATTAAGTATGCTTAATAGACTTGGACCAAATGTTAATACAGAATATGGTTGGTAACCATAAAATAGTTTATCGTTCTTGATAAATTAATTTACTAAATTACTTAATTTCATGTTGCCAGGATTTGTAGGATTTTTATTTTGTTTTGTATGTATATTATATTCCTAAATAAAATAGTTTGAACTGATATCACTAGGGGTCGACCAGTAAGAGGAAAGTCCAGTTGAACAGGAAAATAATAAGTAGTTCAATTATGTTATTCATAGCAGGGGCAGGGTGGCCTTTTTAAGATTAGTGGAAATTTGTGGTAGTTTTATTTTGTGTGGCTTTAGCTGGTTTATCTGCATTTTGCTCTTACTCTGGTATAAAATTAAATGAGTGTCTAATGTAGATATACACAAGATACTAAGGACACAGCATATGTGTAATTTAATAGGCTTTAAAGATACACTTAAGGATCCGGACAATTCATCTCATGTATACAGTGGAAGAGTGCGAGCCATCTGTGTCTTCTACTGACCATCTTGATTACAAATTGAGACTATCAGAGAAAAAAGGGAGCGCTATCTATTTTATTCCAGGCCATTGAGAGGAAATCCATTTAGCGTTTTAAAGAAAAAAAAGAAAAGAGAGAGGGGAAAGGATGCAGTAAATGAAGCAATTTGGCACCTTCCATCCCTTCCCCCATGGGCTCCCCTGCTGAACAGTGGCCAGTGGTCTTTTTACTTTTGTTAAACGCTGCTGCAGGGGCATCTCATTAGCAGAAACAGAGGAAGTAATTCTGTTATCTCCCCACATCAAAGGGTCAGGGAGGTGGTTGCACAGAAGGGTCATCAGGGCACGCAGAAAGTGTTTTCTGTTCATCTGATGTAGATGAATTCTTTGAGCCCCTGCCTCCACCAAGTCACATTTGCAAGGCAATAGATGGGCGAGCTTCAGGGAATATGTGGGCTGCACCCAACTCTTGTTCTGCAAGACAAAAGGAATAGAAAAGAACAGAGTTTGGGAAGTGTTACAGACCTTCGTACTTCTGGGGGGCCTCTGTGGGGGCGAACACACCGACGGTCATTTTACGGACTGTCACAAGCAGCACAGTATTCCATTTACCAACACATACCTACTTATACAGACCTACTATAATATATAATCAGCATAGGGTGGGGAAGAAACAAAGGGTACTAAATGACTCTCTCTGACTAGAGCTTCTAGCAAGAAACAGAATGTTAGTTCCCAACATTGGCCGGGGTCCTTATCACTACATAAATCATGCACTGATATTGCCATATCTTTTAAGGATGTAGGGCAAATATTAATTAGCAAATGTGAAATGTATTTCTGACGTAGGTGCTGCAGCATGTACTAAACATAAATAGCAATTGCAAACAAGCATCCAAATGCAGCAATCTAGGAATCGATAACTGTTCATCCATCCCGTGAGCTTGTTAGCAGGGCCCTCTTTACCTAATGTATTAGTCTGTCAGCTTACTTTTGTCATGGCCTTTACAATATATGCATTGTAAGAAGCTCTGCGTAAATTGTTGGCGCTATATAAATAAAAGCTAAACATAGTATGAGAGCATCACAGCTCGGTTCCGTTGTAACCTGCTTCAGGTTCTCACATCTACACACCAGCACTGGTGGTGGGATTCCAGCTAATTTTTTTCCCAATCAGGGTAGGCTCTAGTAGTTGTGGACCCTAAGAGAATGTCTGGAGCTTTCTTTTTGTGTGTGTGTGTGTGTGTGTGTGTGTGTGTGTGTGTTTTTTTTGGGGGGGGGGTTTTGGTTTTTTTTTTGTCTGGTCTACTTTCCTTCTGGTTATATCAGGAATCAGCATTACATAAGTTATGGTGGGTAAAGGTGATGGAAAACCCTTCCACCGAAATGTAGGGGGTAGTAGAAGCATTATTAGAAGAAGCATTCAAATAAGGTCAACAATTATCACCTTATTTGCATTCACCTACCCAGAATCCCTTGTGGTTGTGGCAGCACCATGAGATTTCTGAGCCTTCTGGCTTGTCTGTGTCTGTAGATGAGTGTTTACTAATGCTTCTACTATCAGGAATTCAATGTTGAGACGCTGATGGGGTCAAATTTGGATCATTATATAGACCATTAAAAGTTTGTTATTGCCTCTGTTGCCAATTCTGGCACCTAGAGTGCAACCTTTCTGTTACCAAAGCACATCCTAAAACCGGTCCATAGTAAACTGCAACACAAGACAAAAAGGCTAGTACGGCTTTAAAAAAAATATATTGTCTTAAAATCCTGGGTCTGCATAAACCTGATACTTTAATGCCTGCTTTAGGGGTTAACCTGTGCACCATAAACAGTAAATCCAATTCGGAAGTCTCATTGACTTTTAATGAAAAACACCTTGAACTTGCTGCAGCCAGATCACACTCAATAAACCTTGTACACTGCCTCCTGTGAACTTCACAGGGGTGCGTAGTGGTTCCATGGTGCATGGGGAGGAAAAATACCCAGGCTCCTTTTTCACTCTTAGCATTAAAATTGAATTCCATCAGATAATATTAGAATCTTAGTGTGTGTGTGTGTGTGTGTATATATATATATATATATATATATATATATATATATATATATATATATATATATATATATATATATATATATATATATATATATATATATATATATATATATATAATTTGATCCCCTGCTGATTTTGTATGTTTGCCCACTGACAAAGACATGATCAACCTATAATTTGAACGGTAGGTTTATTTGAACAGTGGATTGAACAAAAAATCCGGAATAATGAATTTCAAATAAGTTATCAATTGATTTGATTTTCATTTTACTCGGTCAAATAAGTATTTGATCCCCTATCAATCAGCAAGATGTCTGGCAGATGTCTTTTTATACAAGTAACGAGCTGAGATTAGGAGCACTCTCTTAAAGGGAGTGCTTCTAATCTCAGTTTGTTACCTCTATAAAAGACACCTTTTCACAGAAGCAATCAATCAGTCAGATTCCAAACTCTCCACCTTGGTCAAGACCAAAGAGCTGTCTGGGGATGTCAGGGACAAGATTGTAGATCTACACAAGTCTGGAATGGGCTACAAGACCATCGCCAAGCAGCTTGGTGAGAAAGTGACAACGGTGTGGTTATTCGCAAATGGAAGAAACACAAAATAGTCAATCTCCCTCGGTCTGGGGCTCCATGCAAGATCTCACCTCTTGGAGTTTCAATGATTACGAGAACGGTGAGGAAACACCCCGGAACTACACAGGAGAATCTTGTTTGTGATCTCAAGGCAGTTGGGACCATAGTCACCACGAAAACAATTGGTAACACGCTACGCCGTGAAGAACTGAAATCCTGCAGCGCCCGCAAGGTTCCCCTGCTCAAGAAAGCACATGTACAGGCCCATCTGAAGTTTGCCAATGAACATCTGAATGATTCAGAGGAGAACTGGTAAAAGTATTGTGGTCAGATGAGACCAAAATCGAGCTATTTGGCATCAACTCAACTCGCCGTGTTTGGAGGACGAGGAATGCTGCCTATGAACCCAAGAACACCATCCCCACCGTCAAACATGGAAGTAGAAACGTTATGCTTTGGGACAGGACAACTTCACCGCATCAAAGGGACGATGGATGGGGCCATGTACCGTCAAATCTTGGGTGAGAACCTCCTTCCCTCAGCCAGGGCATTGCAAATGGGTCGTGGATGGGTATTCCAGCATGACAATGACCGAAAGGACAAGGCCAAGACAACAAAGGAGTGGCTCATGAAGAAGCACATTAAGGTCCTGGAGTTGTCTGGCCAGTCCCCAGACCTTAATCCCATAGAAAATCTGTGGAGGGAGCTGAAGGTTCGAGTTGCCAAACATCAGCCTCAAAACCTTAATGACTTGGAGAGGATCT
This sequence comes from Sceloporus occidentalis, assembly GCA_023333645.1. Lineage (NCBI taxonomy): Eukaryota > Metazoa > Chordata > Lepidosauria > Squamata > Phrynosomatidae > Sceloporus > Sceloporus occidentalis. The sequence goes on from JALMGF010000023.1 coordinate 5,947,941, forward strand.
GCAAAGAGGAGTAGGACAAAATCCCATGAGGTGTGTGCAAACCTGGTGGCCAACTACAAGAAACGTCTGACCTCTGTGATTGCCAACAAGGGTTTTGCCACCAAGTACTAAGTCATGTTTTGCAAAGGGGTCAAATGCAAATCAATGTCTCTCACTGTTCAAATAAACCTACCATTAAAATTACAGACTGATCATGTCTTTGTCAGTGGGCAAACGTACAAAACCAGCAGGGGATCAAATAATTATTTCCTTCACAGTATACTATACTAGCATCTCTCCCTCTCCCTCTCCCTCTCCCTCGCCTCTTTTTCTTTCTTCGCTCTCACTCAGCAGCCCCTCTTCAACAAACACTGTTGGGCAGCCCCTTTACCAAACAGTACCCAACAGTTCCTCAGACACCCCATACACTCATAACACTATCCAACCCCCCTTTCCCACAGGCAACACTATCAAGCAGCCACGCCGATGCCTCCCTCCACAGCTCTACTCAGCAACCCACCAGGGCCAGATTAATCACATGAAGCAGTTGCACCCAGAACCTGGAGTTGTAGGGAACCCTGAGTCCCTATCCTGTAGTAGGCTTACTTGATCTGAAGTAACCTTAGCTGCTCCACTGCTGTCATAACCTGTGTTGCCTGTAAGCTATATATTATTGTGTAGTTCATAGCAAAATCATTTTCTAATCAGAATTGTTGTTTCTTTCGCAGCTGAGTCTGGACCAAGCACAGGCTCTGGCAGAGCAAGTTGAGATGAAAGCCAAGGTGGTACAGTCCGAAATTAAAGCAGTCACATCCCGGCACAAGAAGGCACTCGAAGAGCGGGAGTGTGAGCTGCTCTGGAAGGTTGGTGATGTATATACAATATAATGGCTGCCCTCATCAAAAGTTAATATTCAAACAGGAATATAAAAGAGAACACAGGAATCCAGCCACCATAATTATTTGGCTGTATCTTATTCTAGACACATCTGTTACTATGCTTGTAGCCTTCGATCCAGAGCAGGTAGGGTGACAGTTGTACCCTACTCCTTCTGCCAGCCTATCCTTTGGCCAAAACTTATGTATTTGTATACAATCATATCAAAAGAATAACAGGATAAAACATACACATACATTTAAGAGAAATAAGATGTACTTTTTACTTGATCACTTGGGCCTTTTTCTTGATTTTGTTAAGGGCAGAGTTTAATGTGTCATTTCCTAACATGATCTTCTTGATTATATTTTGTCTTCAGGTTGAAAAGATTCGTCAGGTGAAAGCAAAGTCACTCTACCACCAGGTAGAGAAGCTCCATCAAGCTTTGAACAAGCTGGACAGCACCATCAATGCAGTGCAACAAGTATTAGAGGATGGCTGTTCAATGGATATTTTGATAGCCAGGGATCGTGTCTTGGCCCAGTTGCAAGATGTTAAGAATGCTAGAGGCCTCCTTCAACTTCAGGAGGATGACCGAATAATGTTCACTCCCCCTGACCAAGCATTGTATCTTGCCATCAAATCCATGGGCTTGGTTAGCAGTGGGGCTTTTGCAGCTCTGACAAAAGCTACCGGAGAAGGCTTAAAACGTGCTCTTCAGGGCAAAGTTGCCACATTTACAGTTATTGGATATGACCATGATGGGGAAGCTCGGCTGTCTGGTGGCGACCTTTTAACTGTGCTGGTGATGGGGCCTGATGGGAATCTGTTTGGAGCAGAGGTCACTGACCAACTGAATGGTACCTACTTAGTCAGTTATAGGCCACAGCTTGAAGGAGAACACCTCATCTCAGTGATGGTGTGTAACCAGCATATTGAGAACAGCCCGTTTAAAGTGAATGTGAAATCTGGCCGTTCCTATATAGGGATTGGGCTCCCTGCTCAGTCTTTTGGTGGGGAAGGAGATCAGGATGGCAAACTATGTCGCCCCTGGGGTGTCTGTGTGGACAGGGAAGGGTACGTAATTGTGGCAGACAGGAGCAACAACCGCATTCAAATTTTCAAGCCATGTGGGACCTTCCACCACAAGTTTGGAAGCTTGGGATCGAGACCAGGACAGTTTGATCGGCCAGCAGGTGTGGCCTGTGATAGTTCTCGTAGGATTGTAGTGGCAGATAAGGACAACCATCGTGTGCAAGTTTTTACTTTTGAAGGCCAATTTATTCTGAAGTTCGGTGAGAAAGGGACCAAGAACGGCCAATTTAATTACCCATGGGATGTTGCTATTAATTCAGAGGGAAAGATCCTTGTCTCAGACACTCGTAACCACCGTGTCCAGTTGTTCAGTCCAGATGGGACATTCCTGAATAAGTATGGTTTTGAAGGTGCGCTTTGGAAACACTTTGACTCTCCCCGTGGTGTGGCATTTAGCCAAGATGGATACTTAGTGGTGACTGATTTTAACAACCATAGACTGCTCATTATCAAGCCAGACTGCCAGTCAGCCCATTTCTTGGGTACGGAGGGCACAGGCAATGGACAGTTTCTTCGTCCACAAGGTGTTGCAGTCGATCAGGAGGGGAGAATCATTGTAGCAGATTCCCGAAACCATCGGGTACAGATATTTGAACCAAATGGCAGCTTCCTGTGCAAGTTCGGCACCCAAGGAAGTGGCTTCGGCCAGATGGACCGTCCGTCTGGTATAGCTGTAACACCTGATGGCACAATTGTTGTGGTGGATTTTGGTAACAACCGAATTCTAGCCTTTTAGTCCATTTTCATCATAAACCTGTCTCAGGGAAGTCCTATCAAGAAGTATATAAGAAATGCAACATTACTGAGCACCTACCTCATTTTTTTCTAGCAAATGCATATGCTGTTTTCTGCCAAAACAGAGCCTGTGAAGCATAAAATCAAAATCTACCTCAAAACCTCTTAGAAGGGGGGTTGTATTACCCTGTTTATTTTTTCCCAACCTGCACAATATATTGATATCAACTTACCTTGGACTCGACTTATTAATGCAAAATTGTGTGTTACAGGACTGAATCTGCTAAGAGACTTCCTACAGATCCCATGTAAAGAAGCCAAAATGGGCTATAAACATTAATGGGAAAGCAAAAGAAAAAATGTTTGTTTTTATAAATAGAAGAATTTCTACAATTATTTTTTTTGCAGGTGTTCGCATATATCTGTGCTGCTGCAAACGAGGGCATCTTGCATAATATCAATACCTCAAAACAAAAATACCTCAGTTTTCCATAAAGTGGTGGGTTTTTTTATTACTTTTTATTTTATAGATCACATACCTCAGTAGCTGAAAACAGTTTAGTATTTTCTGTAGTATTTTCGTCTTTTTGACTTTTAAGCATGGTAAGACCTTGCTTTGTGCGTTTGTAAAACTTAACTTTATCTTGTTTATTTTTTTCTTCGATCTTTCTTCGTTTTAAACGTTTGAGTCCGTGCTAGACGTGTATTTTGTTGCCATTGCCGGGGAGTTTTTCATTTTTTGTCTGGAATACCCTGCAGAGCATGATCATTCTATACTGTAAGGCACAGCATCTACAGGTCAAACTTATTTTACATGTGGTGGGATATGATATTGTTCAAATACAGGCACCGGGGAGCTCTCTGAGCTGACCTCGATAAATAAAGGTTTGTAAACTGGTTGCGGGCCTTCTGGGGGTAGTTGTTTAATCTGTGACCCCTGCCTCCTCCCGGTCCACCTTTGTCATTACAGGAAGAGGGCAGATTACAAGAACTGTTTGAAAACCTAATTCCCGTACTATTATGTACACTGCGAAGATCTTAAAGATGCGGAAGAACACATAGTGGTGAGCGCAGTTAAGTGTATTCAGGGTTCACCTATGATGTCTTTATACCCAGTGTAATGTTTTTGGAAATGGAACATATAGACCATATACGGGAGGTATAGTAGTTCCTGCCGTCTAAAGTGCTGTATGAATTATTTTGCCTTAACTCTGGCAAAGGGGAAATTAATTTGTTCATAGTGTTGTGTTTAGAGCTTGGAATGTGGGAACTGTAAAAGAAAAAATACATAAATAATGTAAGCAGCGGCCTTAACTTTAACTCGGAAAAGTTACTTAATTTAACATATAAAAATTAATTTTGTCTTATATGTACTTTTGATGTCATTGCAAAGGCAGTCATGATGTATTTAACCAAAGATAGTTTGTATTTTTTGTTTAAGCCAAACTTTATTAATTGTTCAACCAGCGAAACCATTACAGTTCTGAATCTGCATATTTAAAATAGCGAGATAAAATGTAAATATATCCTTACAATTGTAATTGCCCAGTGTGAGAGTTTGCCATTTTTTATAATTAGTAACAGTTCATCTCTTTAAATTGTTTTGTACCCCAACCCGGCACTTTGAAATCCATGTTTTAGCTGAAATCGCTCCATCAGGTTTATTCTTTTCAGAAATGTAGAATGTTTTTTTTTTCATTTTTTTAATATTGGGTTCATAGAACCCACCATACCTTGGTCCGGCAATTGAAAGCCCGGTTTTCACAATAATGTGGGTTAATAATTGCCCTTAATAAAACTCGTGTCACGGTTGAATAAGCCCTTACAACATGCTTACTGTAGGCTTGACTCTGATGGCTATAGGCTGTACTTTTTCCTCTATTTCTTGGATTCAATATATTGACAATTCTTAAACATTTAAGACTTTGGAAACTTGTCCAACTCCAGCCACTGAGGACCGCAAACAAAACATGGTTTCAGAGTGATATACATTCATCAGTGATGCACAATGTTGTTAATGTGTTGGGTATTTCTATTTTCTATAGTCTGATCAGGCACTTTTTTTTAAAATTATAAATAATTTACAATGATTACAAACATAAAGGTGCAGTCCCACTTGTTTTTGAATGAACACACACATTAAGTGTTTATAGATCTCGATGCACTAAGATAAGAAGTTCGTGCTTCTAGCCAATAGTAACCATTTTGACATTGTTTTTTGAAACTGCATATTAAAGTAATGCTCCATTCCCAAAATGTTCTTTGTGCATGTTGGAGTCCATGATATTTGGAAGCCGATGCCTTTTTTCTTGCCTCTATTGTATATATTGACCGTTTTATTAATTGGATTTAACGAGACTGTGTTTGTTAGTTTCCACCTGCAACAATTTCCACAAGATGAATCCTACGTACTAATCTAAAATGTACTTTCAATGAAACCCAAACAGAGCTGCTTGCTTCCTTTACTGGCCCAGTCTTTACACCTGTGAAGTTGATTTTAAGAACTGCTCACATCTTATATGTTAACCAGTAAAACCAACATTTTGATCAACATTACATTTAGTGTAGTTATGAAGATACAATGTCTTAAAGTAAACATTCATATAATTTTCTCTGGAAATCATTCTTTAAGTGGGGCTGTACCTTTAAACACTTTTGGTGCCTTCTGGAGCCCGCATGGTGAAGCAGATTCAAGTATCTGCTCATGCGTAATATTTCCAAGCTAAGGCCCCTGGGCTTCAGGTTGTCCTTCAGGATCGTTCGCTTTTTTTTTAATTTTGCTTGCTTTATTATAACACAAACCTTTGAATGGGGCCTTTTGATGATTTGGTCTTTTTAATAATTAGTTTCTTTTTTTAATCATTTTTAATTAGCAGATTCCGAGGTGATAAATTTGCTTGCATACCAAAGATTATTTTAACGCACTTGTTTATTCACTTCCTTAAACACCTCCCTTTTCTATTTTTATGGAAACTGCACAGTCAATAATCAGTTATGGAATTGTGGCTTTAATAATTAATATTTTAAACCACAGTTCTTGCAGAGGTTGACGTAAGCCCGTGTTCTCTGTGACGATCTTTTTTTTCCCCAAATGCGCATTTTTGTGGCTGTATCTAATCCCAACCCGATATCTAAGTATATCCTACCCACTGGCATTCTTATTGTAAAGGATTTTTTTCGTTCTGTAAAGACTGCATGAACTCACATTTAAAGTAATTTTTGTTAAATAGTTTTCTTTGACATTTATAGAGATCTAGAGTTTCAATTTAATTTGAAATCAGATTTGAAAATGTAGTGGATTGTGGAAATGTGACGACTTCTATGATTTGTGCTAGATTTAATACCAGAAATGAATATATACCGGGGATGTATTGGAATATATTCATTAACTATTTTTCCTTTCAATTAATATATATATTTAAGAAATACTGCATTCTTGTAGATTTGGCACTTGGGAGCTGGATTGCATGCGGTGCTCTTTGTATGTTATCTACTTACTCAGAAGTAGACTTCTACTTGTTAGAAATTGAGGATATAGACCTATTCCGTGTTGCAAAGCATTACAGCGATAAGTCAGGATTACCAAATCATTGCACAGATGATGTCACAATTGCTTACATTTACTAAAAAGCTTTTGGGTGCAGGGCCAGAATTTTGCTTCTCTATTTTTGTCGGAAATTGGTGGTTTTCTGTGCTGCCTAGGAGAAATATTATTAAGACTGTCGCTGTCGACTCCTTACTGCACTGGCTAGACAACGGTGAAGTGGAATGTGATTTGCTCTCCAATTAATGTGTGCACTTATTGATAAATCCCATATAGATTGGTTATAAGACATTGACCCAGTTGGCCCAGCCAACCTCCTACATATGTGATGGTATTTACTAGCTAAGAAAATAAACAGCTGACAGGTTAGAAGGCAACATAGACAGTCGCTAGCTGCATTCATTTCAGCTCAGGAGATGTTATGATGTGGCCATACCCCTGGTGGCAGCGTCTACATTAACGCAGAATGCTGAGAATTTTCTTGTAAAGACAATATACATACAGCTAAAATGACATGCCGGCCTATCTAATAATAATGTCTGGGAGATGATACACATCTTTCCTTCTTTGTGTTAAGATACTGTTTTTAAGTGTGGAAGGAATCCTTGGTCTTGCCTATTGGATGCTGGTGTAATGACCCCTGGGTTATGGACTTTCTGATCCTTCTACTCGTTTATGGTTAAGATATTCTCCAGTAGTGTGTTTTTGCTACATTTTGCAGGCTTCCATAGCTAATTAATTATTATTATGCATGATCTTTTATAATACAGTAAAAATACTAAAATGGGTTTGGATTTTATAGAAAATATAGTATTTATTGTATAAGCAGAGACATATGTTAGAAGCAGTTGAATAATTTCTCAAAGGTTTAGAATGTGCTACTTGCTATTTCTGCTCTATCAATATAGTCTAGAAAAATGCTGAATGTATACTTTTTTAATGAAGAATTGTGCTTTCATAAATTAATTGTTCTTAGAAATGAAGCCTCTTGGCTGCCCTTGGCTGTAGAGTCTAGAACATCGTACACGATGGTTCCATTCTCCTTTATATTTTAAAAGCTTTGCTTCTGATGTGTATTTAAGGAGGACTATATCTGTCTGCCACCCAGTACAATTGATCAAAATCAACTTTTATTTCAAATAAATTAATTCCATCAGTGTGCTTCTTTTAAAGATCACACGTACATATTAATGCTTGGATCTTTTTTGTTCAGCTTTACCTCTATGGTGCCAAAGTTTAAAGGCATCCTAACTGGTGCCAAAAATGTGTTTCTGTCAGAAAGTAGGGTAGCGTTGGCAAAGAATCGACTTCCACATCTCTTTCAATCTGGGTTAAAAGTATATGAAATATTAAAAAGGGAATTTTTGGATCCTTTTTTTAAAATGCTAGCAGTTGTGTTATCACATGTTAAAATGTAATTTAAGTCAACGATAGAATTATTACCAAAGAGCCCATTTTTAAGAGATTCCGAGTACTGCTGTTCAATGGAAAGGGCAGTAAGGAGTCTCTCTGGTTAAACACGGTAAAACAGGGACCTGTATGTCTACCTCAGAAATTCCACCTTTACATTTTCGAGTGTCAGAGCAACTGAAAAAGGGTTAAATAACCTACCTACCTCTGCTCTTTGGCACCCTTAGTGTTGGAGCATGAATGATACTTTGCCTACATCGCAAGCCTGGAAGAACGTTGACATTTTTAACCTTCTCCAAAGCACAGTACCAAATTCATAATGGTAGAGGAAGATCAAACTTAAAAATATGACATATTTTATTATTTCCTTTTAAACTAACATTTACGTAATTTTATGGTAGAGTGCAGATTCTTTATTGGCAGAGAGACTTTATGAAAATAGACCGTTTTTTAGTTTTGTGTAAATAACCCTCTCTGTCCCATAGGTACTCAGGAAAATTGGTGAAATTGGTAGAGTTCATAGTGTCCACTAGATATATATAAATATATTGACTTTAAGGGTTTTTCAGTATTATATGTTTTTTTACTGCTGGGGTCATTTCTCACTTGGTGGTTATTAATTATTATATCCACTGCAGGCCTTTAGGTCTTTGTCTCTGGAAGAGATTTTTTTTTTTTGATTTTTTTTTTGCATGCATGCATTATGAACGACCTATTAAGAACTAAAATTAGGAGTAATATAATTTCGTCAAAGAACCACAGGGCAATGCCATGTGTGAAGGGATCAATGGGAATATATGACATTGTGATTGTACTTTTTTTTATATTTGTGTAATTTTTTTTTTTGCCATGACAAAATAAATTGCCCATTATGTAATCCACAGTTCAACACGAATTGGCTACATCTGCATTTTCCAAGTAAATGTTATAAATCTGGATACTAATAATAATATTATGGAGCAACAGAACAACAATAGAATTCTGTGCAAGTCATGGTAAAAAAACCCCCCAAAAAAACCCATGAGATGCACATCTCTGGGGGGGGTTAAAAGGGGGATAATGTTGAAATTACGGGTTAAATTTGCTGATTGATAAATCCTATTCATGTTTGTATCAATCAGTACTGAAGTTTCTGTAGCCTGTAGTGCGGTCACTCTAAGGCTGAAGGGGTTAACCGCTAATGGTTCTAAAACTGGGGGGTGGGTGGGGGTCTTGTGTCTGCGTGGTCTTAGACCTCCATAATGATTGTACTTACCTTGCTGCAAACTCAGGTAGAAATCTTTATTATGTCTGCTCTTCCCTTGCAGCCTTCCTCTTATCCTCGCAGCTATGAATCCTGTGATAGTAGTGGGCAACGGGTGGAGGGGATAATGAATGTAAAATATATCTTTCTTGTCTTGTTTGGTGTGGATCATTTCCCTAAAATGTGTTTGTTATGAGTTAACATGTAATTGTCAGAATTCTTGTGGTTTTTGGGGTATAAAATGTTACTTTTTTTTTTAAACCATTTCTTTGTTTGGTGATATTGGATGAAAACCTAATAAGGACAAGCCAAGAAAATTGACAGTTTGTTCTTTTTAATATATATATGTATTTCTGTACTAGATTACTAGCACATTTAATCTTTACAAAGTACTAAAATTATATTTCATTGTTCCTTGGTAATTTATTTGTAACCCCTAAAAATAGGGCACATGGATAATTTGTCTTTATGTGCCTATGTTGTTACAGGCAGAGTGTGACGATCAGGCCTTGGTTACCATGCCTCGTCTCAGATTGAAACATTCTTTCATAGTTTCCCATTGCATTCAGGGCCGGCCCAAGACAAAATGCCGCCTGGGGCGGAGTTTAAAATGCCCCCCCCCATTATCTACCCTTCCTCTCCCTCCGTCCCTGCCGCCCCCCCATTATCTACCCACCTTGTACTTACCTTTCAGCAGTCCTGCCGGCTTGTAATGCTGAGCGCCGGAAATGACGTCATCTTCCAGCGCTCAGCATTACAAGCTGGCACCGAGACCGAACTGGGGGACTTGCCGCAGAGGAGAGAGAGGGGCGCCAAGCGGGTACTGACAACTTGGTAAGCGAAAACCACTCTGCGCCCCTCTCTCTTCCGCTTTAAAAATAAAAAAAGGTCTTGGGGCGGCAAAGTGCCGCCCCTTCAAAAGTGCCGCCTGGAGCAGTTGCCCCACTCGGCTCCATTGTCGGGCCGGCCCCGATTGCATTCATATAATAAATGCTAAATCAAATTGCTGGAAATCTCTGTTGGAAACGTTTACTAAACTCAGAAATGTTTAATGCTTTTCAATTATTTGATTCAGGTTTTATTTAATGATAAAAAAAATTGGATTTTTAGTGTCTCACAAAATACGGTCACAAGGTCTACGACCAGTTTATTTCATATGTAGTAACTCTTGGATCATGAAACCAAATTCTCTTTGGGTTAACATTTGGATCTGTCATGCTCGATCTAGATACATACTATTTTTCTTCACATTAGGCCTTATTCACAGCTGGAATTGAAGTTCTATAAAACAGCATTGCTCATTTACATGTAAATGAGTCCCCCCCACCAGCTTATATCTCTCCAAAAAAAGTGGGGTCGCATTGATTAACCGTTGCCGATATGTTTTGTACCTGGATTGTTCTTCTTGCATCCAATTAAGCTGAAGTGTCACAAGGCAGCGTCTCTTGATGAAAGCGCTTTTAGTTAGTCAATATCACCAGCTGCCTTCTCATTGAATTGTTTTTGTGTTTAGCAAGTGTGGCCAAAAACTGGCTCCCCATCCAGGGATAGACATCTGGTTTTCCAGCTGCTGTGGACTACATTTACCATGATGCCTAGGCAGCCTCTGACTCTTGGGGAGTCCTAGCTCACAACAGCTGTATACACAATACCTGATTTCACACTTTGCTTGTAACAAGAACAGGCTTGTCCCAACTAGAACCAATTGTCTACTTTTGGCCCCATGTCTTGCTTGAATTGTTAAGGAAAACAGAAATATCATAGACCAATATAGAGTTATTTAAACTACTTTCTAACCAGTATCAAATCATCAAAGAAAATCTACATGTTGTACACTCAACCCATTTGTATTTGTGTTATTTGTTTTAATCTCTTCAGTGATGTAGGACCTGCCACTGAGTGGTAATATTCTTGTGATGTCTGCGGGAGCTAACTGCATATTGCAAAGCAATGCACTCCAGATCTCCTGGTGTCACAAGGGTTAGAGTGGCTGAATAGCAATCATGGTGTTTGCACAGAGCTCTCACACTGTATGTAGGAGGACCATGTCTGAAGACATGCTTTTGTTCTATGTTTTGATAGAAGTTTCTGAATGTACTGTTTTTCATGGTCCATAGAGAAGGCTGTTCATTGTAGCAAGGGGATGTCATATCGGCTACTGGCAGCCTTAAAATAGTCATTGTTCCTGTGGACCTTAAAATGTTCCTATGCAGTTTTATTTTTTGTTGGCTCAAATAAATGTTTCGTGTTCAACTAGTCTTGTGTGGTGTCCTATTTTTTTATAAAGCTAAAAATTGGTTATTAACATCTCATTGAATTATGAAGTATTTGCAACACAAATTCTGACCTTTTCCAAGGTAAACTGGTCACAGGAACATCATATATTACCAAATCTATATAACACTGTTGAAACATATATAACCAAATATAGTGAATATTTATATATAGAGTCAAAGGTCTAGAGAGATCCAACGAGATGTAGTTGATCTTTGTTTTTTTGGAACACTAATCAATTTAATAAATACACAGTTGAATCACTGCCTAGCTTGGACAGATGGCGCTGCCTTATACTATCCCCTTTATTTAAGACTTTGAACTTCCCTTATGTTACAAGTCTGGTTTTACCACTTCTAGTTACTCATCACATTGAAGCGTTTGTCAGATTTTTAAGTACAAAAATATCTCAAGTGAGCCTTGTATTCCCACACTATATGACCAAAAGTATGTGGACACCTGATCAACACACCTAAATGAGCTTATTGGACATACCATTCCAAAACAATGTGCATTAATATTGCGTCGGCTCCTCCTTTGCACCGGTAACAGTATCTACTCATCTTGGATTGCTTTCCACAAGATTTTAGAGGGGGTCTGTGGGAATTTGCACCCATTTAGCGAAAACAGTATTTGGTGTTCCAATTCATCCCAAAATGGTTCAATGGAGTTAAGGCAAGGGCTCTTTTTGCAGGCCTCTTGAGTCCCTCCACACCAACCTCGTCAAACTATGATGTCTTTATGGACCTTTCTTTGTGCGCAGTCATGCTGGAGCAGGAAAGGACCTTCCCTTGCTATGAAGCTGGAAGCAAACAATTGTCTAAAATGTCTTTGTATGCTGTAGCATTAACATTACCCTTCACTGGAACTAAGGGGCCTAGCCGAAACCCTGAAAAACAACCCCAGACCAATATCCCTTCTTTATTAAACGTCATGTTGGGTGCTATGCATTCTTTTAAGTAGCGTACTACTGGCATCCGCCAACCCAGGTTTGTACCTCAGATTTCCAGATAATGAAGTGTGATTCTTCACAGGTTTCCACTGCTCCAGAGTCCAGTGAGGGTGTGCTTTATACCACTCCAGCCACTGCCTGACATTGCTCATTGTGCTTTCTGGGTTTTGTGGAGCTGCTTGCCCATGGAAAGCCTTTTCATGAAGTTCCTGATGCACAGTGGTTGCACGGATCTTGCTTCCAGAGGCAGTTTGGAACTCCTTTAAGTCATGCAACAGGTGACAGGCAATTAGTTACATGCTAGGCACTTCAGCACTAGACAGCCCCGCTCTGTGAGTGTGGGTAGCCGCTGTTACTCCTAGGTGCTTCCACTTAATAATCACAATGAACCGTGGCAGATGTAGCAGGGCAGAAATTAGTGGCAAAGGTGGCTTCCTATGACTGCATTATGTTTAAAGTCCCTGAGCCCTTCAGTACAATCCATTCTACTGCCAATGTTTGTCTAGTGAGATGGTTTCCCAATGTGCTTGATTTTATACACCTGAACTCAATAATTAGGAGGGCTATTCATATATTTTGGTCATATAGTGTGTGCGTGTCAAGGCATACAGAGGTGGGAGAACCAGCTATGGATGGGCAGCTGCCCCTTTTCTTTTGCCCTGTCAAAGGTGACTGTGTTCTATATAAATCTGCATGCAATTTCACAAGCACAATCGGGGTCAGGTTTACACTACTAGTGTCCCAGCACACAAGGCATTAACATGAAAAGAAATAAATATAGAAATGCTTTGAAAGTAGGGAGAAAACATAAATTGTGTGGGACTTGATAGGGAAATGAAGGGAAAATAGGTGAAGTGTAATAGAAACACTAACATGGCTATTATCGAGCCCCTCCCCATTTTGAGTACCCAGTGGGAAATCCAGCCCTCGTCACATTACACATACACCGATCAGCCATAACATTATGACCACCTGCCTAATATTTTGCAGGCCCCCTTTTGCCACCAAAACAGCCCTGACCCATCGAAGCATGGATCCTGAGGATGTGCGTTGGTATCCAGCACCAAAATGTTGGGAGCATATCCTTTAAGTCCTGTAAGTTGTGAGGTGGGGTCGCCACGGATTCATTGTGGTGCCATGTGTTCTCCAGGTAAGCGACCCACACGGTCAGACCAGACCACCTTCTTCCATTGCTCCGTGGTCCAGTTCTTATGCTCACCTGTCCATTGTAGGTGATTTCAGCAGTGGACAGGGGTCAGCATGGGCACCCGGACTGGTCTTTGGCTACGCCGCCCCATACGCAACAAACTGGGATGGCATGTTTGTTCCATCAGATTTGACCACACAGGCCAGCCTTGGCCCCCATAACCCTGCCACTGGTTTGCCACGTTTCCTTCCTTGGACCACCTTTGATAGGTACTGACCACTGCAGCAGTGTTATCCTGCTAGCTGCCACGCTTTGGGTATGATTAAGTGGCTGCCCAGCTCTGCCACTTCTGATAAAATACATGAGGGTTGGAATCTAAATTAAGGCAATATCACGAGTGATAATGTTCAGTTTTTGTTACTCACATCTAAATTTTCAGTTCAAACACCCATCAAAGGCAAATTAAATTATTTAAATTGTCCTTAATTTCCCATGACCCCCAGTGATAATATCACGTGTCTTTAGGTGATTTTTTTTTATTTTTTTTTAATAAACCAGGACCCTTTTTCTCTTTCAAACTGTATATACCTTCCCTTCATTACTAGAGTTGAATTTAAAAAAAATAATAAAAAAAAAAATTCCCTATATGCATTTTAATACTAAACACCTTTATACAGGCGATAAACCATAGCTAAGGCAGATGAAAGTGTTTGTTTCCAGCAGTACATTATGTTCCTGAAGCAGGCATCTTTTTTCGCCTTGAGGACTCTTTTTTTTTTTTTTTGGTGGGCCTCTGCCTTTCTTGGAAACGAGTAAAGCCCCGGAGTAGTTTTTGTTCTGTACAGCCTCACAAAGCTTTGCCTCTAGGAGGTGGGAAATGGAGGAACAATTAACATGTTTGCATGTGAATACTCTGCGTTCCTAGGAGAGGATGGCGAGAGGCGGGGAACATAACCATTCAGCTCTTCAGAGTCCAGACTACACAAACCAATAGTGCACTTGCCTCTGTTTAACCCTTCCTGTACCAGATCGGTATGCAATGTGATTAAAATACTTCTGTAAAAAAAAAAAAAAAAATTAAAGAAAAATGAAAACCTGTGGTTTTTTCACTATAGCAGAGCTAGATATTTTTGGGCCCGAGAGCCTAGTGCAGAAAAAAAGCATACATGCGCATGAGCATATACTCACACTCACATATGTGAGGTTGTGCGAGTGACATAATATCCAGGCACTCGACATTAATGGCTGGGACATTTCACAAGGAAGCAGTGAAACGGCATTTGTACGAACAAACCTCGCACTCTCTTTTTTATTTTGGGAGAACTTAAAAAATAAGCTGGTCACTCGGAAACCTGGCCGAGTGCCCGTTGTGCGTGTCATAGGTTAGACTATAGTGTCATGTGCAACTTAGGCACTGATCGAGTTAAAGATGGATCTCGCTGCATGAAACAGACAAAAACATTTTTCTTTGACAGCCCAGAACAAGAATGTGTGTTCTACATATTATTTTAGTTAGTGTCCCTGTAGAGATGGCGCTCTGGAATGAATAGCGCACATATATACCAAGCTCATTAGTATGATATATAATGCATGGGCGAGAAGGCGCAGCTCTCCTCTGCTTTACCGCTCACATGTACATATAAAGTATCTATAAATAAGGCTATTATTTATATTCTAAATTTTCCTATACTACATATTTGTTTTTATTCAGAGATAATGCAATATCCTCACATAAAATCTATTAAAGAGGATATTTGCCTAAAAACAGGAATGCTGTGCAAAGCAGGTAGCCTCATATTAACATTCATTGTGTTAATTACCGTATTGGCTCGAATATGGGGGGGGTGCCGGTGACCGTCCGCACGATGCGTTTTACCTCTGCCCCCAAAACTTACCAGAGCAGACTCCCGGGTGTCTTGTGGGGCCGGCGGGGGACATCTACGCAATACGCGTATACAACTTCCGTTGCCGGCACATCAGCTGAGTGCTGGCAACGGCAGTTGTATACATCTATTGCGTAGATGTTCCCCGCCGGCACCGCAAGACACCCGGGAGTCTGCTCTGGTAAGTCGGGGGGGGGGGGGGGGCAGAGTGTTAGCATATCTTGGGGGGGGGGCAGTGGCAGCATATCTCGGGGGGCAGTGGCAGCATATCTCGGGGGGGGGAGGACAGTGGCAGCATATCTCGGGGGGGGGAGGACAGTGGTGCTTTTTTAAAGAAAAAAACTTTTTTTTAAAAAAAGCACCAAACTTTTAGGGTGCGGCCTATATACGGGGGCGGCCTATATCCGAGCCAATACGGTAATTAAGAAGATTAAGGTTGCCATTTAAGGATGCCTGAGATACATTTACGTAGCGTGAGAATGGAGGAAATGTTACCATATAAAATAACTTATTTATACTGAATATTTACAGATACTAAACATGTACAGATTTACCTGGATACATTACTATTACTTTTAGAACCCCAAATGGGAGAGAAGACAGGTACATCTTGAAGCAGGGCCAGACTAAGAGAATGGGGATAAAGAGGAAGCCCTGGACCTTTAACCCCTTAAGGACAATGGGCAGTCCATAAACCCATTGAAAACAATGCATTTTGAGCCTGTACATATACGGGCTGTCATTAAGGGGTTAAGGCTGGTAGCCGCCCAATGACATAAGTGTGGTTGACAGCTGGGTATGACAGGCCACACATTACATTTTTATGCACGTGTAGCATGTGGCTAGGCATATCCACACCACAGCTACACACTGCATCTCCAGGTCTGCTGCTGCAATAGGATGCTGTTGACTTGAAGGAACTCATTGCATAATTTTTAGGAATCTAAAGGAAGCCTGTGCAAAACGACACTGCCAGAACAAATGTAGTGATAGTTTCCCTACCCCAAACGCTGCATATATTGTTGGCGGTATATAAATAAAAGATGCATGCATAAGCTTCCTTAGAGGAAGTCTTCCCTTAATGGCTATCCATACCTTGTGCCTATTGGCCAGCATGACTGATATCATATTACTCAAAACAGTCTCTGTTGTTCCATCATGGCCTTGCTTCCAATGAGTTTTGGATTATCCTAGGGGACCACAGGTCCAGCATAAAACCCTCCAGAAAAAAACAGGGTGTATTGTAGTTGTCAGGGATGGAGCTGTTCCACTTGTCCCATTTGAGAAGAGGATATAGTTGCAACTAATCTCCAGCACTAGAGAACCAGTGAACCCCCCAGAAGAAAGCTTGTGATGCAGATCCAGATTGGACCTTCTCTGAGGGCACTGAAGGCGGCTAGGGTAATCTTGCATCCACAGCATTAAGAACAAAATGCTCCCTCAGATACCACATTTGATCTTAAACTAGAGGATGGGGTTAGGTGAAAAGTGGGGTAAGAAAAATAATTACTACAAAAGTTCAATGACCGAGGTGGTAGTAGAGGGGAACTGTGGATTAATCCTACTCTTTAAGTTTGTCAATTAAACAGTCTGTAAACAAGCTGAAGGTCAGCAACCTGTTCTTTTCACAGGCTCTGCTGTAGCATCAGGGGGCCTAGAATCTGCTTTCTGCACTTGTGTTCCCTCACAAACATCCAAGCAAAACCAGGTTGTGCTCAAGTTGTAAATGGATGGAACTGTCAAAATAACCCTTTAGAGGAAAAGCAAGTAAAACAAGTCACACCTTTAGAAAGGTCCTTTTGCTTGACAGTGTGCTTTACTCTGTCCATTTGGTTAGAAGACTATCCTGATAATGGCCCGATTGACTGTAGCCAACGGGGGCCATATACTGCAGCATGGGAAAAAAATGTTTCACAGGATCAGATGGTAAGGTTTCATAAGCAAATCTTATGTGTGATTTTGTTTTGTCTTCCTAGATTTTCAGGGCTGCACCATCTCTCCCAGATTCCAAGGATCTTGATGAAGTCTGTAGCAGCAGTGAGAGATGCCAGGTCAGAAGACAAGTCCCAATTCCCAAAGAACTCGAACTTCCTGTAGTTGACCGTAGCATATGAAGCTTTGAAATAAAACTACCTTGTGTCTGCAACATGCAAACTGTGTCTATGAAGAAGCAGCTTCCAGAGTGAAGTGGGGAAGACCAGCTAGAGGGAGAGAGCAGACTAAACCACTCTGATATCAGAGGAAAGTGCAGAATTAAATAAAATAAAAAGGCGGGGTTTTTTTTGCTTCCAGTTAACCTGTTCTAACTAGCCTACTGTTTCTCTCTCTCCTGCTGTTGCTCCCATGAGCCTCTTTGAATTTCCATGGGGGAGGCAAGTGCCCCACCTTCCGGATGCCCATGCTTGGCATCTAGCTTTGCAGTATAAAAGATTGAACTATTTGATATGGTTGCCTGATCATCCATTATAAACTGGACTTTGGGATTCTAAAATCAGTAATAAATTTATTGTATGCATTATACTTTAGAGTCTACTTTTACATTGAAAACAATGCTTAGGAACTAAAGGCATATAAGCTTTCTGCATGCTCCTCTGTAGAAACTCGCTTGTAGAGCTGTTGTTTTTCAACAGGAATTGAGGCCAGTATTGAGAAAAGGTGCTCAGCACCTACATTTGCCTCACACTAGATTGTTGACACTGAACAGGTAGGCCAGCTGACAAAGAAACAATTTCCCTTCCCCCACAAAACTTCTCTGAAGGTCAGTAGTCCCAGCTGTAGTCTTCCAGGAAAAGTTAATTTTTTCAGTATCACCTGACATCAGCCCATGCAATTCAACCAATCACTCCAGATCAAAGCTCCATATCTGTAATAGTTCTCTATGGATAATACCCCAAAGGCTTTCCTTTCCAAAACCCAATGGGCTTCAGAGTGCAGTCTACTGTAGAGCATCACCAACACAAAATCAGCTTACTTACATGAAAGCTGAATTTACATGAATTAGTATCTATCTCTGGGGGTTTACATAGTAAAATTCAATTTCTTTCAACTGATTCTTTACCATGTTGTTGTCAAAGTTCCTACAGAGGCAAACAGAAAAGTAAACAACAACAATCTAGACCCAGATAAGTGAATGTAGAGCCCTTTTAAATTGATACATCAGTGGTGGTTCCCTAACCCCATACCTTTCTTTTAGCAGCTGTAATAGCAGGAGGGGTGTAAAGTGGGTGCCTGAAAGGGAGTCCAATGTTTGCACTAATGACAGTTCTGTAATAATTCATTATTAGGCATGCTCAAAGCATTTGCCTTATTTGTGCAAAACTGGCAGCTTGCCATTATTTGCTTCAGTGGGTATTGATTTCACACAAATAGAATGAGGTTCCAAGACAACCATTTAGGTCCAAAACAGGATGAATACATGGATACGGGGCCTCCTGGACCCTTTTCTTCCATGAAAACCAGCTTTTGACCGTAAAGCTAACCGCATATTGATGTTTGAAAGTATGTGGCAGTAAAAATAAAATATATATTATATATATATATATATATATATATATAATTAGGGTTGCAAACTGTCCTGGATTTAACTTCTAGGCCTGTGGTCATGTTACTGCGCAATGTGCAAGGGAAAATGTGCAGCAGGGCCCTGAAATGCATGTGGAGAGGGGTAGAAGGGGAGAAAAGTGAAACTGAGGTTTGGCTACAGTATAGAGGTGTGGAAGGCTGAAAATCTGCAAAGATAACATGGTGTCATCTATTGAAAGAAAAGGGTGACTGAGACAGCCAGTGAAATTGCTTTCCCCTCTCTGACCTCTCCTTTTGCTCTTTTTTCCTTTCTTACATCACTCCATTTTCTTCACTTTTCTGTCCTGCATCCTCTCTTTTCTCTAGCTCTTCATTCACTCCTTTTTATCTTTTTTTTACCCCCCCTCCTCTCCTTTTTGCATCTCCCTTTCCTTGCCAAAACAAAGATTTCAGCAGCCATGATAAAACCATGACCCCCACACCCATAGTCCCGGATTCAGAGAGGGAAACAGCTCTGCAAAAGGTAGGAACCTTATTATATACAAATCTGTTTTTTCCTGGTTTCTTCTGTTGCCTATTTGTCACATTTAAATATTCCAGATAAACTAATTTTAATATTAAAGTAAATGCAAAGTGCATTTTTTTTTTATCATTTCATTTACTAAAGGTAAAAAGTTTATCGAAACCTATCTCACACCCCTGTGAAAAAGTTGAATTGCCCCCTAAACCTAATAACTGGCTGTGCCACCCTTGGCGACAACTGCAATCAAATGTTTGTTATAACTGGCAGTGGGAATTTTGGCCTATTCTTGGTTTAGTTCAGCCACACTAGAGGGTTTTGAAGCATGAACGCCTTTTTAAGGTCGAACCACAGCATCTCAATTGAATTTAAGTCAAGACTTTGACACTCCAGAACCTTCATTTTGTTTCGCTTGAGCCATTCTAAAGTTGACTTACTTGTGTGCTTCAGATCATTGTCCTGCTGCATAACTCAGTTGAGCTTGAGGTAACAAACTGATGGCAAAATTCATGGTTAGCTCAATTATGGCAACTAGCCCAGGTCCTGAAATACCAAAATAGCCCGAGCCCACACTACCACCAAAGAGTTTGACTGTTGGCACGATGTCTATTGTGGAACGCTATGTTCACTTAACGCCAGATGTAACGGGACCTACGACTTCAAAAAAGGTCCACTTTTGACATCTGTCCACAGATTATTCTTTCAACAGTCTTGGGGGTCATCGAGATGTTTTTGTGGCAAACGTGAGATGAGCCTTTGTGTTCCTTTTTGGGCAGCAGAGGTTTTCTGAATGCAATTCTCCCATGGATGCCATTTTTGCACAGTCTTTCTTAAACACTGACCTTAACTGAGGCAAGAGGCCTGCAGTTCTTTCCATGTTAGTCTTGGTTCTTTTGGGGCCTTCTGGCTAAGTGGTCAATGCGCTCTTGGAGGAATTTTGGTAGGCCGGCCAATCCACTGTTCCACGTTTTCTCCAATTGTAGAAATGGCATTGCAACACTTTTCCGACTGATATATGTCAATTACTTTGTTTCTCATCTGTTCTTGAATTGTATTAAATCGCTACATCATGTGATGCTTTTTGAGACCTTTTAGTCTACTTCATGTTGCCAGACAGGTTCTATTTAATTGATGTTTAAGGCGGGCGATTACATAGCGCCAGATGGGTAGCTTTTTTCCCTTCTCTACATAAAATCATCATTTAAAAACTGCATTTTGTGTTTACTTAGGTTATTGTTGCCTAATATTAAAATTATGAAATATGAAACATTTAAATATGACAAATAGGCAATAGAGAAAACCAGAAAGGGGGAAATACTTTCTCACAGAACTATATGTACAGGGAAAGAACGAAAAAAAAATATGCCTGCTCAAAAATATTAAAGTTAAATCATAGACTAGATGAAGTTACAATCAATTCTGACTTATTTTACAATAAGTGACTGCACATATAAGCATGAAAATATTTATTTCCACAATAATAGTGTTCCCCTAATGTGACCTTAGTGCAGGTCATATGTTCTTTTTATATAAAACTCCAATGTATTTTTATATTTCATTACAGCATTTACAAAAAAAATGGATCAAATTCACGTTTGCTGCTGTTGAATTGAAGGTGTGCAAATGTCAGTCATTACAGGGCCATGGGGCAATATTAGCGCAAAAATTAAAGCCTATGTGCAAACAAGCCCCTGCCGCGTGTTTTCTTGTCTGTTAATTAATCAGTGTACAGAAGACACATGCCCAGCATTAGGGAAAAGTGTGGCTCGGTGATAAGGTTTTAATTCCTTCAAGGAAGACAAAGTCCCCCTTTTGAACAAATGTAAGGAAAAACAAAATAAAAACCTCTCTGTATGCGTAGAAAGTCCGGTGTGCTATTTATTGATTTGTAATTTGACGGATTTTGTGGCTCTTCATCTGACAGTCCTAGGACAAAGCATACATCATTTTCTCTGAACAGTGGTGAAAGCTGGCATCTGAATTGGCTGCATGGGCTGATGGATGGGCTGGAATAATGGTTTCTTTCGGAGATCAGACATCATTTTGATGGACGGCAGAAGCTGATTTCTTTTGATGATCTGCAGGGCCAGCTGGGTGTTTCCTACAATAAAATGAACAAGAATATCGGTTTTAAAACTACCATGAACAAACTAATTTGCTTGGGAATAGGTATTGACAGATGCATTCTTCTACTCAACTACTGCAACAGATCATCTTTAACGCTGCCCAGAAAAAGCCTTTCATGCTTAATTCAATGTTTAAAGGAACAGAAACGCTTAAGTGGACAACGTTGGAATACGTTTACAAAAACAATTGGCTTGCCTAGCAACTACGATAGATAAGTATCATGGTAAACTAACAAGAGGATTTAGACATTTCTTAAAACTACATCTGCTTCGTTGTATCAGAAGCCACTGCAATTTTTTCTACATAACAGTTTGTGTGTGTATGGTTATATGGACACAAGATTAAAGGTACAAACAATCACACCAAGAAATTCAATAAGGCAACACTTTAAAGAATAGTTATTTATAGTTAGTTAATAGTTAGTTATTTATTACCATTAGCTTTGCATAAATAAAATGTTAAAGCCATGTATTCCTGCATATCGCCCTGCGAGTGTCATCCTTCATTTACAGGCATCACATATGGTCCCAGTCATTATCTACCTATTACCCTTTTGAAAACCACTATTAAGGAGTTGAATAGGACTGGGAATAAAAACTAAATTTGTTTTGAATCAATGTGGCTGTGAAAGCCAAAAGGAAAAAGCATAGCCCCCAGATGTCAAAGTTGTTGGGTCATCGGCAAGCAACAGAGGGCTATGTCTTAAATGACATGTTTAGGGCATTCTTAGTCTTGTTTGTTAATCGGTATGTTGGCTGTGAGAAGAACATTTCATCACAATGCTTTTACTATTAAGGCCAAAAATTCTTCTGCAAGAAGAGCCTAGTCGGTCGTGTATAGTTAATGTAGTGAGATTTCTTCAATGCCATCTCACTATTTTGACTATACATTACACAGGGCAGGCCATTCTGGCAGAAAGTACTCTCCCTGGGGTTGGCTCTTTATAATTTGTAGTGTGGATGGTGGGTTGCAAACTTTTAACTCACCTGCAAGATCCTAATTTAGACAATAAACCATAGTAGAAGACAGATCAGAACTTATTCAGGTTTTCCTATGCGCAGCATTCAAAGGGGCACATTGTTCTCTGTCGTCAAAATGACCACATGATGAAAACTGATTTATTCTACAACCTAGCTAAGGCTCCCAGATCACTTCCCAGACAGGGAAGAACTGTCAAGTACCTAAGATTTTGTGGGTACTTAAATGGATCCATTACTCTACAAATGGTGCTTTCTGGTTGTCTAACCACTACAATTGGTTTGGAGACACACACACATACATACATACATACATACATACATATATATATATAAATAATATATAATATATTTATATATATATATAATATATTATATATACATACACACACACACACATTTATATATTTATAACTCTTACACCTCATGAATCTCAGAGGGCACAACCAGCCTAACATCATCATGTTTCCTCCTCCCCTGCAAAACTGTTGCCAGCTTCGAAAGGGGAAGAGCAAAATCCTGATAAACAAAACATGGTATCCTCTTCCCCGTAATGAAAGCCTAGTACGGGTAACACTGTGGCAGCACAAAATGTTTTAGTGTAAACAGGGATATAAAGTAAGAACTTACACTATAGTTGCAAATATTTAACTGCACACAAAAAAGGCTGAAATATAATATACTGCACATGAGATGTAAAACATTTATTCTATGCAGTTTGCTTTATTTTCTTTGCCAGTTTTGTATACAGTTTAATGATTGGGATTTGTTTTTATTTATATTTTTATTCATCTATTAAGTGGTTTGTTCCCCGATTTACTTTACGTAACTGTCAACTAAGAATTTTTATAGCCATAATCATGCATTTATTTAAATGTTGAATTGAAATCTGCATAAAATCCATTAAAAAGTCTATATATACACACAATTACTTTCAAAACTACTCTTGCGTAGCAGGAACGCAGAATTTCTAATACTTTTACCGTCGCAATGCCTGTTCCAGCCGGTGTAGACGTGATCGCACGGCGATAGGGCTGCAACAACTAATCGATAAAATCGATAATAATCGATAATGAAATTCGTTGCCGACGAATTTCATTATCGATTAGTTGAATCGATTATAAAATGAGGGTTTTTTCAGAGCAAACGCTCTGAAAAATACCCCTCATTATATAATCCGTTTAGTCTGACTCACAGCAGCAGCTCCTACTTACCAGCCCCTCCCTGTAATCACTGTGACAACTTGCCCCGCCCCCTTCCTTCTCCCAGAAGGCCAGAACCACATGGCTGTGACACTCATCTAACTGTAAGTATAAAATTAATATTTGGGCTGCTGAAAGTTAGGGTAAGTGGGAGTTAATTTAGGGGCAGTTATGGTTAATGGGGTGTTTAGGGTTAATTTAGGGGAAGTTATGGTTAATGGGGTGTTTAGGGGCAGCTATGGTTAATGGGGTGTTTAGGGTTAATTTAGGAGCAGCTGTGGTTAATGGGGTGTTTGGGGTTAATTTGAGGCAGTTGTGGTTAATGGTATGTTTAAGGTTAATTTAGGGGCTGTTGTGGTTGACAGGGTCTTTAGGGTTAATTTAGGGGATGCTGTGGTTAATGGGGTGTTTAGGGTTAATTTAGGGGCAGTTATGGTTAATGGGGTGTTTAGGGTTAATTTAGGGGCAGTTATGGTTAATGGGGTGTTTAGGGTTAATTTAGGGTAGTTGTTTTGATGGGGTATTTAGAGTTAATTTAGGGGTAGTTATGGTTAATGGGGTGTTTAGGGTTAATTTAATGATGAGGACTGAGGGTTAATTTGATTAATTTAATAAAGTTAACTTAAGGTGCAGTTAGAGATAAAGGGGGGCCAAACTAAGGGGAATCTAAATCCTGGGGCAGTGAAGATTAACCCAGTACTTATTTAAAAAAGTATGATGTCAGTGTGATGTGAACGGGTCTGTGACTCTATGAGGGCACCATGAGATATCTGGGGGGTATAAGGCATATCAGGGGAGGACGGAGAGACATATCCGGGGGTATAAGGCATATACGGTATATAAGGCATATGTGGGGAGGGCAGTGTGGCATGTCTGGGGAGGACGGAGTGGTGTATCAGGGTGTATAAGGCATATCTGGGGCCACAGTGGCATATCTGGGGGTAGACTGGAGTGGCATATGTGGGGAGGGCAGCGTGGCATGTCTGGGAGGTAGTGTGGCATGTCTGGGGAGGATGGAGTGGTGTATCAGGGGGTATAAGGCGTATCAGGCACAGTGGCATATGTGGGGGTGGAGTGGCATATGTGGGAGGCAGCGTGCAGTGGCATATGTGGGATGCAGCGTGGAATGGCATATGTGGGAGGCAGTGTGGAGTGGCATATGTGGGAGGCAGCGTGGAATGGTATATGTGGGAGGCAGCGTGGAATGGTATATGTGGGAGGCAGCGTAGCATATGTGGGAGGCAGAGTGGAGTGGTATATGTGGGAGGCAGCGTGGAGTGGCACATGTGGGAGGCAGCGTGGCATATGTGGGAGGCAGCATGGCATATGTGGGAGGCAGCGTGGAGTGGCATATGTGGGAGGCAGCGTGGAGTGGCATATGTGGGAGGCAGCGTGGCGTGGCATATGTGGGAGGCAGCGTGGAGTGGTATATGTGGGAGGCAGCGTGGAGTGGTATATGTGGGGGGCAGCGTGGAGTGGAATATGTGGGAGGCAGCGTGGAGTGGCATATGTGGGAGGCAGCGTGGAGTGGCATATGTGGGAGGCAGCGTGGCAAGCCTGGGCTCAAACGTGCATAAATTGGGGGGGGCTGGTTGGGAAATAAAGACAAGAAATGTATTTTATCAAAGTTTTTTTTTATTCTGATGTTTGTATTTAACAATTTGTTTATTAAATTATTTTAAATAAATGAAAAATTTACATTCATTTTTTTATCCGATTAATCGATTAATCGAAAAAATAATCGGCCAACTAATCGATTATGAAAATAATCGTTAGTTGCAGCCCTACACGGCGATGCCATTTGTCATGAAAGAATAACCACAATGGCGCATTTGTGAAATTGATTTTGGTGAATGGAAAATGTACTTTGCTGTGGAAGCAGAATGAATAAAGTGTGGCACCAAACTAACCCTCAAGGGACGATAGATATGAAGCAACCTGGATATTCACTTGAATGATGTTCAATTCATAAAAAAAAAAATGTACATTATATGGATTCCTTATGTTGTAACCTCCAGCATGCTCCTTTCACACAGACACGACTAATATATATAGAGAAGGCTGGATTAAGTAGGTTCTAGTGGATTAATGGACTAGAAATATTATTTTAGGATTTAATCTTTTCACTGACACTTTGGTGCAATGCAGGCCCATCTGGAAGGGAAACGGCCAAGGGAAGCCAAGTATTATGTAGTTTATCAATGAGGATTAAACATTAATGTATAGGATTGTCTTAGTCTGTCAATTCTAGTCTTGTTATATACGCTGAATATAATGTATGTATTGTAAGAACTGCGTAATTTGTGGGCACTATAAAAACAGATAGTATTATTATAAATGGTTAATATAGTGCCATACAGCGCCGTACAATGGGTATACAGGACATGACAAGTAGTATATAACAATTTACCTACAAAAGCAACAGGTGGGGAGAGCCCTGCTCATATAAACTTACAATCTAGAGGATGTATTACACAAGAGGTAAAAGTGTTGTTAGGGATGGACCAGTCAACCTGGTGTAAGCATTGCAGAAGAGGGACGAGGAAAGGTGAGGTGAATGAATATGGGAGGTAGAGCATTAACACGTAAATTCATAGGCGTCATTTTGAGGGTGGGTTTTGAAAGATTTTTTGAAAGACCGAAGGCAGGGGCAAACAACGTTATAATAAGATAATACATATTAGATATATAAGGTAATAACGATGTAGGGTAGTCACTGGCAGTCAAAAGTTATAAGAACACACCGATTGGTTACTCTAAGAGAAAGAACGGGTTTGAATATCTAAACACTGAGTGCATTTTTTCTCGTCAGACACGTGTACACGTCATGAACATTATCTAAATGAGAACCCCCATTTATTTTGTAACTTGTACAAATTTAAAAATACATAAAAATATCAGGGGAGGACTGGCACCCTCTGGTCTGAGGGAAAGGTAAAGGCAAGTAGCCCAATCATCGCCTTGCCAAGAACAAGCAAATATAATGAGCGGTATCGATAAAGAGTTACAAGTCTTTTGACACGGAAAGTTAGAGAACTACAAGATTAAAAAGAATTACCATTTTGAAGCTCGAGGTACACTGCCAGTAGAATTGCCTCTGGAGGAACTTCTTTAGGATGGATCATGGATGCAGCCTTGGAAAGGAAAGGAGACACCATGTAATAAAACCAGAATCCATTATATAAATTCAAGAAGTGCTTCCCTGACATCACCAAAACTGCTACGGAAAGACGATCCCCTGGTGAAAAGTATCTTTAATTTTCAGAGGGGCTCCAGTAGTATCTAATTGCTACAATCACACCCCCTAAACGCAACACGGCAGACGCCGTCTGAACATTATATTCCCCTGTCTGCCGCTAAGCCCATTACGCAATGAGAAGTCGACTTGGCTGTAAAGATGAAAATAGCGCATCTCTAGAGGATAGTGGCTTAGATATAAAAAGAATGTAAGATATGAAGCAAATCTAAACTACAAATATAACACACATTATCAACGATGACTGTTTTTGAACGTCACTTAATTCTCCTGATATGTCCAAATACACTTTGACACTTCAAAGCAAGAGTTAGACTAGGAAATGTAAGACGGACATACTTTTGGTTTAATTAACACATTCCAAAAACATTATATGTGTTACCATTTTTCACAATACTTCAGTATGAAAACGGTAACTAGTCTAATGAAAAATGCTTATATGATGTATATGATATATAATATATTACCTTGGCAATTTGAATGACAGGCAGAATGGTTTTAATATCACCTGCTTCTTGTTTCTCTGTCTTTCACATCATAAAACTTTCTACACATCTCTAAGTGATGTCATCAACACGCAGAGACACACACGGCTTTCATGATCTTGATTCATTGGATTTTAGATCAAAATATGCACTTTTACCAATTTGGCAAACAGATTTGTTATGCATAAGAGGCTAATACAAAGACAGATTCATTGGTCATGGCACCAAAAATTTCACCTGCAGAAGCTAGTCACAAAATCTAGGAGTTACCATGCTGCTACTACAAGGGTCACGTGACCCATCTGACCTTATGCCGCTCGGCAGCACATACTAAGGAAAAACTAGTTCTGTATAGAGCCAGTGGCACACACGCTTTTGCGCACTCAGTCCCCTAAAGTAAAGGATTATATACTGCTTACTTAGAGGTCATGAAATCGCCTTACCTGATGAAGGCACTTTCGCGCTTTGTCATATTCACTGCGCAAGCAGTAGGCGCTTCCGAGATTAAACAGCATCATTGTTCGTGCAATAGTGACAGAACTTGGGTAACTTTGTGGCATCTGCTTTCCCACTGAAACATAAAAGACAGGATCTTTTTCATGAAATCATCCAAAAAATGATATAGCATTCATACATCCTCCACCCAGTGTTTTAGAGAATATTCTGAACGTTGACACCAATCAGCATAAAATTGATGTGACCTTGCCAACTGCCCAAGAGCTTGACTCATGCTTATCGACCCTTACGACCCATGGCACCCCCCCCCCCAAAAAAAAAAACACTTACCAGATTCCATTGGTTCACTTTCTCCCTTATCAGACCCTGTGGAAATAAAGTTAGGGGAGTTGAGAGAAATACATTAGTTGGCAAGTAAAACGCATTGACAAACGAGCATGACATTTTGTCATCTAGATGTGTAGTATAGGCAGAGGGATGCTAATGTACTGTTTGAATAACATCCAATTTTACATTACATTTATATAGCGCCAGCAGATTCCGTAGTGGAAAAATAAACAAAATCATAAACAATAACAAACTGGTACGAAAGGAGAAGAGGGCCCTGCTCTTGAGAGCTTACTAGATCTAGTTGGTTGAGGAGGAAGTGAAACAGTTGAAGATGAGTTGGCCGAGTCGGGATAAGCTGTTGAGGTTTGTTGTTCAGACAGCTTAAACAAAATGTTGGCTGAGAGTTATGAGGAAAGGTTGTATGCTTCTAGAAAGAGGTGGGTTTTCAGAGAGCTTTTGCATACGAGGGAGAAAATCTGACAGAATGGGAAAAGGGATTCCAGAGAAGGGGTACCACAGCATGGGTGAAATCCTGGAAGTGGGAAAAGGTAATGATGGTAGAAGAGAGACAAAGGTCATGAGAACAATGAGGAGGGCGACTAGAGGTATATTTGGATAGGAGGGCAGAGATAGGGGGGTGCAATGTTGTTGAGGGCTCTGTAGGTCAGGGTATGGGGAGCCAATGAAGCGATCGGCACAGAAGAGCCGCAGATGAGGAACGGTAACAGAGAAAGATTAGCCTAGCTGCAAAGTTCAGAACGGATTGGATCGGTGAAAGGCAGGGGATGGGGAAACCAGTTAGTAGGCAGCTGCAATAATTCAGGGGGGGATATCAAAAGGGAGTCGATTAGTATTTTGGTTGTTTCTTGCTGCGAGGAATGGGCAGATTCGGTAGATAATTTTCAGGTGAAGGCAGCAGAATTTGGTGAGATACTGTATGTGAGGGATGAAGGAGAGAACAGAGCCATGTGTGAAAAGCAAGGCAGCGAACTTGGTCTGTCGGCTGGAGTTGTCAACAGTAAGAGATGTGCTGGGAATTGTTGACAGAGCAGATGGAGGGATTACCATAAACTCAGTCTTAAAAATGTTTAGGTAATGGGGCGACATCATGCAAATCCTGAAAGACAGTCCATGAGGCATGTTAGAAGGGAAGGTGAAATGTTGAAAGAGGAGATATGGATTAGGGTGTCATCTGTGTATAGGTGATATTGGAAACCAAAGGAAAATATGAGTTGTCCATGTGAAGTGTAGATTGAGTAGAGTCCCAAGAACCGATCCCTGAGGAACACCAATAGATAGCGCTAGGTAAGAGGAACCAGTGAAGGAGGAGACACTAAAAGGTACGGTCGAGTAGGATATGAACCAGGAAAAAGCTGTGTCACGGATGCCATGAGCATGAAGGGATTGTAGAAGGAGCGGGTGGTCAACTGTGTCAAAGGCTGCAGAGTGGTCCAAAAGTGCAAGCCTTTTGTTTTAGTGATTTTAGCGGTTAATTTCCCAATAATTAGGCGAATAGAAGGAAAATATCTCTCAAAAATGTTACGGTGTTGCTTTTCAAGCATTTCGGAAGTACCGTATTGGCTCGAATATAGGCCGCACTTTTTCCCCCCACTTTAAGTCTTAAAAGTGGGGGTGCGGCCTATATTCGGGGTCTAGCAACCGACGCTCGGGACATGCAGTTCCGGGCGCCGGGCAGGCAGCAGGGTTAGGATACAGATGCCCTGCAGGGGTGCAGGGGACCCGTATCCTACTCTCGGATACGCTCAGACAGCCTCCTCTGCCAGCACTTTCCACAGGGGGAGTGCCGGCACGGGAGGTTGTCTAAGCGCATTGCGCAGACGTTCACCGGCTGCAGTGATGCGCGTGTAAATAACCTCCGCTGCCGGCACGTCTGCACGATGTGCTTTAACAATCTCCCTTGCTGGGAACTCCCACGGCAAGGGAGAGTGTTAAAGCACATCGTGCAGACGTGCAGGCAGCGGAGGTCGTTTACGCTCGCATCGCCGCAGCCGGTGAACGTCCGCACGATGCGTTTTACCTCTGCCCCCAAGACTTACCAGAGCAGACTCCCGGATGTCTTGCGGGGCCGGCGGGGGACATCTACGCAATACAACTTCCGGTGCCGGCACATCCGCTGAGTGCCGGCACCGGAAGTTGTATTGCGTAGATGTCCCCCGCCGGCCCCGCAAGACACCCGGGAGTCTGCTCTGGTAAGTGTGTGGGGGGGGGGGGCAGTGGGGACAGTGGCAGCATATCTCGGGGTGGGGAGGAGGACAGTGGCAGCATATCTCGGGGGGGGGTGCAGAGTGGCAGCATATCTATTAAAAAAACTTTTCTTTAAAAAAAAGCACCAAACTTTTAGGGTGCGGCCTATATTCGGGTGCGGCCTATATCCAAGCCAATATGGTAATTTATGTAAATATACCCATTATAAACCAAGGATGTACCAGCTGCGGTTTAAGGCATTTGGTCCTTACTAATAATAAAACATTCTCTGAGTCTCACATTAACAAATACAGAACAGGGTGAACATTGCTCCATCACTGTCAATGAAGAAGCTGCAGGTCACATGTCTAAATATAGCAGGTCTGTAGCTAATGTAATTGGGCCCAATTATAGGCAATGAAATCATGAATAATCACCAAAGCGCTACTTAGAAATAAAAATACATTTTATAAAAAATAAAAATGAAAACTTTTTTTGTCAAGAAATCTGGGGATGTGAGCTAGGGTGACGTTTCACATGTTGCTGAGCAGCGCAGGAACAGTCCTCATCCCCTGCAGTATGTGGGATGTATAACTGAGAAATGGATTCCCTTATGTGACAAATCTGATTGTTCTGGTCACCACTTCAAACTGGTTGAGTATGGAGAAGTGTAGTACACACTAATGTCATCTGGAGGTCAGTCATACTGACTGAGGGGATCAGGTTCCTTCCATGTCAGTTGTATCCTGACACACACTACTAAAGGAAAATATACACAGTATAAAGAAAAAAGTGTACTTCTCACACTTTAACACTGTTCTCCCTGGTGTGGAAGGTAGACAATGCCTACTACCCCACTCACATCTCAAACCTACCTTCAACAGTGTGAGTCAGATTAAAGGTTCATTAATAAGCTGGCTGTTTATTTTACAATGGATAATACTAAAATAATGTTGATTCATGTATATGTTTAGCTCACATATGTTCATCTGGGATATGCATATGGGAATTAAAGAATTTCTCTTTTCTAACAATTGAGGACAAAATGTTGATACAGACGCCCAAGATGCCTGGGAGCAAAACATTTGTCGGATTCCTTTTTGTTTTCAACAGTTTGGGTAGGTACAAAAGTGTTTCATTTTGGAGGTGGATCTCCTATGTACCAGCTCTCCAAATAGCACAGAATCTACATAGGGCAGACAAAGTACTAATATAGGGAAGAAGACAGGTTTGGGAGCTTTGAAATCATTTTGCCTTTCGTGAGCAACCTCCACTGTAGTCATTTGATGTGTGATTGCATATTGTCACTGGAGGAGCAGCCCTTTTAGATAGTTTTCACTCCTTCTCTGTGGCCACATTGTGAAGACACAATGTAAAGAAAATGTTTATGCTTTACATTAACATATGGTCCCATACAATTGTCACAAGACCCTTTAAGGCACAGTAAATCCTACAACAAATATATAGCAAGAAACAGAATTTTTTGCTTCACAGCTCAAAATAAGGAGCCATAGATTGAGGTATGACTAATGGATGGTTTCAGTGAGAAAAAATATTTTTTTTAACCTTGCTCCTGTTCATTTACGGAAACCCCAAGGGACACATCTGTGACATTTTCGGGGTTCAAGTGGGTGATGGCATCAGAGATCCTGTCCAGGGAGATCAGAGCTTCAGCAGCATACAAGTGACCCAGGAACCTGAAACGGGCAAATAAAATCAGCTAACAGTCATGTTTGTTAATTAACATATCAAAACAACATGCGAGCAGTAGTGCTCAAAAATAGCGGTTTAACACGTCCCATTCCTTTTATATTAGAAGAGACATCTCAGACCTGCTATGCAGTGAGGCAATGTAGTGACCTTTAACTCTGTGTCACAGAGGTCAAATATCTCCCATTTCCACTGCATATTTAACATTCCAACCCTTCGTAGAAACCAGTGACATCAGAAAGAGATTTCACCGTGTTGAGTTCTTATAAATTATTTTTTTCCATACTGCCTATTTAAGAAGCACAATACTGCATGAGTGCATTTCTTATTATACATTTTGTCTAATTGATAAGTAAAAGCATAACAAGTGAATTCTACAAATTACAGGATCACACAAACAAAAATATAAATTATGGAGTGGATTTTCCCCCAAACATATCTAGCTGCTTAATAAAAATATTGGAAACCCCAAATTAGAACATGTAGCTATCCCAGGAAAAAACGTCTGACAAACAAGCTCACTTCAGAAAGACTACGCAGGAGGTCTTGGCTTACTTGAAAAGCATTTTTGGAATGTCTGATCTACTTTTCCTCCTCCCCCCCCCCTACTCATCATGACCAATTTCGAGTCTGACAACACTGGAGGGGCCCAGTCTGGCTTCCAAGACTCCCAAAAAAACAAAACCATGGACATTCTTAAAAAGTTTGGGAACATCTCCCAAATGATCACAGAGTGAAGCCCTTATTGAATTGAGACATACCAAAGAAGCCAGGGTTCACCGACCAGATGGCGTTTCGCAAAGGACTTTTTAATTTTATTTATTTTTTGGGTTACTTCTGGCAATTCTGAGTTTGCTTATATATATATATATATATATATATATATATATATATATATATATATATATATATATATATATATATATATTAGTAAATTCAGTACAAAATGAAACCAGGTTTCAGCATTTTCCTGGGACCCATTAATGCACACGAGGGTTTGTATGCTCATTCTTTAGAGAAACAAAATTATTCTGCAACAAAGCTGTCACTGTGGAACATAGTCATAAAACTGAAGTGAGGAAATTACCAGTTCTGGTTCAGTGGATCACACTCAGGGGTCACTTCATTGGCTGGACCGTGACCTCCTTAAATCTTAACTCTTTCCCAAAGATTTCCTAGAAGCACTGAACACTATGTTGCACCAAGAATTACCCTTAAATAACATCACATTTAATAGAAGAAAAAAAAAAAAAATATATATATATATATATCTATATATCAGCTGTTTGTTCCTCATTTTTATTAAGTGTTCTATGTGAACTATAAAAACAGCCTTAAGACCTCCACTCTATAGATCTCAATTCAGCAGTACTAGAAATGTTTTTGAAGTTGCATTTAGTTACAAAAGTGTTAAGTCCAGCTTAATAAGTGAAACATGAAAGATGATGACTGTTTGACCCTACGTGCCAATCAGAAAGACCAAGACAACTATGCACTGAGAGTTGGCCCAACAAACACTCCAAAGTG
Organism: Sceloporus occidentalis; assembly: GCA_023333645.1. Lineage (NCBI taxonomy): Eukaryota > Metazoa > Chordata > Lepidosauria > Squamata > Phrynosomatidae > Sceloporus > Sceloporus occidentalis. Next base: position 5,981,396 of record JALMGF010000023.1, read on the forward strand.
AACCCTTTAATATCAGACAATTCATTAAGGGGTGTGAAATACCAGCTTGCCGCTTCTCACGTGGGAAGCTTGCCGTTGTCCCTTACCATGCAAGTTTCAATTGTACTACAGTTCTGCTCTGCAGAGCAAAAAGGCTCCAACAATATTAAAATCTAAGGTATCTTAGCTTGTTAAATATTTGCAAATATGTCAACAACTTGAGTCAGCATTTATGTCTGGAACACAGTTGAAGATCAGCCGGCTATATTTGCATTAATGATATTTTCTAATATAACTTCAATAATATCCTATTTGTTGAAAATGTTATATACTGATAAATAGAACACTTACTTTAGGGATCCCGACAATCGAGGTTGCTGAAGAAGCTTATCTGCGTGGCTCAAAGCCATGAGGTTATCGCCTAAAGCCAGAGCAACGTAGGCACTGCAGGCGAGGACAGAACACCTGTAAAGAGGAAAACAAAAATAAAGTCAGCATACTATATGCTAACTTGGAAAGTATAAATCCAAAACAAACGTATGCATTACATTTCACCGGACAGCATTCAAGCATTATTAGACCGCAAACAGCTGTGACAATAGAGAGGGTACTACTTGTTTTATTAAATTTGTATGCATTTGATGGCTGAGCGGTCCCTTTGCAGATGCACGTTGATACCCCAATGTGCATTTGCCTTCTTTGTTCACCAGCCCCCAAGCTCCTTGCCTTGCAGGAGATGCCTTCGGTGTACTCGCTCAGCACCAAAAGACATCAATAAGGCAACGCAGCTGTAATATGCTATTATAATAAGTTCACACGAGGGCTGGAGCGTACCTTTAAGTTTTTAACCCTTGCATTGACTATTAAAGAAAAAAAAAGAGAGTCGTCTCACGGAAAAGATTAGTACTATTATCTAATGTTGCTGCCCCTTTACTAACCACATTATCGGTAAAAGTTGTTTTTCACATTTCAATAAATAATTTAAACTGTTTGATTTATAACATTATTCATCGCACACACACCACACACAGTAAAAGCTCAGTCATGCTTTGTTTCAGTTGACAAACACTTCCCATTGAAACAAGACTTCACGTCGATAGATCCCCTTCTTGCGTTATCACCATCACTATTAAGAATGTACAATTTCTACACTGTAATTTTCCACCGATAAAGCTCTGTATTTGGCTTGTGTTGACACCTCATAAATAAATAGTTCTGTTAGCACATGGTCTTAATTTAAAACTGAAGAGAGAGGGGAAAAAAAAAAAAAAGAAATAAGCGCATTACGCTTGGGCCCATGGTGATAAGACTTGAGATTTACCATGTCCTTTTCCCGGATCACAGAGGAAAGGGGGGAAAAAAATCCCTGGCAGGAAATCCAAGCTACGCGTTCACTTCTTCAAAGAAGTCCCCAACAGGATGTAAGCACATTAAAGTTAATCTGCTGCGCTGGACTCTACACACGCGGCCTGTGCATTTCACGGACGCGGTCCTAATTGCAAGGCTACAATTACATTTAAGGAGGTGGCTGTGTATATACATTTTATTTACAATTTAGTAATCTTTCCTGAAGTCCGTCTATGTTGAGCAGCGTTAAGGAAAATCACTAAAAGTCATCAACTTCTGCACACTCTCATACGGGTCTGCCAGTGCGACTTTTTACATGCTTTAACATACATATAAACAGAAATGTATTACTATATAAATGGTTACAGTCGCTTCCTCTCGTAGCCAAAGTAGAGGGGGCTCAATTTTGCCCCAAACCTAGGTAGGAGGTAGATGCTCTGATATTTCGGCATGCTCAATAGGAGATTATGCCATTTTATTTCAAAATATAAGGGTTACAACCTTAACTAACTTAGTACAAAGTTGGTCATCGGAAAGTCATGCTAGCTATCTTTTGGTACAGTAGTGTTGCATCGGAATGAGCGCTATGCTCCTGCACAGGTAACTTGTCCAACTCTCATAAAGTTTACACTTTTTAGCTTTATCTGCAAACCACAACAAGCAACACTTTCTAAAGTAGGGTCTTCACCATCAATAGTTACGTTAGATGTGTATTTAATTGAATATAGGGCTCAAGGTACTTTAAGCAACACCTGCCCCCCCCCCCCAAAGGGCCATATGCAGAGGCTTGGGTTACGGTAGGAAGACCAGAGGCTGCTTAAAGCACCTTTAATGACATGGCTCATACATTCAAGTACAGGATGTAAGTTTGGTTTGAAACATAAGCCTTGGAGGTGGTCTGTAGGAAGCCGAGTTGGGGGGGTCATGTTTGCAGGAGCTCATGTGGAGTTGGCCAGGGAGTCGTGAGAACACTGAATGGTAGGTGGGCTGTTACAGCTACAACCTTCTGGCAACTGTCAAGCCCACTCTTGGTCCAGCATTAAGTCATGTATTTCATGGCAGGGCCTGGGGTGTCTTTATTTCTCTATTCCGGAAGGCACGCACTTTAATTATGCACCAAACGGGCCGCGAAGCCCTTCGTGCAAGTGCTGCTGCGTCCCTTCCCAGATGTCAAATCAAATCTGAACACACACAAAAGCTTTTAATAATGGGACAAGTTCATTCCAGTTCTGCGCTGAGCTTGGGGGGGGGGGGGGGGGAAGAAGGCAGCAAAGTGAATCCACATGCAGTAGTAATATTGATAGTTTTATCTGTGTGGCTTAACTGCCCCCCATTAAATCTACGCCACTGGCACATAAAAAAATAGCAAACGCAAAAAAAAAAAATTCGCAGTCTACTGTGAGTGATTTTAGTACCGGTCGCTTTACAATTTGAATGCTATTGACGTAAACTATATTTTTCTCTAGTATAATACAGTGTTGTAGGGTTCCCTATTAAACAAGATAGACTATATAGATGTTACCGGTCGCGCCTCTAATGGTTTTGTCTCCTCATTTTATCACGCAGTCCTGCATTCTTCCGCATCAAAATGTGCAGTTCAGATTATTAAATGTTATTACAAAACAAACACTGGAAATCCTGCTTTCAAATAACTTTTTCTTATAAGTGAGAGCGAAAGGTCAGTGAATACGGCCTGAATGCCGGCAGTGTAATGCATATTTAATTGTATTTAAAGCTCCGTGTTCACAAAATCACTTCATGTTTAACAGCTGTTACATGTTTAAGCAGCAAGTTTCTAGACAGCTATGAATGAGTTTGTACAGAATGAAAAAGCCAAGTGGAATAGAAACGAATTACGGAGTTGTTAACGGATGCGTAAAATATTAAACTTTTTTTTGTATAAATCATACAAGGCAATGTTTTTCCTCTCCTCGGAAATCCTTTGTAAGACGCGTTTATTCTAAACTTATTTAAGATCTATTCGCTGTTCAGGATGCAGAAAACCATTACCAATGGATTATTTTTTTGTCCTCACGTTATAGATTTAAGACCGGGAACATTTGGCTGGCATCCGTGCTCCTTGGACCACACAGATCTAAACAAAACCCTTTCACAAAGAGAACGCGCCACGTGTCAGAGAGAGACTGCCGTTAATTTTCTGTAACAGTGTTTTGTGAGATGAAATGTCAGATCAGCTAAGTGTTTGCCTAACCACGTTAGACAGATTTCTGGAGCAGAAGAACCTCTGGCAGAGGCAAGATTCACAAACTGCCCAATTCTTAAACTTACTGCCTACTGAGCGAGGAGTCCCTGCCACACCAACACACAGATAAGGAGCCCTTCTCCTATTCCTATGAAAAGTTCAATTGAAAGAACGTTCACATCTGAGATATAACAGGACTCAATCATGTCCTGAAAACCATCTATTACTTGACTTTATCCAGTATTGCATCTTGCAAGTTGTTCGGATTTATATTTTAAAACCGACATCACATCTCCATATAAGGCATTGCTAGATCATTTCATGCAAATACACTCAATTCCTATGTAACGTTACTCTTGCGGCAATGTTAGGTCACAGTAAAATTGGATATGGCAGCTCTCAAAGAAAATAAAAACACAGGTAAACACATTTGTATTGTATATATGTAGTTGCAAGAGTTGGGATTTGGGATAATCTTAAAATTGTCAGCTACTCTATGAATTTAGAACCAAACTTGGAAACTCGTACAAAGTTGCTGGGAGAACCTGTGTGGCTTTTCTTTCAGACAATAAATCAGACATTCATTGTGAATACTTTTTAACAATCTGTATAAACAGGAAACCTAAGTGGTGCCAACAAGGTCTCGGTGTATGCGTCATCTAAGAAATTCTGTTAATGTCTAAATGCAACACCATGATTAGCTGAAAGCAAACCCCCAAAACTTTGAAGGACTTGGGTTTCTTATCAGATCATTTTGCTGTAGCACACCGTTGTCTGTGGCCGATCATCTCCTTTAAAAACTACTAAAAAAGCGATATTGAGACAGGATTAAATAATAGATTTTATTGCTTTAAGTTTGAAAAAAAGTATTTTCCAGTGTATACTACACTAACAAAATATCAAGGTCTCTTATTCTTGTTATAATGGGCAAGAGTGTCATGTGACTTCTGAACTACTAGGTGTCCCTAGGAATCCTCCATAATCTAGAGTGTGTTGCCTATGCATGAATGGCATCAGGCTTCGCATTTCAAGTGGCTTACTGAGAGCGATGATGATACGGTGATGAATTTCGTTTCTTTAAACACATTAACACAGGAGCAGAAAAAAACTGGATTTAACACACCATGCTATATTTTTTTTTAAATTGGGCTTACCAGAGGCAAAAGAAATAAAATGAAAATGTTATAATATTCAAAATGTTATCAACTAAAATATTAAGATACCCTCAAAGTCTTTAATTAGCTATTTGATGTTAATCGTATAGTTATATTGCTTATTTTGAGTTTAATTCCAAAAACAGGTCAGACACTGAGCATTCCCCTGAAATGCCCCCTACTGGGACTGGGCGTTTAGAAAGGGTTCAAGATCAAGATAAGAGGAGACACTACTTTAAACCCAGCTATAAAGGATTGTATAACTATATAAATGGAGTGTTTATTGCATGTAAAGCTAGCTCCTGAATCAAAGCCATGCATGCGGAAACATAATTGGGGAAAAGGGCTGTCATTGAAAATTTATTAAGGGTTGAAGGAGGAGGAAAGACAAAGAACCAAAGCACAACCCTTTAAAGATGCAAATAAGTATCAAATCCAGCTGGGGGGTGAAGAATATCTCCGGAAGTGTCTCAAGGAACAGGGCCGGGAGTATGGAGGAAATAAATTATTCTGAATGTTGAACGAAACGCTGCTGTTCATGCAAATGTCGACAAGCTTCCTATTTTTCTAAGTCTTTGAATGAGAGTGAGGGGAGTTAATACAAACAGGACATTTATCTTGAAATGGGGGCAGCTAAGAGGAGAATTAAAGTATTAGTGGGATCACAGAAGAGGGAGGAAGAAAAAAAAACCCAAACAATTCCACTTGAGGAATGAAAAGGAAAACTAGCAGGATCATCATGTGGCTCTGTCGTAGACGGCGTAGCAAGTGCGATGTGACGCTGCTAGGCTACACAGTTCTGTACCGAGTAAACACCACACAAAAAAAGGCCATGCCGCCCAATCAGTAATCAAGGAATTCCCGTTCGGGCATCCTAAACAGCCGCAAAACTTTGTAAAGCTAAAGGTAATCAAATACATCACATGGTTTCTCTGTAATAAAAATACAAGCTGGCGTGTGCTTGCAGAAATACAGCATTGTCTACCCATTTTTTCCAGATGTAAAGACCCTAATCAGTCCTTGGTCTCATCTTAGGATTCAGGATAGCCATATGCCTATCCCACATATGTTCAAATTCTCTTACCACTTCTGCTGGGAGGCTGTTTCACTTATCTTCCTCCCTCTTAATAAAGTGTACACTGAGGCCAGGCTACGCAGAGTATGTCTCATCCTTGCATCATGGTAAAGTACTAGAAAAGCATGGACTGCTAATCACTGCCAGGAAAGCGCTTCCATTGAAATCAACAAGAAAGCAGGCAATGGGGGGTCTGGTTAGGGACCTCATGCGAGAGACGTGAGCTATGACTAGGAGTTTTAGGTTTGTTTTAACATTTGAGAGTGAACAAGAATATTATGAGTCTTTGAGGCAGAATCACCACCTTTCATCACACCCGGTGAATGGAATTAGGCGCTCCATTTGGTACGGTGCTCTTCTCTGTGAACGTACGGCTCGTGAAATAACAACTGAACCATTTTCCTGTAATAAAAATTCTACTGAATACAACAGGTCTGGTTTTTGTAGTAATTCACAGTTGTAGGGTAATAACGTGAGTATGTCTATAGAGTACATATCCCTTACGTACGCCTGAAATATATTTACATAGCCAGAATCCGGGGGAATATATATAATAGGATCTAAATTACCATATGATGAAAACAAAGACATGGCTTCTCTGCTGCAGCTGGAAGTTCATAGATCACACACGCTTTAACGCCAAAATATATATTTCCCAGATACAATGTACAAATAATTGGTGATGCTACAATGTTTCATTCAGAATTATGGTGACTCTACCACGTAAAAGCTTGCAGACAAACCGTCTACTTAAGAGAGAAGGCTGTCTCAAGTTTTGAGTGAAATCAAAGTGAATCCTTAAAGCCCATCGTGTTTCAATATTTAAACAATTTCTAGAACAGTTGTGTAAAACATTGCAGCAGCATATAAAGTAGATTCAGTCTCTTTGTACGAGTGGAGGCCATGGTGCGCAGAATAGGGTAAGCGTTAACCCACAAGTGTTACTTTTCCCAACAGGAGCCTGTATCTTTTCTGCTTCAGAGTACATTGCCCTTCAGGCCTCTCAAGCACGAAAGGGATTATACTGAACTTCCACTCGCAAACAGAATAGATTTGTATTTCCCCCTTCATCGCCCCATGGCTGCCATGATCAGATCACTTGGTCATGACCTATTCAAACAAGACTTGCTTGTTCTCACACTTTAAAACGTATGGAATCTCAGTGTGCAGCCAGGTGATGCCGGGGCTTATTGAAGCGTTGCCCAAGAGAAATGGAAAAGCTCTGGCAGCTACTGAGGCGGGGACAGTCTATGTGGGAATATTGTCTCCCCCCCCCCACACTAGGCCCCCGCAACACCGAGCTTAGCCGTGAACGTACGGCATGCGTAGATGTAGACGCGGCGATCCAAAACGTAGAACGCTTATAAAAGATAAGGAAACCGCCCCATTGCTATGAGCCAGTATTACATGCAGGAAGGATTTCAGAGAGGTGGCACTCTTATTACAGCCTCACCATGCCTCCATAGTGTGAAGAACGATGGGGAAAAGCATGAAAGGTCCAGTGATTAGGATAATCTTCCATGTATTACAATCTTTGTGTGCTCATTTAACGAAAAATACATCTGTTTTAATTCAACTGGAATGTGCCTCATCCTCTAGATTGTAGGCTCATCTAAGTGTAAATATGTATTACATGTGTGTACATGTAGGCACCAGGGCTGCGGTCACAAATGTAACCTCCAAAAGAAGATAAACACATGGGGGGGGGGATCACCACTGCTATAAACAGTAACTAGTACTACTATATAATTCCGTTGGGGCCAAGCTTACTCTCCATTAAGGACACAAGATGACTAACCTTTATATACCATAATCATGCCTTTCAAAGCCGAGATAGACATCAACGAGGTGGTTTGAGTATCCGTGATCAGTAACCATGGATCAGCTCAACACAAACAGTCCCACCCAGCTTAACAGAAAGGGGTGACAAGTAACATGTCAAAGCCAAACATACCTGAGGTTTTCAAGCTCTTGTCTCCTCAGAGGAGATGAAGGTGGAGCCGCGATAAATTTATCCCCTTCGTGGATTTTACTGCTGGAATTAATAACAATTGAACTGATGTTGATTTTTTTTAAACGAATTATCAATAATGTACATTAAACAATGCATGAACTAGACTACCATTCAAATCTTTGGCAATTTCCGTCCATTAACCCCTTTAGGACCGGCGTTTCTGTAGTGCGTCTTCAGTTGAAGACCGCAGGTTAAAAAAAATATATATTTTAATTCCGTGCTCGTGATTCGCTGCAAAGCGATCACATGCACGGAATTGAGGGGGAGCGGCTGCTACGGATCGCTGGGGACACCCAGTGGTTAGTAGAAGCCGCCCCTTGCGATTCCAGCGTTCATAGCGACGCTGGATCGCGCATCACCGATGACATACCTGGTACATCCCAGTCTGGCGGTGACCTTATACCAGGAAGTACCAGGTACGTCCCGGTCTTGAAGGGGTTTAATTAACATGAAAAATGATATGTACAGTGTAGACATTGTTAACGTTGTAAATGACTATTGTAGATGAAAATGATTGACGATAGCTTCATAGGCGTGCAGAGGCCATTTTATCCCTCCCATCACTCGTGTGTTCCAAAAACACGTTGCGTTTGCTAATCCATGTTTACCTTTAAAAGGCTAATTGATCATTATTTACGTGTCTTTGTTTTCCACGAAAACAGCTAGGTGACCCCAAACATTTGAACAGTAGTGTATGCATGGCGTCAGAGCGTGAGCGCGTGTGTGTATGTTTGCATGGAATAAATAAAAAAAACGTTTTACCTGCATGTTTCACTCTCCCCGCTGGAATCTGCATTGCCCGTTTGATTGTTGGCTTTTGAACCATTTTCCTGCTTTGGCTCTTGCTGGTCTTCAGGCAAAAGCAGCAATGCATTCCGTAGGCAAATGGCTGCGAACTCCATGCTAGCCACAGGAATAGCCGACGACTCCCCATCACTGGCAAATACAAGGAAGCAGCAGGTTTAGTTTGTACTAATTCCGTAAATTCATTATTTTGCTTGAATTCAATGGAACAGAGCACACTGAGATTATAACAGAGAACCGAAAGGTGTTACAACAATACATTTGGCACACAAATGGCAGAAAAGCCTGTCCATTTAACATCTGATACTTGGCTGCTTTGTTTAAACATTCAAGAAGGTTAAATACAAAACTAAAGATATTTAATTGAAGTTTATATTTTAGTTCACCATATGTTGACCATTAAATATTAAGTGGCATAGCATGCCCTCGGACATCAAGAACACTACGACAGTCTGCCGGTTCCCGGAGAGGAATCTCTGAACCTCAGATAACTCCAGTGAAGGTCTGATTCGCCTCAGTACTGTAACGCATTCATTCGTAGTTTAGATCATTTATCTGTCTTACTTTCATTTGCTTTTTTGGACAGCGAAGCAATGTCTGCCCCCCCCAGGGGAAAGGAAAGAATGGAAATTTAGTAATATTTGGAGCACATAAAAAAGTAGCAGTCTAGACATAAGAGATTAGCTTCTATCCAGGAACGGTCTCTGAAAGCCATCATTTTTTACTTGGAAAATAATAGGCCCGTTTATTTTTCTTGCCACAAGGAATAATTCGTTCAAATTAAACATGTCTGTGTGCAAACCCACCATTAATATATAGTCAATCGAAGTATAAAACCGATCCTTACTTGTAAAGTAGATTTTGAATGGACTGGGATGCAAGGACAATTTTGCGATGATAACCTTGTCCTACAATGGACTGTACTATTCCTTTCTTGCTTGGTAAACCTTTTGATTCTTGCTCGGAGGTCTGCACAAAAAAATAAATAAAAAAAAAATCATTTTGATACATCCCACAAAGAAAGTTGAATACAAAACCCCCCTCAGAATCCAAACAAATCTTCTTGCACCCATATTTTTGGTTTACTGTTGGCAAAATGGGACAATTACGCCAATTAGAAAGATTTTTAAGCTCAGCCTGCAAATGGTGACCAACAGGCCACAGACCAACATTGTACTTGTAGCCATTCTCTATTTTTTAGTAAATAGGGTAGGTTAGGGAGCTATTAAGGAATATAACGAGACTAAACTATATCCAGTAGAGCAATATTTTGCAGCCACCATATGCAACAGGACTGGATACCATTATACTGAAAACAGAAGTTGGATGGAGTTTTTAGGAGAAAGGGATAGGTCTAATATAGCCCCACATGAGTGTACAAAAACTTAGGTGCCAGCAAAGCATTTATGAGCCATGGACACCTGGTGAAGGAATAGGAGCCTGATCGGATCTCGCTTCATTAACTGCTATAACGTGTACTATTATTATACAGATATATTCAACCACATATTAACGGTATTTAAAATTTCATTGCGTTTCTAGCCAGCACTACCCTTTTTAATGTATCAGATCCTAGGAACATGCTCAGATACAAAGGGTATGCCCATATGAGAGACCACCAAGGTTCTTCGCTAATCTGACAGGTGTTTAAACCTGTTTCGTGGTATAAATTGACAAAAAATTGTAACATTTTCATTTATTAACAAAACACATAATCTACAGCATTCCATACACACAAGCGCTAAACGAAACCAAGCAAAACTAAAGGAAAAAAGCATGAATGTAGGCTTCAATATTTTGCTTCCCTGAGTGCTTTCCTTCAGTTAATAAATGAATTTGTTTAATGTGCAATGGCTGGGTCTTCATGCACACCTAATGCGTTCTCCCCATCAAGGCTGGCCAGGGGTTGCACGCAGAATTGACATATCCATGGCATTAGCACACTAGAGTTCTATCAATGGTAGGCTTTTAATTAAGTTAAAAATTGTTCCTAAAAAAAACGTCAAATACACCTCAGACTAAGTAAGAACATATCTCATGCTACGTAAAAAAAAAAAAAGTTTACTTGAGTACACATGCTTTAACAAAAAAACTAAAGTTATAGAAACAGAATGAAGAACGACATTAAAACTGACAATACAGAAAACAGACAGTGGGGGAAGAGGTGCCCACCCTCCGTGAGTCACAATCAATTCGATTTAAATGCTTTTATCTGCTTGTAAGTTTAATATGGAGTATTTGGAGAAGGAGTAGCAGCATCATGAAGCATTGTGAACGCGTTTTAGTCTTCCTTTTGGGCAGCTGGTAAAAGTTGCTCAGTTGCATACTGCCAGCCATTTTCTTAACGGCCTCACTGCTCGTTTGGTTCTGTGTAATTAGGAAATATAGTTTTACTGAAGAAAAAATTAAGCTAATCGGAATACAAAAGGTCACCGTGAAGACGGAAAAGCAGATCGCGCTCATCTCCAGGAGAGCTGTCACCAGGCTTCTAATAACCAAAGCGATGAATCAACCTGTCATTCATCACAGCCTAATTCTATACACGACGTCCATGAATAGTATTATCTAGGATATGTATCCAACGAGGTGGTTACATTTTACAATCCACCAACAAGAACACCATAAGACGATCTAAGGAAACTAAACGTTCAAGTGTAGAAAGTCACGTAACGTGGAGAAAAAAAAAAAAAAAAAGGCTTTTCTTTTTTTTTTTATTCTCTGTGCCTATCATATACAAGTAACAGAGTTAAAAAGGAACTGCCATCTTGAAACCTGAAACCGATCAGATAGAAGCTGCCGTTCACCTTGTAAGTATGGAGTGGGGTTATCATGTGTTACTGCGCATCCGTGGGTGGCATAAAAAGGAGGAATCTTTACAAATGAAGCCTCTTTTACCAGTTTCAATAAAAATAGATTTCTGCGAGTATTCACACAGTGTAGACTGCCTACTCCTGTCCAAATTTAATTCTGTAAATAAGCACATTCTTCTATTTTCTTTGCTTGATTTCATCAAAAGTTACTAGCAGCGATGGGTCCTCTACCTCTACACATCTACACTCCCCCCCAACTAAAACATGTGCATGACAATTTCAAATGTCGGGAAATATGTCATACAAAGAACGTTCGGCTTTGCCCCTCCCCCCCCCGCCCCCGAGACATTAACCTGCCGCACCTTTTACGAATTGTCACAAACACGTAACTAGCCATCGTAAGGGTTTGTGTGAATATTGGTGTCGAGCATGTTTTTTGGATTGCTCTGCGATATGTAAAAGACCACAGCAATGCTACCAAGAACGTCCAGTGGCTACAATTAGCAAGGAATGCAGCCTTAGAACATGCCAAGACTTTAAGGTGTGACAAGGAGAAATCTATGAAGCACATATGTACAGCCAAGAATGGATTGTTTCTCCCCCTTGGTTGCTGGTCTTTAATAAATATGATAGTGTACCTTTAATTTGGCTAGACTTTCAAATTATTAACTCACATACAGATCAATAGCAAGCACAAGTCTGCAAAAATAATCAAACGCAAAGACATCTTTTTACTTGAAAGTATTTTTATTTATTTATTTTTTTACTTATTTTAATTTTATAGAAAGAAAAAAAAAAAGGTTATCTAGTTGCTTTATAAATTACAGCAAATCCAAGATTTGGCAATTCTTTATTTTCTATATTAAAGTGTAATTCTTACATTAGCACAGTTGGTTGAGTTAGTTATATTTTCCTGAAATGTATATTCCCACTGAGAAATTGCTAGAAATCGCTGGCGTGTGTCTAGGAACACAATAGCTTTGTCCTTTTTTTCCAATATTCAGTGTTATTTGACACAAGTAAGAATGCCTGGGAAGAGAGTACCCTCTGCAGGCCATGATTCAGAATCACATATGTAACTAGTATTAAAGAGCACATGTACGACGCATCTCAATTGAATCAGGCTAGGTTTCCACTTGGGTTTTTGTCCTGCGTTTTTTTTCTTGATGAAAAACGCCAAGAAAACTGCCACTGCATTTTTCTGCGTTTTGGCATTTTTTCTGGAGTTTTTTCTGGCGTTTTAGCCTTTCTGTGGAAATTGCTTTTTTTGACCTTAGGCAGTTTTTCCAGCCTTTACAAGTTAGAAGTTTCACCCAGCTAAAAGGGATTAGGATAAATGGCAAGTATCTGCCCCCTGATGTCATTTACTTGGTAGAGTTCTACTTAAACGCCCCGGCGGACCCTTTTGTCTCTTTTCTGTGGTTTGTAAGGCGTGCTTTATTCCGAATGTCTGCTCCTCTAGGAAGATTGGCCCCAAATGATGGTGCAAATTGTTTGCTGTTGCTTTTGGCACGCAGGATCCAGTTGATGTGTCGCGTATGTTTGTTTGTTCCAAATGGTGTAGAATTCAATATGAACTTTGTTTTGTGTGAAACTGTTTGTTTCCAGCCTATTTCTCGTAGGACACACAGATACTGGGTCCATCCTCTGCATTGTAACTGTGGAAAAAAATGCCATAAAAAACGCCAAGGCAATAAACCCACATGGCTTTTTCATGGCGTTTTTTCTCTCCCATAGACTTCTATTGGAGAAAAACGCCAAGATTTCCTTGCAAAAAACATGCTGCGATTTTGAAAAACTGCCACAGAGCCCAAAAAAGCAGAAAAACGCCAAAGAGGACTGAAAAAACGCCGAACAGAAAAACGCCAAGTGGATATGGCATTGTGCGATTTCCTATTGAAGAACAGCTAACATCTGGCTGCTGCGTTTTTCCACTAAAAAAACGCCAGGTGGCGCTATTGGCGTTTTTAGCAAAAAAAAACAAGTGGAAACCTAGCCTCAGTGCTGCTAGCCATTAATGCCCCATTTTCACACCTGGAAAACTAAAAAAAAAATTGGGCAAAATATTTAGAAAGAAATTTAGAGATAAAAAATAACCAAGTAAAGGAATGTTTCAAAAAGTCAGTATTCTCGATTGTGCCATCCCAAAATATACAGTTTGAGAAAAGGGTTCCTGATCGTTTTGGAAATGGCATAGGGGTATACCAAGAAAAAAAAGCCACGTTATAAGAACACAACAACATTAGTTAAAGACCTAAGGGTATGAACTAAATCGGGTCAATCAGGCATCCCAGATCTGATGGATTGGATGAGTAGGCCAAGTTGTAAGGAGCTGGCGTTTCAGGAACCCAGATCTCAATCTTAGACATCTGCGCAACAGTTGTTCTCTGCTATATATATCTATATATATATATATATATATCTATATCTATCTACATATCTCTATCTACATCTATCTACATCTACATATCTACATATATATATCTCTATCTACATATATATATATATATCTCTCTATATATATATATATATATATATATATATATATATATATATATATATATATATATTTAAAGCTGTTTAATAGAGACGGCCTGGGCACCGGTTTTGATATGTTGCTGAAATGCATGACATCAATATTTATAGCAGTTTTTAGGATATAAAACAAATTGCATAAATATTTATAGAGCACAATATTTTGGCTCTATTTTCTGACAACCCATGCATACAAATTCAATTTCACTTACAAATACCAGTATGAATTTAAAATTGAATGGTAGATTGGAGGAAGGACTTTGAAAACGAGAATTGTGAATACAGCTGGAAGTATTCTAGTCACCGAGGAACCCACGGCTGAGCGCAATACTCAAGTGTCATGTTCCAATGAAAGGGAAGGGTGGCTTCCACATACAAATAATATGAGCAAATGAGTCTTGAAACATTGTTAAAAATAAGAAAGGAACTTGGACTGCGACTTACCCCCTTGTTGGCAGCTATGCAGCATTCGGCTAATCGCAGCCAGAGGCGGGGGTTGGAGTGATAGACCTGGACAGCTTCTATTAAACACTCAAACGCTGCTAGAGGTCTTCCAATATGCAGAAGCTGAATCCCACAATTATACAGCAATTCATATCGTTTGTTGGTCAGTAGGGTACACATTGGTCTGCCGGAAAATTTCTTCCCTACAAGCAAAATAGTCAATCAGAAACCATTTTCTCATACAAAAGCATAACACGGTACAAGCCACACCGTAGAAAAATCGACAGAGATGGCTGGTAACGATATCGATCATGGGGGGGAGACAATTACACAGAATTACAAAGAGAAACCTACTGCACGGAGCTGGATTTCAAAAGAAAAGTTAAATTGTCTGACACTTGTGATTTGTATTTAAACAAAGTTATGCAATTTTGTCAAGAAGAATAGTAAACATCCCTTGCTAGAGGTGTTTTGTTTTATATTCATGTTTGTATGAACAGTACATAGTTATTCTACCTTCATTCTCTTACATTGACTTAACCCTTTTTAATTGCACAATAGCCTCACAGTCAGCTCTTGCGCACACACACACGCACACTCGCACTCACCTGGATCTGTAGACGTTGCTGCTAACTGTGCACAAGCGTTATCATTTTCCTGGAGGGCTTTTTTGAAGTAGAAGAGTCCTAAATTATGCTTCCCCATTGCAAAATGAATGCAACCAAGATTATTCCAGAACATACACCTGGCGCATTCACCTGATCAGAAGAGCAGAGGTTTGAGTTTAAAAAGAACAATTTAGAAAACCAAGCATACACTATGGCGTATATTATACAGCAAATCTGAAAAATGGCAGAGGCTGGATTCCTGAATACGGTGCCTCTTTGCTAGCCTGCTGTAGAGTTGTCTGACGGGCCATTCAGAACTGGACACCTATGGATCCTAAATGAGGGTAAGCCTCCGCAAAAGGACCAAGTTGGAGCTGTAGGGGCCATAATACAGGTGGAACAAAGCCCCTCTCTCTGTACATCGCCAGCAGAATGCCAGATATTATCCGTTAAAAATTCAGGTTTTGGTTCACAATCACCGGGAGTCGGGCAAGACAACAGCCCCTCGACCCTGATGAGTCATTCATATATATATATATATATATATATATATATATATATATATATATATATATATATATATATATATATATATATATATATATATATATTAAATTTACAAAAATAAAATTAGTTTATTTATGCCATGTATAGTTTAACATGCTGCATGGATTTACTTGTCAAACACTTTTGACTTTAGGGCTGCCCAGTTTCAAATGGCTGATGTGGCAGCCGTACTCCCCAGTGCTTTGCGAAGTGGCTCAGTTTAGTTCTTGAACACTGGTACACGGGCGATAACATCATGTGCTTCGTAGAAGCTCTAGAGCTGGAGTTCCAGACAGACTGGAGCCAGTCCCGATACAAGCAAGACTGCAAGTAGTAGATTGCAGTTGTAATTAGACATAATTATTTTAAACTTAATGTGGCAGCAGGACTCTGGGTCACAGCTATCAGATACATAGAGGAAACCGATCTCAGCCTTGTTATATACAAGATTACGTTAGCATTAAAATGCATGGGTTAATATATCTGCAGTCACAAAAGATTGCAGCCTTAACATTCAATAAGAAACGGAAAAGTTGTCATATACATATACCTGTTTTCATGAATCCTGGGTGTTCGGCAATATTGGAAGAGTTTAGTAGTTTTACTGCTTTTCGATAGTTTCCTCTGAGGTATTCAAAATTGCTCTTTAGAAATAGTGACGGGGTTGACTGTAAATGTAAACAAAAGGCCCCATAGATTCATAATGGAAAATAAAACAATCCGAATACGTTGCAATATTTCCATACATCCGGGAATCTTAAACACAAACTATTTATTCTAATTTCGAAATATATGTCTTGTGTTTAAAACTACCGTGAAAAGTTAGAGAAAAAAAAAAAACCCCACAGAATCAGCCTCCTCTGTCCTCTTACTTTGCAACCAGAGAGCATTTTATTTTACACGATTAAAAGATTTGTCACTTTCCCCCAAAATACTACAGTTTACAGTTCTATATAGTAAATAAAATAGTTTCCAGATTTCATAAGCAACATATATGCAAGAAAACCCCACTTTATATGTATGCCATGCGTAAAGGTATGTTTCATGATTATTTCCTCCCTATTACGCCCTTGTAAGGATGGATGGAGGAGAAGGCAGAGAACTTCTGGACTGGAAGCCGATCATATAATGTAGGCCTACCACTTTGGGACATGGATCTCAGCGTTGATGAGGGTAATGTCTAATTATCTCCAAAACCATTATACTGGCTGCTGAAGAAAAACGACCAGGTATAGATAGTTTTAGTTGTGCTGTAAGCTATAGCCGAGATGGTTTAATGTTGTTGGAAGAGAGAACAAACCTATCTTTACATGATGAACGACAGAAGTGCAGAGAAAGCGATGTCTGCAAACATACTTACATTTCCAGAAGTGTTCATCACAGACTTTATTTCTCTTTTACACGCCTTCAGAGATTTCATTTGAATGTAGGCTCTTACTTTATACTGTGATAAAGATTAGACAAACATTAAATTACAACCAACACGCTTACCTACCCGCAAAGCGCTCAAGTATACATTGCAGGCGATTTTATTGGCAATCATATACGCAGGTTGAGTATCCCTTATCTGAAATTCGGGACCAGAAGTTTTTTGCACTGGTGTGCTGGTGTCGGAGTACGGTGGGCAGGGATATGCTATCCCCGTTCCAGGGCTAGTCGGTGCGCACAGCATGGCGGCAGAGAAGCCGAAGAGGAGACGGGGAAAGGCTTCACAGGACTACAGGAGAGGTCAGACACCAGCACCAGAGGCTTTCCTGCAACCCCCGAGGCGCGAGTATCCCTTACCCGAAAAAAATTGATTCTTGGATCATTTCAGATAAAGGATAATCAACCTGTAATGCCATTTAAATAAACCTTAATAACAAGCAGGCATCAGGTGTGTAATTCATCATAGTGATATAAGAGGACACAAACCTCTCCAAAATTGTACAGAATTATCGCTGGAGCATACAGACATTCATCATTTGCGCAGGACCTGTGGCAACACAGGCTTTATATTTATATGTATAGTATAGTTAAATTCCAATTTTACCAAAAAGAAAATAAAAAAGCAGCAATGCCTTTTTTAAGAAAAGAAAAGAAAAAAAAGCAATTACCTGATGGATCCTGGACTTGGCTGCTTCTATGTGGGCTCCTCCTTCAGCTTTTTGAGTAGTTGTTTCTTTGCTGTTAGTGTTATTGTTGGTCTATAAAGTGAATGATTTTAAGGTCCATCAGATGGAGTATTAGCCAGTTAACAAGCATTTTCTTTCAGCAAGTAGCCCCCCAACAAATCAAAAGAGTTGACCTATACCATCCATGCACCATAGCTTTAAGCTGTACACCGTGATAGTAAAAATGATAATAAAATGGCAATGTTGAAGATGCCATAGGGTCCAATGTGAGAAATTATGGATTCTACAATAATCACACCATCAATGTATCATCAATTGGTAAACATGCGCCTTAGACTTATTATTTTAGCTTTGAAGACATATCACAAACATGGGTTACTGAGCAAATAAAACAGTTATAAATGACTCAGAGCAAAGTACTGCATTTGCTAGATTATAAGACAAGGGTTTTTTTCAGAGCATAATCAGACCTCAAATAGAGGTCTGACTATAAAACTAAGATCCAGATCCCTCGCAGCGCTGCAGGAAACCTGGGGGACAAGTCAAGGGTTGCATCGGTAAATCGGGAGGGGTATAAGGCATATAGGAGGGCAGCAGAGTGGCATATAGGGGTATAAGGCATATGGGGGGGGGGAGAGTGGCATATAGGGGGTATAAGGCATATCAGGAGGGCAGAGCGGCAAGAAGATATGCATATCTGGGGGACAGGTTGGCAACTAAAAGGAAACAAAAAATGCATTTCTCTCAATCAGTTTTTATTAAATATTAAAAAAATAGTTTACATGTGAACTAAAAAAAAAAACAAAAAACTTTTCTTATAGGGTAGTCTTATATTCAGTCTTTTTTTTTTTCTAAATTAATATTAAAATTTTGGGGGGTTGTCTTATAATTGGACCCAGACAAAAACAACAACTGAACCATGACAAAATGCATCATTGAGACAGACACATGGGATATACTCCCAAACTAGCTTCTAACGTGATCAATCATTAACCAGTTACAGTGATTCAACAATATCAACATTAAAAAAAAAAACAAAAAAAAAAACTTACAAAAACTGGGTGTAATAAAACAAGCATGGTGCTTGTTCATTCACGTCAGTTCTTATGTATCCCAGACGCAGAAATATAGAATTTTATGACAGATAAGAACCATCTGGTCAGCCCGTTTTTCCCAGATGTAAAGATTTAGACCGTAATCGCATGTATGTTTAAATTGCATTACTGTATTAGACTACCACTTTGTCTGAGAGGCTGTTCCACATATCCAGCCACTCAGTGAATAAACTTCCCTCCTGCATGTTAAATCCCTGAATGTATTTAAATGTTTCTATAACATGTCCTCTCTTTTCTCTCATACAGGCTATATATATTGAGTCCTTCATCTTGATAATTTTGTATCCTGCAAATCTTTCACCAGTTTAGCGCTCCTCTAAACTTTACCCAAAATGCCAATAACATTCTAGAGGTACAGTCTTCAGAACTGTATACAATACCCTAGAAGAGGTCTGGCCAGAGATCTCCAAAGTGGCAGAACCACCTCCCTACTTCTTACTATTAATGCCTCTAGCTATACAACCCAGCACCTTTCTTGCTTTTACCAAAGCTTTACTTCATTGTGGCGCTCAGAAATACTTACTCCCGAGTCCCTCTCTTCTGCCTTCATTGGCAGAATCTCCTCAAATGCTATATTCTCCTCAAATGCTATATTCTGCCTTTGGTGGCTCATTTAATAAACATATTTTAGATTTTCAGACCTTACGCCCGCTGTAAAACATACCTCATTGTGTTTCCCATTTTTGTTGTTGTTGCCCTGCAATATCATTTTTTCCAAGACCACCAGCAAATGCAAGGCCTTTTCCGTTTGGTATGTAAGGAGATATAAATCTATAAGCAAAAAGCATACTGCGTGTGCAAACTTCTCTTCTGTAACAAAGGAAAACGGGTTTAAATAAACGGCGACAATAATATAATGAAACGGAAAAAAAAAGATGAGAAAAAGAGAACTGTACTTTTTTATGTCAGGTTACTATGTATGACACAGTCAACACAGAAATGGTTAAATACAAATGTCTACTTCTGAATCACAGGATGTTAGCACATTAAGCGCTGCACAAAGATAGTAACATGTATCTAGCCTTCTCCAAACAGGACTTTATAGAACAGGTCTGGATTACCAGAATATGGTCTCTCAAATATCTGTGATGATGGCTATGTCGCAGCGACTGGAAACGCTGGTTCCGAGAAAGCCCTTATGTGATATATTTTCGAGCAACGCTAAATAAGTAAATTGGGCAAGATTCAAACATGTTTTGCAATCGCAGAAAAATTTAAAGAGGCCAAGCATGAAAATACTAATCTGCATGTAATGGAATTGGTGTTACAATACAGCAAGAATTAAAAACGAACATTAATGCAGTTCAAGAAAAAATATTTATATGATGTACATATGGGTAATTTATACAGGCGCGCAGAAAACCGCTTTCTTGAATGGATAATTGGGGTCATCAACAGGTTCATAGAAGCAGATGAGAAGACAAATGAAGACAATAAGCTTTGAGACTGCACTAAAAGTAGAGGTTAACATTAGTGTCCATTTAATGTGACCCAATCAAGAAAAAGAAAAAAAGAACACTCAAAGGAATTATTAGAAAACAAGATGGACCCAAGTAGATGGGAGACTTGTAAAATTATAAATTTGAGTTCATTAAATATATATCTATCATATACCCAATCATTAGAACAACTATGTTCGAAAACTCTAGAAAACTCTAGATCTAGGACTGATTTTATGTCAAGGGCTTTCCAGGAGAAGCATATATTGGGCGCTAAAGGAATCCACAATGACATGAATGTTAATAAGCAGAATAATCTCTACACAAATAATTTTCTCTTGTTTTCTACCATTAAACTATAATTTATATAAAAGATGGGGATATGAACTTAAAGGATATGTAAGATAAACACATACAAAAAATTATAATATATATAATGTATAATCTCTCCTATCATTTAGAGCGATCTAGGCAGAGACTACCCTGATTCTGCAAATGTTTGTAGGACAATGTGGGTCTTTTTGACATATGCCTATAGACAAGGTAACCCAATTGATTGAGCTGCCCAATGGCACTAAAATTCATTCATCTACAACCAAACTGTGGTCTGGCCACCTAATGTGCCATCACTACTGTAATGGAAGGAATGGGGGGATAATTCAATGAGGAAATATAAGCATGCATGGGAGAGGCATAAGGCTATCCTGAAGATAATGACATAATAAGCATACAAAACGAAGTTTCTCTGTTTGCAGTATAATGGCTGACTGTTCGGCTGCTCTTCATACAAACATGCCAAAGGGAAAGACGTAGAAGCTGCTACATCGCCATCTCGTGGCTGTGAGATCGGAAGGTAATGAGACCTAGTGGAGGTATCCCACGATTCTAAACTCCTGCTGGATAAAATTGGCTAAGCTTTATTACTATAACGTATGCTGTTCTTTTCCCACCATACAAGAAACTGCATCTTAGTAAATACATTTAAAAGAATATATATTTTTTCTTGTTTATGGGAAAATAAATACATTTATGTCCGTATAGTTATGTTATCGGTTACTAGAACAATCTGGGAGGGCAAAGGACTCATGGCAAGTCCTAGGTGTGTGTGTGTGTGTGAGTGTGTGAGAGAGAGAGAGAGAGAGAGAGAGAGTCTGAGTGTGAGGGAGTGAGTGAGAGAGAGAGAGAGTGTGTGAAAGAGTGAGAGAGTGTGTGAAAGAGTGAGAGAGTGTGTGAAAGAGTGAGAGAGTGTGTGAAAGAGTGAGAGAGTGTGTGAAAGAGTGAGAGAGTGTGTGAAAGAGTGAGAGAGTGTGTGAAAGAGTGAGAGAGTGTGTGAAAGAGTGAGAGAGTGTGTGTTCATGAGACCACTCACAGTCCACCTTCTAAAGAAGGTTTGCCCTTCACTACCTACATCCAAGAACTGTTCCAAAACTAAGTCCTTGAGGGTATGTATGCCCTCATGTAACACTTGTCAGCTTCATAAATAAATTGTCATTCTCACAAGGCCACTTCTTTATGTATGTTGTGTTAAAATGTTAGTCATAGCATAGTGTGTGTGTGTGTCCTATGCTAAGAAAAGAAGGTACTGTTGCCCCAATTTTCTTATGAAAAAAAGCATGTATGTGACAATACACAGAAGAAAAAGACAATTATCAGACACAAAAGTTCTTTATGAAGCAAAACATGAAGTCTCACGACATGATGTATAGTGCAAGAAATCATTAGGAAACCTTCATAAAGAGCGTATAAGGGGAAACCCAAGGCGTTCTCAGTTTCATTTAAGATAGCTAGTGGAAAAAAATTGCAACCTCTATCAAATAGAGATCTTGATTCCATGAAAATACAGTGAAAATGGGCATTTTAAGCAAACCGGCACTATTTAAATATATCTTTATAAATTCCCGCAAACGATAGCATAAATTGTTTTTGAAGGATAGATTCAGTTTAAATGACAGCATGCATTAAACACAGACAGCAACAGCATTGTTAGCGCAAAGGGGACAGGTTTTATAAAAATAAAAAGCATTAAAAAAAGAAAAGTACGATAATATTCATGCAAGTATGTCAACTATGTTTCCACCTTCTTTTTGATATATAGAACTTTCCCACTACAGAAAAAAAATTTAATTATCTATATATATATATTACACACACAAACACAGAGCATATCCTAGAGCTATATATTTCTTTATACACAATGTAAAGAGAAATTGTGTTTATGTATCATGTGTAATAAAACTTAATTAAGCAAGGGCTGTTGATTTTGTCTTATCAGAGGGTCTGAAAGAAGATGGAAACATGTATATTGAAAAAGGAGAATTTCTGACTGGTAGCTGGGGTTGGCAAGTTGATGTTTGGCTTCCATGGCCGATGATCCTCTACCCTGCTAGTTTCCACTGGATCTTGCCGGGGGTTAAAAAATAAATAAATAAAATGAAAACGGAAAACCTCAGAATTTACAAGTCAGTGAATCTTCACCTCGTCTGTTTGGTGTATACGATCCTTTAGTGCTTTGGGGCGACGGTCTAGGTGTTTTCAGACAAATACGCCTACCTAAAATGTCAGTGGCAAAGAAAGCATTGTGGGGAAGAAAAGTTTGCAGAAAAACATAGAATTGGTTAAAAAAGCGAGATTAAAAACAATATGGAATGACATTTGTAAGCTTTAAAATGGTTAAGAGCTAAAAGCAGCCATTGCATATAACAGTGCGTCCCGCGAATACATTGTATTCCTATTCAGAACGAACCAATGTACTCTGTACTCCCTACATAACGTGATCACAACTGTCTTGGGGCACTACCAGGGGCGTAACTAGAAGCCTCAGGGCCCCGGTGCGAGAATCTGTTAAGGGCCCCCCCACCCCATCTACCCCCTTCTCAGGCTATCTACCCTCTCCCTAGCCCCCCTACTCTTCTCACTATCTACCCTCTCCCTACACCCCTTTGTAGGTCACTTACCGTGCAGTCCTGCGGTGGGGACGCAAGGCCTCTGTCTCGCTGCTCTGCGGTGTGCACGGCTTCACTACTGAGCGCCAGCATTTGACATCATATGCCGGCGCTCAGCGTGAAGCGCTGGCACCCGAGACAGAGGCCTCACGCTCCCACCACTGCAGTCGGGGCAGCGCTGAGGCAGGCGGTCGTGGCAGGGAGCAGATGAGACAGAAGCAGTGGCGACTCTAGAAACAATATATAGGGGGGGCACACAAGATACCACAGTCAAACTGGGGGGGGCATTCATAATTTCCAAAAGTAATGCGCTATGGAATTATACTTTTGTTATTGGGCTAAAATACTTGATCACAATTGAGTGCGACTAATCCTTGAAATAAATATTATAACACAATAAATAACTTTTCCACTAAATGATTTCAGGGCCTTGAACGTTTTGTCCCCTGAAGTCACTACAACTTCAGGAGGGCATTTTATCTCTGGATAATTATAAATTAAATAATTCCTACTGTAAGTTAAGTGCCAGGAAACAGATGACCAAACACACACACCAACACAGGTTCTGTCACACCAACACCCAGACATGCACACCAGAACAGGCTCTGCCACACCCACAACCAAACACACACACACACACACACCAGGACAGGCTCTGCCACACCCACACCAGGACAGGCTCTGACACACCGACACCCAAACACACACCCTAGGACAGGCTCTGCCACACCAACACCTATACACACACCCGGGGACAGGCTCTGCTACACTGATAACCAAAAATACACAAACAGCAGGACACAATCTACGTCACAGACGTCTACATCAGGATGGATTTTTCGCACTGCATTGTCGTTAGTGTTTTTGCCCCTTGTGTATTGATGCCCCTGCTGCCCATATATATTAATATTAGCCCCAGTTGCCGATAGCAGGTATAGATCAACACATTAACACACAAACCAATCTTTGCATGTATAGATCAACTGAAATTCACTTGTGATCTCAGCACTGAAGGTATATTTCAAATAAACAGAATCAGACATACAAATCCTGTATTTGCAGGTATACAATAGTATATGAAACGTAGCATTGCAGGTATAGATCAAATAAATACATGGAAACAGCATTGCAGGTATTAATCAACTGAATAAGATATACAAACACTGTATTTCCAGGTATACATAAATAATGTATGGAAAACCAGCTTTGCAGGTATAGATCAATTGGAATTCACATAAAAACACGTAATTAAAAGGCATATTTAAAACCCCCTAAATTACAGGCATAGATCACAGGTTGCACACCCCAAAGCCAGCCCTGGCGTCCACACTGCCCACACAGCCATCACACTCCTATCATACCAGGTCAGCCAGTACATGCTGGTACAGGGTGGCTGTAAGAGATGTGTACACCCCATACTGCTGGCAGCATCAATACACAAGGGGGGCAGCTAGCTAGGTTTCAGCATGTACTGGCTGACTTGGCATGATAGGAGTGTGATTGCTAACAGCAATCACGGTCCCATCATGCCTAGGTTCCAGCACTTACACACCCAACCAGTAAATGCTGGAACCTAGGCATGATGGGACTGTGATTACTGTTAGCAGTCACACTCCTATCATGCCAAGTCAGCCAGTACATGCTAGTACAGGGTGGCTGTAAGTGATGTGCAAACCCCATACTGCTGGCAGCATCAATACACAAGGGGGGCAGCTAGCTAGGTTTCAGCATGTACTGGCTGACTTGGCATGATAGGAGTGTGATTGCTGACAGCAATCACGGTCCCATCATGCCTAGGTGCCAGCACTTACACATCCATGCTATCACACACACACTCATTCATTCATTCATATACTCAGTCATTCACAGATTAATTCCCTCAATCACGCATACTCATTCAAACACCCTCCCCACCCCCTTACCTGCACTGCAGCTCACAGGCGCGGCCTCCCTCTGCGTTCTCTGGTACTGCACAGAGGAAGCAGTACAGAAGACCCTCCCACAGGTAAGTAGCAGGGCTCGAGGTGCGGCCCGCGTAAGATCGGTTGCCCTGGCTGCCGGTCCTACGCAGGCCGCACCCTCGCTCTCCTCCGCATTAAAAAAAACAAAAAAAAAAAGACGGAATTTAAAGTCGCATTGCGACTTTATTCCAAATCCGGCAGGGGGGGCAAGGATTAACCTAGGGCCCCCCCTTGCCCCCCTGTAGCGACGCCACTGGACAGAAGGGTGCCGAGCGGTTGCTGAAAACGACCGCTCGGCACCCCTTGGGCCCCCCTGACTTGCAGAACTCCAGGGCCCGGTCGCAGTCGCGACCCCGGTAGTTCCTATAACTACTGCTGCCAATCCTATAAGACGTTTTGATCATAACATCCTTTTTGGTTGCACGCATAGACAAGTCTACCATCTCACAACATTATGACTACTATTAATAAAAAAAAATATTTTTACCCATGCATGGTTATTGTATATTTAGCATATATCGGTATATTATTAACATACTAAGCTGAATAAAATTTTCCTTTTGATCGCTGCATTCTTGGAATGAAGTCATCTAGTTGTTGGTTGCAATTCTTTACTCACAGCCATCATTAGATTTAGTTTAGGCATTTTTTTTTACAATGCTATGCAACAAAAGAATGGCTTCCACTAGTTGAATAACAGTTCTGATGATGCGTTATTAAATCCATACATACATACATATATATACACATATACACCAATATTGAGAAATGTCATCATGCAGAATAAGGTTTCCATAACTGTAGATGGGGCTTCTACACAGATATAAGCAGTTACACATATAAAGATTAAAGTTGGCACATGTGTTAAGGCTCAAGAAATCAAGTGGCAGACAAAAGTGGCAGAAAGGTGCAATGCGGGTTATAAGACATGCAAGACTACGTATAATACCGTATATAACTAGATAACTAGGACATTAGCCATACACATCTGCATATTGTGCTGTGTGCCAATTCCAAAGATGACAAACCATTTCCAACACCTTTTGGCATTTCTGTTGAATATATAATATTATATACAATATACGCTGACACAGTTTGGGAGAGTACATAGTTTACCTGGCTCTCAAAAAAAAAGTTTTTCTAGAGACTCATCCCATTCAAACAAATATGATCAGAAAAAGGAATGTTTGGTAAATGTTACCAAAAGGTTACATTTTTTTTACTTCAACATACAAGATAACAATTGTAAAATGCAGGAAACAGTTAAATGTTTTTTAGATCACTGTTAAAAAAAACAAAAAAAACCTGTGAAATTGGGGCTGATTATATAAAAATAAAAAACAAGTCATGGTTTTAGATTTTACTTGTTTTACATTTGGACCGAAAGCACCAGCAAAGACTATGATGGCTCGATGATAACAAAGCTGCTCAGTCCTAAACCGCCAACTAGAGCAGGGCTCGTCAGTTATGGGTAATCTACGGTTAGATGACAAATCCATCATGTGATCATGGATTCAATGATATCGGCGGCCTCGAGGTTTCAAACCCCGGCCCATAATATCGGTTGACCTTCTGAGACAGAACACCAAATTCCCGGGGGGGGGGGGGGGGGCGCAGCCACCGACATGAACGCATCACTGCTTCCATGAAGACAGACTTTGGAAATGAGGGAATTTATAAAGTAGGGGCAACCGCTCAGTGGGCGTCTATTGGATTTTAAACTATCCAGAATGATACAATCCTTTCCACCAGGTATTGTAATGGCTGAGATCCACGGGCAACTGCCACCAATTCAGTTCACTAACACAGAACTAAGCTCCCTACTACATGGAGGCAGCATAATAAAGAAGAAATAGCACAAAATGAATCCCATCGGCAAATCAACGACAGAATGAGTAGTACTATCAAGAGAGATTTGTAGGGTCAAAGACAGCAAGGAAGAAGCCCCATGAAGCACGGCAGATAATCCAGATATTTATTTAAGGATAATATGATTTATGGGTAAATCACAGGGGGCAAAAAACATCTAACCAGTGTGGGACAGACTTCTAGGGGTATCTGAGTTAATGACAATGTAGGCATTTTAAAAAAGGTGCTGTTCCACCTTAAGACATGAACATATTCTAGTGGCACTTTATTCGTAACAAAAGCAGGCTTTTGAACCTGTAAGTTCTCTCCCGATTATTACATGACAAAAGTCTGGAATTAACTCAATGCTTGAAAATGTGCCACAGCTACAACCTTGCAGGACAGAAGATGGGTGTTTAAAAGTAGTAGGGACGTGGTCAATAGCACCATATTTAATCAGACATGTATGGAATTTACCATATTTACTATAGAAAAGGTTCCAATTTTACTAGAATAAAATCAAATAGTAAGTAGCAGATTCTCTAGGAGAAAGGAACAATTGGTTTGTAAATGGATGCAAAGAACAAAGAGGAATTTAGGTTGCAAGTGTCCATTATACCAAGGGGAAGACATGTTTAAATAGATGGCGCATGTTGGCAATTTGATTAATTTGCACCTGCCCTGTTATAACAATATCTAATGACAAGAGTTATCCGTATTTACACTACCCGGTTTGACTGCACTTTTCATCCTTAATGCAAGTTCTGGCTTATATAAATATATTCACTAAAAAGAGAAGAATACACTTACCGAATGGTTCAATAAATTGGTACAGTTTCTCTCCAATATTAATGGCTTCCACGTGCTGACGCAGGTAATATAATATGACAGCTTGATTATAGTAAAGCATGCTGTTTTCCACATCATCTAAGCTGTCTATTTCATCAACAGCTGAATGGACCTGAAATGGGAGAATATAGCTTAGCAACGTAAATATATATATATCTATCAGCCCCGTTCTTCAATCTTTCATGCACTTGGCCCATACCTCCCATTACACACACACCCATTCCATGAACATGATCACCCGGTGAAACCAATATCCTTTTCCAAACTATTGAACCGAGTAATACTTCAGCTACCCTGCTTTCCAATTAGTTTGACCACAAAAGTATGTCCCAACGGCTACAACTCTCTAAATGTCTCTACCCATCCCTACTATGCAATTGGCTTACTCCATTTTACGTTACCACATCTGTCCTATAAGCCTTTCTTATTAGGACCCCACCATGGCCTTAAACATGTACACGTTACATACTCTGTCCAGTTGAAGTAGGGAATGCAACCAAGAAGTCTGCTCTACGCTTTACTATTATGGACATTACTATAGCGGTTTCAAACCTAAATAGGAACCATTTCCTTCTTTGTTAACGGACTAGGCATAATATTTCTCTCAGGTTCAACGATGTGCATTGGCCGGCAACAATCCAAATATCTATCAATTACTTCATTCCGCAATTGGTTAAGCGTTTGCCTCAAACTGTCCGTCGTGCTCAGGTCACTTTTGAAAAACTCTGCGATTGCAACGTTAAGAATGATCTTGTAATCATCTTTGTTGATTTCTTTTAGTTCCCCGAGATGTTGTAGGCATGCTTCGTAATTTCCAGCCTGTAAAACAAATAACGTAAGTACAGCAAAACAATATTTTCTCACCAATGGAAACATAAAACCATTATTGATACAAAAAAGGCATAACAAAAAAAAGTATAAATCCAAATGAATATAGCAATATTGTTTACAGGAGCTACGATGTCCACAGTCAGAACGTACAATAGAAAAGTATTATAATGCTTAAGTGTTATAATACTTTTATATTGTACGTTCTAACAAAACTTTTGGTTGAAATGGTCTACTTTATTTTTACTAGGTTGTCTATTAGCGTGTCACTTGTTTTTAACGGCCTGCCATTATGACAACATAACCTACCGTGAATGCTTGAAAAGCGCACTTAGACAACTCCTTTTCCTGGTCAGAACTGGCAGAGCAATTAGCAGAGGCTTCATTCTTTTCACACCCTGGCTCTGTAAATTGTTAAGAAGAATCACAATTATGTTTGGCGACACGAGGCTAATAACTAAAATTCAACAAAAATAGACCACAATGACACACATTGTGTGTAAGAAGCACTGCGTAAACTGCTGGCGCAATATAAATAAAAGATAATAAATCATAATCAAAAACATTTCATAAGTCACTGTGGCATTGAGGGTACAATCAAAGTAATCAGTAAACTGTTATTATTGATACCCATCTTTCAGCAGCAGTAATGGTATGGCATTACAAAATGCTGCTGGTTCGCTTGCTCAAAAGCTACCTCCTGACAGCTTCTCCCTGAGCAACGCCAGGTAAGCGCGCATGTGCACGCATTCACACACTTTGCATGATTTCGTAATCTGTAGCTGGGATACACTAAGCTCCCACGGGTACCACGTCAGCATAGAAGCCTGTTAGACAAGCTGCAGTGCCACTCCAATAGAGAAGGAGCTTGGTGGCAATATAGTAGAGGACTCAGAAGTACCAACGCAACTGAACGGTTTGCAACTCACGGCTAGGAGACTTCCCAAGTAATAGACAAAGGGTTTTATTTACTGCAGCATATTAGTTCAATCACTGAGAGGATAGCTGAGAAATCTGATTTAATAAGCTATTCTTCTTGAAAAGCTCATTGAGGCTTGCCCTATGAAATTAAAATGTTACTCAATGAGGTGAAACAGTAGCTTCCGCGTAAACTCCTTATTTAGTAAATAAATCCCAAAGTCAGCATACTAAAGATATTCACATTAAGTCTTTATGTAGGGTTAACTCGAATATGTCTCGACAAGGGAAAGGAGACACAGCCCTTGTAACAATTAAAATCTGGAGTAAAACGTTATTCCCGGTCAGTTTCAAGTACAAAGCGTAATAAAGCTGTACTTACCCCCTGCTTTGTCGGCAGCCATTCTTCACGTTTCTTCAGTACAGTCACTCAGAAAAAAGCTTGCTGGACACAATCCTTTAATCTTATTCAACCAGATATCTCCAGAAAATGGTGTTCTATGATGGAATAACGCCAAGTAAGTATAACGAT
Source organism: Sceloporus occidentalis (assembly GCA_023333645.1). Lineage (NCBI taxonomy): Eukaryota > Metazoa > Chordata > Lepidosauria > Squamata > Phrynosomatidae > Sceloporus > Sceloporus occidentalis. Next base: position 6,011,461 of record JALMGF010000023.1, read on the forward strand.
ACTGCAGAATACGGTCATTGGCAGCCTAAGGTACACGATTTTAAAATTAACATTATCGCTATCGTTCCATTCCAACTGAAGTCAACTTTGCCGAATTCGTTTGAAACCGCAGAACCTAAGCTGCTGGAAAATGCGATGGCCAACATTATTATGTTCGTTTTATATATAGCGCCATCAAGGGTAGGCAGGACATAGCAATTAGTGTATGATATAGCAATCTGACTAATAGAAACAACAGGAGAGGAGGGCCGCAACAAGACAATGCTGTAATATTTGTTTACGTAATTATTACAGTAATTATGCTAAAATCTTTTCGTTTACAAACATATTAAAGACCATCACTCAACAATACGAATTAAAGGGTCTATTCACTAGACCGGTCAGCAGAGTCTCAGCTGCTTCACTTCACTTCACGTTGCGACAGTCCATCCCAAAACAACTTCTGTTACAGGAAGGGGTTGGCTGGCCCTGTATAACATACAGTTAAATCAGTTAGACTTCTTTAAAGTCTAATCACAGATTAAGTTATGCATTATACAGGGCCACATTCCCCATTGCTGGGTCACAAACGATAGAGAAGTGAGGGCGTTAAAACCACAAGACCCCAGCAAACTCTTTAGTGAACACAGCCAATTATATTTCAGCAACTCTGCATACCAATAAATCACCGGAAACTCTACAATGTTACATACAGCATCACACAACCAGCAACCCTGGGGAGTACTAACCAACCGTGTGTGTGATTTCCGGTACAAGCATTATTTATACCTGTCACTCCCACATGCTGTCACTTGCACCCCTCCTTTTACAACACGTTCCTAATTCTGATCACGTTTCTATTTATTATGTAGCAACACTATCCGCGAAAAGACCGATTTCATTAAAAAAGGGGCTTATAAAGAGAGCTAACAGCATCAACCACCTTCCAAACCACCTCTCCCCAGCTCTCTGTATCTCAGGTCCCCCCAAACTGATTCTCTCCATATCTCCAGAAGCTGCTAAGCCCCGCCCAAGCCGGTCCAACGGCCGGGCCGCAGCAACAAGCAGATCCTAACCGCATAGAACAGCTCGAGTTCCCCCATTACCCTAACCTACCGGTGAAAAATACCCGTCGGGCGATCAATGCAACAACAATTCCGGGCCTGCGCGCTGACCCCGATTCTGCGACGACATATCCCTGCGTTTCCGGTAGGAAGTACGACACACGCCAGCGACAGAGTGTGTAACTTAGTCTCCGCCCAGTAAAGGATATAAACACTGGAGACACAATCGAGAGTCTGTGCGTGCGGCCAGTTAGTGTGTTTTGTAGAGTAAACAGTCCCTCCCATTGCAGTTGTGGGCAGCAGTATCTCAATGGTGTTAGAGAAGGAGGTAGTGTGTGTTTTGTCCCTTATCTGTAGAAGTCATTGTGATAAACCACAAAATTATATAAACACAGAATTATGCCGTAGGTAGCAACAAACACTACATTTAAAAGTATTTAATAGCGGTAAGAGTGCACCTGTCAGGTAAACTTAATGTGATGGAAGGCATTCTACACCAGTCTCCAGCTATGTACTAATGTGATAATTTTGGGTTATTTACTATTTCCAGATCAATATGGTGATTACAGGTTTCTCTGTATAAAAGAATTGTTCTCAATTGCGTAACGGCTGTCCTGGCCCTAGTCACATTGCTCACGTTATTCTATGTCGTAATGTCTGATTGCAATTGAACTTTACAATGTCGCGCTTGCATCGCCACATAAAACATGCTTCATTTTTGTCAGCACGGTCATGCACACAGTCATGCCTTCACACACACATTCATATACATGTATACTGCCCTTACACACACACTGTACAGACACCTGCCTTTACACACACACATACACTGCCCTTACACACAAGCTTACAAACACAACTGCCCATACACACACACATATATATATATCTATATATATATATATATACTTACACCCCTTTCTCCCCATCTCTTACCTCTTCCTCCATCCTTCTTTCTTCTTCCATCGTCCTGTTGTGGGAGCGCGAGGTCTGTCACTTCAGAACTCGCTTTACTGCTCCCTCATCACTACGCGCCGGCTATTGATGCTGAGCGTGGGGTTAAGACACGCTCTGCATCATTTGCCGGCGCATAGTGATTAGGGAGCAGTAAAGACCTTGAACTCCCTAATGTTGAGCCGAGTAGAGGGAGATTGTGATCTCCCAACTAGTCCTGCAGGCTGCAGCTGCTGATCGGGCAGCTGTGCGCCCCTTCTGAGCTGGTTCCGAGTTTGTTATTTAATTTTTTTGTACAATTTTGGTGTATTACTTATTTTTATTAAAAGTGTGGTTATTTGTTTTAGTTTTAAAGGTGCGGGGGGGGGGTAATTTTTGGTTTCGGCTAAGTGAACCCTGAATTTTTGGTTTCGGTCCAGAATTTTAATTTCGGTGTATCCCTAGAATAAATAGAACTATTTTATTTTTACTTATCCAGAATCCTGAATCTGTAGTCACTTCAGAGGATAAAACTTTCTAGGCCCAGAAATCAGCGAGAGGAAAAGTAAAGGTTTTGTGTCATTTACTTTATTTCAATCTGCATATCTTATTAAAGGCCATATTTGAATGAGTGCGGCCCGCGCACGTATACAATTCTGATGACACCCTTGACAGTTAAAAAAAATCACAATAAAAAAGGTGAATAGGTGTCTAAACACCTTGCGCCCTGTAAAAAGGAGGGCATGATTGACAACCAACTGTATGCCAATGAAGTGAAATGGTGTTCTGATGCAGAGATCCAATGGGCAAAGCCTCTCTATACAAGACCTTAAAATGGTCTCAAACTAGTGATGTCCGGATCATGAACGAATCGTTCATTTGATCCGGTTCTTTTTAGTGATCCGGATGAGTCGGTTCACTAGACTGAACGATTCGTTTGTAACGGTTCAGTCTGTGAATCATGCAGCTGTAACCTGATCCTAGAGCTGTGAGTCATCTGCAGAGCACTCAGACACAGACTCTGGGGTCAGGTTACAGCTCATTAATTCACACAGGAACGATGACTCTTAGAGTCAGAGAGTCGTTCAAAGAGTCGAATGATCCGAAGAGTCGAATGATCCGAAGAGTCGAATGATCCGAAGAGTCGAATGATTCGAATCTTACAGGGATCGGGATCTTACAAGGATCCGAATCTTACAGAGATTCGAATCATTCAGAGAATATCACTGATACCATACTTTTATAAATAAATACATTAATAATGTTCACACTGCCCCCAGGATTTAGATTCCCCTGAGTTTGCCCCCCCTTTACCTATAACTGCACCTACAGTTAACTTTATTAAATTAATTAAATTAACCCTCAGTCATCAGCATAAAATTAACCCTTATACCCCATCAACCATAACTGCCCCTGAAATTAACCGTAAAGATCCCATTAACCATAACGGCCCCTGAAATTAACCCTAAAGACCCCATTAACCATAACGGCCCCAGAAATTAACCCTAAATACTCCATTAACCATAACTGCCCCTAAATTAATTGCATGTACTCCAGATAAATTACCTAATAAATTGGTATGGTTGATGGGGTCTTTAGTGTTAATTTGGGGGCAGTTATGCTTAATGGTGTGTTTAGGGATAATTTAGGGGCAGTTATGCTTAATGGGGTCTTTAGTGTTAATTTAGGGGCAGTTATGCTTAATGAGGTGTTTAGGGTTAATTTGGGGGCAGTTATGCTTAATGGGTCTTTAGTGTTAATTTAGGGGCAGTTATGCTTAATGAGGTGTTTAGGGTTAATTTGGGGGTAGTTATGCTTAATGGGGTCTTTAGTGTTAATTTAGGGGCAGTTATGCTTAATGAGGTGTTTAGGGTTAATTTGGGGGCAGTTATGCTTAATGGGGTCTTTAGTGTTAATTTAGGGGCATTTATGCTTAATGAGGTGTTTAGGGTTAATTTGGGGGCAGTTATGGTTAATGGGGTGTTAAGGGTTAATTTTAGGGGCAGTCATGGTTGATGGGGTGTTAAGGGTTAATTTTAGGGGCAGACATGGTTGATGGGGTGTTTAGGGTTAATTTAATGGTGAGGGTTAATTTAATTAATTTAATAAAGTTAACTTAAGGTGCAGTTGCAGGTAAAGGGGAATGTAAATCCTGGGGGCAGTGATTACCGTATTTGCTCGATTATAAGACGACCCTGATTATAAGACGACCCCCCAAATCTTAATATTAATTTAGGAAAAAAAGAAAAAGCCTGAATATAAGACGACCCTATAGGAAAAAAGTTTTACCAGTAAATTTTAATTCATTTAAACACTTTTTTTAATAAAAGCTATGCTTGAGAAAAATATTTTGGTTTTATTTCCTTCTATTTTCCAACCTGCCTCCTAGTTATGCACATCTGCCCCAGAAGTGCCTTATACCCCCTATATGCCACTGTGCCCCATGATATGCCTTTTAACCCTCTAAATGCCACAGTGCCCCATAATATGCCTTTTAACCCTATATGCCACTGTGCCCCATGATATGCCTTTTAACCCTATATGCCACTCTGGCACTTAGAGGATTAAAAGGCATATTATGGCATATAGGGAGGTTTAAGGCATTTCAGGAGGCAGAGTGGCATTAAAGGGGTTAAAAAGCATTTCACAGAGCACTCTGCCTCCAGAAATGCCTTACACCCCCCATTTAACACTCCCCCTCCCTCTTCCAAACTTACCGGTGCTTCTGAGTTGGGGGGGCGCATAACACAGGAGGATCCAGGTCCCCTGCATCTGAGCCCCCGGTGCTTAGTCCGGGCAGCATGTAGAGCTCCACGCGATATAATCGCGTAGAGCTCTACACGATACAATCGCGTAGAGCTCTACACGCTGCCCGGACTAAGCACCGGGGACTCAGAAGCACCGGTAAGTTGGAGGGGGCATAACACAGGAGGATGCAGGTCCCCTGCATCCTCCTGTGTTATGCCCCCCCCCTCCAACTTACCGGTGCTTCTGAGTCCCCAGTGCTTAGTCCGGGCAGCGTGTAGAGCTCTACGCGATTGTATCGTGTAGAGCTCTACGCGATTATATCGCGTGGAGCTCTACATGCAGCCCGGACTAAGCACCGGGGACTCAGATGCACCGGTAAGTTGGGTCGGGGGTTAACACAGGAGGATCCAGGTCCCCTGCATCTGGGTCCCCAGTGCTTAGTCCGGGAAGCGTGTAGAGCTCTACGCGATTGTATCGTGTAGAGCTCTACACGCAGCCCGGACTAAGCACCGGGGACTCAGAAGCACCGGTAAGTTGGGGGGGGTTAACACAGGAGGATCCAGGTCCTCTGCATCGCTGCGGGGGATCTGGATCTTAGTCTCATAATCAGACCTATTTGAGGTCTGATTATAAGACGACCCTGATTATAAGACGAGGGGTATTTTTCAGAGCATTTGCTCTGGAAAAAACCTCGTCTTATAATCGAGCAAATACGGTATTAATGTATTATTTATAACAGTATGGTGACATTCTCTGAATGATTAGAATGCCAATGAAGGCAGAGAGTCGTTCAAAGATCCGGATCTTACAATGATCCGGATCTTACAATGATCCGGATCTTACAGTGATCCGGATCTTACAGTGATCCGGATCACTGTAAGATTCGGATCCCTGTAAGATCCGAATCTTTGAACGACTCTCTGCCTTCATTGACATCACTGGAGGCAGGGGGGAGGATTCATAATGAAAGGGGCGGGGCCAATCGTTAGTGTGCCTGCACGGAGTTACTGGAAAACAGTAACTCCGTGCAGACACACTGAGTGATCCGAAGATCCGGATCATGAATCGGATCATTTCAGTGAACGAATCGAAATGATCCGATTCACTTTAATGATCCGAACTTCCCATCACTATCTCAAACATTAATGGAGATTCTTCTCTGCAGAGCACATGGCAAATCAGTTAGGACATTTGGTCACCTTCCACTCCCTCCCCCAGTGCAATGTCCTTTCCCTTTTCTATCACCTTGGTCTCTAAGGGTCACTGGAGAAGATAGGTTACCAGGGGAGTGTCCAGGAGAAGGAGGACTTATTGTGTTTATAAAGTCCTGCCAACTCTCTCTCTCTCTCTCTCTGAGTCTGCGTGGAGATGATCACAAGGGAGTGGTAATTGTATCACGTGTTTACAGGCTTATCCTGCTGTTTCTTTGTTATTTCCATTCAATCAATGAATAGATAGTTTGGTAACAGCATATACTAATTTATAGTAATTTGTATATGTATTGTTAGTTTGTTTAGCCTCTCTTAATAAATATTGTTAATTGCAGAAAACAAGGAGTGTGGACTCTGACTTTACACTCAATAGTTAGTGGTTATTGATAGCATAACAGTGTATATATATATATATTCATACATTAAATGTTATTCAGTAATCACAGTAAGATACAGACACGTTTTTATATTTATAACATTTGGCGAGCCAGGTAATTATTTTTTACTACTTTTTGCTCACTTGCAAGGGGGGACAATCCAGTTTTCTCCAGATACAAGTGAGCTAAAAGGGACAAAATAACCGAACCGATTTTGTTTTATTTGCTGGAAGCGTTTTCTGCAATACGTCTCGGGCCAAGACGTGAGAGATCCTAAGAGGCAACCAGAGTGAGACGCAATTAGTAAGCCGGACATCATTTCTGGAGGATCGAGTTTAATCCAGACCGAGGATTCAAAGTGGGGTGCACACCATTTGATTGCCTGCAGTCTGAAGACACAAGTCGTGTGAGTAAATTATAATTTGTTTTTTGATATATAAGAATGGAAATTGTAGCACAGTATGCAGAAGCTAGCACTTTTGACCCATTAATGATGGAAAATGAAAATGAATTTAAACAAATGCATAGTTTGTGGTTGCAATGTGAGAAAGAGAATTGCAGAGTAGACAATAAGAAGTGGTGCCTGAATAAAGATAGACTGAAAATCCAGAACTGTATGAAGTTGCTGAAGTTATTGAGGAATCAGTTGAACCGTATACTTGTGGGGCACACTCCTGTGGCCTCCATAATAAACAACACAAGTAAATATAGTGATTGTCCAACCTGTGGATTAAATGGAGATTATGTAAACACATTAGAGGACAATTACGAAGCGAGAGGAGAGTTGATATCATCCCTTAGAACATGTTTAGCCACGCAAACCCCAGTTGCTGTATGCAGCCAGGAGGAAACATGTGCAGAAGAAGAAGAGGCACAAAGTATTGTAGAGAATGAGAACCCAGGAACAAACATAGGAAACCGTATACTGGATGAGCTAGATAATGGTGGTATTCCTGTATTAACCCCTCTTGTAACAAAGCCAACAATACCACATTTTATGGACCCTTTATCTGTTTCACCTAGTGTTAAAAGCAGGACATCTGCCACCCTGCAAACTGCTAAAATTCTACAGCAGCAGGATAGAGATAAGGTGATGAAACAGCTGATAAAGTTAAAGCCCCTCTTTCCCCCATATGACTGCAAAACAGATGTCCTTTCAAACATGTCTAATTTTGAATCAGCAGTTAAACAATATATGCTCTCTCCTAAAGAAGCATGTATGATTCTTAAAATGTGGGCCCCAAGCAGCATTGCATGTAGATTGAATCCACCCATAAATGGCCCTATTAATCGAGACCACGATTGGTTTAAAGATGATAAATGGGGTACAGAGGGAGACAGACTTAGAGCTGTCTCCAAATTTGTAACAGGAGACAGAGATTTAGATAGTCATTCACTTGCTGAGATGAAGGTGAATTTACAAGATGATCCGTGGGTTTTTGCTTCCAAATTCGAGCAAGTCTATCGGCTAACCCACCGCATTCCACCAGATCAAACCCCTCCTGATCTATTGCAATACCTGGTAAAAAAATTCACTTACTTAGACCCTGGAGTGCAAATGATGGCCGAGGAAAAAGATACTTTGGAAGGGGTATTGACCATCATAGGGAAGGCCAGGCAGAATTTAATGAGGAAAGCAGTCATAGGACAGTGTAAGGTTGCGATTGTAACTACCAATGAAGGGAAGCAATCTCTACCTGAGATTCCCTTCAGAGGTATTTGTTATTATTGCAATAAACATGGTCATAGACAGAAAGAATGTAGGAAGGCCAAGAGAGACCAAAGGGTGACTGAGGGATGGCATGTTAGTCCATCCCCCTCTTGGTCTGTCAAAGAAAGTGATCAAAGAGGATCTGTAAAGATGAAAAGAAATAACAGTCCTGAAAAGGCAGGTCAGGAACATCATTCTAACCCTCTGCCTAGGACCAATCTGTATGGTCCGGCGTGGGAGGCTCTGAGAATGATGGCAGTACAGGGAGCGGTTACTAATGACCACAAACTGAAACCAGGGGATGAGGCTCCTCTAATTTTATTTTCAGATTGACTAGCACTGGACGATATGGTTCCTATTTGTAAAACATTAAGGGACCATTCCGGACGTCCATACGTGCATGGTATTATGGCAGGACATCACACTAAGATTCTGATTGATACAGGAGCTTCAGTGACATTAACCGATCTACCATTAAGTCCTCCTTCTGGGGCGAAAAACACATTTCTTGTAGGACTTGGTGGCTCCCAGTTTCAGGCATTTCTTATTCCACAAGTGACCTTGACTTTAAGTGCTCAGTGGAGTAAGGAAATACTGATCTGGCAAAGTAAAAACATTGAAGGTACCATACTGGGTGCAGATGTAATGAGAACAGAAGGAATGCTGGTAGACCTTTGCAATAATGTTTTGTGGAGAGATATGCAAAACCTGTGTTCTCTATTAGGAATACAGCAGAGATTTCATATACCATATCATCCCCAGTCATCCGGTATAGTGGAAAGAATGAATCGTACTCTGAAGTCCAGGTTATCTAAAATGCTGGTACAATATGGCAAATCATGGGTTAACCATCTCCCAGCAGTACTCATGGCTATCAGAGCTACACCCTCTAATGCCACTAGGTGCTCTCCATATGAATTAATGACAGGGAGAAAAATGGCACTAGGCCATCCAGGTGAACCACAACTTTCAACTCCACTGAGAGAATCTGTATCTAGAGACCAGTATCTCTCCCAAATTCAGGAGCAATTAAACTAATTGCTTCACTTTGCTGCCTCCAATATGGCCCCAACAGATTGCAAAATTTTATGCACACCTCAAACTCTGTTTGAGAAGGGGGGATTAGTAATGATTAAAAATTTTCTGACAAATTCTCCCTGGGATGCAAATTGGGAAGAGCCCTATGCAATTCGAGACACACTGGGCACAACAGTTCTACATGTACAGAGGTCTAACCCCAAAAAGGCCAGAAGGCAGCCTGGATATAAGTGGGTGCATGTAGATCAGTGTAAATTATATAAAGGGACTTGTGCTCCAGATACAGAGTTAACTGCTAAGGATTGATGCTTCTGCTTGATCTTTTTAGGTGCTCGAAGTATGACAACGTGAAATAATATTCTAAGAAGAATGAAGCTCAACATCTTTCCAGTCATGTTGCATTTCCTTAAACAATTCAGGACATGTGAATCCGATAATAATTCCCTATTGGAACTGAATGCAACTCCATCCACTCAGCAACATAATGGAAGTTATACAGATACCAAAAATGAATCTTCCAATACTTGAACTTAACACAAACTCATTTGACCAACATCCTGAAGGCAATTATACTAGAAACAGCTCTTGGACTGATCTAGGCATCACTCCACCCTCTCGGGACCGCAGAGGGAAATACGCCCATGGAATGAAAGGATGGACTAAAATATGGAGTGGTGGCAATGTATATGATCTGTGTTTATATGTAATACTCAGTGCGGGTGTGGGGTGTTGTTAAAAATTGATGGGGACATTTTTGGGGAAATAATTATATTCTGGGATTATGGGTGGATAACAAGGGCAATCAAGATGATTGGGAATGTAAAGGGTCGGTTTGGGGAAAATGTACTGTAGTTTTAAGTGGTAGGTATGTAAAACTGACTGATTGGTTAGTGTCTACACATTTCAAATTTCTACACATTTTCTAAATTGTTCCAGAATTACCTATACTATAAAAAGAGCTTTAATAAGGTGGGCAGAATGGGTAAAAGTAGATATAGAAGAGGGATTGTGGACACAGTTCTGGGAGGTGTAGGGCCTGGGTTGGGTTAGTGAATGCAGTAGACATAGCCAGTATGACAGCAGCATTATAATTGTTAACTGATACTTCTTATATTGTGTGTTTCTGTAGTATGTATTGTTATTCAAGTTTGTATGTGTTGTTACCTGAAGTCATTGATTGCCAGAGTATATCACCTCCATTATGGAATGCAAATGGAAAGAACTCTGTGAATAGCGGGCTGGGCATGCATACATAGTAGATACGCTGCGAGGTACGCTCTCCCTCTTGTCTCCAGTGGGTTTTATAGAGTCCAGGGGTCTCATCCACTTCATTGTCAAAAGGAGGGATGTAAAAAGGAGGGCATGATTGACAACCAACTGTATGCCAATGAAGTGAAATGGTGTTCTGATGCAGAGATCCAATGGGCAAAGCCTCTCTATACAAGACCTTAAAATGGTCTCAAACATTAATGGAGATTCTTCTCTGCAGAGCACATGGCAAATCAGTTAGGACATTTGGTCACCTTCCACTCCCTCCCCCAGTGCAATGTCCTTTCCCTTTTCTATCACCTTGGTCTCTAAGGGTCACTGGAGAAGATAGGTTACCAGGGGAGTGTCCAGGAGAAGGAGGACTTATTGTGTTTATAAAGTCCTGCCAACTCTCTCTCTCTCTCTCTCTGAGTCTGCGTGGAGATGATCACAAGGGAGTGGTAATTGTATCACGTGTTTACAGGCTTATCCTGCTGTTTCTTTGTTATTTCCATTCAATCAATGAATAGATAGTTTGGTAACAGCATATACTAATTTATAGTAATTTGTATATGTATTGTTAGTTTGTTTAGCCTCTCTTAATAAATATTGTTAATTGCAGAAAACAAGGAGTGTGGACTCTGACTTTACACTCAATAGTTAGTGGTTATTGATAGCATAACAGTGTATATATATATATATATTCATACATTAAATGTTATTCAGTAATCACAGTAAGATACAGACACGTTTTTATATTTATAACACGCCCCTCCCACTTTAAATATACAGTTAAAAGATCAAATATATAAAAAAAAAATGTCTTTTGCTGTTGTTTTGTTTACTTCATTTAATTCATAATAAATGACAATGCAAGGAGAAAGACCTATCTATCCTTGAAATAACAATACATAATTTATATGAATAAAAATGGAAAAGGGGAATCATTTGTGATTTTTATCACATCTCCATGAAAGCGATATACGGAAATTCTTACAGCGTACATTATATACATTATTATTTTTATCTGTTCGCTGATTAGCTTACACTTTATGATTACTTTAATTGTCACTTTTATTTTAAGGGTGTTACATAAGTATAAGTTTAGTTTTTGTTAATTAATACACAGTTTACATCACTTGGTCCCTTCTATTGTTATATTGTAATATATGTTATATTGCTATTGTGGGGAGTGGATTCATTTTTCTATTGGTTACATTCATCTTAAGTACTGTCCATTTGACTTTGCAGGAAGAACAGCTTTGTACCCATTTGAACCTGTCTATCAGAGGAGTTTTAACAGTGTGTGTGGCTCGATAACTCTACAAAAACCCCAAAACACATGCCCCAGTGGTGGACAATGCCACTGATCTACCGTTTTCTTCCTCTTCACTCGTCTTTACGTAAAGTAAAATCTGTAAGGCGTAGGAATTGGATTTGTGCTTAGATCCCCACGCAACAGCACCCTTGAAAGTAAAGCTCAGATGGAGCACATTCAAAATGCAAGAGAAGTAATTAGTTATCTCTAATGGCAAAAGCCCAAAGGAGCCTTTCAACAAATAAATAATGTTTTTTATTTTATATACGGTATATATATATATATATATATATATATATTAGTTTTGGTACATTTTAGTCTATTTTGATGATGGTCACCTATCGGTCATGATCATGTGCATTTGGTTTTAAGACTAGCTCTGAGATTTAGGGGGGATTTACGTGACACTCATTTTAGATAAGTCTTTGTGCATATTACTACAAAGGCGGCTAATCCATTACATTGGTTTAGCAGGGATTATTCCTAAATGGATAAAATCTGGTTCTCTGTTAAGTATTAACTAAGCACTTGTTTTCAAGGTTTTTTTTGCATTGAGGGTATGTTTTAAACAGCAAAAGACTACATAGAGAGCTCTGCTAGCAAAATGTTACCATATAGAAAATGTAAAAAAGCACATGAACAATGCATATTTTAAATTTTTTTTTACATGGCATTGCTTAGGTTGACGAAGCGTCCCCATTTTAGGCAGGTACACTGACAGCGATGTCTGTAACTGGTTGATCTTCATCCCTAAAAATACATATTTATGCATAGTAATATGGAAAGCACAGCAAAACATTTTAACGCTACATACATACACCCGCATTTCGTCCCTCCCAACCGTCCCAGTTCCCAAGGACAATCCCAATTTTTGGGGCAGTGGGGACCATGTGCTAGGAAGATAAGAAGATCTGATGCGGCACAGACCTCAACAGCAACTCTCATACAGCTTCCTCACTGTAGTTGCCCACCATGATACGGTGTCATATACTGGTGTTCCTCCTCAATTCAATGTCAGGTAGTCAAGTAAGTGTATGGTCCCCACCTCTACCTACTTATAACAATGGGCTCCACAACGGGCTCCTGAAATGTTGGCGGTGTGACATCATGTCTTGACATACCAAGATAGAATCTATTTTAAAGTTAATTATACATTTGCATGGCAAATACCGGTAACTCTGGAGTTCATGTTAAATGCATATTGCAGTTCATTTGGCTCATGCATTTACCAGCACGCTGTTTGAACAAAGGTAAACAGAATTCTTATTACACTGAGTAGCAGCAGCCAATCAGATGCATGCTATATGAACGTTAACGGTTTGGTATCATACATGTGACACGCACACGCTGTTGCTATGTCCTTTAATTTCACATGGAGCTCCGCACCCATTCATTTCCGTGGGAGTGCTGCTGAGTGTCTGTAATGTACCTAAAAATGCTTCCTGGTTCCAGTAGAGGCAGCAAGGGGAGGAGTTACAGGAGACAGAAGGCTCATTGTCTACCTCCAATAACCCTTTAAAAACATCTGGCTAGTGTAGCATAGGTTCCAAGTAGCATTGGCCCATCATAATGCGTCTTACTTATTAAAAGGTGATGATCGTATAACGTGGGAAAGGTGCAGGCTGCTCAGCTAATATGACTAAGGTGACTCAATCAAGAGTACCTTTAGATAACTACGAGGTTTCTGTGAGGACCGGAATTAGACTCATTTAGCGGGTCACCGCATAGTATCAATGGGATATTGAAGGGGTAATATTTTAGGAGACCAAGGGGTCAGCTCATTTAGAGACTTCCAGGCCAGGGTATAGACATAACACTAATAACCCCAACATCTATGGATTAAAGGAATTATATATGTGTGTGTGTGTATATGTATATACCGTATATATATATATATATATTGCATCCATATAATAAAGGCCATTATCTACACTATACTAGTAATAAAGCCAATATCTTTAAGTACAATATCACTCGTCAACGCAATCTGTTTGACGACACGATACACAGTTCTCAGACTAACTGGGCGGGGCCTACAAGCCGACGCAGCGTCATCTCCGCCATGCCTGGCGTCTTCGCCCCGCCTCCTACTCCTTACTCCCGCCGTCCTCTCGCTTCCCCCCTCCCGGCTGCTGCTGCTTCTTGTGCCCTAGGACCGCGCCTTGTCTGATATTACGGAAGGGTGAACGGGGGGTGAGACAAAAAAAGAAAAAAAACAAAAAGAACAAAAAGGGCGAGGGGTGTTACCGAGGCTGCAATTTACATCAATAAGGGAGCTATAGCATGGCAGCGGGACGGACCAGCTCCTATTCGTCTCCATCCTCCAGCTTTAACGCTGGTTCTGGGAACAGCCACACTGCGACGGCAGGTAGTGAGGACGAAGATGGACACAACCTATGGTTAGTGCTTGTGCCTTGGCCGCTGTTATTCTTTACTAACCGCGAGGCCTCTCGAGTAGTGAAACAGCATCCTCAATGAATGGGAGTGGCTGGGGCCTGGCATCCTCGCAGCGCTGCCTCGCACATTACCATTAACTGCCTCTCATAGCCCCATTCATTCTTAACGTTATCTTCCCATGTTGACAAATGTAATGGAAAAGACTGGGGGGGGGCGGGTCTTATTTGCCAAGTAACCCTTTCATGGTGTAACCGTTTGTACAGGGGAGTACTGAGCAAAGAGGGCGTGGCCAAGTAGCCGGTGTAATTTTTTATTTGCTGTCAGTTACACGGTAAACATGTGTAGTGTGTGTTGGGCATGGTGTACCTGTCACTTGTGTGCGTGGCGCATGCGCGTTATGCAAGAATTGGCGCTGGGCAAGGTGTGTCACGTGCTGCACTGACAGCTGGGCGGGGCCCGGTGTGTTTATGAACAATGACAGATAGGGGTGCTCTTTGTACTAATTGTTTATTCCTAGCTGCTACTGGGGTAGGGTGTTGTAGAAGTGTTGTTTCCTCCCAGTGACAATGTTTACAGTTAAGGTGTAGGCAGATTAAGAAGCAATGAAGATTCCCAGCAATGATGAATATTACAAAATATGTATGAAGTCATCTACTAAATAAACTGGAACCTAAGGAACAGACTCCATAAAATAGGTGGCAACCAATCATAGACTACGATTCCTGGGTAAAAACACACTCAACTGATCTAATAGATAAGAAACACACTGCTTTATGTGGTTATTTAGAACTTTTGAATTATGTATTCTTCATAGCTTTAATGTTCCATCTATGATGTTACATTCCAAGTAGAATGGTTAAAAAAAGCCACCAAAGAAAAGCCAATCATCTTCCAGGAATGTGAACATATTAAACCTTTTGCGTTATTTGAGTTTATTTTTTCCTTATGTAAGCTTTGGTCACTTACACAATATAGACAAGGTGCTTGAGATCAGGGCGGCACATGCGAGGTAGCACACTACGCTGTTGTGCTTGCCGCAGCATCCAATCTGGAGTGGCAGATTGTGTGGTTGACTCTGTCAAACACTGGCCCAATGGGCTTCTGACTGGTGTGCCAGATGGCTTGCCTGGGGCTGCTTGAGATACACCAATGGAGGTAGGGAGCAGAACCCCTGAGGCAACATATATATATATATATATATATATATGTGTGTATATATATGTATATGTGTGTATCAGGTAATGGGTGTAACCAAGAAGAGATTGTGCTGATCTCTGGACTTTTTGTATTCTGTGTAAGGTAGACTGATAAATTGGTCTAGTAGCTATTATGCAGGTGTGGTATAATAAGTCTTATGACATCTTTGCTTGGCAAATGAGAGTTGGCAACAGAGGTGACAAAGTGCAAAAAATATTCTGCACAATTTATACAGTATACTTGGTTTCATTTTGTATTGTCCTATTGCTATAGCAACCTATGGAATGTTGCTGCTGATGGGACTGTTCCGACTGTTGGCATGGCGATAAGTAAACTGAATTGGTCTTTTGTAAATAACCTCCAGAATTTTTGTTACCTGGGTTTGGTGTGAACAATAGACTGTTTATAAAGCATAGTTCTGTGAAGCGCACTCAGTAATCAAAGATACTAATGGTGACAAATACAACTGAAAAGGCCGGGAGGCGGGCAAAGTAATATGTGAAATGGCATTGATAAACATTTTAATATTATGCCCATCCCAATTGAACTTCTGGTGCGAGAAGAGCTTGGGTGGCCCTGTATTAAGCATAGTTAAATCAGTGAGATTTCCTCGGGCACCTCACACGTTGATGCATTACAGGGCTGGTTCAGTTCTTAATGCTAAAGAAACTTTATAGTGTTGGCTCTCTTTATAGTGAATATGTATGTGAAATATGATTGTGAGAGAGACAGAAGTGTCAGTGTAATGCCTGAAATGGTTATTAGCAGTGCAGGGACTATGGTGTTGATCCACTACAGTGTTTTACAGTTGATTACAGTGACTAAAATGTTAAACTGAAACCCACCTTGCCCGACGGAAGTCGCGTTTAGGGGTGTACAAACGGAAAGATTGATACCTCGCGTTTACACGGTCCGATGACTCCTGAAACCAATGGAAACTCTTTACAGATGTGCAGACAGGGGCTCGAGCAGACCCCCACAGGCTGCATTTAGAAAGACGATAAGTACATCGCATGCATGGAGATTCGCTGAAGACATCTCCTGCAAGGAAAATGGCTGGGAAGCAGAGCATTTGAAAAAGAGAGAGCACAAAAATGTAAAGGACCGCACAGCTATCATTTGCATTAAAGTGTATTCTGTAAGTAGAATTACGTGGATGCTTTAAATATTTCACATAACATTGCACTCTTAAGCACTATGGTTTTGAACCACATGCTTGGTGTCTCAGAGATTCTAGATGTGGAAAAGAGACAGAAATGTACCGCAGTCGGTGGAAACAGCAAGTAGATGCAAAAAGCTAATAAGAAATAAACTATTTAAACGGCAAATGCCCCAGAGTACGGAGTGTGGCCTGGAGTACTGCAGACAATGCAGCTTTCTAGTACTCGCCCTCTAAACAGACATGCAGCGGAAGAAATGTCTAGGACAGGGCCGTCCAACCTGCGGCCCTCCAGCTGCTGCAGGACTACATCTCCCACAATGCTCTTTCAGCTAAGGGGCTGGCTGAGTAGTATGGGAGATGTAGTTCTGCAGCAGCTGGAGGGCCGCAGGTTGGACGCCCCTGGTCTTGGACATGGAACGATTTATTTAAGAGCCTATTTAAAATATGTGAGCTTACAACAGCCACACCACCTTAATATAAGAGATGTAGAAAGGAGAGGCTATTAGAGACATACGGTATAGTCTGGTACACTAAGCCGTGGTCCTTCAAGCTTGGGACCCAGTAATGGGTGGTAAGATGTTCTCCCTCGGGCATCACAGTGCTGAAAACTGCACGGCAGCAATTAATGTGGTTATTTATGTTGCAAATAATTTATGTGGTAATGAAACACGTATAAAGATTCATCTTATTACTGTCTTCCACATTTGAGTGCTTTAGCCGTGTTTGCCTCGTTGGCAAAAAGTTACCCGGCCTGCTCTGTGAAGGAACAAAAAGGGTCACGACTGTATGTGACTGGGTCACGGGGCAAATGTCTGGAGAGCACTAAGCCAATGTGTAATTAATAAAGCAAAAATTCAATAAATAATTGTTTCTTATGTGCCAGTAAATGTGCTTGTGACTACCAGTAGCTGTTGTTGACACTTGCACAGGCAGATAAGGGGACGTTCCCAAGCATGGACCTTTGGAATGTAAGCAAATATCTTATTTGTGTGTCTTTCTGAATCAACTCCCAAAGGCACACCAGATATCCATGATGAATGGAAACTGGCATGTTTAGGTGTTAAACCCTGGTCTTGATCGCCCGAAAATCTGCAAAAAGCGACCATCTCTCTTGGTGCACTTTGTCTTCTAAAACAGCCACGTGCAGCTATCACTCATGTCCAAAGATGGTGTTTGATTTGCCGAGCTGCTTTATTCAGTATTTGCAATTTTATTAATCTCTTATTAAAATATACGGTATTGTGGTGGTCTCCGCAGTGCAGTAATCTGGGCAGTGGATTATTACACATAGGACCGTTTCAGCCTATAGAGATTGAAGTCTTTAGGGTCTGTTTACTGAAAGGAAAGGTTACATCAGTGAGATTTATTTAGTCTTCTCACCCTTAAATGATGCATTATAGAGGGCCATTTTAAGGGCCCTTAATAATGAATACTGAACTATGGGAGTTGAAACCACAACTCTTGCCAACTCTCCCTTTAGTGAATAAATGCTTTTGGCACAATGCTCCTTATTTCACTTGGGCGCACTAGATACGTAGAATGAAGGTTAACCCTGTCCTGAATTCACTTTACTAAAGGAGCATTCAAGTCCCATTTGGGGTCTTTCACGAACTCTAGCGAATGTAAATGAATGTGCACAATTTTTTAAAATGTATTTTTAGGGAGTTTTGAAACCACTCTTTCTTGCTTTTTAAAAGACAACTGTAGTGAGACATTTCTTAAACACATAACATAATTGCAGTAAAACTTGAATATAGGAAATACCTTTTTCAGCTCCACATATGGCATGCCCACGTCCATATTGCATAGAATATTGGTTGAATCTGACCGAAGATGCGCGTCCCTATCTGTTTATGACGGTTCACGCATCCCACCGATATTCTATGCGGTATGGTGGGTCTAGCATGTTATATGGGGAGTGTGAGAATTTTCTATATCTTTTCATTAAAGTTTTACTGCAATTATGTTATTAGTGCTTGAGGAATTTAAAAAAAAAAAAAAATTCTCCCTACACTTGTCTTTTAAGCACATTGGCACATACAAAGTCAATGGGAGCTGAACCGGCATTCTTTTATATTTGTAACATTGCGTGTGAAGTGTATTCAGGCTGCGAGGAAGAAAGTGAGACTAAACCTCCCTAAAGCAATAAAATTGTGCAATACTGGCTCACTGAGCATACAATTAAATGTTGGTTAGGATTGACAAAACATGATCTCATTTGTTCCAATAAACTTTTTATCTTTAGACCTGGAGGCTGCCATTGTTGCCAGTCATGTGACATGTTGAGTGGCTTTCCTTGTTCAGACTCAACACTGAGCTGATTCTTTATGGGGAAATACTAACGAGGTCTGTTCCTTCATAGACTTTCATTAGTTGGAGTGTCCAGCCGGGTGATTAATTACGAGCAGTTCATTTGTTTACTATAGTCTGGTAACAGATCTAGAACACATTCAAATGGCTTAAATCCATTATATATAACTGGCTATTATTGCCCTTAACCCCTTGATGACAATTGCCGGTCCGGGCACGTCACGGAAATTCAAGTCGATAACGACAAATGACGTGCCAGGACCGGCACGTCTTTAAA
This sequence comes from Sceloporus occidentalis, assembly GCA_023333645.1. NCBI lineage: Eukaryota > Metazoa > Chordata > Lepidosauria > Squamata > Phrynosomatidae > Sceloporus > Sceloporus occidentalis. The sequence continues at coordinate 6,030,431 of JALMGF010000023.1, forward strand.
CGGGTGCAGAAAGCGATCTATTTTCGCTTTCTGCACCGAAACGGCGTTGCTGTAATGCCTCGACCTCGAGGCATTCAGCAACGCCATTATCGGCACAAAGGGGCCATCTCTGGCCCCTCCCCGGGGCGTCAACATCCGCCATACTTTGTATGGAGGCGGACGCCCGTTTTAAAAGCGTTTAGGAGGCGATCAACGATCGCCTCCTAAACTTAAATGGTGTCGCTGGAATGCCTCGATCAGGAGGCATCCAGCGACACCAAACACTTACCTGGGGATGGACTGTGACCGCTCCAGAGAGAGCGGTCACAGCCACAGCTGCCGGTGATCTTCGCCATCAGCAAGCCCGGGAAAAAAGACCAACAAAGACTAAAAAGTTCGCTAGACGGTCTCCAGACCCTCTAGAGAACTCTGGCTCCACTTGCAGGTTGAATATAGGTACTGCATTCAACCATGCAAGTCAATGGAGCTCAGCTTTCTAATCACAGTGTGATTAGAAAAAATAAATTAAAAATAAAATAAAATTAATAATTAGAAAAAAAATAGTAAAAAACCAGTAAAATGTAAAAATAATTTCCCACTGATGTCACTATCAGGGGAACCTTCAAGTTGAAAAAAAAATGTAAAAAAAATAAAAAAAGGCAAAAAAAATAAATATATATATATATATATATAAAAAATATATATTTTTGTGAGCAAGTACTAAAATTAGCATATTAGCTTAAAACAATTCTCGCATGGAAAGAGTTAAAATACTGGCATATTAAATGCCCATGGGGTGTCTACTTTTGAAAAATGTATGATTTGATGGGGTAAATTGAATTAGCCGGGTTCAACAAGGTCCCAATTAACACGGGGGGAAGGATGGCCACACATCTAATTTCCAATTAGAAAAATGCACACGTACCAAATGTGGCCTTTTAGTTCCCCCCAAAAATGACAAACCCATGCATGTGGGGTATCACTGTACTCAGGAGATGTTGCTGAACACATATAGGGGTGTCTTGTGACAGCGGCATATACCAGGAGCTGTAAATTCATACATAAAGTAGGTGTGTGTGGGAAAAATACACACACAAAAATACTACTGCAAACTTTAAAAAAATGCTGGTGGTAAAATGTGTGCATGCAAAGAGTTAAAATACCAGCATTTAAAATACCCTGGGGTGTCTAGTTTTCAAAAATATATGGTTTTGTTGGGCACACTGAAATGGCCCGGCTCAAAGAGGTACCAAATAGGGCACGGGCAGTGGATCCCCAAATGCCAAAGTTCAACATTGAAAAATGCGCATGCCCCAAATGTGGCCCCTTTTGCCCCCAAACAGCCAGGCAAAATCATTCATGTGAGGTATCGCTGTACTCGGGAGATGTTGCTAAACACATATTGGGGTGTTTTATGATAGTGATATATACCAGAACCTGTTTATTCATACCTAAAGTAAAATGTGTGTGAAAAAACAAATGCAAAAAAATGACTACCATAAAGTTTGACAAAGGCTGATGGTAGAATAAGTGCTTGGAAAGGGTTAAAAATACCAGCATTTGGAATACCCCGGGCTGTCTAGTATTTAAAAATATATGATTTGATGGGGTAAATTGCATTGGCCGGCTTCAAAGATACCCGAAATGGCACATGGGGGGAAGAATTACCAGATTTGGAAAAAATGGCTTTGAAATAGCAAAACGCTACCTGTACTTATTGCTCCATAACGTGCAGAAAAAAGCAAAAAAACATAAAAACATTGGGTATTTTTAAACTCGGGACAAATAGTAGAATCTATTTAGCAGGTTTTTTTCATTACCTTTTATAGATGAGTAAAAGATTTTTCAACTAAAAATTAGAAACAGTCATTTTTTTCTAAATTTTTCACCATATTTTATACTTTTTTTAATAGTAAATAATATGATACAATCAAAACAATGTCATCTAAAGAAAGCCCTTCTTGTCCTGAAAAAACAACATCTAATGTGTGTGGGTTCAGTAAACGGGAAAGAAGAAAATTACAGCTAAACACGAGCAGCGCAGAAATGTTAAAACGGCCATTGTCACGAAGGGTACAAAAAGTAAAATAAGCCTTGGTCACGAAGGGGTTAAAAACAGTATTAGTCTCATACACTTCTAGAAAATCCGGAACTTGCACAGAATATGTTAGCATGCGTGTTTGTGTGAAAGTGCGCAATGCACACATGTCAACAAAAACATATTTATGTTCAATCACATCTCGGTTTTGAAGGACAGCAGACCCTGCCGTGTGCTGAGTACCCAAATGTTTCCGGCTTGTTAGGTCTTTTTCAAGCTGGGCTTTTGAAAACATTCAGCTCGGTAAATTCGTTGGTTGGCGTCTATTGTGGAATAAAAGTTGAGTCTGCTTGATTTTCAAAGGGATTTTTCAGTAGGACCCCACACCGTGTCACCTGCAACTGCGTCTCTTGCGTGTACATGAGGCCTTATTACTGCATTGCATATGGTCTGCTTACTACACGGTGTGCATCAGCCGCTTGGACTATTAAGTGACCTCCCGTTTGTTCCAGTATTGCATATTGGAGTCCATTTTACATTCCAGTGCCGTTTACTGCATGAAGATCGATTGTACAATATTTCCCCCCCCCCCCCCCAAATAAAACCAGAGAATTTTTTAAAAAAAATTTTTGCTACGTCTTTACTCAACTGTTATTTTTGGAGGTTACCAGGCAAAATATGAATAATTTAAAAACTAGATTTTTTTTTTTTTTTTTTTTTTAAAGTGATATTTGGAGTTGGGTCCCAATAACCGCTAGAAAAGGCATATTTTAAGACATTATATACAAACACAGTATTTCGGTATGTCTATACCCATGATATCTATATACAATTACTGAAATGACTCATGATTTGTATTCGGCAACACCCGAGGAATACAGTAAAATGCTTGTCCTGTTTCTCAGATATTGTTGGGTCAGATTTGGAATATGTGCATTTCCGTTTCCATTTTGACAGATTACTTGGTCCAGGTCTCATTTATAGACACATTAGAGGTCCCATATTTCAAGTTAACCCCATAAAACTATATACATTCCTTAAATGCACGCCCCTTGAAGATTTCAGACACCCCACTTACCTTTCTAGCTGGTCCGCTGCAACCACAGATATAACCGGGAACACAAATGTTTGAGGTTTTTCTTGTACTATTCCACCTTTCAGTCACTTTCTGGATGGATGCTATACATTGGGCTTGCCTGGAACAAAAAAGAAAACACAAAAATGTAATCACATCTTTTGATCACATAGATACCCCATGTGTGTGGTATGTGAGTGTTACACGGACGCAAGAGACCCTCGTGCACGCCACAACTGTGGAATAAACAGATCTCGTTCGGCATACCTCAATGCAGAAGGCGACTGTAATCATGGTGTTTTCTCACCTGTTTGAGTTCTATCTTTGATGTACATTTGTAATTTAATATAATTTTGTACTTTTTAATATTATATTCTAACTTATTGTAACAATGCAAAGTTCGGGAACCCAGAATGTGTTCTTCCTGGCAAAACACTTTTTAGAAATAAATATGCAGTATAAAACAGTGTTTGGGACTAGATAGTTCCAGTGTTAATTTAATTGTCTCACGGGTTAAATCCCAGGAACCTCTAGGCAGGCTGGAGAGCTATTGACGTATTTATGGAGTTCTCAAATACAAAGAGACGCTCTTTCAAGATAGCCTTAGCTAATCATACCCTACAGGTATGAGGCAAACTGCAGAATGGAGAGCAATCACCAGGACGATTTTATTGGTTTCCACAATTAGATCTTTGCCATAGAAATCCTTCTTATAATTAAGGCCCATTGTGTAATGATCATATGTTGTATGTTCAATGTAGAGCTGGAACTTGAAACACTCAGTGGAGGAACCGTTGAGTGGAGTGTTGAGGAACTGAAGAATTAATAGGGATATACTGTCTCTCCATGTTCTAGGTCCTCGATCCTCAGTGAGGTCTCTACTCGCTCCCGATCTAAGCTGCCATCTGGGAAAAATGTGTTATTGCTGGGTAAGTGAGGACTATTTACAACTTTAATAAAGAGGATATGTGGAAGGGGAAGCGCTCAAGACCATGAAATAGTGTTGATTTTGACACCCTTTATTTCTTCTTTACGGTGGTAAAATTTGCATTGCTTTAATTATTCTTATATAGAACACACACAATTTATATCACCCACATTTTATGCTTTAGTACAACCCCCAAATGCATATGTACAACATGTTCACTCACCCGTGTTTAGATATGTTTTCTCTCTTGTGTTACGACACCAGTATCTGTTTACCTTAATGTCCTGCAAAATGATTACCTACAGAGGTATAAATGTCACATTAGTGTCTTATTAACAAGCTGGGATGGTGTGATATTTTGCTTACTGTATACCATATGGGAGCAGGGAGATTTGACCTTCTAGAAGTAGAAGTAAAATACCAGACTGGCAAGTTAAATGTCAGTATGTGCAATCAACGTGGTTTTGAGGTCTACATTTTACAGTTTAGAAGTGTGATCAGAATTTGATATTCTACTGCAGCCCCCCCCTTCTTATGGCGAAATGGTTTCATGTAATAATTTGTGTTGGAGTGCGTTTCAACATGTGCAAAAATCATTCTTTCCGATGTGGCAGGCTTCAGAATTGTTGGATTCCACCCCGTGCCATCTGTGTCATTAGGCACACTATCCTGGAAAATATGATAACGTTCCACCAAGCTAAAAGGGACAATACTAAGCGACTGGCGACATTTTCAGTACTAAACTTTCTACAGTGTTCTTTATTTTTTTCAAAATGATATATTTTTAAAGCGCGTTTCTCAACCTAAACATTCCGCTATATCAGCTTTAACATCATTTTTGTTTGCAGGAGAGGATGGTGCAGGCAAGACAAGCCTGATAGGAAAACTTCAGGGAATAGAGGAATACAAGAAAGGAAGGGGAATGGAGTATCTTTATATAAATGTGCACGATGAAGACCGAGATGGCAAGTATTCTCCCGTTTTCTTCTCAGAGGAAATTTTAAATGGAAGAATGTATAACGGGATATGTTGGTGTCAACGGTTAGCAGGGTTAGAAGCTACCTCTAATCCATTTTGTTGGCTATACTCGGCTCCTGATTTATATTTGAGACTTGCTGCAGTTCTTCTGGAGGCCAAAGGTGCTTCTTTTGTCCTTGGATCTTGAAAGCGGCCTTGTACCGTATTTTCAGGATTATAAGGCGCACCGGATTATAAGGCGCACTTTCTATGAGCGCCTTATAAGCAATCTTGTTTCATATATAAGGCGCACTGGATTATAAGGCGCAGCACATTACCGTTAAATAAACCATTGCTCAGACTGCAAGTCAAAATTTATTACACTTTTTAACAATAACTTGCAACTGGTTCAGCTGTAATTGCAAATCAAAACGTTTACCGTATTTTTTCAGTTCATTCCTCCACCAGAAATCCATCAAATCCGTCATCTTCAGTGTCGGAGTTGAACAGTTGGGCGATTTCGGCATCAAGCATGGGGTCCTCCTCTTCATTATCCGAGTCGGTCTCGTTGCTGCTGCTAGGCTCTTCAGTGGTGATTCCAGCCTTCCTGAAAGCTCGGATGACACTGGAGACTGATACATTCTTCCAGGCATCCACGATCCACTGGCACATAGTGGCATAACTCGCACGGCGTTGCCTCCCTGTGTTGGTGAATGTGTGGTCACCTTCTGTCATCCAATGCTCCCATGCAGCTCGCAATTTAACTTTAAATGACCTGTTGATGCTGATATCTAGCGGCTGGAGCTCTTTGGTTAATCCACCAGGGATGACAGCAAGCTCCGAATTAGTTTTCTTCACTTGGGCTTTGACAGTATCGGTCACGTGGGCGCGCATCGAGTCACAGACCAATAGGGATGGGGATTTGTGAAAAAAGCCACCCGGTCTCTTGACGTAGACCTCCCTCAGCCACTCACTCATCTTCTCCTCATCCATCCAGCCCTTTGGGTTAGCCTTAATGATGACACCAGCAGGAGAATTTTCTTTAGGCAAAGTCTTCCTCTTGAAAATTACCATGGGTGGTAGTTTCTGGCCATTAGCCTGACAAGCGAGAACTACAGTGAAAGATGACTTCTCATTTCCTGTGGTACGTATAGATATCGTACTGGTCCCTGTTTTCTCAACAGTACGGTTTACGGGGATATCGAAAGTGAGGGGAACCTCATCCATGTTAATAATGTGTTCTGGCTGGATATTCTTTTCATTTATCTTGGTTATGCAGTAGGTGCGGAAAATGGCCAGCTTCTCTTCATAATCCTTTGGTAATTGCTGGCACACAGTAGTTCTGATGCGAATGGAGAGATGACGCCTTTTCATGAAACGAAAGCACCATGAAGGACCTCCTCGAAAGTCCTTGATCTCCATGTCACGTGCTAAAGCAGTGGCTTTGAGTCGAATAGAGACAGTGGAGACGCTTCTACCTGCGTTTCTCTGTTCCATAACCCACTGTTCTATTTTGTCCTCCAACTGTGGCCACCTTGCTTTGTTTCCTCGGAAACTCAGTTTGGTCTTCTTTACTTGGCGGAGGGCATCTTCTTGTTTTCTCCACTTACGCACCATGGATTCATTAATGTTGAATTCTCTTGCAGCTGCCCTATTTCCATGCTCTACTGCATAACTTATAGCTTTAAGCTTGAAACCTGCATCATAAGCATGTCTCTTAACAGGAGGCATTTTTTGGGGTAGTGGGTATAGTTAACGCTAAAGCACAGATATATTGCAAGGATCCTGCGCACAGAGCTGTAAGTATCACTCAGTGTGGCTCCTGACTACGGTGGCCGTAATGCTCAATCCATTTATGGATACTGTAAAAACCCAAGTGAAGAATAAATTCATAGGCGCACGGGGGGGAGGAGCATGGTGTGTGCTGTGGTATGCCGCCACCGACCCCTGCCGCCCACGATAGAGGTAAAGGATCCTGTATGAACCCCTCTCTTTACTGTCGGGTTCATATATAAGGCGCACCGGATTATAAGGCGCACTTTCTATTTCTGAGAAATTCTCAGCATTTTATGTGCGCCTTATAGTCCGGAAAATACGGTATATTATTAAAGTTGATGTTCCCGTTAGATAAAATATGAATTATACTGTCCAGTATTTTGAGCAAGCTTAAGCAGGGATCCTTGGTTTGCAGAATTTAATACTTTGATATCTCTTTAGGCAGAACTATTCCCTTATAGCAGAGACGACTTCCTCGAGGATAGTTTATGCCTTTTCCTGTATTGTTTTGTCTCCTTAAGCCCTGGTCCACATACAAGCTGGTACCATCTTCTCCATTTATCAAAATATTAATTAAACACTCTAGTTAGCGATCAAATATACCCATTGCAGGTCTCTGAAGGCTTAAAGAGGTTCTAAACCCCTTTTCACCCCTTAATATGATGAATAAGCATTATTACATCATTCCTTTAAACCCTCTGCAGCTATACTACCAAAAAAAAACCAAAGGGATCGATCCAGCATTTGGAAAAAAAAAATAAATAAAATTCCAGCTTTATTTTACTTAATGATTAAAAAGCATAGTTCACACCTGGGCATCCAGTACACAGAAAACCCCAAATCTGACGCGTTTCAAGCGGTACCCCGCTCTTTATCACAGATAACTCACCACTGAATTTGTTTCCCTTAAGTAAGGCAACAAAAAGGGGGGAGTGGTGAGATTACTCGTCATCAACACATGTGCAATTAAAATCCAATTACAAAACAATTAGATGCAATAAGATGAAAAAGACTAATGTAAAAAAACACACAATATACATGTAATAGCCTCATTGACATATATACATATTATTTGTGGATCAATAGTGTTTATATATTTGCTGTAGGTTGTGTTGCTGTGCTCACGCTGTTTACATTAGTCTTTTTCATCTTATTGCATCTAATTGTTTTGTAATTGGATTTTAATTGCACATGTGTTGATGACGAGTAATCTCACCACTCCCCCCTTTTTGTTGCCTTACTTAAGGGAAACAAATTCAGTGGTGAGTTATCTGTGATAAAGAGCGGGGGTACCGCTTGAAACGCGTCAGATTTGGGGTTTCCTGTGTACTGGATGCACAGGTGTGAACTATGCTTTTTAATCATTAAGTAAAATAAAGCTGGAATGTTTTTTTTTGTTTTTTTTTTTGTTTTTTTTTTCAAATGCTGGATCGATCCCTTTGTTTTTTTTTGTGTTCATTCCACGCATCAAGTCCGTGCGGATCCGTGCAGATGAATATATAGGGAGGTGAGCTGGCTTTTGCATTTATTCAATTTTGCTAGCTATACTACCACCAGAGCTTCCAATATAGGATGGATGAACCTTGGTGTAGGGATGATGCTATACTGTGAGAACTTCGAGAGAATTGTTTCATGTATTTTGGATTATGCTTCAGAACGTTTTGGATTTGTCATAGTGGAACAGATAATTGCTATTCTTTTAAATTACAAGAATATTTCTCACAATATAAAATGTAGGTTATTTTTAATAAACGTGAATGAAAGATTTAATCCTTTACTAGCGAACAGTGAATAGATTCCCATGGCAAAGTTATCATTCATCAAAAGGGTGTCAGCTGCTCTTGGGCTTATATGACTATCTTTTTCTTTTCTAGATCAAACCAGATGTAATGTGTGGATCTTGGATGGAGACCTGTATCACAAGGGTCTACTGAAGTTCGCCATGGATGCTAGCAGTATAAGGGACACATTAATTATGTTGGTGGTTGACATGTCCCGTCCGTGGCTAGCGCTGGATTCTCTACAGAAATGGGCTAGTGTAATAAGGGACCACATTGACAAGCTGAAGATCCCACCTGAAGAAATGAGAGATATGGAAGAGAAAAGTAGGTGCCTAGTTGAGTGTGTTTTTCTCATTCTGAAATGGAAGATTTAAGATACATCTTGTCAATGCCAAGTAAACTACAGCTCGTGGATTTGCATACTCGTACGTATGCCGGCTATCATTCATTTCTCTTTCTTTCTGATTGTTCTTTGCAGTGGTAAGGAAATTTCAGGAATATGTGGAACCTGGAGAAGAATTTCCAGCATCACCTCAAAGAAGAAACACATCTTCACAAGACGATCAGGATGACAGTGTTATTTTGCCACTGGGAGAACACACACTCACACATAATCTTGGCATTCCCGTTGTAGTTGTTTGCACAAAGGTCTGTTAAACATTATCTTATTTATTTTTTTAATTGTCTAGTTTATTTTTAATTTCTTGTTTGTTTGTATAATCCTTGGTAATAATTGCAATTAACACATCTAAAATCTAATTTGAAAGGCATTAATGATACAATGGAAACAAGGCTCCCAAGAGTAGTACAAAGTATTACAGCATGAACCATGACTCTTGTTTGAGTTACGTAGTTCCATTTAAAGTTCAGCTATCTTTAAAAAAGATGCAAGAGTCTTATATAATGAAGATTCTTCCTTTTCAACAAAATTTGTACTGTTTCTAGGAAATGTCTTCAGTACAACGGTGAAAAAGATTGTAACTTATCTCTTTTCTTGCTTTCATCGCAGTGTGATGCCATTAGTATTTTGGAGAAAGAACATGACTACAAAGATGAGCACTTTGACTTCATTCAGTCACATATCAGGAAGTTCTGTTTACAGTGTATCCTTTTCAGAAGTACATATAACTCGACTGGATCATTTATAAAAATGATACCCACTGAAATGTGATTTGTACAGAAGCGGCTTGCATGGGAGGGAAACCTCTGTGGAATATAGATGGTGGATAAAAAAAACCTTTGAAGTAGCTTTCAGTATGATTTTAGGAGCCATTGCTTAATCTCCATTAGTTGTTCAATCTAATGCCTACCCCGTTTGAAAAATGCAGATTGGATGGATATTATGGTTCTTATCATGTTTCTAAGAAGCATACGGGTTTCTTTGGTGCCATCCAGTAGAGCTGGAGTAATCCAATACGCTAGCTGACCAATAGCTCCTAAATGTTTAAGCCTTAGTTTTTGACTTTTTTGTTGAACTCTACGGTATAACTTAATGGCTACTAAAAAAAAAAACATGATGTTTTGCTATGTCTTCCTGGCTCCTAACTTAGAAATTCCAGCTCTGCTTTGGATGCAAATTTTAAGTATTTTTCTGCATCTGCAAAGTAACATATTTTATCTCTAAACTGAGCCATGATGAAACAAAAATCATTGGTACAACTGGGTCAGTGGTGATTGTCTAATAATGCCATGTTAACATATGTTTGGAAGAAATATCATGCACTTTTCCTTAAGTAATCGTTGAAGATGGTGCTGCACTTATTTACACCTCAATAAAAGAAAACAAAAACATTGATATTGTATATAAATATATCGTTCAACAGTTATATGGGTTCAATTTTAATATGCCTGCAGTGGTTGTGGAAAAGGATGCAGTATTTATGTAAGTAGCCTGCTCTTAATTTTCTTAACTATATCAAGATACACCTGGGGAGCGGGAGGCAAATGTTTAAAAGGACAGCACGTTTTTAGCAGCTCACTAAATTGTAAACCGTGCCCAAGGTGTTTTTTTTGGTAAATGACCTATGGCTATGTAAAAGATGTAGCCACTTAAGCTTTCAGGAACGTAGAATCCTCTTCTTAAAATAAAAAAATCAGAAGAGAACTCGGAGCTCCTGAACGCTCCATCTTTTTTCTGTGTTGACCCAATAAATGGTGTCGCCTTTGGCCAAAGGCTCTCTTCTCTTAAGCCAATATATATCCTTTTTAGTTAGACCAATGTGTAGTAACCTGGATTTAACGCTTACAAGTTGTCTAGGTTTGAAACGTCTTATTCTCCCGCAGAATGAAATGTTAGCCAAGTGTTACTGATATGATGTCAAAAGTGTTACATTTATATATTTTTTTAATCTACCACTACCTTATTTAACATGTAATGTGTGCCTGTGTGATTTCATTTGCAATGTAGACCTCTTTCTACTTACAAGGAGTGAAAAGCTGTAATACCTGGAAAGAGGGCTTGATTATGTTAAAATATTTAGTTTCAACTGATGTTTTACTTCACTCTAATTAAAGTTATTACATTTTGCCATTTGGACTTTCTATTCTAAAAATATTGTGGTTTCAGTCCAGCAGGATGGGATAATGAAAAGAAGATAGGTATTTTACATGAGAATTTTCAAACTCTAAAGCCAGAAGATTCTTTTGAAGACATCGTTACTAAACCACCAGTGCGGAAGGTACATTATATGTCGTTAGACAAGTTTCATTGTTTGCTGTAGTCTTTGGTTCCCCTATTGATTATTTTTAAATAGTGAAACCAGACTGCAGGTTTAGGTGTCAAAAATAAATAAATATATATTTATTAGCAATTTAAACTTGCGTTAGCTAACACAACATGCCATTGGAACACAGGAGTGATGGTTGCTGATAAAGGGCCTCTGTACAACTATAAAGATATTCCAATAAAAATCAGCCTTTTCCAGCTACAACATTAACAATGTCAACACTGTATTTCTGATCCATTTGATGTTGTTTTCATGGACAACGTTTTTTTGAAATGTTTCTTTCAAAAACAAGGAAATATCTGATTGACGCAAGGTTTTGAATGAGTGCGTCTGTACAGTCGTGTGAGAAAGTACACCCTCTTTGAGTTCTATGGTTTTGCTTATCAGGACATTATAACAATCGTCTGTTCCTTAGCAGGTCTAAACATTAGGTAAATACAACCTCAGATGAACAACACATGACGTATTACACTGTGTCATGATTTATTCAACACAAATAGAGCCAAAATGCAGAAGCCATGTGTGGAAAAACTAAGTACACTGCTTCCATAGGAATTAAAATGCTAAGTAGCAGACAGGTGCTGCTAATCAAATTAATTGATTATCACCAAGTGTGACCGCCTCTATAAAAGTTGAAGTTTTAGCTGCTTGCTGGTCTGGAGCATTTAGGTGTGTGCTAACACAATGCCAAGCAAGAAAGACACCAACAATGATCTTACAGAAGCACTTCTTGCTGCCCATCAATCTGGGAAGGGTTATAAGGCCATTCCCAAGTAATTTAAAGTCCATAATTCTACAGTAAGAAAGATTATTCAAAAGTTGAAAACATTCAAGACCATTGCCAATCTTCCCAGGATTGAGTGAATGTGGGACCAAAAATTTAGGCTGAAAAATCTGAGCTTTTTGCTTCTTTTTTTTCGGCCGATTGTTTTTTTCATTCTTTATCAACTGCTTTTCTTAAATATCTTTTCCAGGGTACTTGTGTTTCAAAGAATGTACTTTGATAATGATATCAGTGTTTTCATTTTATTTACAGTTTGTGCATGAAAAAGAAATTGTATCCGAGGATGATCAAGTATTCCTAATGAAGCAGCAGGTAATCTTGTGGATTTGTGGGAATTTGGCATACCCTGATTCTTAAATAAGTTAAATAATAAAATGGCTGTCCCTTTTTATTTTAGTCACAGTTGGCAAAACAACCTCCAACCGCAGCTGGAAGGCCGGTGAGTACTGTTTTTTGTTGAGCTATCTTGTTATACTTAAATATTATCTTTTCTAAAAAAAAAAATGTCTGCCACCTCTTCAACGCAGTGTTCTCTGGTGAGGGTATAACCTCGTATTACCATACATCAGCCCCTCACCAGTGCTGAACAACCTTTAAAGGTCCACTCCAGCCCTATTTTCTTATTGCTAATGTATATTGTAGTCCAGTTTGTATGAATTCCAGTACATTTTAATGCATGCAGGCATTCTCTAGTGATTTGAGTCCGAAAATTAGAATGCTGTCTCATTTTGATCCTGTCCCCAACTGCCTTAAATAACATTCAACTTGTTTTTTAACTTCAGGATGCCTCTCCAAGGGTGCCTGGTGGGTCGCCCAGGACACCCAGCAGATCAGGAAGTTCAAATGTTGCCAGTGTGTCACCGGTCCCTGCTGGCACGAAGAAGATTGATCCAAACATGAAAGGTATCTAATGAGCTTAAAGGAGGGGTTCCTCTGCTCGGTGACATAAATACACTAGCTAGGTTGTGAAATGCCAGCTGCAGCATGACATCTTGAAAAAGTAATAGAATTACAGAAGGCAACAATCAGTTGGTGAAAGATCAGCCATATTCCTGTAAGGTCAGAATATTAACACACGCAAGCATACATACCATGTCACAGTGAGGTTGTCTGTGAGTGCAAATGATTGGACACAATCCCATTCATTTATTCCAGTTGATGGCCTCTGATCAGACATTCAGAGTGTATTGTTGTAGGCTGGTTGCCTTCACATTTTTCTGAAGGCTGGTAGTAAGTAGCATCATAGATGTCAGAATTGCCTCTGTATGATATCGCAGGGGTGATGTTTGTCTGGCGACTTGTAAAGGTAGAAGTCTTGTCATGCTGTTGTTGTTACTGCCTGAAACACAATTGTGCCATGCTGATGGTGGCAAAGAGGCATCAGGGAGGTAGGAGGATACTCAGAATTGCACTGTGCCGGTAGAGGCAAAAACAAAATGTATGTGTGTAATATATAGAATTTGTTTTGCATGTAATGTAGTGATGACATATATAATTTTTTCTTTATTTACTTTTATCAGTCAATTTGGTGTGAAGTCGAATTGGGTAAATAATTGTAACCAATTCAAATTGTGACGTAATCCCTGATTTTCTTCTGCCTGATAAGCACTGAAAATACTTGAGCACGATAACATTAATATGCTGCATTAGTTTTTCAAGATGAGAAGACTTGTGGTACATGGTAACTACTGTTGATGCTATTGGATAGTTTATGGAAACAAGTTGTGTACCTTTTTTATGTTGCGATATAAGGTCCTTTCCCTCTTTTTGTGGGACATTTACCTATTTTTCTTTCTGCAGCAGGAACAACAAGCGAGGGAGTGCTGGCTAATTTCTTCAACAGTTTGTTGAGTAAAAAAACTGGATCACCTGGACCTGGTGGCACAGGGAACCCAACTAGCAATCCCGGAGGTAACAGTCTGCCAACATCTGCCAAAAAAACAGGTATCCTCTTTGTATGGCCCAAAGGAAGCTTAATACATAGGACATCGATAACCTAAGGCTTGAGTGAAACCTTTGCTAATCTTATAAATACTGGAAAAGACTTGTTTTCTTCATCCTGTTTAAATCAAATGAAAACAACATTTAGTTCCCGCAGATCAAACTATTTTTTATTTGCATGGATAGATCACAGTAGCGACCAATGTGACCTTAGATTTATACAACCCAGGGAACTGTTTATATATATATATATATCATTATTTATTATTCTGCTGAAGTAATTGTACCCTCTAATATGTGTGCTACATATTTTTAGGGAAGTTGTTTTTTCTGGTTTGTTGCTCACTTCATTATAACCCAGCTACAAGCCTCGTAGATGGGGGCAGAGGAATGCGAGCAAGAACTGAAGACATGACCAGCATTTTGCTCTCCAGAGCAAAGAAATGCTGAACATATGACATCTATGGTTGCATTGCTCTGCGCCAGTCAATCAAAACCAATTGAACTCAAAAACGCCATCCTGTGTCAGTTTTACCCTTTAATCTTATTCCATTCCATGTTCTATACCACGAGTGTCGGGCTCCAGGGGCACAAACAGGCCAGAATTTAAGTAAATCCTTACTTTGAACTGATTAATTAATCGGTTCAAACCATTTTAATTGAGCTGCCAGTGCTTGCATCCTGAAAACCTGGCTCTTGATGCCTGGAGATTCGATACCCCTGCATAATATGTGTTTTTATCCATCCACCTAGTACATATTGCATAGGTGTAATACTTTGAAAATCATCCTTAAAGAGCATATCTTATGTGAATTATGAATGTTCTCATCTGATCCATGATATTAAACTTTGGGCCACACAAAGAATACAACAGTTCTTAATCCATGCACATTACAAGAGGACCAGCTGTAGATTGGTGGAGTTTCTACACCACATATTCACATAAATCACTGTCTCCATTTTGTGCACCACTGCAGAATATGGTAATGGTATTTGAAACCTTTTACAAACCAAACAAATGCAGACTTAGTTATACACACAGACCTAGAGAGTGCCTATTAGTTCTAGTTTGCATGTAAAGGATAAAACTAAGCTCAAGCCATTCCCAGCACACACAGAGGTCGACCACAAAACGCAGAGGATGGCTCATGCATACAGAAGGCAAAGCCCCAGGATGCATTTCCTAGTCATCATGGCATCCAGTTATATCTTAATGAGATGAGCCTAAAAAATTATCTCATTGCCATGATTCTGTTGGCTAGAAGTGGTGCCCCATGGTCCATAAGTTAGTAGAGAAACAATGGAAGCTGAATAATAAGATGTCGGTTAACAAATAGTAATTACTTTTACTTTTTTAATTTCTCTTTTTTTTTCCTGTAGGCCAAAAGCCTGTGTTAACAGATGTTCAAGCTGAGCTGGAACGAATCTCACGAAAACCTGACATTGTGTCGCCCACATCACCTACATCCCCTACGGAAAGTGAGGCTTCTTGAAGACACCAAATACTGCCGCTCGTCAAACTTCTTCGATTTTGTTAAATTGCCTCTGCCTTTTCCTTCCTCGGTGGTTGTGGAACTGCAGAGCACAAAACACTTAGGTTTATTATTATTATTTTTTTTAATTGAAGATAGTTTTGATAGATCTCCCAGTTGACAAAGAAATCCTTATGGGACTGCTGTTTTTACAGTGCACATCTACATCATTTTCTACTTCCATTGATTTCTTCATGTTTCTTTAAGCCACTGTTGGATACATTTGCAGCTCGATACAGTTAATAACCCGGTCTCCAAAATGGTTGTAGGTGACATATAGTTCCATAGGTCTACTGATGATTCAACTAATATTATAGTAGCCTTTGGAAGGTACATTTTTGTTCTTTGCAAGGGATGAAAAACAGTACAGTCAATAGAGAAATAGTTGGATTAGTATGGGGTAATAAAACAGACATTAAATATTGCTGCTGTACGGAAACTATGACCTAAGGTATGGGCAGGTTCTATTACCAGTTTACTTCACGCACTAAATGTTTTGTGTAAATTAAGGTGGAAAATAGCTTCACTGTAATACATAATTCTCAAGATTTGTTTGTACAAAGCATATGGCTCTGCACTAGCTAAATGTCTCTGAATTGGTTCTAAGTCATGTCATCAAGGATCAGTTAATAAAGTTGTATTTATTCTCTGTATAGACTTAAACCATTTCTGTTTCATATTTATTTTTCCTTTCATTCTGTAGCACTAATTTTCTGCGCAATATTCTTTTAGTTATGACATATCATACAGAAATACTGAGTTCTAGGGAAATGGAATCAATAAAATGTTGCGTTTGTTAACTAATTTAAGTCCCCGCAACTATATGGCAATGTTCTACATTTCTACCAAAGTATACACATTAATACCTGGAACACTCACATGATCAATTTTTTTTTAAATAGATATTTTTATTTTATTTCTGTTACTTCCTATCTGCACTTGCATATTCAGTATAATGACATAGTATTTAATCGGCTCTGCCGTAGGATCTTTTTGGTACATTTTAGAACATATCAATGTGTTCCATTCAATTATTTGACATTGTTTTTTTATTTTGTTGCCAGGAGACTGTATGAAGTTAAATTACAAAACTAGATAATTCTGCAGTACAAAGTATGAAAGTTTTATATTTTGTTTTCTTCCCTGAAAGCTTTTTAATATTATCTGTGGGTTCCCCCTATGGAGTAGCTTTTTGAAGGAGCTCAGAGAAAGCTTAATTTTTTATTTATTTTTTTAAAGCATGCATACATCTCAATCCACGTGTCTGCAGTTTTCTGACATAACCAACTTTGGATGTATTTGGATGTCCCCAAAATTATTTCATGTAGTGCTCTACATGAGGGATCTGTTTTTGGGAAGTTATGTGCATGCCAGTAAACTGTTTTCCATTCAAATTTGTGGCTACTAGTATTTTTTTTTTAATTGCTTTACATGTAAGTGAATAGTAAATACATTGATAGAGCCATTTATTGTGTGTGCAACACCTGGGTGTTTTGTCATCTTTCGTAGGGTTTATTGAATTAGCTATGCATTGAGGACCCCCAGCGTTTCCCCTCCAGCAAGGACTCCTTTTGCCCCACAGAATGCTTACTTCAAGGTACACTTGTCCCCTAAATAAACTGATTTGTTCCTCCTATCGGAGGCCAATGTATTTTACTGCCTGCGTTCTTTGATTATGTGTCATGCTCCCCTGGCTGCCTGAGACCGGGAATTGTAAGCATGAAGCATTATTAAGTATGCATCTTGCCTATGTTCGGCAGCCCTCCTGTTTAAATCAATAGGAGTAGTGACAGCCATTGTATGCTAGTTGAATGGTGAACACTGTCTACCTTGAAGAGAGGCTCCCATGTGTCCATATTGTACAGATCTATCCTGGTTAGGCACGGATACTTTCACTCTGTCTTGTTCCAAGGTATACAACCTGGTCCTCAAGGCAATCAGTCCGGTTTGTAATAATCTCCCCATTGGAATAGAATACGGTATTTACTAAATCCTGCTCTGCTAGTGAGCACAGTGTAAGGCTCTGCAACAAACATCTCTTGGTGCTCCACAGTGCTGCAGAATGAAGACTGGGCTCCAGATCACGTTTTGCTTCTAGATCACACAAAAAACTGAATTTATAACTCGCATCCTATAACCGTTTCATGTTAGCTTGTTCTCCGGTTTTAGCTACTTACCTTGGTGTGAAGGATTTGAGTGACACCAAGAAATTGTACGAGACAGCATGAAGCGTAGCCCTGACCTGCTCTGAGTTGGAACCTTTTGTATTGTTATACTCAATTACTCAGGGCTATCAGCGCAATAATAAATATACAGTATAACAGTAATAAATACTAAGCAATACCACTCCATTGGTTGCTTCTATTTTTTTCTCTAAAGAATGAAAGGAAATACTGACGAGCAGCCATATATTAGGAGAATTTATTTATCGTTTTAGTTATTATTTGGGAAGTGAATCTTTACAACGTGGGGTCAGGGCGGCTTAGTCATCTCCCGTCAGCCCAGAAGCGGTATGACAAATCTGCCTAGGGCTCCTGAGACTTAGGAAATAGACTATCTGACTGAACTCGTACAAGTGGTTGACGTTTAGAAGACCATGGGCCATCTGGATGTATGAAAACATTGACAGCTTTTATTCCTTGGCTATCCGGAGCATCTTCATCACCCAGTGGGCGATGCTGTTCACTGATGAGGTGCTGGGTATCTTGTTGGGTAAAGCAATCCCTCAATGCATCTGCAAATAGATGAAACCAATCGTTTATTGCGCACATGATGGCTGGAAGGAGATGTCCCCTTATTCTCCCTCTATATTTAAATATATATATGAAACACAACTTCTGACCCTGTAACACATTTTATGGAGTCAATTGTTTTGTTTCATTTATTTCCCGGTAAACGTTAAAAACTCCCTCGTGTTTCTCGAATGTTATGTGGTTTTAGTTTCACTTTTATCCTGCTTGACTCCATTTTATTAGTGAGCCAGCCTGAAGGAGGTGGAGTAGGAAGTGCTCAAAGTACACAGAAAATCCCCACAGGCAGGAAGAATAGTCGTCGCTGAACCCCCAGACCGAGCATGGACACTACGGTGTATAACTGCACCACGGAACCGGTGGCGACAAAGACCGGCTTCTGTAACACAGGGCTGCCTCCCGCGAGGCTGTGGCTGAAAGTCCTGCAACTGGTGAGTCGCTCCCTGACAAGATTAGGACTCTGGTAGTAGGGCTCTCTCCTTATTGGCGGTTAAGTCCTTACAATAACCCTTTACATGCCAAAAACTAGAGGCGGTTGCGGGGCATAAAGGGGGTAACACGGCTACAGCCCCCTCCGTGGTACCGAAAGGGTTACAGAATGGCTATAATAATGTAAATACTACCCTGTTCTATATGCTACGAAAACAGCACGACTGGTGGAAGCCACGGGAATAGCACAACGGCGGGAATGCTGACATCAAGTTTATCGTTATATATATATATAGATATATGTATATAAAATGTGTTAGTGCTCATTTTGTGAACCTGCATTATGCTATTTGAAACAATAATGCGATATATTGTGCCGTTCTTGGCCGTGGAGGATTGTAATGTATGTATTCTGTATGTTTTATAGAAGTTCTAAGAATCAGTCTGAGATGGATAGTTGTGCGTTTACACGGCTGCACAGAGTGCGTGTGAGAATTCACAGGCCGCCGACAGTAATCATTAACTGGTTTCTGACTTTTCCCAGAACAAAGCCTCGCTTTGCGCCCACTGGGAAGCACTGGGAAGTGTGTGCATAAGCAGATTAATAACCAAATAACAGATATGTAATAATTATCCTTTTTTAACCTCTCATGCAAGTTATCACTAGTATGACTTTTTTTTTTCTCCCAGCACCCAGTGTATTTTTTATTAACCAGTGTATCCCTAATCTAAAGTACACGGTATTGGATGCCGGTAATGAATGTTTTGTGACATTATTGTTATTTTCTTTAAAAAAAAAAAACAACAACTATTGGTAAAGTAAACATTTCTGGACGCTTAACGATGTAAATTCTAAACTTAGCACTGTGCTGGCTAAACCCATTACTCTGAAAATTAGGCACCCACGAACATTTTTGCCTCACTACTGCCCGTAAATAAATAAATAAATAAACAAACATTACTGTCCCACTTTATGCTGACATCATCAGTGACTGCGTTGTACAAAAAAATTGCAACCTACCATTTTTACATGGTTTGTTAAATTGAAAGATGGATTATTTTCATTATCAATGATAAAAACACCTTTCCATTGGTAGTGTTAGGCATGGCATTCTGACTGGCCCACGCAGAGCCCTGTCCAACACTTTTGAGATGAACTGAAATGGACATTGAGAGCCAGTCCTTCTTGTATAACATCAGTACCTGACCTCACAAATGCTCTACTAGATGAATGGGCAAAAATTCCCAGAAGAGTGGATGTTGTTATAGCTGCAAAAAGGGGGCCAACTTTGTATTAATGTCTGATGTACTTAGAATGTGATATCATAAAAGTCCCTCTTGTAACGGTTAGAAGTCACAATACTTTTGTCCATAAAGTGTGTGTGTGTAGGACACCATTACTGTATTGCAAGATCACATTACACAGGTAAAGGGCGTTGTTGCTAAGGAAAAGCTAGCAAAACCGATTGTCTTCAGATACAGAGTGATTTCCTGCACATCTGTTGTTTGTGTGCTTTTATGGCTGCGTCTAATTACTGGTAGCTTTCAGTTAAAGAGAGAAGACCCACCTAAATGGCCAGGTTATAGGAAAGCCTTAGAGCAGACCTGGGCAAAGCACGGCCCGCGGGCCACATCCGGCCCGCTGAATAGCTCGGACCGGCCCGCAAAGAGTGTCCTGGTGACTCACCAATGAGTCCGGTGTCCCCCCCCGCCCCGGTCACTTACCTTAAACTCCTGTGTTGGAAGCGTTTGTCTCGGGTGCCGGCGCTTTACGCTGGGCGCCGGCATATGACGTCAGACGCCGG
Source organism: Sceloporus occidentalis (assembly GCA_023333645.1). Taxonomy (NCBI): domain Eukaryota; kingdom Metazoa; phylum Chordata; class Lepidosauria; order Squamata; family Phrynosomatidae; genus Sceloporus; species Sceloporus occidentalis. Next base: position 6,050,932 of record JALMGF010000023.1, read on the forward strand.
CGATCAGCAGTGAAGCGCCGGCACCCGAGACAAACGCCTCACGCTTCCAACACAGGAGTTTAAGGTAAGTGACCGGGGCGGGGGGGAGATCCTGAGAAGGGGGGGTTAGGGAGTTAGAGGGGAGATACTGAGAAGGGGGGTTAGGGAGGGAGGTCTTACTGTGTGTGTGTGTGTCTTACTGTGTTTGTGTGTGTGTGTATCTTACTGTGTCTGTGTGTGTCTTACTGTGTCTGTGTGTGTCTTACTGTGTCTGTGTGTGTCTCACTGTGTCTGTGTGTGTCTTACTGTGTCTGTGTGTGTCTTACTGTGTCTGTGTGTGTCTCACTGTGTCTGTGTGTGTCTTACTGTGTCTGTGTGTGTCTTACTGTGTCTGTGTGTGTCTTACTGTGTCTGTGTGTGTCTTACTGTGTCTGTGTGTGTCTCACTGTGTCTGTGTGTGTCTTACTGTGTCTGTGTGTGTCTTACTGTGTCTGTGTGTGTCTCACTGTGTCTGTGTGTATCTTACTGTGTCTGTGTGTGTCTCACTGTGTCTGTGTGTGTCTCACTGTGTCTGTGTGTGTCTCACTGTGTCTGTGTGTGTCTCACTGTGTCTGTGTGTGTCTTACTGTGTCTGTGTGTGTCTTACTGTGTCTGTGTGTGTCTTACTGCGTGTGTCTTACTGTGTTTATAGCTTATTCAGTTATTGTAATAAATATTTTAGCCCATTTTTTAGCTCAAAATATTTTTTCCTTTTTTTTCTCCTCTAAAATCTAGGTGCGTCTTATCAGCAGGTGCGTCTTATAGAGCGAAAAATACGGTATGCACTCCGAAGCCTTGTTCATTTTGTTCACTTCTGTGCTGTGCTAATAGTTATTCAGGCCTTACTTATTCAAGCACCTCTACCAATGACGTAGGCTTGAATAACTTTATTAAACAGCACATAAGTTAACAAAATGGACAAGGCTTCGGAGTTTGTAGTTTGTAGAGGTCTGGCCCTCTAAAACCATTCCAATTTCTCATGTGGCCCCATGGGAAAATTAATTGCCCACCCCTGCCTTAGAGGGACAGTTTAATGTCCCTGATAGCCCCAGTAAACATTGCTTATTATTGTACTTTATGAGTAAAGAAGTAACCATTCATTAAAAATATGGGGGAAAAATATACTACCTACTAACTATGCCCACCTCCTTCATAATCCAATGCTTCTTGCCACTGATCAGTTGCAGCCAGTCGGTGGCAGACATGTGCTCGCATTTAAATCAGTGGCAGCACTTTCCGCATAGTGTTTTCTGAGCCGGCACTGGAGCTGACTGTAGGTGAGTATATAGGTGAACAAATAGCTGAACAAGCCACCAAACACCTTGCACTCATCCTGTTTAATATATACATTATGTATGTGTTTGTGTCTTGCCAGAATAATCTGTATCTGCCGAGCTGTGTGATGTATGTAACTGTATGCATGCATGTATGTATGTATGTGTGTGTGTATGCATGTAAGTAAGGGTGAGCATATGCTTGTGTTATGGTTTTTGTTTTTCTGGAAGGTGAAAAGAACATTGCACTAGTACACCAGGGGTAGGCACCAGCATGCAGTGTTGACACTTTGATGTCTGGTTTCATGCAGAAAAGTGTGGCCCAAAAACATTCATCATCGCTGCTCTAGGAAAAGGGAACACTGCCCTAATGAATTTTAACTGATTGCAAATAGGGAAACTCCCAGTGATGCCTCGGGAGAGAGATGAGGGAGGAGAGCATAGTTCTGAGTAGCAACCCTTCCCATAACTGCTTCATCTTCACTGTAACCCACCCTGGAAGGGAAGTCGTGTTATTTTTTTGGCACTTACTGGTATTGCGCAGCTCAGGGAGGGCTGTTCCATAGCGCACTTGGAGAGTGAACTTGTTCTCCGAGGTTATTCCTAGTTAATAAATGACTCTCTGTGGCAGCATCACAACATTACACAGACCTCAAGGCATCCAGTCAGTTACATTTGGTTAATGAGCAGCTCCTGCTGGATGAACAGCCAGCAAACCTGTCCTACAAAGTTCCACCTAGGATTTAACCTGTTACACACTCTAAAAAAAACTACTCGATTACATTATTTTGATTTGTATTTGTGGTCCCGTCACCCTTAGTGCACATGACCTAGATATCATACACACAGATATCATGTGCTCATTATAACATGCATATTGGCGCACGTCCAAAACCATTCTGCGTTGTCACATGTAAGGAAGATGAATCTAATACATCCTTGTGTTTGATGTAAATTTACATTATCTTTTTATGGAAAAAAGAAATAGAGGTAAGGAGAATGGGAAATAAGAAGGAGATTGAACCCTGGGTGCTCGGTTTGAACTTCAGCAAGTTGTCTTGACCACGTCTATATGCCTAAATGCATTGAGTTGCTGCCATTTGATTGGCTGATTAGCTATTTGTGTTAAACAATTGCAGGCAGGTGTACCTAATAACGTGGCCAGTGAGTGTGTATGTATCATTTGTCGTGGATTTGATTGGGGTTAAAGTTATCCTCTATGCGGGGGGTGAACAGGTGATCAGTTTGTTAGCCTTCTGGCTTTTAAGGGTGGTTGGCTTTGTTTAAAGTTTCATTTAGAACATTGGATTTGGGCCAAGAGTTTTTGTAAAAAGTTATGTTTTAAATTAGTTTGTAAATTAATTGTTATGTTTAAGTAAAAGACCACGGCCTGTTTATTCCAAAAACATGTATATTTGTTTGTTTTTATTCAGAAATGTATTTGTTATAGTTACTGTATCCCTTACAACCACACGCAAAGAGAAGGAGAGAGGAAAAAAGTGGGAATCATTTTTATGATCGGCATACATGTTAGTTTTATCCAGATTGTTCTTCAGCATAAATAGGGGAAATATATGTATATATATATATTAGTAAGTGGGATAATAATGAAACAGTTATATATAGCTTATGCATGTTGTGATCTGCCAGGAGTTGTACAAAGGAGCTTATATTGGGAGTTTCAATGTGGCTCAGTAAAAGAAGTCACATGTCGTGGACGCGTTCCTGACACACTTGTGGAGCATCACTAATTTGTGACCTATAACTATTTAGTTGCTCCAAGCTTCCATCCCGGGAGCATCCTTCCTTCTATTTGAGATCTATTTTCTTGACTCACTCTTTGATGGCTATCATCTGTAAATGTATCACCTTGGCTTCTGACCCTGCATGGACTTGGTTAACATTCCCATCTAGCTCATTCGGTACTGTGTTTGGCTCCCCACATTCCATGTATGACCCTGAATTGTACTGAGGCTATATATCGTTCTTTTCTCAATACCTTGGTGCCACAGTTTCATGTTACCACACTTTATCTACCGACTCCTACAGATGGCAACTAAGAAAAACAATTGCGGCCACCCATCTTCAGTCAGAGGCTGCTAGAAACAACAGAAGTTTCTCTTTTATGTTTGTAGGCATTTCATGTTTATGTTTGTAGGCATTTCATGTTTATGTTTGTAGGCATTTCATGTTTATGTTTGTAGGCATGTTCACAGAGAACACTAAAAATCATAGGCCAATCTACTGCCTTGACTTAAAGCAGAACATTTCCATTAATTTAATGGAACAGCCAGAACAAACAAAACAATTACATGACTAGCACTATGCACTATTATGACCTACACTTACCCCTGCTCCCTTCGTATGTTTTACTCAGTTACAGTGTTTTCAATTTGTTTTGCAATGTTTACTCGTGATGTGTTGAAAATATTACAGACAAGAAATTTCCCCCTTCCCCTGTCTAACCGTTTGTCGCCATATTGTTTTCTAGTGGTCTTAGAAATGTGTTAACTACAAAAAAAAACCTCTCTTGCAAGCTCCCTAGAGAACAATATTTTAAAAGTTGGCTTCATTTTTTAAATAACTTGGAACTGTGTTCTAGTTTCCTCATTTTTTTGTTCCTCCCCCACAGACCTAATTCTGCATTTTCTCTAAAGTTCAGATATCCATAAGAAATGTACGTAGATTTAAGTTTCTGTTTCAAAGCTATTAATCTACAACCATTTTCCTCAGGTTTTTATCAAAATGAGTTTGAAACTAAGCCCGTGTCTTCAATAATAAATGCAAGTTTCAATTTAATTTCAGTTTATTGGGCTTTTGTACATGGTCCTTAATGTACAAAGTTTTAGTAAATGAAAGTAAAAAATGTTGAGGACCGAGTGATTCTTTTTAGTTTGTAGTATCTTGGAAGTGTATCTTGTAATAAGGATGTAGGGTGTTATGATAAGAACTTTAAATATATAGATGGGTTCAAACAAAGTGCAGGAGAGAAGTTTATTTAATGGGTTGGAAAATGTCACGACAGGATGTTAAAGTATAACTAGGGCCAGAGGCTTGGATGTCCTATAAAATGTAGTTCTTCAATGCAAGGGTGGTGGGCTAATGAAATGGTCTTCTATCAGAAGTGAAAGAGGTTGTGAATGGAAGCTTGTCCATCTTTTGCCTTCAGTAAGACAGCAAATGTTTTTTTTAGGTTATTGTTATTTTGCATGGGGTACTTGCTGTCTTACTGAAGGCAAAAATGGACAAACTTGATGGGCCAAACGATCAGCGTAAGCAAACCATGGCACTTACTGAAAATATACTTGCAATTATTAAAAATATTCTGAACAATGCACCAGGTTCTGTGATGCTAATATGGTCCTATAAATGTGAAAACAGCCATCATGTAGTATGCAAAAAGCCTTACTTACAAATATTACCATATTTGCTTGATTATATGATTATATTTGCTTTGAAAAAGTATATATATTCGAGGTTGTCTTCTAATGAGACCTCAAACAGCAGTTAACCCCTTCAGCGATGGACGAGACTAGTGCTGGCGAGACCAAGTAGGACAGCAATCTAACTGAGCTCTGCTGGTACTGTGGCTAGCCAGAGCTTAGCTACACAGTGCTAACGTTGTCCTAAAAAGGACAATAAGTTGTCAAAGCAGCCCACCCCAATCATCAGAAATAATGTTGAGGTGGAAAACACATACTTAGTTTATTTGAAACAGCTCAGCTATTTTTGCACACAAACATAATTAGATCAGGAGTATAATCCCATCACTTCCAGACAGCCCAGCTCCTTCATACAGTTCTATGGCCAGCATTGCCCACCCAGTCCCAGGTTACCAATGGAGAGCTGAGGGTCCAAGTATGTTATATTCCAAAAAGCATCTTGATCTGTTGTCAGGACACTGAGCGACAGCGTCGGGAACGTCCCCGGTAATAGCCCACATGTTAGCCGGGCCAGCGTTCCAGAGCTGCAGCTGGGTAAACCCTGGTTCTAAAGATGGGTACTAAAACCAGGGTACCCAAATAAAGGCATTCTCTGTAACCGCCTCTGAGTGTGGCCCAAGAAATGCCCCAAAGGGATGCATAATTATGCAGTTCAACCACCGGCTCTTAGTTCTTGCACCTTCGGACTTACATCATAAGACTTCAGGCAGTGGGATTTTTTTCATAAACATGACATGTCACAGAGGTCAGCAACTTTGTGATTGGAAGTACCGTATATTCTTTATTTATTTTTTCATCTTACATAGATATTGAAAGATATATTCAGCCCCACCTTTTACATACTATGCATACAGTATTATTCTTGCATTATGATATGTGGATTAAGTGCATTTATAAGCCATTACAATGAAAGCAATAGACTGTAAGGTTTAGCTGACTTATAATGCAGGTACATAGAATTACCAAAATGGTGGATGAATTGTTTACCATTGAAGTTGCTGGCTCTTTGGCACATGAAGCTCTTTAAGTGGCATTAAACTTTTTAGTTTATTTTTTACTCTTAAGAAAATGATTCAGTGCCCTTTGGGTTAGTATTACCTGCAGAATAAGGTTCCCATGAGAGGCGGATAATTGGCCTGATAAAGCGTTGTAAAGTCCCTGGTGACACGTATACCTAAGTATTTTATAGACGAAGGCTGCCATGAGAATTTAAAGTTAGTCGCAATGAGTCGTTGGACTTGTGGCTCCAAATTAACATCCAATGCCTCACACTTGGAGTCATTAATCTTGTATCCGGAGATTTGGGAGAAATCCTTCAACAGGCGAAAGAGGTTAGGAAGTGAGATCAGGGGGTTCGTCAGGGTGAGCAAAATGTCGTCGGCAAACAGGCTTAATTTGTAGTACTCGGTGTACCGCAATCCCCTGCATGTCCGGATTGGCTCTGACAGCTGCTGCAAGGGGCTCGAGACGTAAGGCAAACAGGAGTGGGGAAAGAGGGCACCCTTGACGTGTGCCATTTTTAATGTCCAGTGTAGAAGACTCACATCCCATCAAGGCCACCGTCGGGCAGCTGTACAGCGCTCGGACACCGCTCAGAAAGCTACCACGAAAGCCAAACCGGGCTAGCACCTCCCACATATATGTCCGGTCAATTCTATCAAAGGCTTTCTCGGCGTCTAAAGCCAATAGCATAGATCTCTGAGTAGTAGCCTTGGCTGCCTTAATCAAGTCGATCGTACGCCTGATGTTGTCAGGAGCCTCTCTGTTTGGGATAAAACCAACTTGGTCTGGATGTATCAGGGATGAGATGACTGTACTTAGTCGAGCCGATAGCAATTTAGCATAAATTTTGATGTTGGAGTTAATAAGCGAAATGGGGCAATAGCTCCCGCAAGCAGAAGGGTCTTTACCTTCCTTGTGTATTACAACAATTTTAGCCTTCAACATTTCACTGGATGGAGGATCACCGTTGAGGAAGCGTTGAAAAAGGACCAGCAGACGGGGTGTGAGGAGAGGCTGGAACTTTTTGTAGTACGATCCTGGAAGCCCATCCGGGCCAGGAGCTTTGGATGTCTTGAGTGTGGAAATCATCGCCCGAATTTCCACTTCTGTAACAGGGCCGTTAAGGGACTCTAGTTGAGCTTGCGAAAGGCGCGGTAAAGCGATTGAATCTAGAAAGTGGTGTAAAGGGCGTCGATCTTGGAGATTCTTAGGAGCTTTGTTACCATCGTATAGGTCTTGATAGTAAGTAGCAAATTGATCCGCTATGTCTCTAGGGTGAATCCAGCTTTTCTTGTGGGGATCAACTATCTTGGAGATGTTCTGTATTTTCCATTGCGCTCTTAGACGCCTCACCAACATGGAGTCTGGCTCATTGGCCTGTTCAAAAAATTTTTGTTTGGTAAGGTTTAGGGAGTATAAAAAATCTTGGCTCAGCAGAAGGTTCCCCCCTCGTCTGGACAATGTCACGGAGTAGTGAGTCATCGAGAAGTTGTTTGTGTCGGGCTTCCAAGTCAGTAAGGCTAGACGTGAGGGATTCAATCTTAGCTTGTCTAAGTGTCCGATGACGCGGGGCTATTCTGAGGAAGGAACCTCTAATAAACACTTTGTGTGTTTGCCAAACTAGGAGAGGGTCTCATTGAAGTCGAAGAATTCATGTAGGTCTTTAGTGATTTCCGAGAGTATCGAGGGATCTGTCAGTACGAACTCGTCTAGCCTCCATTGCCTAGCACCTTTTGGCCAGTCAGGTGAAGAACGCACTCTACAGCCCCGTGGTCCGACCAAATGATGGGATGAATCCGTGCAGCGTGATGGAAATTAGCCATATGTTGATCTATGAAGATATAATCTATCCTTGAGTAGGACTGGTGTGGGTGGGAGAAAAAAGACTAGTCGAGCTCCTTAGGATGAAGCAGCCGCCAGGTATCAACTAATGCCACTGTTTTCGCAAAGTCCTTAAGACGTCTAAAGTTCGGCAGGGGGTGAGACAGCGGAAATGAACTTTTTCTGTCCAGAAACCCATCCCAGAGCGTATTAAAGTCCCCAGCAACTATGAGTTGGTGTTTACGGAGCGGCAACAGGAGGTCTGTAATGTGTGAGTAGAAGGCATCCGTCGACGAAGAGGGCGCGTATACGTTCAAAATCGCTGTAGGCTTGTTCTGGAGAAGTCCCGATAGCAGGAGGTATCTGCCCCATTTATCCGTTTGAACGGAATGCAATTGGAATCCCAGGGAGGAGCGAAAAAAAATACTGACACCATTCTTCTTTTGGCTTGGATGGGCGGCGTGAAAGTGCAACCCGAAGGACTTGTCCCAATACGAAGGTAAGTGAGTACTGCGTAGATGAGTCTCCTGTAGGAGTAAGACGTCGCCGTGTAGTTTAGGGTAGTAGCGCATCGCAGCCTGACGCTTCTGGGGCGAATTTAGGCCTTTGACATTATGAGATATTATTTTAAGAGAACTAGACATTTGTCCCGACGAATGGAAATAGCGAGGCAGGCCATCCGGTGAATGAAGAGACCACAACCAGCTGCATCCTGGGAGGAGAGAAAAGAAGAAAAGAAAGAGAGAAAGAACAAAAAGAAGAAGGGGTTGGAGGGGAAAGGAGAAAACAAAGCAAATATGCATGTACAATTTGCATCCAACATAGTGGTGTGGAACAAAGACACTGGTCCACTATAAATAGCCGGTGAGTAGCAGAGATGACCAGTAAATCACTGCACTCACTTGGCATGTGGTGAAATATGTGGTGAAAAGAAACACGTCAGGCACAGAGAGGACCAACTTTGGTCACAGGGGGTGTAAGTTTAGGACCAATCAAAATGGTGTCTCCAGCCCTTCGTGGACCAGAATTACCTGACATTAGGGTATGTATATTTCCAGTACAGTGAAACAAGGATCCGAAGACCCGTATAGGTATAGGCCAAACGACCAACATGTGTGTGTGTAATCGTAGCCGACAAGGCGGCAATGTGCAATCAGAACCAAACAGAATATCAAAGTAAAATAAACTGCATATCAGCTTAATAATAAAAAAAGGGGAAACTAAACACATAAAACGGAGAGCCAAACTTAGCTGCTTCAAGTCCCGCATATCTGCCATATGGAAGCCACCGCCGTCAATAGTGCAGAGCCGAATACGATATCCTATCCTACCCTGGGCAACCGAAGCTAAAGTCCCCTGTCGCAGACGTTAAGCTGCGTTAACATAAGTGTCCTGAACGGGTCTAGGGTGCCGCAGGTGCAAATCCGTGGATACATGGCGACGCGAAAAACAGCAGCCGAATCGCGGAGCGGACGGTCGCATAATCGATACTTGCGGAGCAGGATGCAGTCGGATCGCAACGGGAGACGTTCCTCGTGGCGTCAAGGATGAAGGCTGGAGTCCCAGAAAACGGGTCACATGCGGGAGAGTGGACGGTGGGAAAGGACAGCTCGGAGCAAAGACGATGACACCAAGGCTATTCAGCGTCACCCGATCTGTTTCCATGCTGTCTAGTTCTCGCCTCCTCGGTGTTGCCGGTATCTCGAAACATTCCCCCGTAGGTTGTGACCCCGGGTCTTGTCTGCTTCTCTTGCGGCTCATAGGTAGAGGTAATAACTCCAGATGGTGTAGGAGCTCAGACGCCTCTGACATCGATTTCAGGGAATAGCTTTTGTCGCCAGTGACCACCTGTAGGGCGAAGGGGAACTTCCATCGATAGGAGATACCTTGTGCCCGCAAGTGATCCGTGAGAGGTTTGAGGGTCTTCCTCCGCTGTAGTGTCCTGGGGGAGAGATCGGCATAAATTTGTATCTCCACATTGTCAAGCGATAACGTCATAGCTCTAGCGGCTTTCATGACCTCTTCTTTAACGGCATAGTCCCTGAGCTTTACGACGATGTCACGAGGTTTGTCAGAGGGCCTAGGCCTCAGCGCTCTATGAGCGCGGTCCACGATGATCTCGTCTTTCGGCTTATGCGGTAAAAGTTGCTGGAGGATAGTGCCCAAAACGTCCTCAACATCTTGAAACGATTCAGGGATGCCTCGTACCCGATTCATGGGCCTCCTGTAGGTCTTGCACCTCTTGACGCAGCGCAGCAATGTCAGCCCCCATTGACCTCTTGTCACGTTGCATAGAGGTCTGGGCCCTCTCAAGGTGATCTGTACGTGTGCCTATATCCGTTATGTCTTTCTTCAAATCGCGGAGTTCGTCCCTGATGTGCTCCATCAGGTCACGTTTCACAGAAAGGACGAGGTCCTTGATTTCGTCTATGTCACGTCTCGTGCAGGAGACAGCATCGCCATCAGAATTTTGGCCTTGGGTCGCCATTGGAGAAAGCGCGGGAGTGTCGAGGTAAGTTGGCTTTTTCTGGAAAATGTCCGGCACCACTTTCTTAGCGAGTTTGCGGACACCTCCTGGCATGCCCACAGATAATCGTGCCTGGAAAGCGTCGTATTGTCAGGTAAAACGCTGATTTTAAGTGCTTAAAACAGGGCGTTGTGGAGGAGCAGAATCACTGCACAACCATTTCGGAGCCCGGTCGGCCACGCCCCCGTTAAACACATTTTGTGATGTTTCTATACACATGTCACTTTTAGAGCTTTAGAACACTAAGATAAGCATAACATTTGGAGATAATAGAAGAGAGGGACATCAGGGGAGAAAAGAGGGCTTTGAGGGACATTTGAGATGTGTGCATATAAAATACATTGCATATTATATGTAAACCCCACTACCTTTAGGGAACTGACTTCATTCTTATTTTATTTCCTCAGCTGTTCTCCTTTGTGGCCTTCCTATGTGAGGAACTCATCAAGCATTGTAAAAATTGCATCGGCCTCTACTTCTTTGAATTTGTGAGCTGTAGTGCCACAATTTTGACCATTTTTCAAATCATTGTATATCTAACTCCTTTGAAGAAAAAGGTGAACGATGAACATTATCGCAAAATTGTAAGTATATCTGAATATCCAGAGCAGTAGAGTGTTGAGCACATGTACAGAACACATATCTTTATCTGTTTGGTTCCATATGGATGTGGTAGCCCGAACTAACATGCATGACCCATATATAATGAATCCACCACCTCAACAGGCAATCGACAGGTAGCCCTGAAGCTATTGTTTAACTATATCTTCCACAATTTATTATTATTATTATTTATTGTTTTATATACCGCCATCAAATTCCATAGCGCTGCACAATGGGTAGACAGGAAATAACGAGTAGCATGTAATATAACAAATTGGCAACAGGTGAGGAGGGCCCTGCTCAAACGAGCTTACAATCTATATTACCCTAAACATATAAGGGACCTCCAGGTCCCAAAAACTGGACATTCATGGACCAGAAGCAAAGTATGCAAACTATATTCAAACATTGAGTACATGATCATACTTTTAGAAATGCATGCATTTCCTACAAATCCCCAAATAGTACGTTTACACCATCCTGAACAAAAATGAATACATAGTATTTGGATAAACACAGTACTATTACAGACAACCCTCTCCATGTTTCTCCATGGAAATCTTTGAGCCAGTTGTACCATACAGCTGGCACTTATTGTATTGGTGTTTAAACAGCGCCACCTAGAGGAAAATGTTGAGCATAACAATGAACAATTTGTCTCTTTTTGCAGGATCTCTGGTTGACACTGGGAGTTGGTATTTTATTTTTGATTGTTTCGATTGCATTTGCGGCTACAATGGACATTGAAACTCTGCCAAAGGTGTCTGTGGTAAGTATTGTTCTGTTTTGCTTGGACCCCTTACCGTTTTTCGTCAGTGGGACACTAACTTGTCATAAAGGGCCAACCATGGCAAATGACTATTCCAAGAAGGCTGCGGCTGGCCCTGCATAATAAATAATTATTTAACCAAATGGCCACTTGGAAGCATTTTCACTGACTTTGTTCTACATTAAAATGTGATAATAACCTTTTCACTCCTAAAGCTTGCATATTTGATTACCTATTACATGAAACAAGTAGAAGAAGCAGCAAACCTTAGTGTCATTTGTTATCTAAGACTCCCTCTGTATATCACTAATACCGTAAAAAAAACTTACTAAAAATCAGTTTGAAAAAAAAAAAAGCAGATAGGGGTTAATGCCTTTTGTTGAGAGAAAAATCTCAAAAACAATAATAATTTTGGGAGCCATCACTTGTTGGCTTCTGGGATTCGTCAAGCTCAAGAAGGTGAGAAAATGTTTAAATTTACCATTATATATATGTCTGCTTTTTCTTCCAGACCTTTGGTTTTTTTGCAACTATAGCATTTATTGTGGAGTTTGGGTTTATGTGGTACCACAAGAGCAACTCTAATGAAAAGAAACCCCCTGGAAATGGCAAAGAAGGACAACCACTTAATCAACAAACTCAAGGCGTTTAATCTTCCTGGTGTAATGTAATAGTGTTCTCTCCTACCGTATAGCAGGCTTTGTTTATAAATCTAAGTCTGAACTTGCATTTTTAAGTCTGTATTTCAAGAAAACTAATTTTAACCCTTACTGAAATTTTGTGACACACTATAAGCCAAACCAAAGGTATCTCAACTAAGGTGAGAAGGGATTTTCAAAAAATATATAATCACCAAAGCCAATCTAGTTTAATAAAATATTTTTAATAATGCATGCCACTCAAGACCTATAGCCTACATCCTATACAATATTGTCTGAAGCGTAGATTAGGATCAGAGCAAATGTAATTTTCAGTGGTTTTTATTACATACCGTAGAAGATAGGGGACTTTTTTAAATTTTATTTTATTTTTTACTGTTACCACTGTCTCCTATACCTGTAAATATATCTGATTTGGCCAAAGGCTCTTTACAATACGGCCACTGAACACGTGTATCCTATTTATTGTGTCTGTACGCTCTATATCGGTCTGTAGAAATAAAAACAAAAAAACAAAAAACAGCTTACATAGTTGCCTTTTATTATACGGTGGTAATTTTAGACAAAATGTACATAGTGAAGGGATATATAAGAATTTCTTTTCTTTTTTTTACATGGTTCCTAAACTGTTCTTTAAGAACTGATTATTTTTAACAGATTGATGTATGAATTTGAAATTCAGAATACAGTTTGTCTCAATATAAATACAGTACAAATTACCAGATTTGACCACCCTGTTTAATCACTGTCACTATATTTATAGAAGTGAACATTTTACCAAAATCATTTTAAAGTACATAAATAATTTTTAGAGTGACATTATTGCCTAAATGAAAAGAACCAACGCCCAGACTCGTCGGAATAGAGAGTCATTCATTAACAAAGTAAATTGGCTAAAAAAATGCATTTAAATAGCAATTATTGAAGGATAATGTAGCCACAAAGTATTTCTTGGCAGAACACAAACGTTTTAAGGTCTAGTTCTTGAAAATCACTTTCATATAAGTCTTGTCCTTGAAGGGGATGTATTTATCATGGTTAGCAACATTCTGTGCTATCTTGCATGCTTTCACCAGTTTATCTCCTTTGCACATACCTGGAAAATATCATGTATTCTAAAAAAATATATATATATACTATTAAGAGAGCCTCGTTCCATTACATGTCATGTCATTTTGATGAGTAAATTAAGAGTGTTGGGTTTCAACACCTGTACATAATCATGTAGTTTTGGGCAAAATGTATGTGAATGTTTATTTCCTGTGTATTTTATGAATAATTCAGTGATGAATGAATATTCCAATAAACATAATAAAGAAATGCATTGCCTAACGTTTGTTGGGGACTTGTTCCTGGACAAAAGCTGATTTACATGTTTTTTTAAACTTAAGGAACAATTTATTTATTTTTATTTTTTATTAAAGGTCACACTCACTCTTCACATCCCTCTTTAAATAGTTTTAAGTTGGTCAAAGCAGCTTTTTTGTACACTTTTTATTTATTTTTTATTTTATTGTTTTGTTCACTGCTTTTCCAGAGAATTTTGAGGTATGATTAGACAACTAATGGCATCTTTTTAGACCTCATTAATCTTTTTAATAACTAGAAGGTGCCCTTTTGACAAGGAAACTGTCCCTTTAAATATTTCTTTGTGGGGCTACCACATTACATTAGAGACATCATATACTCAATAATAACAAAAAAATGGAAACTAGTAAGAATAAGACTGCACGGGGGGCGTGGTTTGCAGCTCACCAAGATGGACGCTTGAGCAATGTGCTATGCAGACCCACCGCACAAATTCCTCTACAATCGAACTTAAACACAAACATGGGCAAGACAACCAAACCCCATGCTACCCCCAAGACCTCTCAGGTCAAGGAGAAATCGTTATCGACCTCGGTAAAGACGTTTTTCCAGAATATCACGCATGCTGACTCTCGAGACTCCATGATGAGGACCTCACCGCCTGGAAGCCCGAGAAGCATGCTTTCAGAAGACCCGTCGGAAGAGAACCAGGCGACCACGAGCCTACGGGCTCCGGATCAAGATGATACACACTGGCGGATGTCTCTTAAAAATTTGCCGACGAAGGACGACCTTGTCACCATTATCAATGAAACCCACGCTCCTATACGAGCGGACCTCTCGGACATTAAACACGATCTACACCAGATGGGCGAGCAGGTGGCGGCCCTGGAGCAAGACAACTCCGATACATGGTTGGCGGTTGACGCACTCTCTGACCAACTGAAACTACAAGCCAATACTATCTCCTCTTTATTACAAAAAGTGGAAGACGTGGACAATCGTAGCAGGAGATCTAATCTGCGGATCCGGGGCCTACCTGAATCTATCTTGCCTACGGAAGTGGCTCCCACTGTCCGTTCTTTATTTAATAGGCTTTTGTCCAGGCCAGAAGATATGGAACTTAAATTGGATCGGGCACACTGTGCCTTGCCACCCTGACCATCGGACGACCAACCGCCACGTGATATTGTTTGCTGCGTTCACGATTTCCCGCTAAAGGAGGCCATATTGTCGGCGTGTCGTAAGGTTAGTGCGCTAGGCTGCGAGGGCCATCCCGTTCAGATCTTTCCTGACCTGTCCCCCGTCACCTTACAATATCGAAGGATGGTCCGTCCTGTTACCTCGGCTTTAAGGGACGCTATGATCCCGTACCAGTGGGGATTCCCCTTTTCCCTTATGGTGCGGAAGGTGTCTGATCGCCTTATTATCCGACACGCTGAAGATGTGTCTGCAGTTCTAGCCAAACTAGGCCTCCCGACCATTTTGGTACCGGATTGGGAGTACTCGTGTACCCTGCCCTCCAAATTGACGCAACCTGGGAAGGATTGGGTCCCCAAGCCTCAAAGGCCCCGAAAATCTAGGGCCGCCACCTGATTGCCCTCCTTTACTACGCCGCACCGGAGCTGAGATTACACGCACAACGAATACCACTTGACACGCGTACCAGGCTGGGATTTCAATTTTAGACATGAATGCTCCCTCTTGTCCCTGCACCTCCTGCACCACTACTCAAGACTGGGATACTTTCTTCACATATGACTGCCCCAGCTACCAAGCTGAGCAGCAAACGTTGAACCGGCTATCGAAGAGAACTATTTTCCTTCTTCTATCGACACCTTTTCTTTTTATTTTCGCGGCCCTGTCTCCACAACCCAGAAGGATGGCCTCTCCCACCTTCCGGGTGACCGTTCTACATTTTTTTGTTGCCGCACCGTCATGCTGTACATCTATGCGGGACCACGTCTGCTGCTTCGTGGATACGACATGACGCTCACCAAGCCTTCGTTCTCGCCAGTCCACAATACCGGTCGCTGTTATGCCGTGAGACTTTTTCCTTTATGTTTTTATGTTCATTGTGCTCACCTGCTCCATGTACACTACACACTTACACTCCCCACTCGGATACCTGGAGCCTCCTACTGCTTTGAAAGGGCTCTTACTTTTCATATATGCCCTGCCCTTTTCTCAATATATGCCCTACAAATGTCCCTGATATCACGCTCTTCCAGTTACCAGTCATCTAAGTGCCTTTTTGGTTCCTGCTCTACCACCACTGTTCAAGGTAGCCAGGCTCTATAATTGTCAAAGCGCCTCTGCTCTGCTCTTGTCCGTTTTCTTTGGGTATAACCCAAAGCAGTCGGATACACTCTAGCATGTTTACACTACCGACCTCTTTCCTACATAACATGTATGCCCTTAACTTGATGCCTCTTTTTGGTTACTTAACCTCTACCTGTAAGGTCGAACTTACTTACCATTGCGGTGGGTCTCTGGCCCATCTTTCTCTTTGTTTTTCTTTTTCATTCCACACTTTTTTTTACACACCACACGTTTTCTTTTTGAGTTATACACTGTTTTTAAGCTTACACCCCCTGAGCCGGCCGCCCGGGTCCTTTGTGTCCTAGGTGTTAGGCATATCCCTTATGTCGGGAATGATGGCTCTCCTGTTCCTAACGTTTCTCCCTGAACTAGGCTTAGACAGGTTATGTGGGACTGTTCATTTTTTATGTTTTGCATTCTGTTCTATATTGTTTCGATGTGTGCCGCCCCGTCTCCACTCTGCTGGTCTCTCCAGGTGTCTCGTTGTGCACTCCAACACTGTTAAACTAACCTCTTTAAATGTCAGGGGGCTCAATAAACCTGAACAGCGCTCTAAGCTGTTTCGTTTTTTTACGGTCCACCAACACTAAAATCGCATTTTTACAGGAAACACATTTTAAAACAGGCTGTGCTCCTCGCTGCTCATCTAAACACTACCCCTATACCTATTTTTCATGCTCTTCTGAGTCCAAAACGAAGGGAGTGGCAATTTTCTTGCACAAGTCCCTGCCTTCTGGACACCGGGAGCGACGAGGAGGACGGATATATTTTTGTAAAGGAATTTCTCGCCTCTTCCAAGATCACTTTGGCCTGTATATATGCACCGAACCGTAACCAAACCTCATTCCTTGTGTCTACTTTTTTCAGGAAGGAATCACAGCCCTGGGAGATTTCAATATGGTCCTGGACCCCAAACTCGATAGTTCCTCTGGCCTGTCACATACTCGCGCATAGCCAGGGTTAAGCGTGCCTTACATACTCTGCAATTGGCGGATGCTCGGCGGATTCAGCACCCCTCCACTAGGGACTACACATTCTTTTCCCCACCTCATGCCCGTTACACTAGGATAGACTCGATCTTTCTCTCTCCCTATCATCTACCTATTCTTCACTCTTCCAGTATTGGTACCTCAATTCTTGGCGACCATTCCCCGGTCCATGGGACATTTCTCCCTCCTAAATCCTGGAATTGAAGGCTTAACGAATCCTTGCTGTCTGCTCCTGCCCATGTCTATGTTCTGCGTAGAGAAGAATTATTTCGCCCTCGGCCCCATTCCCCACTGTTTGGGAGGCCCACAAGTCGGTTATTTGAGGCCATCTCATTAAAATGGGTGCCAACCTCGAGATACTAGCCCTGGGGGAAATTTTGGCCCTGACGGCACAAATTGCGGATCTTGAAAAGTTGCATAAACTAACTCTGTCCCCCCAGGTCTTGTCTGAACTGGTGGTCTTGAGGGACAGACTGGCGTCCCTTACGAATAAACAGATTAAAAGACAGTTCCTCTGAACCCGTAGCTGTTTTTATGAATTCGGTGATAAAGCTGGTAAGCTGGAAAGCTATCGTTTCTACGATAAGGGACAACAAGGGTAAAGCCCACTCTACTACCCCTGAGATTGCTTCATGCTTCCATAATTATTATACCTCTTTGTGCAACTTGCCTCCCGCCTCAGGACCCCGGCCACCCCTGCACCCGTCCATACAGGACTATTTAGATAAACATTTGACATCCCGAATATCACGCACTGACTCTGCACTCCTGGAGGCCCCTATCACTCTGAATGAAGTACTGGATGCAATTAAAACCTTACCTAACGGCAAGTGCCCTGGCCCCGATGGGTTCACTAAGCCTTATTACCTAAAATTTGCCTCTGTTCTGGGCCCTCATCTGTTCACCTTGTTCAATGGCCTCGCTAGGGGGGACCGATTTGACCCACATACTAGTACTGCCCATATCACGGTTATACCAAAGCCAGACAAGAGTAAGGATCAATGTGGCAACTACCGTCCTATCTCCCTGTTGAATACGGACGTCAAACTTGTGGCTACCCCCCTTAAGCCACTGATTCCATCCCTTATCCATCTTGACCAGGTTGGCTTTGTCCCGGGGGGGGGCACGTGACAACACGATTAGGGTGCTTAATATACTCGAACATGCCCAGAGTGGGAATATCCCATTGGCTTTGGTGTGCACCGACGCCGAGAAAGCCTTCCACAGGGTGGCATGGCCATATCTATTTCAGGTACTGTGACATCTGGGCTTGGGCCCACTGTTCAGAGACTGGATAGAAACTCTATACCACAACCCGATAGCTAAGATATCTGTGAACGGTTATCTGTCCCAGCCGGTCACCCTGTCGAATGGCACGAGACAGGGTTGTCCCTTGTCTCCCCTTCTGTTTATACTAGGCATGGAGCCATTGGCTAATGTTATCCGCCACAACTCTACTATTAAAGGCTTCTCCCTAGCCGGCAGGGAACATAAACTGTCCCTATTTGCCGATGACATGCTCTGTCCTCACAGACCCGGTAACATCTCTGCCACATGTTATTGAGGAACTAGACATATTCAGACGCCTCTCTAACTATAAAATAAACATGGACAAATCTGAGATACTTGGGATAAATTTGGCGTCCCAGACTAAACAGATCCTGATAGCGAGCTTCCCATTCCATTGGTGTGAGACCTCACTTAAGTACCTGGTTTTAAAGATCCCAGGAGACCCTGCACTGCTTTTTGATTAAAATTTCTTACCCCTTCTCAATCGGGTCACAGGGGACTTGCACAAATGGGCATACCCCCATATATCCTGGTTTGGGAAGGTCTCGGTTATAAAGATGAATATCCTACCGAGGTTCCTGTACCTCTTCCAAACCCTTCCTATCTTTCTCCCTTGGTCGTTTTTTCGTAGATGCCATCGTGTTTTCTCGTACATATGGGCTTCTGGCCACCCCTGGCTGGCATTTACTCACCTCACACGTCCTAAGTTGAAGAGGGGCTTGGGGATCCCTGATAAGGAACTCTATTACCATGCTGTGCACTTGCGTAGGGTGGTGGAGTGGTCAGTGCGTGCTCCCAGGCAGTGGGTTACGATGGAAGAGGCCCACCTTTTTCAGCCTATTCATGTTTTCCCCTGGTTGCCAGACTCTCACAGGCCCTGTGAAACACCTTACTATAACCCCGACACTCAGGATTCTTCGGAAATATATGTCTAAGGGGCTTCTGACCTCTTCTCCTTCCCCTTTACTCCCCTTGTCAGATAATCCTGAATTCCAACCGGGCTGTAGATCTAGTATTGCAGCTAAACTTCCCCCCTCCCTACTGGCGCCTTGCAAATGCACCATGTCTCCACTTCTGGCATACTTCAACCTCTGGCTCACCTGTTGGGCTCCACGACCCCTCAGTTCCGGGACTCCTTTTTTTATGCACAATTTACCCACTGTGTGTCCTCCCAATCCCGTGATGCCAAGTCTCAAAGACCTTTGACGGAATTTGAATCGATGTGTTCGTCTAACCGTGAACCTGCCCACCTCATGTCCCAGATATATTCCCTCTTGCTGTCCCTGTGCTCTGTCTCCAAGCCCTATTATTTAGCCATGTGGGAAAGCAATCTCCCCGATGTTTTTACTGATGAGATCTGGGATGCCATTATTAAATCGATACATAAGGGGGCATTAGCAAGTAGGCTCCAAGAAGCCTCCTACAAGCTATTGGTCAGATGGTACAGTGTCCCACATGACCTGCACCGCTTCCTGCCACAGGTCCCTGATGTTTGTTGGCGCTGTGCAGCGGGCCGTGGTACCTATCTCCATATCTGGTGGTCCTGCCCCATGGTTGCCCCCTTTTGGGCCTCCATTGAGCGGGTCCTTAGAGAGGTGGGCGACCCGAACTACACACTGACTGCGGCTGCTGCCCTACTGCACTACAGTGACATTCCCTTTAGTCGTTATAAAAACTCGGTGACTTACCATGTCCTCAGCGCTGCGAAGGCGGTCATCCCACGCTTCTGGAGACAATCATGTATTCCGCCAATACAGGCCTGGCTTAAGAGAATGCAATTTATCTCCCACATGGAGGACTTGGTTTGGACCTCACGGGGCAAGGGTCCTCTGTACGAGCGTCGTTGGTTTTGGTGGAAGGAGTTGACTTCCTCCCCGACCTTTTGAATCCTGTGCCCTAGCTCATGCCGTCACTTCGACCAATACGCCCCTTGTCCGGATCGGACTATAGCCCACTGACACCGTGCTTTTGCATGTATGGGACACACTCTACTTCTTTTATGGATCTTATGATAATTAGGAGGGGTTGCGGCACACGTCTTTATGTTTGATTTTGTGTTTCTTATCCTTTTTATGACTATGTTACCATGCGGTCTTCCATGCTCCTTCCATAACGCGCCACAAGGGGATCTATTAGGCTGTTCTTATTGTGATACATTATGTCTATTTGTACATCATTTGACATACCACGCTTTACAGGCCTACTTTGTAGATCGTATTTTCCCACTGTCATCTGTGACTATCGTTGAACAGTGGTATGATATCTTGCCTGCCTACTCGCTGTACACCCGTGTTGTACTAGGAATTCTGCATGGACTGTTTTCAATAAACGGAGTTAATATAAAAAAATAAAGGACTGCACTGGTAATACTCACCCACCTTACATTCCTCAATAATCCTTATTTCCAACACAGCACCCCAGATCGTATATTTTGAGACTGGGAGCCTAAGGGGAGTAGGAAAATAACACACTTGATCGATTTTGCTGGTCGAGCTGTCAAGTAGAGTTCCCAGGGCGTGGAGTCCTATCCGAATGTTGCCATGCCATGGTTCGCCTATTTGCAGCCTCAAAGTTACGTGAGTTCAATAATAGAACGCTTCACACAGCTGGACTGGAACAATGACCTTGACACTTTTATACACAATGCGAATGCTGATATCATGCATGGATCATGGTCGTGTCCACATTTAAAGCTTTTCTGGCGGAGGATTCTAGCAATTCTTAAGAAGGGGGATATCTACAATTTGCAACTCAAGCCTGACATGGCAATTTTTAAAATGGATTGAGACTACTCCATCACGCGATAAGAGGAAAAGGTAATGAAATTTATCTACACCTTAAAAGGGTTAAAAATGTAAGGGAAGGGGCCACGGGGTATTATATACTGTATATATGATGCGTGACGCACACTCTGAACACCAAAATTTAACAAAGAGACGACCCGGGTTCAATTGTGTTTTAATGATGTTTCTTAACATTTTAAGTTGGGGTGACACACCTCTGGGACTCAACCAAGAGGCGCTGTCCCAAGACATTTTCATGATCATCAAAAGAAAGCATCAAGGGGTGCTTGGGGGTTGATGGCAGGAAAATGCTGGTTTCATAATTTAGGAATTATGGCAATCATACATAAAAATTCACACTTGAAATTACAGGCTGTAAAATAATTTTACTTAAATGGTTGCGCAATAGCTAATATTCCCCTAGATTCATTAACCTGTGTTATTTTTATTTAGTATACCATTATTGTTTTAACTTTATTCATGAGATCCCATCTACCTCTACCAAAGACAGTAGCCAGGACCTTCAATGCAATTCTTTCTTCATTGTGCATGACTTTCTGTAAAGACTACAACGACATTCTTCTGTCGAGAAGTTGTAGCACACTACTGAACTCCTCTGCAAACTGCACTTTATTATTTATGATGGTTAACAGTTGTTCACAATGTTCAGGCTATATAAGTAAAAGAGAATATTATTAATAATAATAACAGTAATACAAATATTATCACTTTTTTTTTTTTTTTTTTTTTATTTACCACGTCTGATATCACAGTATTCAAATGGTTGAATGTAGGAGCTGAGTCGTCAATGCACCTTCATTAGAGCTACCCGGTAACTTATCCCCGTGTTCAGAGCTTCGTGGAGCTAAACACTTTAAATGCATTCCGTTGCTTTACCCGCACTGTTACCTGAGGGCGTCTTCCTTTTACGCTGTCGCTCTCCAGGTTCTGCAAGTAGTACTTACTGCACCTCGTAGTGCCATGGTATTTATAGTAAAGTTCCTGTACTGGCGCTCTGGCAACATGGCCAAGCTATGCTGAGGGGTGTGGGTATTGTTTATGTATATCAGGGTTGCTCTCTATTGCGTCATCCTTGAATGCAACGCTGTCATAATTACCATCATTGTTCTGTGCACTCTCCTGCTGTGTCAGGATTTTGAGATGTATTACTATTCTTCACAGTGATGTCCCCCCCCCTCCTGTTCCTACATATTTTCCTTCTGTTTTGTATACTTCTTGTAAAACAATAAACAAATGGTTGAATGTGACAACAAATGTTGTTTCTTTATGGTAAAAGACCTCCAAGTTTTGTCCAATGTATCCTTCTGCTTCATAAGTTTGTCTTAATGCTCTGCATAAAGGGAGGGATGCGGTTGATTGAAATGGAGGCCAGGAGCGGTTGGTAAGTTAGCAACCTTTTGAACTCATAACAGATGTACAGTGTGATTGCTCACCCCGAAGACACTTAAATAATTAGAGTACTTATGGCTTGGTATAAAAGTTCATATATGAATTATCTGTCTACTAAGTGCTCCTAGATATGATATACGTATTGTGATAAATGCCACTAGGATTTGGGCTCAAACCAGCTTGGCACCACAATCGCTTAGCCTGCTATTTAAGCACAGGATCTATATATGTTTACCTTGAACCCTTTCAGTGCCAACCAAATACATGGTATTTGGTGAGCAGAAAGGGCCAGAATGCCAGCCATGTAGTATGTACATGATGCCACTTTCCGTTTCTTTGAGCTCATCAGCTGCCATCTTCCCCAGTACCAGTGAATGTCTTCTGTTGAAAGGAAAAGCCTTGCAGCTACAGTAAACCAGTATCTGATCGATCGGCTGCTTCTCTACCAATACAAAATGTAAACGAAAGATCCAATCACTGCTTTTAGACAAAGATCAATTGTCTAATATGGCTGCTTGCTACTATGCTCATGTAACTGAAACAAAGTTAAAGTGACAGTATGTTGCCAGCTGGTCTATTGTTAGATCATCTGACTAGCATGCTGAAAAAATGGCTAATCTCAGATGACAAGCCAGCCTAAAGCTCCCCTCCAAGTACCTAAAATAAAAATACTTGTTAACCTCCCATCACCCTCGGCCAGAATGATATTTGTTTTCAAGGGCAAATTTTCTCTATCCCTCCAAGATCCTAAATGTCTTGCCACTGATTGGCTGTTTAAGCTGGTCACTGCTCACTGATTGACATCTTAAACAGTCAATAAGTGCCAGGAAAGTGAAAAGAAAACAAAAAAATAGAAGACTTACCTTAAATAGAAACTACCGCTCCCCACCTCCTCTGTGGTTAGATGATTCTTGCCAAGTGGCAGGAAAGCGCTTGCATTAAAATCGGCCACATTCACCAAGCCAGTAATGGAGCTGATTGGTCGTAGGAATATCACGTGCCAGTAGACATGATCAGCCAGACACATCTCCTGCTCACAAAAAACAGGGGGAATGGGCAAATACACATGGGAGGACTCTGCAGACCCCCCCCCCATGCATTTACAAGGGTACACCTTAGCTATAATATGATTTAAAGTGCATATGATGGCTGGGGTGTCTCTTTAATAAAAGTATACCAAATTAAACAAATGTAGGACTTTTTAGGCCCATTTTAATGGATCTTCTTACATTTATGCATCTTACAGGAATAGCCCTCATTTATCGGATACCGCACCTTTTGTCAGAAGTTACGAGCACTCACGCCTTTTAATTCTATTTCAATGCCCATGTTAAAAATACCAACATACATGCTTATATATAGCATACACAATGTATGTTTCTGTTATCATTCATAAACCACAGTGGGTTGGGTGTATGTTTCCTGCATTTTTTTTCTTTGAATGGATTTGTGCTCTTTACAAAGTAAAAGTGTTTCTTTGTTACGCTGCATGAAAGCATACATAGGATATGATGATATGGCATCCCTGGAGAATAAATTGTGTTACTTTACACAAAGGAGCTTCTGTACTCACTGTTCAAAGGTCTGCAAATGCTGCTGTGAAGCCTCTCGGGCCTCACAGGAGAATACAAGAAGACATTCAGTCCTGGATTATCACAAGAGATCTCAGACCTGATAAACTAGGAAAAAGAACTAATGAAAGTTGGGACTGAAACATGATAACGTCTTTTGTGCCTGGGAGGTGCGTTGCACAATGATTCCAAAGAGTTTAGCAACAGGGATTTTAAGTGACATCTTCCCCCAAATATTACTGCACTTCCAGCATAAAAGCTTATTGTCTAAAATGTATTAAAAGCAATACTTTTAGTTCTTATTACTGAACCTTTAACAATGTTTAGAAACAACTCAACTTACACTAAGTGCAGCCTATTACATACAAATGCTAATAATGTTTATTTGGCGAGTTAGCCCAAGGGAAAATAGTTTTTTTAATCAAGGTTGAAACGCTTTATTGGGCAAACAGAAAAAGATGTAAATATTAAGAGGTCCTCAAAGATTATGTAGCTCTTCTTCTATGTTGGCCGAATAAAAGGCACCAACTTCGACTAAGGAATACAAAAGTTTGCTTCTATATATCTATGAGTGAGTGTGCACTGCAGTTGACTCCACGGTGAACCTTCTTCCAAGAGGCCAACTCTGACCACATCCATGAAATTAACATATTGGTAGATCTGTTGGTTAACACCTCTTACAGAAGCCAAAACCAAACTGCGCCTAATGTCCCAAATATAAAATGCTAGGCAATATACATGCACCAAAAGTCCAGCTCAGAGTTTACAGGAAGATAGTTGAAGTTATTCCTGTAATTATCTCCCCAAGAAGAACCGGGTCATCAACAAGGCTTCATCATTCTAAAAGACAGCACTGGAGGCACTAAATCACATATGGTAGAAACTGTAAAGAAAATGGGTATATAATAGTCAACATAAAACCATTATTAATATGGATACTGTAAGCAGTTTATGTTAGATTTAGATTAATAGCTTTAGATTGCAGGTGCCAGTAGGTGCTTCTTCAATTGACTGACAAACGGGAGTCTTCCAGGTAGATGGTCGCAGATTTCTAAATTCAAATTTTTTATTTTTTTTTTGAACATCAGTTGTAAAAGGAACAATAGCGCACACACATAGATCAGTACAGGACATTAAGAAGACCATCTCGAAAAGTGGTGCCAAGAACACTATACATATATAACATTAAAAAAAAACCCAGAAAAACATGAACAATGGTCGCAGATTTCTTGGCTGTAGCAGTGGCTCTATACAAGTGGATGGGGATGGGTGGGCCATGATGCCCCCTCAAGCTCTCTAGCAGTTGCTCCAGGAGTCAGAAGGGGACATGACCAAGATAAAGTGGCAAGGCTACCCCAAATCACCTTCAAAGGTGGGACATAATGCAGCTACCCACCTACAGATTAAATACTGATCTAGGGACTTAATGACCTCTTATTTCCAAAGCCTCTGAGTAAAATCCAAAGTGTTCCTAAGTATGCTGCTCAGTTTAGATAACATAACTTCCTCTATCTGGTTATACAGAGTTAAAATATTGCCAAGTTTGCTTACTAGTAAAGAAAAATGAACAAAAATGCAATGCAAATGTATCAATGCCTTTATATAATTTTAAATGCATACAATTCACATCTTGGAGAATATACTATATAATGTATAACCTGGAATATCATTTTTATTTATTCTTTTCTGTTGGAATGAAACCAGCATGAAGCTTCTTAATGAAGCTTTAAAACACAAAATAAAAAAATATCATTTAAAACAAACATCATACATTTTACAAAAAAAGGCACATAGTTAAAGGCGATATATACCGTATTATATATATATATATATATATATATATATATATATATATATATATACACACACATATATACATACACACACACACACACAGCAAGTATTTAATTAACAGTTGCAAAATAGAAATAAAAACTGTTGGGAAGTGCAATGAAAATGTATATATTCAAGAGAGAAACATATACTTCAATATATTAAAAAAGGCTAATAGTGATTTTTTAAATTAAATTGTAAATCACCAAGGTCCCATTAGATTGTCATTTTGCAGGCAGGGCCCTCTTCGCCTAGTATCAGTTCGCCCTAGCCTGTGAATTCTGAATATAATTCAGATATAAGAATCCTTGAATATATTTATTTTAGGAAGCGCTGCGTATACTGTTGGCACTATATAAATAAAAGATAATAAATAATTCTAGCTGTAGGAGTAATCTTATTTTCACACAAAGTGAAAGGCCATAGCCAGATATGAGACAGAAATAATTAACTCCAGTACTAAAAGAACAAAACAAAAACTTTAAGGATTGCTCTAGACTTTCTGAAGGGGATCTGATGAAGGGGGTCTCCCAAACAAGGACACTTTGCCTGTCCCTCTGCCGCTTACTGATATAGCTTGACTGTTGCCCCTTCTTATCCAACATTTAAAATCATATTTAGTTCCAACATCACCTCTACTTCTATCAAAGGTGTAGACAGGTAATTTCATGCAATGTTTCTTTATTTCTTACGATCCCGGGGAGACGTACTGGCAACCAATAGAGAGTAATGGCATGCGGCGTCCTGTTCCCTACGTGCATCGTCTTGTAGATGCTCGTACACCTCTACC
Source organism: Sceloporus occidentalis (assembly GCA_023333645.1). Lineage (NCBI taxonomy): Eukaryota > Metazoa > Chordata > Lepidosauria > Squamata > Phrynosomatidae > Sceloporus > Sceloporus occidentalis. The sequence continues at coordinate 6,077,344 of JALMGF010000023.1, forward strand.
AATGACAAGTATATCTGCTACTAAAGCTGTTCTCATGACTGTAGGAAGTTTAAAATAAAATGACATGGCAGTAACTTTTGGACAAAACACTTTGGTGTTTGGTAGGGATTGTCAGAAATCTGGCAGCTGCTCTAATAAAATATTCTACCCTAGTCTAATCCCAAGGAGCGTTTGAGGTATTCTGTATAAGAGAGATTCCGGTGTAAAATCAATACATAAACCAATCGACTAGTCCTACTGATTGTCGTTACTACTTTGTACCAGGTATATAATATTTTTACACATGGGATATTTAGAAAGAAGCCATTATGAACACCCAAGGACGTATAATGTAATACATCTTATATTACCGGTATATTACCTAATCACATTACAAAAGGCAGATATTATCAAGCAAGTTCAAAATGCAAGACATCTAAGAAATGACCATTCTTCGTTTGACGGTACAAGCGGGACAGAACAGGTCCTGCTGTCCTTTGTTAGTCAATATAAGGCAACCTAAGGCTAGCTTTCGAGTTAATGTGGAATGGCAGTTTCCAAGTTACCTTAGACTAATTTACTAGACAAAGGGGTGTATTCACTAAAGGGAGAGTTAGCAAGAGTTGCGGTCTCAACTACTTCACTATAGTAGGTAGCGGTCAGCACAGGCAAATTTCTCAATAGTTGAAAAAAGTTTTGAGAAACCTCACTGATTTTACTGTGCGTTATGCATGGCCAGCCAAGCTCTTCTGGAGCAAATGCTTATTTGAGTTGGAACTTTATAATGCACAATGAAAATAAATTGAAACCACAACTCTCCTGCAAACTCACCCTTTAGCAAATCAACCCCAAACACACCAAGTCCTTTACTCTTCTACCCGCAGTAAGCAAGAAACTACCTCAGTCTTAAAGCATCTGTCCCTTTTACAAAATCCTACAGTCTACACTGAATAAAACAGGTTTAATCTTATTTAAATATTAATAGAAGCAACATAACATATTAAAACCCCACCTATACATGTCTCTAATATGGAGAACCGTATCTTAAACAGCAGGACAATTATACCAATCGACAAACTACAGCACCAGATACAGTGCAGTGAAAAAGTATTTACCCCTTCATGATTTTTTTCTATTTTTGCATATTTTCCATATTTAAGCGTTTTAGATAAAAAAAATGCAGTTTTTAAGTGAAATTGATAATTGAGTTCAATTTCACTAGACACACCCAGGCATGCTTTCTGCCAGCCCTGTTGAATCTAAACATAAATGAAAGTGTTTTGCAAAGTGAAATAGGCTAAAGGGTCTCACAAAGCTGCACATGATGCCGCGACCTAAAGAAATTCAAGAACAGATGTCAGTGACATTTATCAGTCTGGAAAGGGTTATAAAGCCGTTTCTAAGGCTCTGGTACTCCAGCAAACCATGGTAAGAGACGAGAACTTGGAACAGTGGTGAACCTTCTCAGGAGCAGCCGGCCTACCAAAATTCCTTCAAGAGCTCATTCACGACTCAACCAGGAGATCCCAGAAGAACCCATGAAGAAACATGTAAAGAACCGCAGGCCTCACTTGCCTCTGTTAAGGTCAGTGTTCACGATTCCGCAATAAGAAAGACTGGGCAAAAATGGCGCCCATGGGAGCGATGAACTGAGAAAGCAACTGCAGACCAATAAACACACAAAGGCTCGTCTCACATTTGCCAAAAAACATCTTGATGATTCCCAACACTTTTGGGATAATATTTTGTGGACTGATGAGTCAAAAGTGTAACTTTTTGGAAGACATGGATCCCGTTACATCTGGTATAAACCAAACAAATCATTCCATAACAAGAACAAAGCATTCCATAATAAGAACATCATACCAACAGTCAAACACATTGGTGGTAGTGTGATGTCTGGGGCTGCTTTAGGACCAGACTTGCCATAATTGATGGAACCATGAATTCTTCTCTCTATCTCTCTAGGAAATCTTGAAGGAGAATGTCCGGCCATCCGTTCCTGACCAAAAGCTCTGCTGCATTATACATCAGGGCAATCATCCGAAGCACACAAGCAAATTGACCTCCGAATGACTCAAAAGAAACAAAATGAAGGTTATGGAGTGGCCGACTCAAAGTCCTGAGTTGAATCCAACTGAGATGCTGTGGGGTGATCTTAAAAAGGCAGTTGATGCTCGAAAACCCTCCAATATATCTGAACTAAAACAATTGTGCCAAGAAGAGTGGGCCACAACTCCTCCAATGTAAAAGACTCATTACCAGTTATCGCAAAGGTGTGATTGCGGTTGTTGCTGCCAAGGGTGGCACAATCAGTTATTTGGTTTAGCGGCGATTACATTTTTACATGGGTGATATTGGTTTTGATTACCTCTCTTTACCCTTAATACATGAAATGATCATTTAAAAGCTGCCTTTTGTCTTTAAGCATGTGGCAGTAATATTTTTTCTATAAGAGCTTGGAGGAAGCCTTTGACTAATGAAAGTCCGTAGGGGAAATGACTTCATTTGATAAACAGGAAATCAGCTCAGTATGGTGTCTGAGTAGCAAGGGCAGTTAGACTTTCAAAAACATTTAAAAAACCCCAAAACATTTATTTTGCAAACTACAGGCCAGCATGATGCTTCAATACAAACAAAACAATAGTTTCCCCTTTTAAATGTGTCTACTTTTGGTCTCGTCTCAAGCCAACAAACTAGTTCCTGTTTAAAATCTGTGCTTCCCACAACCTGTTCCGCATTTTACGCCATGATAGGGCAACTGGAAACAATAACCAAACAGTTTCCACATGTTAATAGAAAAATACTTAAAGGTACAACTTCACATTACGCATTGGTCACAATAAATGAGTTCTAGAACAGTGCAAACGGTGCTCCAATGCATTGGTATTCCAAAAGGTACTTCACTTCATCTGAGGGATCATCAGCTGGCCAGGTAGTCATACAGAGGCGCCTGAAACAGATCAGAGAACTGAGGTAATGCACTAGCCAGTAAAAAACTATTTCCATGGCTAAATCATGCTATTTTTTAAACAACTACCAGGTCACCCAATTACAGTCCTTCACTCAATATATGTTTAATCACTAATGTCTCATTTGCACAAAGTACTGACTACTGATTAGTTTAAGTACATTTATTTTCTAAAAAAATTCCCAAACATACATATTCACACAATAGCCAGTCACAGCACAATGTAGCCTGGGACTGGAGATCCCTAGTCAGTTGTGTCCCCCTATAATAAAATCCATAGAAAGTTAACTTTAGCAACTGTATATCCAAAACACAACCAAGTTTTTATCAGATAACACATTATAAAAAAATATTTACACATATCATAGTAGTAAATATGTAGTTTCTTTCCTTATGCGGCTAAACTGATATAAAACAGACACAAAAGCATAATACTATGCAAAAAGCAAATAATCATCTACTTTATCTGAACTCATCACTTCCGTAGGTAATGGAGTCCAGAGTTTTAATGCCCTCACTGTAAAGAATACCTTACTCTGTTTAAGTTGGAGCAATTCCAATCTTAGAAGGTTTGCTCAGTTCTTGGAATGAACAGTTCCCCTGTAAAGGCATTCTACTTGCCTATATACACATTTTTGTGATAAACTCTGAAGCACCTTTTCTTTTAGGGTAAATAAACCCAGTTATCATAACTCAATCCTTATATCCGCTTAACAATTTAATAGCCCTTTGTACTTTTGCTGACAAAGTTAACTTTATTTCGGCCAAATGTGATGGTTTTTTTTTGCTGGGGTAAATTACTTTTCCAATCAACTATTCTCTCCCAACCCAAGATTGTTGTCCTATACAATAGCTACATATCACTATGTTGTTAAATGGGGACATAGGTTGGGCTATTAAGGCGAGTGATCGTATAGATGGTGATGAGACTTTTTATTTTTGTTTCTGCTCACTAGGAAGCCTTACATTATAGTTGTTTTGGGGAATTGTAAATAAAATTACTTTTCATATTTTCTTTTTTTTTTGTTTGTACTCTTTAGTATAAAGTATTAGATGCAAGGAGGATAAAGGCAATCTGAGAATAAGTACTGGTAATGCAAATTATTGCCAGAATGGGGCGTGCATTCAGCAAAATAAAAGGATGCCTTGGCAAATAATGGAAAAAAACAGTGGTCCTAAATATTAAAAAGCTTTGGCCCCCTGACAATAAACGCTTGAGTGAAATGAGATCACAGCAGAGGAAGAAATGGTTAGAGTGTTGTGATGAAAGCATCTTAAGAACACAATTATTATCAATTATTAATTAACAAATAAGGGCTCAAAATGTGTCTTGCTTTTCCATCACACAAAAAATAGCATTAAGCAGGAAATGTTAAATACTGTATTATCGAATTATTGTGTTACTTTGTAATGCTAAATCTTTTATGGTGACCTGGTTCATAAGGTAACATGTTACTTGGCAAAACAATAATCACTTTATAAACCACGGCATATATTACTGCTTACTAGAAGAGACAATGAATAATGAAATGCAAAACAGTTTTCTGCCTTTAAATAAAATTAATTTCTGAAAGCATTTCTGCTGTTACTATACAGATCATTTACTTTTAGGTGTATAGAACCCCGTGACACCCCCAAACACTCTGAGCTGCTACAGCAATGTCCCCTGAGTACAGTGATACCACTCATGCAAAGGTTTGCCAGGATGTTTGGGGGCCAAAGGGTCAAACTTGGGAGGTGCACATTTTTTTTTATTTGGTTTAAATTTTTCACCCATGTCCTATTTGGGAAATCTTTAAAGCTAGCCAATACAGTTTACCTCCACCACCAAAACAATAACTTTTCATAACTTTGCCTAGCCATAGACTGGGCATAAATGGGGGTACTATAGATGGGGCTGGGGCTCCAGTAGGAGCATTTATCTTGTTTTCAAATGCTTATTTTTTTAGTTTTGACATTTTCTAGGAACTGGATGGTTCCCTTTATGATATCATGTGACATACTCTTTTTAAATCTTATTACATTTTTTTTTTCCCCCAACTATTTTTTTATTATTATTTTTTTAACGTTGTATAAGCTCCATTTCCCTACATAGTTGATCGCTGCACCTGTGATCAACCTGCTGGGGGTCTCAGAAGCATCTGAAAAGACACCCTTGCAACCTAATTACTTGATGTGAAAAAGTGAAAAAATTATCTTTGACTATTTTCTTAGCTCATTTCAGTCCTTAACCGGTTAAATGAAAATGTTTCTTTTACTGTAACACAGCACATAAATGTGGGATTTTATGGATTTACAAAATTGCATGTGTATGTTGCAATAATTAAACTCACCGCTCGATTGTGCTACAAATGAGACTTTGTATGACAGCCACATGCCCAGTATACATAAGAAGGTAGCTATAAATCCAAATACCTACAGTTTAAAAGAAAGAAATATTTCTGAAATAATTTGACATAATAACAAAAAATATATTTAGTGTCACCATAACACTAGTATTGGTTGAACACGAGGGACAGTTTACACTAAGACAAAGGAAACCTTTCGATTTGTGGAGTTGTTTTATGACCAATGATGTACTTACCTTGGTCACTGCCCTAGGCATAACCCAAGGCACATACCTCCATAGTGTAAAAGGATGTGTTGGCAAGATCAGAAATCTCACTTGAGTAAAAGAGCCTGATCATCCACTAGGTAAATCTGACCCCAGTTTTGCAGAATCCCTAGTTGGTCTAGGCAAGAATATGCCACTGTATATGACCAAATGATTCTCACATGTTTCTCATTATATTGATACATTTTGCATCCAGCAAATATATGTGGATATTCCATCTTTCATGGAGCATTTATTTTAGCTACTTCACAATTGCTTTTTAACATGTAATTTGTTACAATTAAGTCACAAAAGGATTCTCAGAGGTTTATATTTGTATAGGAGGTAATTTGTGAATTTGTGGAGAATTTGTTACAAAATGTTAATGTTTCGACATTAAATGAGAAGTAGCCAACACATATCTCCTAAGCCATTGTGAGAGTACTGTATTGTGAAAGCATTATATTGAAACTTGAAAACGATATACCGTACCTATAGTATAGCATCTTTTTTACAGACAATGCTTAAATTATCCTTACCGTTCCGGCTATCAGTCCATCTAACTTAGAACTTTTTACAGCAGCCACAATCGAAGCGATAAGAAGCAGGAATGTACCTATTGCATAGTGCAGCAATTCCTGAAAAAAAAAAATAGGTCAGTGTCCCAATTCTTTTTGTGTTTTGGAGCATTATGGTACAATAAGGGAGAGAAGTGGGTATACTAGTATTTGGATGGACTAGTTCAGGGGCGTCCAACATGCGGCCCTCCAGCTGCTGCAGAACTACAACTCCCACAATGCTCTTTCAGCTAAGGGGCTGGCTGAGGAGTATGGGAGATGTAGTCCTGCAGCAGCTGGAGGGCCACAGAAAGGACAGTGCAGCTATCATATGCATTGAAGTGTATATAATGGCTGGAGTGTCCCTTCAAAGGTTGCTGAAGTTGGATTTAATATAATGAATTTGGTATATGCTCAGATGCTTTCCATGGGGTACCAGTTTTATACATACCGCTAGAGGCCATGAAATGCACGTCAGAGCTCTGTAAATCCGGAAGACGTTGACCAAATAGAAGATGAAAATTAAAATCATGAAGCATATTGTCACAACTTCAAAATAGCAGTAGGCGCTGTAATTGGTCCAGCCATTGCTCCACACGCAAATAAAGGCAAGCAGCAAGGTCAGCTGGAAGAAAATATACAGGAAAGCGTACTGGGTAATTCTCAAAATGATGACAACAAATAGGAAAAAGACAAAACAATGGCAGCTTGCTTGGGAGGGAAATAGATAAACAGAGCTTGACTCTCAGACTCAGGATTTTAATAACAGTGTTAGCACAAAATTATCAGGGTCACAAATACTGGAGTCAACCCCACTAGACCCTAGGTCATTGTGCAATGCGTAACAATGCAGTCAGAGGCACAAGTCTCTTTATTTGCACCCTGAATCTTCTGCATGCATTTGGCTTTTTACCATTTATACTGTATTTGCCCATATCAGCCATGTCTTTAAAAGTGGTTCGAGAATTTCATCCTCCACCATTGAGAAACAATGTGTCCTTCGTCTGTAGATATACATCCGTGACTGATATATTTAATATAGTGACTGAATTACAAACTTTCTCAGCACCTGATGACCTTTGACTAAAGAGCACAGGAAATGCTTTCGAGAATATCAAAATATCTGTAATAAAATTATAGTCTACAGCTTTAAAAAGCAAGTAGGCACAAGGAAACTTTAGCAATGGCACTGACAGTAAAACCACAAAGACACCAAAAATAAAATAGTTTTGAAAAAATCTTTAAAAGAACAACAGTGTACAGGTGGCCCACTCGATGCATGAATGTTCTGTTTCCTGCCATGAGGTAATCCACATCCTCCCAACAGATACTACTCTCAAATCACATATTTACATATCCCAGGTTGTATCCACGTATGAGGCTATGCATATAGCAGTGGCAGGCCAAGTTGTTCTAAAATGTTCTAGAATTAAATAAAATAATGTGCTTTTCTATTCTCTTGAATATAGGATGCTTTACCACCTCTCCCTGCTATTTAGTGAGGAGTAGAGGAGAACTATTTGCAAAATGTGAATAAAATAGAAGCACGCATCAAAAAGTCATTGGTGCCAAGGGTGCAACAGACGCCTCAGTGTAAAAAGTGCTTTGAATCAGGCTGTGTATTGTTATTTATTTTACATCTGACAGCTATGTGTGCCATTTGTGGCGTTGTGTTAATAGTCACTTGTTCTATAATATGCCTACCTCAGCGGCTCTCCATATGTGTAGCAACAGAACTAATACGTAGGGGGTGTGAGTACAAAAACAAAAGCCGTAGATGTTTTGGTAAAGACCACTGACCGTTCAGGCCCGAAGAGGAAGCGTATAGTTATTTACGTGATGGAAATAACATAGTCTGACTTGCTCGTTGCGTTATATAGAAATGACCAGGAAATGACCACCATGGAAAAAAGCGGCAATTTAGGAGAAAGAAAAACATAACATGCCATTTCTCACTATGGGCTTAAAAATGTTAAAAAAGCAGGATGTAAGTGGAGGCAATGCCCTCATCATTCCTGACACTTCGAGGGCTGTCCAAATATTTCACATCTTTAACCCCTTAAGGACCGGGCTCATTTTTCGTTTTGTACCCTGTGGGACCGAGGCTGTTTTGACACTTTTGTGGTGCTTGTGTTCAGCTGTAATTTTCTCATCACCCATTTAGTGTACCCACATAAGTTATATATTGTTTTTTTCAGGACAAGATGGGCTTTCTTCAGATACCATTATTTTGATCGTATCATCTTATTTACTATAAAAAAATTAAAAAAACATGGTGAAAAATTGAAAAAAAAACACATTTTATGATTTTTATTTGAAAAATCTTTTACTCACCTAAAAAAGCAAGTAAAAAAACTAGCTAAATAGATTCTACTACTTGTCCTGAGTTTAGAAATACCCAATGTTTTTATGTTTTTTTGCTGTTTTTTGTAAGTTATAGGGCAATAAGTACAAGCAGCGTTTTATGATTTCCAAATCTTTTTTAACAAATCTGGTCAGTCTGCCTCCATCTCCTCTTTGGAACATCTTTGAAGCCGGTTAACTCAATTTAACCCATTCAAACCATATATTTTTGAAAACTAGACACCCCAGGGTATTCCAAATGCTGTTATTTTAACCCTTTCCATGCACCAATTATACAACTACACTTTGTCAAACTTTGTAATAGTAATTTTTTTTATTTTTTTTTCCACACAAATTGTACTTTAGTTATAGATATACAGGTGCTGGTATATGTCACTGTCAAACAACACCCCAATGTGTGTTCAGCAACTTCTCCTGAGTACAGCGATACCCCACATGCATGGGTTTGTCAGATTGTTTGGCTGGTAAAAGGCTACTTTTGGGGCATGCGTAATTCAGGTGGTCATTTGGTCATTGTGCCTCCCTCTCCTCTTTGGAATATCTTTGAAGCCGGTTAACTCAATTTAACCCATTCAAACCATATATTTTTGAAAACTAGACACCCCAGGGTATTCCAAATGCTGTTATTTTAACCCTTTCCATGCACCAATTATAGAACTACACTTTGTCAAACTTTGTAATAGTAATTTTTTTTATTTTTTTTTCACACAAATTGTACTTTAGTTATAGATATACAGGTCCTGGTATATGCCACTGTCAAACAACACCCCAATGTGTGTTCAGGAACATCTCCTGAGTGCAGTGATACCCGACATGCATGGGTTTGTCGGGTTGTTTCAGATTTAAAATGCCACATTTGGGAAGTGCGCTTTTTTTCTCCATTTTGGTCAGTCTGTACCTATGCCCTATCTTTGAGCTAGGCCACTCCAATTTACCCCATCAGCCATTTTTTTATATATATTAGACACCCCTTGGGTATTTGAAGTGCTTTTATTTTAACTCTTTGTTGAGATTTTTGAGAAATTTTAGCACTTGCTCAAAATAATAAACTTTATTTTTTAATTTTATTTTATTTTTTTAATACTTTTTTATATTTTTTTTACACATTTTGCTGGTACTGGATGGTTCATCTAGTGACATCACTGCATAATAATTTTTAAATGTTAGCACATTTTTTTTTAATTTTTTTTCCATTTTTTATTTATTTTTATTTTTTTTGAATATTTTACTAATCACATAGTGATTAGAAAGCTGGGCTCCATTGACTTGCATGGTTGAATGCAGTACCTGTATTCAACCAGCAAGTGGAGCCAGTTCTCTAGAGGGTCTGGAGACCCTCTAGCGAACTTTTTCGTCTTTATTGTTTTATTTCCCGGGCCGCCGCCATCTTGCTTGATGGCGAAGATCACCGGCAGCGGCGGCTGTGACCGCTCTCCGGAGCGGTCACAGCCCACCCAGAGGCATTCCAGCGACACCATTTAAGTTTAGGAGGCGATCGTTGATCGCCTCCTAAACGCTTTTAAAACGGGCGTCCGCCGCCATACAATGTATGGCGGCTGTTGACGCCTCGGGGAGGGGCCAGACATGGCCCCCGATGCCGATCTCGGCCTTGCTGAATGCCTCGACATTGAGGCATTACAGTAACGCCATTTAAGCGAAGAAAGTGATCGTTGATCACTTTCTAAGCTTATTTTACTTTTTGACGGTTCAGGACCGTCAAAGGTCATTTAGTGACCTTCATGTCATGACGGTCCTGAACCGGCAAAGGTCGCGAAGGGGTTAAAGAGTCCACTAAATAAATGTTACATGTCAGCCAATTCTGGATCACATGGATGAAGGCAGCAGAAGAACGTTTGTTTTTGTTTTTAAATAAAAAAGGGGGGCATATAGGAAAAAACATATATGGATTGTAAACTGCTTACCTAACGTATCGGTTTATCTTAGTCTGGTAATTCTAGTTTTTTTCTTTTTCCTAAAGTGAATATACAGGTTTTACGTAAAGGGGGAGCTTTCACCAAATGTATTTATTACTAATAGATTAAAAAAATTGAACTAGACAAAACAATACAACTCTTTATCATATCTGCAATAAACAATACAATGACTCAGTTTACTGCCTGTTCATTGAGCCAGTGTTGGAGGTACTGGCGGTTAAGTATATCATGTGCAAGGAGATATGTTCTTTGTCTACTTTTCCATGAATCAGGCCTCCCAGAGCACTTCAGCAAAAGTGCCGAGCCTCTGGGCACTCCCTCTCACCCGACCGGAGGCCTGGTTCATGGAGAAGTGGATGAAGAAACACATACATGGGGAGAAGCAGACAAAAGAAGAAGACAGAAGAACAAAAAGAGGCAAGAGAAGAAGCAAATCTGAGACAGGGACACAAAAGAACTAGGTGGAGCAGATAGAGACATTGAGAAAAGAGGGAGAGCATGTGAGGCAGAGTGAGAGCATGAGTAAGAGTGAAAAAGTGTGGGTAAAAGTGAGTAAGAGCAAAAAAGCCAAAATTGCAAACGCAAATAATGATGATGGGAGATATACTGTGTCTGTATCACTATAGAATGATAGGAGTCATGCTGTATCACCTTTTGTGTCTGGCTCACTATATAATTTTTACACCATAGGAATTAAGAACTGGAGAGGAAGAAAGGTAAGAGATGGAGAGAACGGGAAGCGATAGTAATGAGGAGAGATAAAGAGAAAGTGCTGAGATGAACAGAAAGAGGAGAGGTAATGAGAAAGATGAGAGGTAATTAGGAAGGGGCACTTTTTTTATACAAGAAAGCACTGTGATGCTATGATGAGAAAAGCACAGTGGCTTCTTACTTCTATATATTTATATATACCGTATTGGCTCGAATATAGGCCGCGCTTTTTTCCCCCACTTTAAGTCTTTAAAGTGGGGGTGCGGCCTATATTCGGGGTCTAGCGCCCGACGCCCGGGACATGCAGTTCCGGGCGCCGGGCAAGCTCCAGGGTTAGGATACAGATCCCCCGCAGAGGTGCAGGGGACCCGTATCCTACTCTCTGATACGCTCAGACAGCCTCACCTGCCAGCACTTCCCACGGGGGGAGTGCTGGCACGGGAGATTGTCTAAGCGCATCGTGCAGACGTTCACCGGCAGCGGTGAACGTCCGCACAATGCGTTTTACCTCTGCCCCCAAGACTTTACCAGAGCAGACTCCCGGGTGTCTTGCGGGGCCGGCGGGGGACATCTACGCAATACGCGTATACAACTTCCGGTGCCGGCACATCCGCTGAGTCCCGGCACCGGAAGTTGTATACGCGTATTGCGTAGATGTCCCCCTCCGGCCCCGCAAGACACCCGGGAGTCTGCTCTGGTAAGTCGGGGGGGGGGGGGCAGAGGGGCAGCATATCTCGGGGGGGAGGAGGAGGAGGATAGTGGCAGCATATCTCTGGGAGAGGAAGAGGAGGACAGTGGCAGCATATCTCGGGGGGGGACTGTGGCAGCATATCTCGGGGGGGGACAGAGTGGCAGCATATCTCGGGTGGGGGAGAGTGGCAGCATATCTCGGGGGGGGGAGACAGAGTGGCAGCATGTCTATTAAAAAATGTTTTTCTTTAAAAAAGCACCAAACTTTTAGGGTGCGGTTTCTAAATGCAAAAAGATAAAGTTTCCAAATTCTTGTTTAAAATTTGTTTTTTTTAAATAACTTTACAAAAGGAAAATATAGAACACAAGAGGGCCTACAGAAAACGGAATTCAAACCAACAAATGTTATGGAAACTTACTGAAAAATACCTTAGAAATGCTATTCACAGCTATTAAACAGAAATGCGTGATTTACCTTGCAATCTTCACGTGGGTAGTGAAAGGGAACTGCTGTGCTTTACATGTAAAAAAAAAACTCAAGTAGAATACAAGTGGTAATTTATCCTAGTCTCCTGCTGGATCACTTGTGCTGAAAAAGCAACACTATCTAAAGTGAAACCATGTTCCCTGTTATTTATAAACATGGAAATAAAAAATACAACTGGAAGTGATATGGACATATGTGCAGATTATTAGGGTATAAAATAGTCAACATTAAAAAAACAAAAAAAACAGACTATGAGTACCACTTAATAAATGCAAAAATCGGCCACGGCTGTCATTGCCACTTTCCTCTTAGTGAAAGCCAGCTACAGGATGGGTTCTTGGTGTAAAGGCATTCCTGCGGGGAAGAAGGTCTCCCAACCGTACAACCAGAAATGACACGCAACACCATGATGCAGGAGAACACAATTTATAGAGATTGGGTATAGTTTATATAGCCACACAGGAAACGATTAACATAACTAACACATAACACAATGTCACACCAGCACCAGACTAATCTCATCACACATACAACAACGGCCGATACACAACAGGCATTAGGGAAGCAACGCTTCGTAGACTGGTGTTATTACACACAGAAATGGAAACAAGAGGCTAAGATGCAAAATGTTACAATTTTACCATTATAAATCAACGTAAAATTGCAGCCCCAATAATCTTGCTAAAATGGGGGTCCAGCATCCATTACATTTGGTCCCTAATTCCAGTTATACATATCATTGTATAGCAAGAGATTAGCATACACTTGCAACACCTTAATACATCTCTCCCAATAAATTGCTGTTGGGCGGAAAGAAAAAAAAAAGAACTTGTTTCATTTGTACAACCATTAAAGGGATTTTTAACTGGGGAAAGAGGGACAGAGGGGTTTGGGTCCCAGTAACAGACTCGGACTGGAACAACAACAAAAAACCCAGCAGAAGTAAATTACAGAAGTCTACGTAACATCCTTTATTACTTAACACAACCTTTTCTATTTCACGCAAATAAAGTAAAACTAGTAGTAATAGCGATGCATCTTTGATGTCTCAGACACGCTGACTACCTCACGCGTTTCACACTTACAGGGACGCTTAATCGTTTTCTGATTAAGTGCGAAATACGAGAAGCAGCCAGTATATCTGAGACTTTAAAACCACACCGATATGTATTAGTTTGCTATTTTTTTAAGTAAGTGTTTTTACTGCAACCAAGTGAGTTCCCTCCATTTTCTTGCATTGCTATTGCTGAGGGGAAAGTTGGAGAGGTTCCAGGGTCATGGAGCAGGAGCACCTTTTTAAGGCCTTTTTTTTTTCCCCAACAGGAGACAGTTACCATTAAAAGCAATATAATATCCCCACTTATTGAGACAGTTTAACCCTTTAACCTAATAATGCTGTTTTATAAACTCCTAAAGACGGCACATAAAATGCTTCCAACACAACAGCGCTTTTATGACTTTAAGAACACACTGAACTTTGGTGAATTCTTTAGTACATCCAGTTGGTTACTCTTTGCCGCCTTTTATAATAGATAAAAGTAGAGACGCATCCTGGCAGCCGCAGCATACCTGCCGCGAGTTTGAGCTCCCCCACGGAGTGTTATTTTTTTAACCCCGTGAATGCCAAGCTAAAAACGTTAGTTTATGCAGGGCCGTCGTTCGCTATCCTCCAGGCATCCCTATTGTCGTATTGCGCGTTCGAATCCCCCGGCTGCTTTTTTTTAAAAAAAAAAAAACCAAACCGTATAAATGTTTTGAAAGTTAAGTCGTTTTAAGGTTTAGAGGCAGTACGTACCATCTGACCCAGCTTGAGCATGCCGGTCCAGGACCTCGAGTAACCCCTGTCGAACAGGCCGGAGCTGGACTGGAGAACATTGCTACTGCTGGTTGTGGTCCGGATGACAGTCACACTATGGGACATGGTGGTCGGTACATGCACGGGCAGCCCTACCGTCTCCAATCCCCGGACCTCGAGCTGTGCGGGACCCGGACAAGCGGGGCGGGTGGGGTGATGAAGTGATGTTACTTCTGGGTAGGAAGGCTCTGGGACAGCATCAGCTCCGCCCGAGGTGGGATCACACGACATGGCGCTGCCCCCTTACTGTGTGCCTGGTGTGGGGGCTGCTTACAGGCATTTCCCTCATACCCCACGCGTGTGCTGATCACACTCATACCTGCTGGCTACATGGAAAGTGTGGACAGCAATTCCTGTCTACATAAGAATCTCTTAAAATGGTCACGTTTGTTGCTACTCTTTTGAGGAAATAAGACAGGAAGCCTTCACATTGTATAGTGGGAGGCAGCACAGCTGGTGTTGGTGCCAGGCAGCCTGGGGTGACGGTCCAAAGGGTGGCAGGCAGCCTGGGGTGACGGTCCAATGGGTGCCAGGCAGCCTGGGGTGACGGTCCAAAGGGTGCCAGGCAGCCTGGGGTGACGGTCCAAAGGGTGCCAGGCAGCCTGGGGTGACGGTCCAAAGGATGCCAGGCAGCCTGGGGTGACGGTCCAAAGGGTGCCAGGCACCCTGGGGTGACGGTCCAAAGGGCACCGTCAGCAATCCCAGGAAACGCCACCAATGTGATTTGATACCTGACAGAGGGCATTGGAAGCCTCCACAATACGTGCCGGGCGGCACAAGACAAACATTGGCGTGACCATGTGTGGTGCAAGGAAGAGCCTCCTTGCCTGGGGTGCTATTAGGTTGAGGACCGGTCCGGTGAAGTAGAATGAACAGTAATGTGCTTTAAAAAAATCCATCGCCTCAGTGTAGATTTTTCACAGGCAGTCATGGATTGTATCACCAGAGTTTTGTGGAAATGTACTTTGCAAACAAATTTCAACAACATTATGCAGTAAATGGACATGTTCCACAGAGTGACTTTATGGCACAATTAGTCCTCTCTCTTAGCTCTGTGAAGCCTCCTCACAGCCTTCCCATGTTCTGCGGTGTTCTTGTGTGAACCATTGTGCACAGCCACTGGCTTTACCCTTTAAGCTTCATTGGCACTTTAGCCCATCTTCCTGGCTGTCATGAACTCATGACAGCTATAGGGCTGGTTTCTGGCGACAATCAATACTTCTGCTACAGGAGAATGCCTTGCACCCCTGATGCTTGCCCATTAACATGCATACACACATACACACACCACCCCCACACACATACAGAAGTATTGACTTCTAACAGGTTGGCTGGGCTATCTAAACAAGATGTGTTTCGAGTAAAACATGATGAATAATGGGTGCTGGATAAGCAAATACTTTGGCACAATGTCTGGTAAAGACAATCTGGGCACTGTTGATCAGATTTCTGATGCTAAACAGGAGGTGCATGGAACTAGCAGCTTAGTGTAGCCTCTTAGGTGCCCACATCTGTGAAAGACCACAAACATTCCAAAAGGCACACATAAAAAAGTATATTTTTATTAAAAGAATGGGAACCTGACTACGGCTTTCACAACCCCCAGAGATTATTGACGCCGTGACTCACAAAAGTGGTTGCACCAGGGCTTGGGAATATTTTATAATTTAAGACATGAAAATGTTTAGGTAGATCATCTGATATTTTCTTATCTGAAATAAGAATGCAGGTACAAACATTATGTAGATTTAAGGGCAAAATGAGTTCTTCTACATGCTGCCATCTACAGAAAATATTCAAAATTGCTTGTACAGGCAAAGAATGAGAACTGTTTCTCTAATGTGCAATGTGATTTTAAAATAGCGTGTGTATCTGCCCATGTGTGTAGCATCAGCATCTGTCTTAGCATGTTGAGTGCTGTAGATGACCTATGCAAACCTCAACAGTTCAAGGGCATTTATTGTTGTGTTGTGGGGCTGTTGCAAGACGATGGACTTGCTTTAGTATTGAGGCAGAATGCCAGGATATGATGCCATATCCCAGCACACAGTTTCAGCTGGTTTGCAAGAAGGCCATGTGGGAGCTATGATTGAGGTATGAGCTGCAAAGGCAACAGTTTGTAAGCCAGTTGGGAATGATTAATGATTATCTGATTTCCAGGTTCAGGAAAGTTGGGATTTATGCCTATATCCCTGATGCTCTGCCATCAGTACAGTGGGTCTTGTTCTTGTTAACATGAGCGGACATCTTGTCACAGGCAAAGTACTTCCAAATGCAGGCGCTTGTGCAAGTGTATAAATCTCACCGGTGTTATCCATGTATTTAGGATGTCACATTTAGTCTCTGATTTATAACGCTTTAGTCCAGGGATTGTTCTGGACACCATGATCTATCTACAGGAAGCATTCAAAATCCTTCCACATGCTCTGTGATGATAACGTGTAAAATACCGTAAGTTGTGCAGTGTGTATCGAGACCCACCTGATCTACAAGCTTGTTCTTAAATCCAGCTGCAGGAAAGATGTGTGTCTGTTATAATGCACCAGTTGGGAGATGACCTGGAAGGGAAAGGTGTACCTGAACTGGGCCAAGGTGCAGAAAATTGGACAGAAAGGGAGAGGTGTGGGGTAACTTTTTGAAGGTTGCAATCACAGTGTAAGAACAAAGTCAGAATATTCGCCAAGGGTTGTAGATAGATAATAGAAGCAGGAAAGGAGTGGGTTACGTGGAAAGGTGCTGTAGTCAGATAACAGAAGCAAGGTCAGGTTACTTGCCTGAACCATAGCCAGATTACAGAAACAGAGGTAAAGCCAGGTCACTCGCCAAAAGAGGTCTATAAACCAGCCAAAGCAGGGTGCAGACAGAGGCTGAGATGTGCATCAGCATGCATATTTCAGTGCCTCAGTGCGCTTGCGTTTGTGTGTGTTGATGTGGGGATGTATGTTTTCACTGTGATGGGTTTATGCGAGTATCCTCCTTTTTTTTAAGGTCAGACTGGGTGGATTTTGCACAGGGTATTTGATAGCTTAAGACCAGTCCTTGGTATCAGGGCTATTGATGTGATAGGTGTTAGTGCCACATACAGGTTCAGGTTAAAAGCACTTCAACTTTATTTACAATAAATATAATAAAGTGAAGGATTAAGATCCAAGGGAATACCAGATGTTATGATAGTTCATTAAGTTTGTGGTTACTTTAGTAACATAATGAACTATCATAACATAATAAGTAATATATATATATATAATATACACACTATAAACAAAACAAAAACTGACTCTAGCACTATACATACACACATACATGCTGGCTCTAACAGTAGAGTACACACACTACTCCCCCTTCCTCCCCTCTCTCTCTTCACAGAGACCAGTCTCCAATGCCGCACTGCTGAACCCCTATTACCGAGGGGTCGCATAATGCACGTTACGTGACCCAGACAGGCGCCTTGGTTACTGGGTACAGTGCACCCACTTCAGCCCTTCCCTGTGTACCAATACAGCATTTTAGAGACAGAGAAGAAAATATAGGGGCAGCCGAGATGGGGTGAGGAAACTGTGAAAATCACAGCAACCTTACCAATATAAACCAAGGCAACATATCAACGGTGTCAGAATTATGTAAAAAGCCTGTCTACCCTTATTGGAACTAACGGTTGAAGAAAGACAGCAAAAATACGATAATTGCTTTGGCCCTGCAACGTAAAATCCGTAAGATCCGTAATGGGTTAATTTGTGATAATTTAATGTTCAGTAGCTAGTGCTGGCAAGTGACATCATAACATCACATCACAATACGATCACATAATGTCCTATGGGTTTGGCTTCCTTTGTGACATCACATAACTGGCAGTTAGATGGAGGGATTTACTAGTGAGGAGGAGAGCCCAGCTGCAGAGGACACATTGGACTATTATGAATGTAATGTGGTTTGTTTAGTATTTTAGTAACTTAAAATCTATTATATATTAAAGAGTTATTGATATCTGTTAACCTGGAAGCTGATCCTGTATATAGCTTATTTTCATTAAAAGTTTTCATAATGTATTTGTAGATGGTTTAACTGATGATAATTAATGATAATTGTGACGGAACTACATTGCTGGGAGAGACACAGCCCCCCTCTGAACTATGTAGTCTTGTAGGCAAGTGCCAACGTTCAACCTGGGCATCTGAACCATGGGGAAATATGGGGGGGTCACTTGTCAGTCTGTGTACATTTTATGCTGTATTATCTGCTCACAGCATGGGAGGCCCCTTCAATGGTCATTGTTTCCCTGCACCTTAAGTTAATTAGTTTTTAAATTGTTCTAGTTAAAATAACGTGTGTAACGGTGTGAAGGAGGGGCTATTGTGTAGCTGATTAGCAAATACACAACAGGTAGTCAAACAAAGCCATCAAGGTGTTAAGTGCTGGTGACAACTCTGACATGGTCAAACTTCCTCTTGTTAAATCTTGTGTGATGTAATTCAACTATCTACTGATGTGATTGAGCCCTTTTGTTCTGTTGTTTATTCCTGGTTGTTGTCTTGATGTTTCTGCGTATAAATATGTTGTGTTCTATTCAATATGTTCATTGAAAATGTTCATTCTTGCTGTATTCTAGTTTTTTTTTTACATTAGATAGTGTCATGGGCTGTTTCTCAGTACCATGGGCAATAAATAAAGATTGTAATAGTTTATTTGAAAGGTAATGTAACTGGCACACCTGGGGGCTCATTGGTTTTCACTCAGAGTCTCAGAGAACCCTGCACCGTACTTAATCTCTAGGGAGGGTAAGTGGCAAGTCTTCCTGCATGGCTACCTGCCTCCTTGACGTCCCATAAAAAGCATGACAATAATAACTGTAAGAAGTTCGTGGGTATGAAAGTGCAATGTACAGTATATTACCCACGGCTGGGAGGGAGTGTTGGGTCTATGATACACATATGGTAACATTTTCTGTTGGCTCAAAATGGTATACTTCTACAATTACAAGGCAAAACGCTGCCATAATTAGGATGTATTTTTTTATGTTTTTCCTAAAACTTGTAACACTGAGTAAGCTTGGAGACTTTTGATGGTAGCCAAAAACCACATATTATGTTTATGTTATGATATACTAGAATGTTACCCATTAGGGTGATTGGTGCTTGGTATTTTATAGAGGTTTTAGGTCTTTAGGCAGATTATGCGTCAGCAGTTTAGATCAAAGGCATCTGGATTTAATACAATGATAATAATTTGGGAGGTTTGAGGCACAGGTTATTCACAGACATATAAAAAGAAATTGTGTAAAACTAGACACATTTTTCAGTTCTATTGTTTGTAACACTGAAAGGCCTTTTTGTGGCATTTCTAAAAATGTTATGTCATTTTTAAAATATTTTTGATATCCCATTTCTGCAAGCTAAAGGTGTGGAAGATGCCAGTTAATGATAGAATAGATACATTAATTAATTAATAGATACATATTCACCTTTTATTACAAATTTCAAAGATTTCCTCAATACTCCCTCAACCAATTAACTGTTCCTTATGCAAGGGCAATTTTTTGCAAAGTAAACCTGCCAGGGATGACCCTTTATAATGAATGAATTCACAGAGTTGAATCCACAACTCTGCTACCAACTCCTGCTTTACTAAATAAATCAAAAGAATTACATAACTATATACGTAGCACAATCTGGCTAGTTTTCCAATTTTTAAATCTGCATTAGACACTGTTTTAGATGTTAAAAATCTAGTGTGATAACCAAGGCCAGAATGGGAAAAATAAAGCAGCCCTGGCACTTTAAAGCCAGCGACCACCTCATCACTTAAGTGCTGGATATTACAGGTCTGTTGATTGGGCATATCTAGCCGGAGGGCACAGACTGTAGCACCCGATCTGCTGATGGAGGAACACGTGTTAATTCACTAGCTTGTGTGTCTAGTGTAGCTAATGTAAAGGATTATTTGGAAAATAATAATGGTGATGAATATGCATGTATACAAAAGAAATTAAGCGAGGACCATCTACAAGATGATTGACTTTATCTAATAAAAGATAGAAACTTAAAAACAAACATTTACTTCCAAAAAACCATAGAAAGTCAGCATACTCTCCAATACCCTCCAATAGTTTTGATAATCCCTAATGTGGGTAAGACATGTCTCTTGACTGGGGTCACAGATAAAAATACATGCTGCAAGTATATTGGGCAAGGCAAGCAGTTATAGCAGTTACAGGGTTTACAGTTATTAGCAACATTTCTGGCCCCAGCCCCATGGCTGGTAATCAAAAAAGATACCCTATCCTCTCCTGCCATAATGCCAGGAAGAATTAGGTGTGAAATAAAAAGTGCAGGTAAGGGTCCAAGGTGCAAAAGGCGAGCTTATCGACACGACAGATGAAATGGGAAATGTTTTCCCCAAAACACATTTTTCCTCATGAGTGCTCTGGCGGATTAATCCAGGGGACACAAAGCTGTTTCATCCACATGACCCATGTGCTTCCACCATTAGGAGTAGGCCAGCCCTGCTTGAAGAATTTTAGACCCCTGAGTAAGCCTGCCCCTGCTTACCACGCTGGCTGCCACAGGCCACAAATGAGTAAATGGTAGGTTGCCAGTTGGACAGTCCTGCTCTACCGCAATATAGTGTTCTAACAAAAGAAATAGAATCAAACTTGATGAAAAAAGAATAAATAGATGAACAGTCCTGTAATTACATGCAATTTAATCATAAGCTAATAATCTATTATCCACCTGGCATGCTCCCCCATAAGGCCGCCCTTAAGAGATTTAAAAAAACAGAGCCATTCTGTTCATCTGAGTGCTAGTTTGTTTCTGTTATTGATTAATGGGAAACATTAAATCTTATTTTCTAACCCAAAGAGCTAATAAATGCATACACTGACAAATGTAAAGTTGACATAAAAACAGTTCTTGCATGCTGGCAGCTGATCTATTTTTAATTTATTTTCTCATTGATAGAAATAATGAGATTGCTATAAGGATTAATATATAGACATTTACTGTGCTATCATGGGATTTTCAAGTCATGTAGAGTTTTTTTGTAGTTTTATCAGAATAATGGAATGTTCCTTTTTTCAGTAGGTGATGAATTTCAAAACCTTCTATAATAGAAAAAAAAGCAGAAAAAAAGAAAAAGAGCAAATTATGTTAAAAGGAGCAGCTGTTGATTGTGTAATACTGTTATGCACATTAAGTACACTAAGTCTGTTGAGGAAATATTAATGAAGCAAACTGGTTATATTTAAAGTATCAATGGGATAGGTAGCGTAATGTTGGCTGACAGGTTGGTGCAAAAAAAATAAGCGTAAAGGGCATCTGATAGCTCTTTTGATGTCACTAAACATTCATTTGATAATTTATCGCATGTTGTTTAGGTCAGCCCTATAAGGTGTATAGAATTCATCTTTATTCAGAACGCATATAACCAGATGAACCAGCAGAGGGCATTGGATCCATTCTCTTTAGAGCTCTGTAGGCGGTGAACAAAGGTTTCCTTCTTGGCAAACTTTTTTTCTTTACTCCATGGTTTGTAATGAGTCCAGTTATTTTCTATGAGGAGGAGCGGAAATGGCTAATTGGGCCCAACTTGCACATTTCCACTTAGGGGTGTACTCACTTTTTTTGCCAAGGTATTAGACATTAATGGCTGTGTGTTTAGTTATATTTGAGGGGACAGCAAATTTACACTGTTATACAGGCTGTACGCTCATTACTTTGTAGTAGAGTGTCATTTCTTCAGTGTTGTCACATGAAAAGATATAATAAAATAATTACACAAATGTGAGGGGTGTACTCACTTTTGGGAGATACTGTCTAACAAGATTGCAAAAGGGCTTTGTGATTACCAGTTGGCCGTATAAACTTCAGCTTGGATTAGCAAACACAACATGCCATTGGAACACAGGAGTGATGGGAGTGATAAAGGCTCTTTGTACGCCTATGAGGATTTTCCATTACAAAATCAGCAGTTTCCAGCTACAATAGTCAGTAACAACATTAACAACACCTGCTTTCTGATCCATTTCATGTTATTTTAAAATGACTTGTGTCATAGAGTTTTTAAATATTGTTTACTCTTTTTTTCACCTTCTTTACTGTGGGTACTTTGTACTTCAACACCTAGAGCCTTTCAGTGTTTTACAATATGTTTGTTTAGTTATGATTCCCCTTTTTTTCATTTATGAATGATTTTGGTATGATAATTATCACTAAAGTAGTTGAGTTGACCAAAATACATTAACCCCTTCAGTACCGGGACGTACCTGGTACTTCCTGGTAAACAGTCACCGGTAGACCAGGAAGTACCAGGTACGTCTCCTCCAAAAAACGCCCCCACATCACCACAATCGCGGTGGGTGATCGTGGGGGCGTTGCTGCTGCTGTCTGCCCAGGACTCCTGGGCAGACAGCACAGCCTGTCTAAGCCCGCCCCCAAGCCCACGATCACTCCCACGGAGTGATTTTGTAGGCAGAAACAGCGATTGCAGAAAAATCTGCAATCGCGGTTTCAGCTGCCACAGGCAGCTTCAGGGAAGGGGGGGGTATTGAATGGGTCCCCACACAAGTGTGGGGACCTGATCCAACACCCCCCTGCTGCCTGATCGCTCCATGAGAGCGTCAGTGCAGCGTTAACCCATTCAATGCCGCGATCGCGGCATTCAATGCCGCGATTGCGGCATTGAAGGGGTTAATTCCCGTTTTTTAGGGGGTTCTGCTGCTGGTGGTCTGCCTGGAAGCCCAGGCAGACCAGCAACAGCAAAAACGACCCCCCAGAAGTCCTCTGATCAGTCCTGTAGGACTGATCAGAGAGACTCCTCCCCTACAATCTCCAGTCTATTGGAGATTGTGTCCCAGCTGCCAGAGGCAGCTTCAGGGACAGGGAGACAGGGTTCTTTGGTCTCCACATGAGTGTGGAGACCAGACCCCCCCACCCCCACCCTTCCTCAGTTAACCTCTTCAATGCTGCGATTGTGTATGACCCCCATCGCAGCATTGCAGGGCTAAATATCAATCAATGCTGTGCTTCAATGGAGCATCAGCATTGAAAGAGTTAAAAAAAATAATGTAAAAAATAATAATAATAATTAAAAAAAAATAAAAAAAAAAAATTAATAAAATAATAATAAGAATTAAAAAAAAATAACAGCACTGACCTGAAAGTCCAGGGTGCTTCCAGGTCAAATGCTGGGCTGATCAGATCGCTCCTGGCCAATAGGAGTGATCGGATCATTATGGCAGCCCACGGATGACCCTGCTCTACAAAGAGAGAGGGGTCATCTAGGGTAATTATGAAAAAACACAAATTATTAATAAATGAAAAAATCATAATTATTATCTGATCACTTGTCGGTGACATTTTAAGTCGCTGATTATTGATCGGTCTCCCTGATTGATGTCAGCGGCCTAAACCTGTCACTTACAAGTAATCTGATGAAAACAAATATTTAAAAAAATGTAAATGCACATGTTCCAGTTTTGCCCTCATAGCTTCCTCAAAAAATACATGAACCATGCATGTGAGGCCTTGTTGGAACCGGGGGATGTTGGTGAACAAAATGTGGTGTTTTTTTCCAGTGTTACACATATGCTGTGCAAGAAATAAATTGCAACATTGAAATGTATGCTTTAAAAACGCAATAAAATAATTTCCCTGTGAAGTTTGGCAGACATCAGTGAAGAAATGGCTGGCTGAAAACTGTCAAAACTACCCTAGTTGAACACCTTGACTCTTCTACTGTTCATAAATATATACTTTTATGGGGTAATTTACAGTGGGGGGCTTCCAAAATGTCCCAAAAGGGATATGGGCCCAGGAAACCAATTTCTGAAAATTCCAAATGTGAAAACGAAAATGCGCATGTTCCAGTTTTGCCCTCATAGCTTCCTCAAAAAATGCGGCCTAAACCTGTCACTTACAAGTAATCTGATGAAAACAAATATTTAAAAAAATGTAAATGCACATGTTCCAGTTTTGCCCTCATAGCTTCCTCAAAAAATACATGAACCATGCATGTGAGGCCGGGGGATGTTGGTGAACACAATTTGGTGTTTCGTTCTGCAGTTGCACATATTCTATACAAAATATAATATAAAATCTAAAGCAACATTGCAACATATGCAAAAAAAACCCCAAAAATATAAAAATACCTCAAAATTTGGCAGCAATTGGCGATAAAATCCCTGTTTGAAAAGTGTCAAAATGACCCTAGTTGTACACCTTATCTACTGTTCATAAACATATAATTTTGGGGGGGTAATCAGTATCTGTGACAACTATTGCAGTTATTAGACTACCATGCCAAATTTGAAAAAAATTACATTTCAAAAACGTGATGCATGCCTTGCAATATTTGCCCTATACTGGTCAAAATAGATAAAAATCCTGGCCATGTTGGGTGGTTTCCAAATCAGGACAAGTTAATGAATATATTTGTGATAATTTTTTCCCATTGGTTTAATGTGTGTACAATTTGTATGTATACAAAACTGTAAAAAAATTCGGTTTTTTTCATTTTTTCCCCACTTTTTCCAGTTTTTTCAAACAAAACAATGTACTACCCAGCTTAATATGGTTTCAAATGAAAGCCCTACTTGTGCTGAAAAAAACAATATATGATTTGTGTGGGTGCACCAATTGATAAGAGAGAAATTACAGTTGAAGAAAGACATGGCAAAAACACAAAAACGGATCCGGTCCTTTAGCGACACGTTAGTATCAAAATCCCGGTCCTGAAGGGGTTAATATAAGTGTCTTGTGTTTACAAATACCTTACATATTGCATAAGAATTGTTATATATGTGGCAATTATAGGGGTAATATTAGAAAGTATACATTGCTGTTTCAAAATCATGCATTATTTTCAGTTAGTATATGGATTTGTAATGGAAACCATGAACAAATGAAATAACAAATCACAGTACATATCGGTGGAAAGTAGACAACCACAGGTGGCAAATGTATTTGGCGATAACAGCATCCATGCTGCTCCAAAATTGGACTGCTTAGATTTATATGATTCCGGCAGCCTTGAAAAATTACAGCTTTCAAAGCATATGCCCATTTATCCCATATCTGTTAAAGTACAGCAGTGGACAGATAATTTCGCGGGCTGCTTTATGCCTAACCCATCAGTTACTTCTACTACTGCTTAGTTCTGAAACCATGTGCAGCGTGCTTGTCTGAAAACAGGTTTGTCCCCAAGAGCAATTTTCTACAGAATAAATGCTAAAATCAAAGCCCAATGTTATTTTTTCCAGTTCATACCGATGTGATGAATCTTGAACGGGTGCCCCATCTACAAAGTTTACTGTTTGGGTCACAGATTGCCATTGTGAAATATGCCTGCGGTCTGGTCAAAGTCCATGTAGCAAATATAAAGCTTTCTGTGAGAAGTCTCAATTATACATATGGACCCTGCTGCCCACCTACTGAGAAGCCCTTTGGCTTGATGTGATGTGATGTTTCAGTATCCTCCTGCTGAACAGTTCTGTCCATCATGTATGATTGTGTTTAGCCAGTAACCCTTCATTTCTTTACTAGGGCTAATGCCCCATTCCACCTTACCCTAGGGATGACTCTGCCCCCTTAGAACATGGTTATACTACGCTTTGTTCATTAAAGTAGAAAGTGCAGACCAGATTGTGCAGTGATGCATAGACTTCCTACTCCAAACATCCCACCCCAGGCTATTTCATGCTAGCCATGTGCCTAGCATGTGTTATTCATCTTAGTCCCAGCATCTAAAGTGTTCATTCCTGGTAAGATGCAATTGGGAGGTCCACCTTTGCATTTTAGTAAAAGTGGTTGGGTTCATACCTCAGAGGTTAAAGTTGTTTAGTTTGGTCACTTGTGTAATTAGCATAATAATAACATGTTTTCTTTTATTAACTTTTACATGTAAAAACAATTTAAGAAGCATCAAGAACTTTTTATCTTAGTCATAATAGACATTGATTTAATACATGAACATTTAATAAATGAACAATAAGTTCTGATAACGAT
The DNA here is from genome assembly GCA_023333645.1 of Sceloporus occidentalis. NCBI lineage: Eukaryota > Metazoa > Chordata > Lepidosauria > Squamata > Phrynosomatidae > Sceloporus > Sceloporus occidentalis. The sequence goes on from JALMGF010000023.1 coordinate 6,103,484, forward strand.
GTAAGCTAAGATGTATTGAACATGCAATAAAGTAGTTTGAGCGAGAGCCTGTGGTTTGTTAGTAGAGAAGGACAAAAAGCGGCACCATGTGGGTTGAAACACCATGACTGGACATTTATTAGACTTGGGCGCCGGCCAACTCTTCATGTTAGTCTTCGTGTTCGTGGGGAACAAAATCTTCTTATTCCACAAATATTCGCCCATTCCTGTGTTCGGTTCCGGAGGATATTCATGTACATTCTTCTTGTTCATATATTTTCTTTTTTTTGTAGAAGGGGTTAAAACAGGGTTAACGCGGTACGCACTACGCAGCAGCTTTGGCGCCAGGATTTTAAAGGTCCGTACAAGCAACTCTATTGGTCGCCGGCAGGGTCCTTTTCTGCCATCAACCAATGAAGTGCACATGTTTTCAGATTTGGTGTCACAACAACTGGTGCTTTACCTGATGTGCATTGAATACCACATTGCACAGTGTTATAATCCAGAGTATGTATAGGGTATATGAACAGGAGATGCGTGGCACTGTCTGCTCAACATATCCGATGCAGCTGATTAATCAAGAACTGTTAATCATCAGTTTAATGGTACATATATTACATACCAGCTGTTACAGTGTCTGGTCTAACCCAAGGTATATATAAATATAAAAAGCCCACATACTGTCACGGACCGGGTCCATACAGACGACTGTAAAGACCCAGAGCGCCCAAAGATGGAGTTCAGGCGTTACGGTGCAGGAGCGGAGTTGGACAGGGCGACAGCACTCTCCCGGTGTGCATCTAGGGTTGTACAGCCACATACCAGCGCCCTGACATAGCAGCGGATGATGACAGAACAGAACTTGGAGAAATCCTGCAGGCACCCTGGAGCAGGCATGAGACATAGCACTGGAATCACATGCAGGACGCTGCAGGCTGGGAGTGTGGAACCTAAGCAGAGTACAGCAGAAACATAGCAAGCAAGGGTGACAGAGGAAGGAGCATAACCAGACAAGATATACATAATACAGGGCACAACAGGGAACAAGACAAGGAATACTCAAGATCCGACATGAACAGGACAGGACACCCCTCTACCGGGGTTACAAGACAGGACACCCCTCTACCGGGGTTACAAGACAGGAGAGCCCTCTACCGGGGTTACAAGACAGGAGAGCCCTCTACCGGGGTTACAAGACAGGAGAGCCCTCTACCGGGGTTACAAGACAGGAGAGCCCTCTACCGGGGTTACAAGACAGGACAACCCTCTACCCACGTTACAAGACAGGACAGCCCTCTACCGGGGTTACAAGACAGGACAGCCCTCTACCGGGTTTACAAGACAGGACAGCCCTCTACCGGGGTTACAAGACAGGACAGCCCTCTACCGGGGTTACAAGACAGGACAGCCCTCTACCGGGGTTACAAGACAGGACAGCCCTCTACCGGGTTTACAAGACAGGACAGCCCACAGGTTATATCACAGACCGACACACATAAATACAGGAACTAGCCTAGGACTGTCTGATAACTGTTGGAGATTCCGTCACATCTTATGGCCATAGTATGCTTAGCCCACCACTACACCAAAGTACTCCAATGACGGTGGGTCCTAACGCTAAACCCTGAATACAAAGGTACTAAACAAACCAAACATGAAATCCAAACACATATCAGAGACATACCTGTATACTGCAGACTGAGACATATCTTTAGACTGCTGACTGAAACAAATAGAACACACAGGTGGGGCACACCTTATAAAGGAAACAGAGCTGAAGCAAAGAGCAAGACTGGAATCAAGGAATCAGAGGTTCAGGACAGAACATACAGAAATACAGAAATGGACCACAGCAAGACAGGGAAACAAAAGACATGCAGCTCCGCAGCCTGGTTAGAGCATGATACATACATGCAAATCTGTAAGCAAGAATTTTTTAATTTTTTTGCCTCACAGCCATAGCAATATTCTAGGCCACTACTGGAAGCAGAACTAAAAACAAGAAGTTCTTCTTGCTCCTCTTCCTGTGTATACTCCTAGCACAGAGCAGAGAACAGCCAGTTCTTTTTTGTTTTTTCTCTGGAGGCAAATCAATCTTGTTGTTACTTTCAATTTCACTGTTTACATTTAACTTAATTTATTTCTAGGAAGGTTTTTATATTTTAAAGGTCTGGTGCCTACCCTGGGGGAGCACGTTGGCTTTGGAACATTTTTCCTGCCAATCTCATCTGTAAAGTACAATAATTGCTTCTGCCAGCACACCAGTTTGACATGTTCTGAAAAGGTGGCTATGTTACTAGTCAGCCAAGCTACTGTAAGAGAAGCTTTCTTTGTTGTTTGTTAATATGGGACTCCATCCCATGCTCCACAGGCAACGACACTGGATGGCTGGATGACCATATCATGCTTCGTGTTTTTATACAGGACTGTTGGTAGTTGCTGTGGCAAAGCAGTGAAGTATCCTGTAAAATATTCCCCAGCCATTACCTTACCTTATTATTCCTTGGATCTACTTACTAATACATGTAGTGTTGAATTTCAGGATTGTAGAGTGGGGTGGTTATCCGAAAATTTTAGAAGTAAAACACTTACGGTTGGACAACACAATTACATGTTAAACCTGCCTTTAATGTGTAATTTACTGTACCGTCTATAGGGAATTTTAAGACTCTATTGTGCACAATGCTTGTGGAATACACATAGTGTTGATTAAATAATCCTAGGTGAAGCAAAAGTTACTTCTATGAAATAAACCTATTTTAAGTGGATCTGTGGGAGTAGCAACAGCAGCCAATAGCATCTATACTATCACTGATTCGTTGCTAGCATACATGTGACCTGCCCTTGATTCATTGACTTCAATGAGAGCACTACTGAGCGTGCGCAAGAAAACCGGTTTCAGTAGCAAAAGGAGTAGGGGAAACAAGACTGAAGTCTTATTTTCTATAAGAGTGCATTCTCTATTTGTGTGCATCAGGAGCGAGAGGGCACAAGACTCTATTGGTCACTCAGGGGCCTCCTCTGGCATCAACCAAAGAGTTAAAGGTCTGTAAGAGCGACTCTATTGGTCGTTCACACGGACCTTTAAGTCTTTGAGCGGGGAGACCAGTGGTCTATGGGGTAGAAGGCATTCCTGGAGGCAGAGTGGCATATAGGGGGTTAGAAGGCATATCATGGGACAGAGTGGCATATAGGAGGGTATAAGGCATATCAGGGAAAGAGTGGCAAACCTGGGGGCAGATGTCAAATAAAAGGAAATAAAAACCAAAAATGTCTCAATCACAGCTTTTATTAAATATGAAAAAATAGTTTACATGAATTAATAAAGAAATACAAGTTTCTTACAAGAATATCGTAAAGAATAATATGATCACTGTTTTGTTCCACTCAATAAAATTGAACTTTTTCATCTAAACACGTTTGCAGTAGCAAATGTTTTGATTCCATTATGTGTAATGTATTTAATGTATTAGAGCCTTTTAACACTTTTGCTTTCTGGCATTTTATTACAAATAATGAGATAAAAAGAATGTTTTTATAGTTATTTGTACGGCAAATAGTGTGACTCGGGTATGTATAATGGGTGCGTGTGGGTACAAGAGCTCGACCGCGAGATAAACTATATGGGGCTGGTTTCCAAATGTTTCCAGGGCTGCTTTTCAGTCCCAGTCCGGCCCTGATCATGCTCAGCCGTTGGAGGATTTGGATAGTGATCTACTTCAATTAAAGAAATGTTTTTTGAAAATTAAATTAAAGCTGTATTTTTCAAACTAGCAATCAAATCAATGTCACTATCTCCATGACTATTATATAAAGTAAAAAGGCCTAACATGAAATCAGCAAATTTAATAGATGGTTTTCTAAAGCATTTTAACATTCATTTGCAGATGTGGCACCTTGACGTTTTAAAACAATGAGTCAGACTCTACAGGATTATAATTTTTCCCATTATATAATGGGAAAACTCTTGGGGGTTTATTCAATAAAAGAGTTTGCAGGTCTCAACTCCATGCACTCAATATGCATTATAAAGCACTATAACTGGGATATTTCAAATTATTATTTCTAATATCTTAAAATGGAAGCTTGAGAAACGGTCTCATCAAGGAACACAATCTCCCATTCATAACTATCCAGTTGTTTTCATGATCCCTCCACACATGTAATGCCATGACTTGCCTCCTCTACTAAGAAACCACAAGCTCGCACTCAGTTAATGTGCCAAAGTACTTTATTTGTATGCCAAAATATCCTTCTGCATTAAAATGTCTACCAATATAGAATGTCAAATTTCCAAAGTTTTGCTTCTAATAAAATTACTTTTTGGCAAGATACAGAAGCTAGTTATTACTAGTATTAAGTATACTGAGGTATCTGTAAGATCATATTTATTTTATTCTATAGAAAATGGGCTCAGGCCCCTCTAACTGAAATCTCTTGAAATAAACTGGAGACAGAGACCAATTTAAATATGGAGTATTAAGGATTAGGCTAGATTACAATATAATCTAGCCTAATCCAAATAAACCATCCTCCAAGAGAGCTCGACATGTAACTAGAGGACCATTTTTCATCTGAATGAAAATATTTTTATTGATCTCAGATAAATACACTGTAATATTTACATTTTCATTGCCTTGTCAACTGTAACACCTGTAATAACTTGAAACTTGAAGCCTACAATTTTAGGAGGCAACAGCTATAATATTTTGCATTGGTGGGAATCCCCAAGATGTTCATATAAAACATGGGGGATGGCAAAAAAAACAACCCACAAACATACCATGGACTTACTGTAACTGAAATAAAGGAAAGTATCATTCCCGTCCCCTACAAAGCTCTTAAGAGAACAGACTCCATTGATAAGTAGTGTTCTCTGGTGGGTCACATCTGGACTTTTGCTTTCTGAATATTTCACACTACCGATGGGGGTTCAACTTCATATCATGGACAAAATTATACCTATGAAAAAGAAAAATCTAAAAAGAACAATCTATATACTGTGTGTAACCAAGGCGCAGAACTTGAACACCCAATGAACAAAATTATTCATTTTTTCTAGGTAATTATTATAGTACCATTATTTAATATAATTGTTTCTTATTCCCTCTTCATAATAGACTTGCTCCCTATTATCTCACTACATTTAATAAAGATAATGTTTTCTGTCATTACTTGTAGACATACATTTTCATTCACATGTGAAATTTGTTTTCTGGATTTATTGGTGCTGGTAATACCGGACAGCTAACCTACCTACTAAATTAAGACGCAGAGTGCTGGCAACGTTGGCTTCTATAGCTTAGGATCTTCCTTCAGTTGGAATTTCGCACACAATCATCCTTTCAGCATTCCCGCATTGTACCTAAAACTAACGGAAATGGGCACTATGGATGTTCACATATGCCAACATATTGAGATGACCACAACATACTTCCTAAAGCTAGGCACATAGGCACATAACTACGTAACATGCATTTACGTCCAAGACGGCGATTACTTAAAAAAAACTCCCTCCAAAACAATTACCTATAACGAAGGCAGATAACAACTATAGAGGCATTTCACTCTAAATCGACAACTACAGGGGATATGAACACACAATCCTGTCAACAGGAATTCTCGAGAAAGAACCAATTACAGAGATAAAAAAAATGGTTTCAAGTGAGACTGAGCATGAGGTAAATCCAGAAACACAATAAATTAAACAACCTGTGAAGCTATCTAAGAGGGGGGCAAATCGTAGTATACAAAGTTTAACTTTTACTGTAAAGACAAAAAGAATTTAATCTACAGCATCAAACAATTTCAACACAAAGGTCATGGGTGCTTTATAAAATCTCTCTGACAGGCTACAGCATTAAACGTAAAAGAAATTGATAATAAAACATTTTTTCATAATGTAAAAAAAAAAGACTTTATAGGATACAGTGTAAATAAAATACAATTCATACTCAGAATTCACAATTAAGGATCAAACTAGATATCACTAAACTGAATTTACTAACAACAACGCGTTAGGTGGCCAGAGAAACCTGTAGGTTAGGTAAGAGGGTGCAGGAGGGTGAATGAGTTAATGAATATATAAGTGTTTGGGGGGAAAACGGCTGCTTACGGGGGAACAGGTGACACGGGCGGGCTGTTTAAGGGAGCATTAATACAATAATATTTATTGACTGCAGCTCCCATGATATACAGTCAACCATTACTGACTGAACACCACAGGAATTGTAGACTGGGGTAGTTGTGGCTAATCTTTACCACCTCAGCTACTGTAAACCAATGTTCTAATGTTGGATAGGTATATGCTGATCTGTTAGCTGCTACTACCATGTTCATATGATGTTTCCTTTTAATGTGTAACTAACATTTACCTCCCACAAAAAAAAACCATCTCTTGAGCCAACAAAGGTAGGCAATATGGAGGCGGTAAGGAGGTATTGGGGTGCATATCTCGGAAAAGCTCCTGTGAACATCCATGATTAAATAGTAATACATTCATTTAAACTAATCCCTCCAATAAATTAAAATCATTGTCTTACTAAGAAAAACATTATTACAATGTAGGATCACCCCAAACCGTAAAGCTATAAATGAAACAAGGTATATGGTCAGACTGCTGGATGGAACTGCATGGGCTTCAATTTAGTGACATATAGGTTCATCTTCAATTTAGAATTGGCATGTATTTTCCTCTCAATATCTTCTATTTGTATCAATTTAAAAAAAGAAAAGCATCTGTTAATAGTAAGTACCGAGTATATCTCTACAGCAAATGCAAACTAATCAACTCTGTAGCTGAAACACTGAAAAGTTATTTGATTTATTCATCTAAAAACCTCTGTAAACAAATTCATTATTCTCCTCCTTTTAGTACAGCTAAAATAACGCTGTATCTGTTCCAGCAGAGAGGCATATCCCCAAATGGCTGACAATATGTTTTCAACTCAAACATTGATCTTGGAGCTTCATAAAAAAAATTTACATATACAAATCTCATTGCCAGGATTTCAAGTATGGATTTGGTAATATTTACAGATTTGGAAACTATTTATGTGATAGAGGCCAAAAGGAGGAAAGTCTAAGCACGCGCCATATTGTGTTTAACAACCTATAACATTAAGAACTGAATGCATGTAAAAGCTCAGGGGAGGGCAGGCAGCCTACAGCCTGGGGGGCAAGTCTAGTCAAGTGGCCACCAAATCAGCCCACCATCCATGCCCATCTTTTCCTGATTTTCTAACGCATATTGACAGAGGTGTATCTAGGGTATGGCACCAAAATGGCACAGGCAGGGTGTATATGGGACAAAGATGGCACAGGCCGGACTGTTTGGGGACAGAGTTGACTTGTGCTGGGCTCCCCCAGATCCTGCTCTCCAGTTTTCCTTGACTTCTGGCATCTGGATTCTGACATCTTAGAAACTCATATCTGTTGCTTATTTTTCAGGAACCTCACAGCAAAACAATGTGTTTCTTGGGTGTTGGTTCATGTGCCGAGTCCCCACTGAAATCAGTGAGAATCCGACTAGAAACTACTCAAGTCCCAAGTGTTGTCGGGCTTAACTCATAGTTTGGGTTATGCTTAATTCAGGGTATAGCAAATAGACCATTGGAACTCTTGATTTAACTGGAACTATTTTGGGTGACACAGCCTTCTCCCCTATATGATAAATACTACCCATTCGTGTCATATTGCCTAATAAAACAAATACATAACATGTAATGAGTTTCTTCACATTAGAAAAAAATGGCAGCATATATTTTTTCCAGTTTTTTTATTACAGTTTTTTGTGGCACAATATATATTTAGAATTAAGACATTTTTCATGTTACACGATAGAGTGGTTAAATTAAAATAGACATTCATCTTGTAAATATACTTCGGTTTTTAGGAACAGGCATTAAAAATATTTATGCACTCGAGTTCCATCCCATGTTTATTAATAACCATACTGTAAATCTAAAACACTAAATATTATAAAGGTGAAATGATATGGCTTTTACAATATAAATATAGACAGTTGTGATTTCAACATTGAATTAACTTCTCGTTCTCCAAGCTTGAAAACTGAAATATGTGCTTGCAGCATAGCAGCCCGTAACCAAGAAGGCAAAAAACTGTAAAAAAAGAAATAAAAAATAAACAGATTACTAAATGCCTTGTTTATTAAAAAACATTGAAATAGGATAGTTGTGCTATTGAACTGTGTTACAGACAGAGTCGGTTTTCTCTCTAAATGACACTGGGCAGAAAGATGAATTTGCATCTATCCTGATGATATTTCTAAAAGCCTGGGTCAAACTGGTGGACTTTTATGAGCATTTTGGGTAAAGCACTTATAAAATATTGTCAGGATTATGTCTTGGAAGGCTATATTCTAGGTATTGAAGAAAGGGCTCTAAGTCTACTTTAGTTTCTCCTTCCTTGACATTCTAGAACATTGTCAAGTTAGTTTGGCCTTAAGAGAAACATGGTCATGCTTATGGAACGGTAGCACTATTCTACAGTTTAAAAATGGATTACGTACAACAAGTCTGGCTACATGCTGCATTCCATCCAGCCACCATGTCCCATCACCCTTAAATTAGTCACCTATGGTTGCCATACCTTGAAGGCTCCTAAAGGAACCCATATGGGTCATTTTAACTAGTTAATAGATTACCAACCTATGAAGGGACTTTCCAGTTGTGAAATAATTCGAATGACCCCATTTAGATGTTAGTTCCTTAGTTTTATTTAAGCATGGGGTTCTTCTAACAAGATTGGCTGATGGGAACGGTGTATGAGAAAGAACCAAAACTAAATAACGGGCCCTAGTTGTCTCCCATGGTGAGATTTTAAACTGAAACTTTCACGTTCTCTTCAATAACCTTTATATTGATTAATCATTATATATATATATATATATATATATATATATATTATTTTTTTTTTATTTTTTTTTATTTTTTTAAACCTCAGGAGTTTCAATGAAAGATGTTCTGCTTAATAGTGTACTTACTGCTGATGCTGTCCAGCTGTTGTAATTATGGCGACGGTGAATATCCTTTGAAACTGAGCTTGCATCTACTATAGCAGCGACGAGGTATAAAACAAAGGCACTTCCGTTAAAACACAGCCCCTAATTAACACAAAACATACAAAAGAAATAAGTTAAAACAATACAACAAAATCAACACCATCACACAATGGCCTAAATGGCTATTCAATTTCTTGTTACTACAGATACCCCAGTGTCTTCAGGATTTTGTTAAGAGGGTAAAAATAAATGTTTTATATACAGACACACACATTTAAGTATTCATTATTATTTGCACATACACATATCATATACTGTATATAATTATATCTGCATTTGCAGATAACCTAACATTTAGAATAATAATACAAAAGTTAACCAAGACTAGTTAAAATCTAATTAAATCAACCATGCTAGCAGATTATATGCTACTTGACGTGTATGTAGAATTTACAAAAGGAATATTTAACATGAAAATTACTAATAATTACATCCTGCCAATAAACTGAAGATTTTTTTCACATTGCGTTTTTTACATTTTACAAGTATAGAAACTGTGATTTACTTACTACCAATGTCCAAGGAACCTTGGTGATTTTTGTGTAAGCCCTCGTAATATAGATTAATAAAAAGAAGACTGTGAGAACCCAGGAAAATACAGCTACGAACATCACCCAGCCAAACGCAGGGAAGTGGAAATATTCAGACCCAGCGATGAGTGCCCAGACCAACAAACCGAATATCTGCAGGAGAGAACGAGAAAATAATTAGTTGGAAGGATGAACACCACAAGTAAATGTCACAATGATGTACAAGCTACCGGAGTGTTTCCACCGTTCAGTATATGGCTGCATCTGGATGTACACGGGAAGAAGAGAGGCTGCGAGCTTTGTTTAAAGGGGAACTGCCGCCACCACCGCTTTTAGCATAACAATTAATTTATCTAAACTAATTTGGTATTCCGGCCATATCAGGACCTATTGAAGTGGAGCGCTGGGATATGATGTTGTGTCCTGGGGCTCTGCCTCAATAGGTCTCAAGGAGGATGCAAACAGATTTTGACCATCTTATTCTTCTTTTGTACAAGGATGCCATATAATGTTTAATTTAAAATTGACCATTTTGTATATTGTAACAGTGATACAGGATCTAGTGATCCTCCATAAATAAAATGTAATGTAACGGGATAGGCATATGGCTATCGTAAACATAAATTAAAACCAAGGACCAAACAAGATTTCTATATTTCCTGTTACTTAAAAGATTAAATGCCATTTGTAACTAGCATGCGGCACTTAAATTATGGCACTAGGGGGCGCACACAGACCATGGTTGTTCTCAAAAAAAAATCTCTTTCCCTGCTTACTATATTGAAATGTACTTTTCCAGAACTACTGACCTTCCGTTTAAAGATTTCATAAAGAAAAGCATTTTTAAACACCAAAGAAATAAAAAAATGTAATTGTCAACAGTTAATACGTAGGTGGTACCTTTTAAAGCTGAAAAACATTAACAATGTACTGGCCTAATACTGATTTCTGGTGCTTATTCAATTTCTTGAGCATTCAGGAACAGGACACGAGTTGGAAGGAAGGATACAAAAGCGCTAAAAAGCGAGGAGGTGTATGTGTGCCAAGATGATGAGAATTGGCAGCAAACAAGAAAGCACTGGCACCATCCAGCCTAGTGAGAGAAACCAAACCAATAAAGGAACCTAAAGGACTTTAAGACAGCCAGCATAACATTGTTCACTATCCAGTCTATTTCAAAATATTACTTAATGTGAGATATAGAAAATAAAAACATGCCAGGCTTCGGACAATATTAAAAAATGCTGCCTTATGGTCATCACTCTAGAATCCCTGGTGGCTGTATGTGGAACTGCAAGTTAAAAACTTCAAAAGTCTGCATGAAAACAAAGCAGTTGCCTAAGAGCCCAGTGATATTTAATACTGATCACAGTACCATGAAAAAGTATTTACCCCTTCCCAATGTCTTCTATTTTGCATATTTGTCACATTTAAATGTTTCAGACCATCAACCTAATTTTAGACAAACATAACCAGAGAAAACACAAAATGCAGTTTTTAAATGATGATTCTGTGTACAGAAGGGAAAAAAGGTATCCAAACCTACATGGTCCTATGTGAAAAAGTAATTGCCCCCTGAGTTTCTAAATCAACCATAGTTCATTGATAATTCGGTTCAATTTAACTAGACAAATCCTGACATGATTAGTGCCAGCCCAGTGGAATCTACACATCTAATAAGTAGAACCTACATCCTGCAAAAGTGAAATAGGCTAAAATGTCTAAAAAAACCCAGCACATTATGCTGTGATCTAAAGAAATTCAAGAACAGATGAGAAACAAAGTCATTCACAACTATCATTCTGGTAAAGGTTACAAAGCCACTTCTAAGGCTCGGGGACTACAGTGAACCAGGGTGAGAACCATTATATACAATTGGAGTAAACCTGGAACTGTGGTGAATCTTGCCAGGAATGGCCAGCCTACTGAAATGCCTCCAAGAGTGCATCAACGACTTATCCGGGAGGTCACATAAGAACACAGACTAACATGTAAAGAATTGCAGGCCTCATTTGTCTCCAGTAAGGTCAGTGTTCATGATTCCCACAATAAGAAAAAGACTGTAGAAAAATGGCATCCATGGGGGAGTCGCAAGGAGAAAACCACTGCTGACCAAAATGTACACAAAGGATCATCTCACATTTGCCAAAAAACATCTTGATGACCCCCAAGATTTTTGGAATAATATTCTGTGGACAGATGAGTTAAAAGTAGAGCTGCTTTGCTGCTTCAGAACCATAAATGATAGAACAATAAATTACACTCTCTACCTGAAAATCATGAAGGGGAATGTCCAGTCTTCAGTTTTTGACCTAAAGCTCAAGAACAACTGCAGGACAATGATCCGACGCACACAAGCTACCTCTGAATGGCTCAAAAGAAACAAAATGAAGGTCAATCAACAGATTGAGATGCGGTGGCGTGACCTTAAAAAGCCAGTTCATTCTTGAAAACCCACCAAAATCTGTCTGAACGAAAACAAGTCTGCCAAGAAGACTGGGCCAAAATTCCTCCACAGTTATGTAAAAGGCTCATTGCCAGTTTCCTCAAATATTCGATTGCAGCTGTTACCGCCAAGGGTGGCACAACCAGTTATCAGGTTTAGGGGGGAAATTACTTGGGTGCTATAGATTTTGATGAACTCTTTACCCTAAACTAATTTTGTGTTTACTCATGGTGTCTATGTTTTATATTAACTCCTTCAGTGTAAGTTTTTTTTTTACTACCATAAACCTCATACGCTTTTTGCATTTTTTTTCCATATGTGGGATTCCACTTTTCCTGTGTTTAATATACCCACACTAATTATATATATATATATATATATATATATATATATTTAATTTTTTTTAGAACAAATATGGCTTTATTTGAAACCACAAAAAAAAAACTGTGTGAAAAAAAAACTTTAAAAAAAAAGATCAATTTATCTTGCAATTTTCTTAGAATTTCTTTGATAAATTAACCTTTAGTACCCTTTAGGGTAGTATTTTTAATAGTGTTGGCTTATGGGTTTAGGGGTAGTAAACAGGGGTGGAGGGTCATAGTTTTTACTAGGGCAATGGGACGTAAGGACTTTTTCCCTTTGTGGGAAGATGGAGAAATGTGTCTCACTCTATTCCCTGCGATCCCCCCTACACTGGTCACCTTTGACTTGCACTGCTGATCTACTCAGACCCTGCAGGGGATATCCTGTCCTCCTGTGGCCTTCCGGTTGATGTCAGCAGTGCATCTCAGGAAGGAATAACCGATCGTGTGGTCAGGCATTCATGATGTACCAGTGTACCAGTGCTCGTGCTGGGCGCCATTACGAATGATTGGTCAGTAGGAAGCTAGCAATCCTGGCTTCTGCTGAGAGGTGGGGGTCCAGGCTGTCAAAAGACAGTCTGATCCTCTGTGTAGCACTGCAAGAAAGTCCGAACATTCCAGGATGTCCTTTTTTAGGATGCACCATTATGTCTATAGGGGGCTGAAAGGGTTAAAATGATTTGGATGATCTAAAACATTTAAAAATACAAATACTTTATGACAGCACTGTACATTTCCTATAAGCATCGGTGACATTATTGTTTATTGCTGCTTCTATTAAATGATCAAACATTAACAATATATTCAAAAGAACCACTTGCCGTTTTATTTTTTAATAACCCATGCAATCTAAAAGGTTGAGCACAACAATGCTGTTTTATCTAGTATTGTGTAATGGCTTCACAAGAAATTGCCTGCTGGGCCACCCCCTCACTCTGGTGTTAGTATGGCTCTTTGGAAACATTTTAAGCTCAAAATCAAATACTTAATTACTGGAAAATCACGATGAATACTTGCAGCCACATTGTCGGTACTATTATCATCATGGGTTTCCAAATGTAATTGCAAATTATTTCCTCTATTTTATTCATTCCATTTTATAATCTTTAATCAATGACAAATTACATTCAAAAATCAATGCTACTTGAAAAATTCCTCAAAACTAGCATGAAACAACCTTACAGAAATATTCCTACAACTTGATAGTTATCAGTTGATGTTAAACTATAACTCTCATGATGTAAAGCCAGCATCTAGGCATAATGGCACTTCAATATTATTATTATTATTACTATTAATACAGCTACTACTACCCAGTTTCACAGAGCTTTACACATTTTAGCATCAAGTTAAATGCAGTTAAATCACATACAACTAAAAGAATACAAAAAAGGCCACTATTGATCAAATACTAATCCTAAAACAGCAGGTTATAAAATACTTCCATATAAATGGAAGATACTTCCCTGCAATGTTTTTAAAGGCAAATCAATAGCCTTTGTGGGTGATATTTCTCAACTGAGCCTAGTTCTCTGTTCTCTGCGAAGGTCCCTTAATAGTCATATAATCACATATCTGTCTGAAATATTAAAGTTCTAAAAAATACTTCCATAAAAGAATAAGTCACAAGATAATTTAAGAATCCTTATCTGTGTTCTTAAGCATATTAAGGAAAAAATCTAACAGAATTCCTGATTTCCTGAGGCTCTTCTTTCGATTTCTTATTTTAGGATTGATTTTGGGCTCAGGTAGCCTTATTTTCTTGATAAATTAATATTAGAGTCAATTTGGCACCTCCCCCAGCTGCTCCTACTAAAATCAGGGAGCATACCTTGATATGCTTCTGGCACATGCTCAGTAGAATGTCCAGGCTAGCAGTAGTAGCTAATCACATGCATGTTTTCTAAATGCCAGTGTTTTAATAGTATACATTTGATTGGCTACTTCAATTGGAGGGATACTGAGCATGTTCAATATGTTCACATGTTATTGCTTCTGGGTTTCAGGAGAGGCAACCAGGTAACAATTTAAATGGGGAACAAAGAATGTCATTGCAAAAACATTTACTTCAACATATATTAAGATAAAAATACAATTTTGGGGACTGTTTTTTTAAGAACAAGTTGACTGATGGGCCAGAATTTGGTACTAATGGACAGATGCTAAAATCTGAAAGCCTTTACAGTCAAAACACAGGAAGGGCTGTCAGAGATTTACAGACAATATAGTTTAATTGCAGCTTTATGCCCATGTTTAACTATCTCTGGCTTATTTGCCACAAGATAGCGCTAGCATTTCTTTTAGATCACAATTGTTTGTTTCAAATCAGCTGATCTCTTTGATTAGGTGCCATCCTTAAACTATCTAACAAGTTCACATTATCATCTACAAGTACATGATTTCCAAGGATTTACCAACTTCTAAAGATGGTCTCCAAAAGGTAATCATGATATGATATTTCCCTTCTGTTGTTGTGAAATAAAGATGTGGCTGTCCACATCAAGCAAAGGCAATAGACCTGAAAGACTTTCTAGTAAACATTCTATGCAGAACCCTAGGAAGCAACAGAAAATGAAAGTTATTTGCGTCACAAGTGTCTGGGCCAACTGTAGCCTTCAAAAT
This sequence comes from Sceloporus occidentalis, assembly GCA_023333645.1. Lineage (NCBI taxonomy): Eukaryota > Metazoa > Chordata > Lepidosauria > Squamata > Phrynosomatidae > Sceloporus > Sceloporus occidentalis. Next base: position 6,118,505 of record JALMGF010000023.1, read on the forward strand.
GGACAGTTGAATGCCTTTGGGTCATATTTAATTTAATTATGTATGTGTCATTTAGAATAAGAATAAAGGGTGGTATCTTCTAATTTATAACATTTCAATTTAAAGCATTATAAAACAGCACATTTATGCTTTTTTAAACATACACAACACAACATCTTGAGCACCAGGAAAAAAAAAAACACTTAGAAGGTATAGATTATTCTTTATGGTCAACCTTTCCTAAAATTCTTTACAAATTAAACAATTCTTAATCTAAGCCAACTGTAAAATGACTTGTATACTAATCATAAAAAATGAACAGTTTTTATATATATCTATGATAAAATTGTCAAGGTAATTAGCCAGGAACAAAAACAAGAGCAGAAGACATAATGAATGATTAAATAATGCATTGGCTATTTGCACATTGGCTGGCTCTATAATTTATCCATGCTTGGAAAAATGTGTTAAGAAAAATGTGCCATATACTGCAAGATGAAAATGAATAAGCGAACCAATGTTTGAATAATCTAGTAAATAATTTAACAAAAGATCATTTACATCACATTACACAGCAGTGTGTCCTCTGGGCCATGTATTTAAAAAGTAACGGAAAAAAAAAAAAAGAATAATGTAAAAAAAAATAAAAAATACACATTTTAGACTACAGTATTTATAAATCCTTTTGATTTTACATTTCCAGTATGGTTGCTGTCTAGCCAGTATTGTGTTGGTAGTATAGTAAAAAAAAATATTTTAGGACAGTCTCATCCAAGATATAAACAGGCTGCAATTCTATCCATAAAAGATGGTAACCCTAATGACCAAGTGATGTATTTAGGTCCAATGCTGCCCTTGGCCTAATAAGCTGCATGCCTGTGGTTCTAATATGGCACATGCAAGCTGTTTGGGGGCTAAAATAGCTCAGGCAAGCTGTTTGGGGACTAAGATGGTACAGACAAGACAGTTTAACCCCTTAAGGACAATGGGTTATCCTCAGTGGCGTCTCCAGCTTTCATATTTGGGGGGGGGGGCAATTATAAAACGCTACATATACACTATAATATATATGCGTTAGATATGTGTTAGACTACATAATCTGTACTTATCTCTTTGAAGTAAAGACTATGATTGAAATATGATTTCAAATTAACAGCTGAACTGGCAGTTGTTTTTCATTCTTTAATATTAGACCCTGCTGCCGATATATATCTATATATTTGCCTCTGCTGCCGCCAATATATATAAATATATATATTAGACCCTGTCGCCAATATATTTAATACTGGAAAAAAACTTGACCCCAGGAAGGCATTTCTTTGGGCCCTGCTCCACTCACCCTAGCATGCAAGCACTGACTGCAGTCTTCCCTCCTCCTGACCCTACTGTGACATTGAGAGGTCCTCTCCGCAATACTCATACCCTTTGTCCCTCATTCACTAAGCCATACCTCCAGGGCCGGCCGAAGACTTAACGCCGCCTGGGGCGAAGTTTAAAATGCCGCCCCCCGCCGACGCCGGGGGGGGGGGCGGCATTATCTACCCCCCCCCCACCGGTACTTACCCTTAAACGGTCCTGCGGCGAGTCTCCCTGTGCTGCCACGGTGCCGGCTTGTAATGCTGAGCGCCGGAAATTCACGTCACTTCCGGCGCTCTGCATTACAAGCCGGCACCAAGACCGAACAGGGAAACTCGCCGCAGAGGAGAGAGAGAGGGGCGCCGAGCGGGTAAGCGAAAACCACTCGGTGCCCCTCTCTCTCTCCTCCGCTTCAAAAAAAACAGAAAACCCGCCCCTTCTGAAGTGCCGCCTGGGGCAATTGCCCCAGTCGGCTCCATTGTAGGGCCGGCCCTGCATACCTCTCCTTTACTTAATCCCTGCAGTTCAGGTATAGATCAAATAAACACATGTCAACAGCACATGCATGTATAGATCAACTGAATAAGGCATAAAAACTCTATTTGCAGGTATATATAAATAATGTATGGAAACATAGCATAGCAGATATAGATCAACACATAGAACCTGACCAGCACGCAGATAACACACATAGGATTTGCAATCTTTGTCCCCAAACAGCACAGCATATGACATCTTTGTCCCCAAACAGCACCAGCCTTTGTCCCCAAACAGCATGCTACCTGTGCCACCTTTTATCCCATAAACACCCTGCCCGTGCCATCTTTGCCTTTCCAAAAATCAATTAGTTCACTTACCTTCAGACATCCTGTGGTGGGAGCGCGAGGCTTCTGTCTTCAGTGTCTTTGTCTTGGTGCGCACTGCTGAGCGCTGGAATGAAACGCTCAGCATGAAACGGCAGAACCGCGATGAAGACGCTGAAGACAGACGCCTTGCGGAGGAGAGCGAGGGGCGTTGAGCGGTTGCTGAACCTCTTGGCGCCCCTCTCTCTCTCTCCTCCGCGTCTAGCGCTTCCTCTGGGCTGCAAACAACAAAAAACAGCGTTTCAATTGGGAGGGGGCACAGCATGATGTAGGGGTGCATGGCCCCCTCACCCCCCCTGCCGACGCCACTGGTTGTCCTTAAACCCATTAAAAACAATGCATTGTGAGCCTGTACATGTACGGGCTTTGTCATGAAGGGGTTAAAATTATCAATACTGGAACGATTGTAAGAGGTCCTGGCATAGGAATAGTTTGACCCCCTCACAAATAGACTTCTTGTAAAAGAAAGTATTACATTATGATATATTGTTGGTCTATAGGTCACTGAGTTCTGTGTTTCAGAAGAGACCAGGCACAATCACTTTTTATTAACACGCTAACTGCCATAATGCTAGGAAACCCCAGAAAATGCCAACAGTTTGCCAACCGTAATGGGTTAAACCAGAATAGTAAAGTAATCACAACAACCAGGGGAAAAATAAGTTAACAGCTGTTTGTCCAGCAACTACTACATACAGCAGTGCCTGCCACTTTAAGGAGTCGCGTGGCTGATGGTAATGGGAGCCAAACGTATGTATAACAGACAAGTGAGATATACAAAGGCCGATTCCAGGAGCTGTGATTAAGCAACAGCTACAACACCACATAACTAGGGATACTGAAAGCGGCAACCCAATAATGGCCAAGTGTCCTGGGAGTTGAAGTTCTGCAGTTTCCTCATTCTGATGTGTTGTGGAATCACAGTCACATAGATCTCATAGGGCATACAGCAGCATTTAAATCACATGTAGGAGACAAACATATACATTGCAATGGCTAATTATGGGGCAATTTGGAGATGATTACATTGGTATCCATGGTGATTGTGTGATATTTAAAGCTCTGTCCCACTAATGATGTATATCATATCATGTATATGTATCAGGCTTAGTATCAGCAGCAGCTAAGTCCCCAATACTCACGATTTCTGCCAGCAGGAAGAGTCCTGGTGCTGTCCAGATGAAGTTTCTGTCATAGGAGAAGCTGGCACTGCTGGAGAAGTTCTCACTGTACGAACTGGTTGTGGTGGTCACAGTGTTGGATCGGGGCCGCTCCTCGTCCATCTCCCCTGTAGAAACCCCCCAAAAGCACTTAAACAGAAACCTTCAGGCACACTAACATTTCCACCTTCTCTGCTTGTTAGCTGATCTGGAAATATACAGAGCTTTTATAGCAACAGGCACTGATGGTTTCTTTAGGTGGCAGGATTCACACCTTTACTCCTATTCTGCTGTGATGGGTATGCAGAGGACCCAAAACAAAAGGGAGTAGTTAGAAGTGACTCCACCACCTCCTCCTCCTGCTCCTGCTGGGGCAGGGCGGTGCTCAGGTAGTGTTTGCTCTGCACATTGTATAGATCCCATCTACAAGATTTCACTCGAGCTGCCCCATATCTCTGGAATCTACTCCCAAGGAACCTTCAGCATTCACCCTCCCTCCCAGCATTCAAGAAACATCTCAAAACCCACTTCTTCAGACAAGCCGCACCATCTTCGCTGCTAGAACTTCCCTGTCACTGATACAACCACCTCACTACCTCTCACCCTTTCTATGTGCCTTATGTTTGTCACCTCATTCCCTCAAGATTGTAAGCTTGCGAGCCGGGCTCTCTCCACCTAATGTATCGGTTTGCCTTAGTCTGTCAATTCTCATCTTGTCACACCCCTTGAATGTATGTATTGTATTAAGCGCTGCGTAAATTGTTGGCGTTATATAAATAAAAGATAGTAATAATAAATAATAATAATCAAGCCTGGAAAAATAGCAATTGGCCTACAATGCAGACAATACAAATAGCTCTACCTGTTGTGAGTTTTCCAAAAAGTCCCTGGTTTTCATATCTGATGCTAGCAGCTGTCTCATATCTGATGCTGGCAGCGGTGGGGGCTCTGAAAGGAGAGTGTGTGATAATAAATAGGTTACTCCAGCAAGCTGTGCCAGGGTGATGCCACCTGTCATAGGGAGCTGGCTGGCTGGGAACATTATTGCCTCTGCTAGAAGCCTTTGATTTATTGCCCTCCATCAGGGAGTCTCTGCACTTTCTCTGCTCAACAGGGAATAGGGAAGTGGACTGAGTATTGATCAGGAAGGGAGCTCCAAAAACCAGGACTGTTCCTATCTGGATCAAGTCATCTAGATTAAGAACACCAGGAAAGGACTTGTGATCAGGCACTGCAAACCCCCACGAGAAGTAATGCTGCAGTGTAAGCAGGATTGTCGGGGTTTAATACCCAGAAAATGGATAGAATTCAACACATCTCCTACTATTAAAAAAAGAATCAAAATTACTATTGGATTTGGTAACATAAAAATGTAACAACTTGCCAGACTAGGCCAATCATTAACCCTTTCTTTACTAAGGTTATATATTGCTGCCTAAAACCCACTTTTTTCTCATTTTTAGCACATGCATATTATTTTATTTGAATCTCCAGTCCAGCCCCACAACACATCACGTGATATAGTAGTATAAGTATGGTAAACAAAAAGGCAGAAAAATTTTTTTTTCCTTATATTTCTCTTTTCACCCAAAATTAATACAAAGATATGCTAATAGGTTTATGTAGTGGCATATACATGTAGATTACACACGTAGCCCATGTAGGTGACAGTACACAACATATGGCAAGGGAGGCACACAAATGTATACATACATATATATATATATATATATATACACAAAGAAACACAAGAGGAAAATACACTTTTCACAAATATGGCACCCAACTTTTATGGACTACAACTCTCATCACCCTCATCATAAAGCTGTGTTTTTAAAAACTATTTGAATACACTTTGTAAGGCTGCTGATCAGTCACGACTGGTTAGCTGCGCTCACTTCCCGTGCACAAGTTTCACTATTATGTGTAGACACGACCCTGTTACATTATGTCATCACTATAGGGTTTACAGCCTGCTACTTTGTGATGGAATGTCATGAAGGGCGGAAATAATTACGGTCCACTTTTCAAATATCTATTTTAGAAGCATCGTTCCTGCTTTCTTATCTTCTATCTTTAGTGGTATTCTCTTTGGTGTTAAGAAACTGTATATGTCTGTCTCACAACGCTTCACAGCAATAAAAATAAGACTAATGGGAGCGTGTGTGTGTTATACAATGGCATATTTATCAAATTAACCTTTGCAGGCATGTCATTTTATTTTTATGTTTTACCTGGAGGTTTAATCACATAAAAACAAAGTTTATAATCTTTACAAAAATTTGAAAGATTTTTTTGTTCTACTTTTTATGACAACATCAGTTTCTGCCTTTTGTGTTATTGTTTTTCATTCCACAGCATTAGAAATGATGTGTCTAATTCCACGTTTAGTTACAAAGTGTTAAATTCAGCAGATTAGGTGCGAGATCACAATCAATTAGTTTCTGTAAACAAAATGCTCTCGCTTCTGAATTGACTCAGTTTCATAAATTACCGTAGGTATCAAATGAATAGTCTAACCATGCTAGGATAACACCAGGGAGACTTTGAATGACATCGTCGACGGCAGCAATTATATCAAGAGTGCAATACACATTTTTTGTAAGCGTCTCGAGTTAAATGGCCATCACGGCACCCTAGACAACCTATATGGATGATTTCTCATACATGCGCAATGTGAGAAGCGTAGGACATTCACACTCGTACCATAATAATACAGACAAGATTACTAACCTTTATTTATGACTGTCATTGATAAGATGCCAACACTTTAGATGTGCTAGTTAACTTTTTTGACACAAAAAATGGAAATAACGGTTGAAGAAAGACATGTTCCTATAGTGTAAAAAAAACCCTGGTTCTTAAGGAGTTAAGCTGCTTCTATAGCAGTCGCTTCCCAATGTGAAACGTCAGGTCATCACTCGATCTAACTGCAAATGCAACTATTTATTCTTTTAATACATTTTATTATGGTTTTTTTTTATCTGTTCATTAATTTTACTTGATCCACAACAGCTTTAAGTAAAACAGCTACTAAGCGCCATTTTTCTTCTTCAGTATTTAGTTTTATAACTCTTATAATGCGCACAAACCATGAGAACAACAGGGCCATTAATTTCTATGTGTCGGTATTTTTACCGGTCTGGCTAAACTGTACAGAACGATAACAAAAAAAAACTAAACTTAAAAATGATATTTAACGGGAAATGAACTATTAGGCCTTGGACAATTTTCTTTAAAAAAAAAAAATGAAAGATAAATTTTTTTATTGCAACTCTAGTATATAAACAGGTTTGGCACATCGGAGAGGTTTTCTTCATTCATATAGTAATGGTATTCACCAAGCACAAGGGAGGCATTTTAATAGATTCAGAAATAGGGCATACCGGGGGACTTCCCAGGGTAGTCTACCTGAAGCTCTTCCTCTTGTGGTTTTGTGAAGAGGCCCTAAGGCTCTGGGCCAAAACCAAGAGAGTTCCTAGGTAGGCTATTATCTTCAAGGTAAACTGAAGGGTCCTGCCAGCGGCTATTGCGGACATTACAGGGTTCTGCATGCAGACTTTGGTCTCTTATTATATGTAATGGAGCAAGCGTGGTGGGACTAATTTGTTTATCTAACGAAGACACAGTGGTCTCTTATGCTGCTTTTGGCTACGGGGAACCAATTGGAGAAACCATGCCTGAGATGGGGGCTCAGTCTCACCGAACCACAGCAGATTTAATGGCATCAATAACTTCTACAAGCTTGGTTACAGATGGTGTCTGGGTACAGACTGTTTGCCTCATTTGGATGTATGTATGTATAGACATTTTTATTTATTTAGCACTAACAGATGTGCTTAGTGCTTTACAGTTTACAATATAACAAATAGAAAGTACAATATGTGTATTCAAAAAGTAAGTACAGGAGTCATACAGCACACTGGGGAACTCTCTGGGTTTCACCTTCACACTCCGGGAAACAGTGGCGTGACATCAGCAGGAACAACCACCGACATCAGCATCAACGCCTGCAGTGTCAGCTGGATTACCTGCCTGCACCCTGCAAAGAGAGGGCTGCAGGTAACCGGAGCAATAAAGTTCCCAGGTATGGTCATACACAGTGATGTACTCGGCCTGGCCCAGGGCAGCTTTTCCAGCAGCCTCCCTTTGAGGCTGCCGTCCTCAGTGCTGACGACCATTAAGTCATAGCCCAGCGCTCCGCATCCTAAAGCCACGGAGCCCCTTTTGTTGCATAATATGGAGGCTGTGCCGGTTTAGCAGAATAGCTTGAAGAGGAGTGATATGTGAAGCAGAGAGAAATAGAGTAGAGTGAAATATTGGCGGATTATACAATGAGGGGTATGCAGGATAGTGTAATGTCCCTCACCTGATACTCCTGAAAACCCATCTCCAAGTGGGTCATCAGCCTGCTATGTCTTTGCCACAGTCCACACTATTGCCCTTCACACAGATTACCATAATTCAGATCAACTAAGATCTAGCTGCTAAATTCCACTATAGGACAATCTATGCCTGCCGCTCTTTAAACAGAGGAGTTAGAAGTAGTGCAGGCATATTGAAGCATTAGAAAATGTACTTAATATTTGCCTTCGAGGGTCATTGCACACTCATAATACCTGCATTGTTTCTTTGCTTCATAATCTTTGTAATGTTTGCACATCCACAAAAGGGCAGTAACACAGTAGCGGCCAGGATCTCACTGTACCTCACTAGACACGTTTACAGGGTAAATAATTAATGGTATACATTACAATACAACAGGATATTACCGACGGTGACACGGTTAGACTAGGGAGATGCAACATATTGTAAGTGAAAAATACTGGTCCATTGCCAAAACAAACCAGTCTTGACTTGCGTTCGTACAATTTTCACAGGACCTGCTGTTTAGAATGAAAATTTGCTAGGACCTGAGCTTCTGAATCAAAGGCATCTGTTTAATTTTGTTTACGCTACCTGAGTCTGTAAGGGTTAACCCTTTCAAATTCTCACAACAACACCTGTGATCTGGATTCACTCTGGCAGGTGCACGAACAAAAATGTATTATATATAGAAATGTTTATCTCCAAAACAGGCATTTTTAGTGATTTTTATCACAGTTTAAGCTAAAATGTAAATGTAATCAAGAAAATCTTGAATGTATATTTCCCTATTCAGGGATGCCTAATGGCTTTATGTTGGGATGTCCTAGTGGACACTAAACACCTGTACTTTTTAGGTTGTGCTCCAAGAGAGGGCTAGCTAGGAGGCCCCTGGGCCACTGCTAGTAGCTTTTTTTTTTACCCACTTTTTGTGTGAGTGCTTTCCTATTTATTCCACACACAACCACCAAGGGGTGTCTAGAGTAACTATGACTTTAGGCAACATTTAGACCCTGGCTGGATCCTTTCTGTTCTTTATTGTAGTCCCAGTATCTGACTCTATGTCAGACTGGAAAGTATAGTGAGTACTGAGCTTGTTGTAACCCATGTATGTTTGGGACCACTGTATTATAAGCCTCTTTGCTTGTCATCTCACCAGGCTATACACTTCCGTTAGTCTTGTATGAGCTCTATGTATCGCTGGGATGGATTTACCAAAGACATCTTCACGCTCAAATAGCCTATATGGTACCCAGTCTGCCTATGGTTGTAACCATCATATATCCCAGGTATCTAACCCCCTTCATTGTAATAGCTCACCTAGAAAAACTGGATCTAAAACCCTCACAGAAAGGAAATGCAAGCAATTACTGGCTTCTAACATTTATCATATCAAAAGGCTTGTGATAGAGACACAGTGGATTTTTTCCACTCAAAATATTTATGCTAACAGAAACCCAGCGGCCATCAAAGGATTGAAACTCGCACCGTACATTTCCTTATTTATCACACAGTGAGCAAAAAAACTACAAAACAAAAGAAAAAACAATGGAATTTTTAGCTTCCTGTGGATGATTTCAAGCTGTATACTGTCTATACATTACAATGGAACTCACTCTGCAGAAAAATGGGCAAACATCAAAGCCCTGGAACCTGGATGCGTATATAAAATGCATCACAAACATCCAGTTAATTTAACTCGCAGGTTATGCATTCACATATATGTGTATAACTTAAAATCAATGACAAATGAAAGTACATAGAAATACATTTGTAGCAGAGTTAACACAACTTGTACATATAAGAGGGGCTGCATAACAGGGTCATCCTAACTATCCCTACTGGTATATGTATTGTTTATATGTGCATAGGATCTTAAATCTTAAACCCCAATGAAAAATTAATATTCACGCTAAATAAAATGCTGTTTATAGAATTGTAGACAAGCAATAAAGAAAAGTGAAATGTTTTTATTTGATTTTATTTTAATAAATCTCAATATTTTGGTGACTTATCCTATTCAAACAACTCATTTTGTTTATTAAATATAGAAACGCTAAAGAAGTCATGTTTAAAAAAAATAATAAAATTTTAAAAAAAACATATTATAGTGAAATAGTTCCAGTTTAAGAAAAATGAGTCAACCAATGTAATAGTAACAAATTAATGGTATGTCAGTCTGACCTAGTGACTAGAATCGTCAGAGAAAAAAAAATACAGCATTTTGTGTGTCATTTATTCAGTCTGCCATGTTTATGTTTGCAGTTAAAACACTGTTCCACAAAAGCATTTTAAGTGACTCAATATGCTTGTTGTACTTACAAACAGCTTCTGTTTGTTTTAGAGATAATAGGTCCAATTGTTTAGTCAACTTTACCACCAAAGTCTTTGAAAGTCCCTTCTTGTTTGACTTCTTGAAGCTGACAATTCTCCTGCACTTGGTCCTAACAATGGACCATCCATGAATCATGGCAGAGTATCTTTTAATGAGATTACTAGTTTTGGAACATTCTTCAGAATAGACTCTTAAGATTATTAGATAATTTGATACTTTTGTCTCACTAATTTAATTATGTTTTATGAAAGAACAACTCAGTCTTTTTGTACAGAAATGTCCTGGTTCTAATCTAACAAAAGGAACAAGGTACTTGCATTCATAGAAACATAGAAACTGACAGGAGATAAGAACCATTTGACCCCATCCAGTTGGCCCATGCATTTACCCACTTTAGATGGGATCAGCAGTAAATCCTCTGGCACCCTGCTGGGCCACCTCCAAGGTAGTGCAAAGATGAGCAAAGGGGATCCTTATGGCTGTTCTTCAGAGTGTTTTGCATAGAAATACTGCAGAGCACAGGGAAGTTTCAGGGACACGACTATAGATTTATGCTATGCTATGTTTTAACCAAAGATCCATGTTTTAAGATATACATCTGTTAATTTGCAGACCATAGCTTGCATACTTGGTTTATAATAAATTACTCCACATTGTGGTTTAACCTGTGCGGAAATCATTTTCAAGTAGCCCTGGAGTATTCCTTCTAAAAAAAAAAAAAAAAATCCCCTATTTTACTGTACATACAGTGAATCTGCAGCCGTAAATTACAAGGCTGCCCTCTAGTGGAATACAACATCTAAAAAAATACATGTTCAGATGATATACAAACGATATACAGTATATTACATTGTCAATTTTGAAAGTAATATATAACAGCATGTTTTGATACATGCAGAATCTATCCTAGATTACAGGAGGCAGCAATGAAATTTTAAACATAATTCAATATGCGTTTTTATAAATGTCAGTTACAGCCTCTTGAGTTTCATCAGATATTTGTCATCAATAATGTAAGCATTACAAGTGGAAAATCTAAAAGAAACAGTATTGAATGAATTGTCAGATACAAAAATAAATTCCATTGTTAAATGTGTTAGTCTATTCAATCGTCTCTGACTTTTACTATTTTAACTCATAAGATATACTTAGGTGAGGGTCAAATCATAAACTATACATGATATCCAAAGGTCACGTCTATAGCTGATTTATGTAAAAGAAATTTGGAAGATACATCTCGGCTAAAATGCTTACGTCGATTATTTTACTTTAGTTATATTTTTTTGCTTTCAGGCATTACATTATATAGATAAAGCTCAAGCAGATTCCAGAACACTATCACAACGAGGAGAGAATACTCATTTAACAATAACATTATAGTCAACAATTTAAACATGCATGACAAACTGGTGCAGAAGGAGCTCTTATGAGCTTTCAATCAACCGTGTGGTTAATGCGAACAAGACAAAATGAGAGACTGCTTGGTCACCCATAGAAGTCAGTGTTCTGGAGATCTTGAACATGGTGGGGACCCATGGCTTCGAATTGCAGTAGGGTTGCTGTGAAGCGATATGGCTCCATTGAGAAAAACAAAAGGGAAGAGAAGAACAAAAAAATAACAAGGGAACCATATTAGAAAGTCAGAACTAGTAAGAACAAATTAATTAAATGCCTGGTGATCCCAAAAGCAGATGGTGTTGCAGTTTCCAGTACAACTCCATTTGTGATGACTGAACTACACTATTGTATATACACAAGAAAACATGGTATATACATTTTATATGTTTTGTTTTTTTACATAGTTTTTAAAAAATCTTCAAAATGGGGTAGGGTATAGGGGTCTTTCTGAGCTTCTAGAAAAATAAGACATTAGGGGAGGAAAGAGGGACATACCTGTTGAAGGCTCCGTGTAGGAGACTGAAACGTTAATATGACCTAAACTAATAAATATTTTTGCACTTTAATATGAAGTCCTGCGAGTGCTCCTGTTTCTTTAATGGAAGCCTAATTGTGGTCGAGGATCAGCAGCGGGAAACGTAAATTTATAGATTAGAGTGTGCCTTTCTTGGGATATATATATATATATTGGGCGTTCCCCTTGAAAAACATGTTGTGGACTAGCGCATCTGGATTATCTGAATGTAATAATAGTAATCCAAAAAAATCTTTCGTACAACAAGCATGTATTGCATACAATCACCTTTTATTAAATAAAAGCTCCAACAAGGAGTGCTCAAAATGTTAAATCACAGGGTGTGATCATATTTAAATCCAAGTTGTCAGTCAATATTATTGACTGCTTTGTTAAGAGATGACCTTCAAAAATGACCCCTGGAGACAAACTCTTGACCACAGTGTAAATTAATTACAACTGTAAGAATTAATTGAAAAGTGTGTCCTTGAAGTAAATGAACTTGTCCATTGCAAAATGCAAGCAGTCACCGTATTTTAGATTAATTGTAGATATTAGTCATGTGACACAAAGATCGTGATCAGAAGACTTAACTCTCTCTCTCTCTCTATATATATATATATATATATATATATAACCAAATTCAACATGCATTCGCGTGACAAAGAAAGTACATCCTCTTTGAATTCTATTGTTTTACATATCAGAAAATACATAATGGCAATCGTTGAAGTTGAATGACACCTTTAAGGTGCTCCTTCTGAACGTTGGGGTGATTTCATAGCTGTCACTGTGAATTTGGGAGGGTGTAAACCGGAGATTGCGTCATTGGAAAATGGAGATATTGGAATGAGTATGCACACAATCATGCCTTTAAAAAATGTGTTTTGGGGTTTTAACACACACAAAAATCAACGGCAAAATTAACTGCCACATCCAAAGCTGAAGCATCATATCTACAACAGAAATACGTATAAAGCCTGGTGATTCTGCTTATAAAAGTAATTTTAGGCATTGTGTCTATTATCGGTTCCAATTAGCTGTTGCAATGGAAACACTCCCAGCAGCCACATTTCCCTGCTGTTAGAAATGCTCCAACAAAAGACTCTACAGTACTTATTTTGTAAAGTGAAAGGATGCTCTCTTTAATTGCTCCTAAAATAAAATTCTGCAAAATAGGAAATACAATAGCATTATAGCCTTTTTAGCAGTCTTAAGATACTTTAAAAATCCTCTGCGTGTTCTCCTAACTGAATTAAAACTTGTTGCACAATATGGTTTAAACATTGAACCGTTGTAACACAACCTGATGTATGCCTCATGCTTTGCGACAAAATCCTTAACGCAACTCTGTACATGAATGTACGGTTGCTTATAATATTGAGCTTGTAATGGCAATATAGGGGTTAGCGCTACCAAGCTAAAAGCTCTCTTGTTTAATCTATACATGCGCTAGATTATTGTGAGGCAAGATACCAGTGGGGTTATGTATAAAGAGTAACACCACCAACCAATATGTGGCCATGCTTGGGCAATGCTGATTGGGCCATCCCAATGGCTGCTGTAATAATAAGATCGAACCTATCAGGACATTGCATGTGAGAGAACACCGAGATTTGTCAATCAAATGTATCGTTGTTGGTTTCAGCCACTAGGTCGCGAGACATCCAGCTGCACCAGGAGTCCGCTGGTGACAGAATGCACAGGCGCTCCCCACTCGCTTAAAATCATTTTGTTCCATAAAGTCATTAAACCTGAAAAATCACAAAGGCATGGATCATCATAATGGACGCAAATGGGTTTAATTATCTTAATCCAGCATTGAACGCCTCTTATTGTGTTATTTCTTCATTCTCCACAGTCACTGAAGATTGCATTGAAGTCCTACCAATTCTAGTAATAGAGTTTCTCACAATTAAGTTCCATTCTACGGGTATTATAGGGCGAGGTGTAGCTTCTATGTACGGTACAATAGAAGATACACAATGCATAAAACTTTTTTTTTTTTTTTTTTTTACATGTGTAAGAATTGGGATTGAGGAGAATTTGACACTTCTCTTAAAGATGCCCCTTGGTAGAACTGCCCTTAAAAGCAGTGGGGTTCAGCGCAAACATCTTACTAGACTATATTTCCAACAAAAAAAAAGGAAAATATTTTTTTCCCCCCTGTATTTCGTGCAATGGACATGCTTTCTGAGAAAAGCACATTAAAAACAAAAAAGTCAGGGGAGAAAAACAAAAAACCCTTAAATTAAATTGAAATAAATAAAAAAATAAAAAAAGACGATGGTCTGTCGAGATTTATCTTCTCAACTACCCAGTTACGGTGATTCCTCCGTGAAACTGCAATTTTCTTCTTATGATCAAAAAATAGCCAAACAAGATTAACGCAGTATTACTGAGAATAACGGATAGGCATTTATGTTATGGGGTTTTTTTGTTTTTTTTTTACATAACATCTAGAAATATTTCCACCGTCCATAAATACACATCACTGGAAATGTCCATGATACAGTCACATACAATAGTACTTTGGAGTTTCTAGAAGAGAAGGATAGGATTGCAGGACAGAAGGATCCAGTTACCAAACCATTCTTCAGAAGAGGTATGATTTGATTTATGCCACTTTGATCTACAGTATACCGAACCTATTTCTCTGCAACGGTGAAATAAATGAGCATCTAGAGATCTTCAGAAATAACAATTTTGCAGAAAAAAAAATGGAGCAAAAATACTGAAAACGTGAAAGATTGTTCACAGATAAAAGGCCGTAGACACCATCGGCTCACAGACTGACAAGAATACAACCGGCTAATGAAACGATTTTTACACGCAGAAGTGTTTATATTTAAAGGTATACCCACCTAAAAAATGGAAGGACAGCAAGGCTTGCTTATTGAAAGTCTTAAAAGTAATGTATCTAATTCAGTTTGTCTACTTCTCTGTTCACCTTAAAATATGAAATCTTGATATAGAAATGCACAGAAGAATGCGAGAAGAAAGAATATTTTTAAAAATAGTGCCTTTATAGGCTACCTGAATTACATGCTTTCAAGACTACTCAGGTCCCTCATTCAGGCATATTATACCAATTATAAAATGGATACCATAGTCTAGATGCAATTGAGTTAACCAATAAAAAGTACCATTTTTTCCTAACTCACTCTTATAGAGCAAAGAAAAAGCTTTCAAACCCAATTTTGGCCGGTTGCTGCCCCTTTCATACTACGAGGCAGCCTTTTGGTGTGAAAATTGGCTATAGAATGAAAGCTAGAGGCTAAATTGCATTTCATCAAACTAAGTAATTACAATATTAGATGCGCCGTGAAATTTTTATCCCTTAGGTACCCGTTCAATCTAAGATAATGTGCCCCAAAGCAAATCTAAGGGAGAAAAACCCTTAAATGACATTTTAGTAACAAAATAGATATTAATCTAATTCAAAAGCATAATGAAAATAGATTTGTTGAAGGGTAAGAATTACAAACTGCTTTATGGTTTCATTTGAGAAGAAATGAATGGACTTTTATTTACACATAGGGGGTGAAGATGATAGCAGCAATAAAAATTACAGAGATGATCACTTATAAGAGTTTAAATAACCGAATACCAATATCTGAATGTGGTGTAATGAAGGGCCGAATATCCTTCAAAACTTAAGGCACAGATAGGTGACCAGTGGAGGCCTACGACTGACCCCATCTCAGCGTTGGGACTTCTTAACATGTAGAGGCGGCAAGCTTGCTGTAGCACCTGTTTTTATTCCCGAGCTATGTGGATCGCACTTCAAAAGACCTACCAGGAAAATAAGTTCTACAGGAAAAAAAATAATGGTAGATATGTAAAAATAAACTAGAAGTC
The DNA here is from genome assembly GCA_023333645.1 of Sceloporus occidentalis. Lineage (NCBI taxonomy): Eukaryota > Metazoa > Chordata > Lepidosauria > Squamata > Phrynosomatidae > Sceloporus > Sceloporus occidentalis. Next base: position 6,134,336 of record JALMGF010000023.1, read on the forward strand.
TCAAAGTTTAAAGTTACAAGATTACTCTAGTAATCAACGGAACGCTCCTGTTCATTTGGTTGCTATGGTGATGAAAGCATTCTTCAATATAAAGCAGAATCGCATTGTATACAAAATCCCTGTAGAATTTCAGTTTTCTTCATTTAGCTTAATTTAGCCTTGGGTCCATAGAGCCCAATGGCTATCATTGGATGTTTAAATTCTCTTACTGTATTAACCTCTACCACACCGACTAGAAGGGCTACTTATCCATCCCCACTTCAGTGAAGACGTATATTCCAACATCGAACCTAAAGCTCTGACCCTCTACTTTTAACTATGATCTGGTGCTGTAGAACCTCTTTTGAAATATACTTCCCTCCCCGTACTTTGTTCACCCATTTCGAAGTGCACTGCCCAGATTTTATTTTATTTAATTTATTGTATCAGATTAAGCTTTTTTATTTTAAAGAGCGTACTGGTTTTTACAAAAACTAGACTGCTGGATCTTAGGTATGTGTTCTAGGTCTTATCTTAGCTCAATCTACTAGACAAAACACCCCGACTCCTAATACTAATTGTGGTAAATAGAATAGCTCGATGTTAATCACCCTGCTGAAAACCGACTAATGAAAGTCTATGAAGGAACAGACTTCCTTAGAAATTAGAATCAGCTCAGTTTGGTGTCTGAGCGGGACAGTCATTGGAACAGTTTTAAAGATACTTGCAATAAGCCTTTCACAGATTTCCAGTATCTTCTGCTGCGACGATGCTTTATCCCAGTATGCAGCTGGCTGTCTTATCCCGATTGGCTGCTTTCGTAGCAGCTTTTTCACTTTATATGTTTTAGACCTGAATAGGAGGTCCAGACGAGCTTCCAAAGCATGTCAATATAAAATCACATTATAGAAGTGCAATACATTGACCGATAGCACACCAGCTCATACAGGTATACAAAATGGCCACAACAAAATTCTTCACTTGTACATTCATTTTATTTTCTTGTAGCACTTTAATGCAAATACACAGGACATATTGTAGATAAAAACAAGACTAAAAATTTGTATACAGTAGATATGCTTAAAAGATAATAGTCCCTTTCCACATAAAATGATATTTTAAAATGATATTTAAAAAAAAAAAAAAAAATAAGAGAAAAATAGCCAGATTTTTTTTTTATGTACGAATAAAAAGCAATAAAAAAAAAATCTGAAAATGTTTAACGTTAAAAATAAACGGTGGTTATTCACGTTTCTGGGACCTGCCACTGAAAGGGTTGAAAATTGAAGTTCGGACTGTGGAGAGCACTGCGCAATGGTCAATGGGTTCAAACAGGTACTTAACACTTGTATGATGAGGATTCTTTTTTCCCTCAAAAAGAGTTTGCTATTTGCATACAGGAAAGCCGCTACTCAGAGGTAATGGGTTAAAATAACTATAAAATTATTTTCTAAGACTAGCAGCTCCTGCATGACTGATCCAATTGTGTAATGTGTGTAGCGTCAGTGTTCTCCATGCACCATTACGTTAAGCAGCTTTACGACGGTAAAGTTTCACAGATTAGTGGTAGAGCAGGGAAGATTATATATTATATATATGCATGTATGTGTTCAGGGTTTTGTGCGTTAGTGGAGACCGATCTCCAAGGATTCTGTAAAACATGAGAAAACCCATGTGACAGTTACCGCTCTACATGTGTTCTGGATGACTTTGTAAGCAGGAAATAAACTCTTCCACAGGTACTCCTTCATAACAGATTTGATACACAGCGGTGAAAAGTGGGAACCTACAAAATAAAATCAAGTAAGGCATTTGTTAGATTACAACCTAACCTAAATGGAATGAGCAGTATCGCGTAGCCCTTTTTTCTGTTATTCTAAATACTTTGCAGAATAGAAGATTTATCAGTAGTTTAAGTTTTATGGCTACTTGCGTGAATGTTGTGTTCAACAGCTAAATAAATAATTGGGTACAGCAACATATACATGATCCTCAGGAAGCATGGTTGCTATATTTAGTGCAGTTAACCTGTGTAAGTCAGTTCAGGTCCAAGCGCAAGGCACCTTCACAGTATTTATTAAAGCTATAGATTGCACTTTATGTCTGCCAATCAGCTGTTTTGGGGATATTTAATGTTAACGTTTATCATGGGCCCAACAAGGGGCCACAACAAATTCTGCCCCTATTCATAGCTTTCATGTTTCCTCAACCATCAGCACCTTAACAAAAAACACAAGAGAACAATTGGGAAGAATAAATTGAGCAAATCTAAAGAATATAAGAAGACCACATGTAATAAACTAAGTGGATTTCAATATATTATATTATATATAATATAAAGTCGTATACACCAATAGATTTAGTCTATGAAATAGAAAATATAGGATTTATTCTATGTGACAGGTTCGTTTTAACATGTACTCCATCACTTTCCGCTTCGGTGTCGAATCCTATTAGACATAAGGGTGACTCAACTCCATGAAAAGGAAATTTGAGATCAGTTCAAAAGAGTCTGACCTCTTAGAGTTCTCAAGATAGCGTGTAGGATGAAAAATCTTCTGTAGGCTGTGACCCTCTATCAGAAAACTATAGACCTATGATTAATGTACCAAGTCTAAGTGATGAGAACGATCCAGCACTTACTTATCTACCATGCCTTTCTGCTTCAAAATGCGGTAAACTTCTGCAGATGTTTGGGGTCCCTGTAGCTTCTGTCCATTAAGCATTTCGTTTTCCAGTTCTTCGATGCTCTGTGGCACAAAACTACCATTTAATACAGTTTGAATACACACCTCCAGATTGCCAAGTCCAACTAGAAATCTGTACGTTGCTGGCATTGTGTACAACGCCGTTACTGCCTAATTCATAAAAATAACCTCTGAATCCAAGTTATATTTTAATAGCAGGTGTTTAAACACAATTCCTCCCGTAAGAGATAGAAAGAAAATCAAAAACTAATTTAAAAAAAACCATTAAATACATTTACATTTTTAGCATGCGGATATAAAACAAAATGCGAGCTGTAGAACTCCTAGGATATAGAGAAAAATAGAGAAACCTTATTAACAGTAATTACACTCCTAGAAATTTAAAAATCAAGTGTTACCATGATGGGGCATTACGGCCTATTTAAAAAAGGGACAACCACTGATTCCGTAGTTCATTGGAAAACAGACTGATCATAGTTGTCCTACAATTTGTCCAATTGTAACTTAATAAATAAAAGCATACGGATTAACAAAAGTGTCCCTAGGGTAACAATTTACCATCTCCACACAGCTAGTTATAATATATAATGCCTGATTGGGACATTGACTGCAGGAACTGTATATTGAAGAAGAAAATAAAAATCAAAAAAAGGATAGGTGTGTGAAAACTGGGAAAAATATACAAAGACAAAAGATAAGATAAGACAATATTAAAAAGGGAACACACCAGTATGCCCATTATGGTCATACTGCTGTTGTAATATATCTGGCAAACATTTTAGCTAAGTTTAAAGACTTCCTTTAACTCATTTGGCTTGTTGATTTCCTGTAAGGATTTATTGGATATTCCATTGATATTCTAGTTAAAATTAAAAAGTTCCACTGAGAAAGCTACTGTGTTTTCTGAAAGGAACTCAGCTTGAAATAGTGTAAATAAGAACTCAAAATTGGAAGCACTAAACGTCTGGTTCCAAACCTAGTCCTCAAGGCACACTAATAAGGCAGGATTTAGTAACTGCCATGAGATCATGCACCCTACCCAATTACTTTCATAAAAAAGTTAGAGGTTTAATTATCATGGGTTGGGTCCAAGTCTTGTAGACTTACCTTGCCAGTTTTCACAAAAGCCTCAGCTACTTTTCGATTCCGCCCGCCATAACAAGTGGTGATAAGATCAGCCACTCCACAGCTCTCCAGGAACGTGGCAGAAGATACTTGGCCCTTGCAAAAGATCTTGGCAAAAGAGATCATCTCCATGAGTCCGAGACGGATAACGGCTGCCTTGGTGTTATCGCCACAGTTGAGGCCATCACAGAAACCAGCACCCACAGCCACTATGTTCTAAAAACAAATACCCAAGATCAGTAAATTGAACAGATGTTTTAGGTTTAATTCTACATATTAAAAGGAATGTTATAGCTTTAGCCATTAAACAACTACCAGTTTTGGACAAGTGCATCACACCTATTTTGGAGTTTCAAAAGTGAGGAGTTCCTATTTAATATATGTAGTAAAAACTAGGGAGCCATCATGCTCAAGGTCACAAAACATACAATCTCGAGTTCTTTTTAGGTTCCATTAAATGTAAGGCAGGCCACAGATAAAACTAAGTTGTTTTGTCACAGGGCAATCTGAAAAGTATAAAGGGGCCAGGAGACTTCATATCAGACCACCTTGACCAACATCATGAACAGGCTTTACATTGGACTTCATGGAAACGTATTACTATCTCACGTGCAATAAGACCACTTACTGCATTTATGCAGCAACCTATGTCAGAATTACTTTAGATATTAAGTGGAAAAAAATCCACATTCCAGCTTCTATCATTCTAACCATACAACATATATTAACGAAAGATGGATGCGACTCAAGAAGTTCTAGGACCCATAATACAATGCTTGTGGTTAAGCCCTATGAATTTTAGAAGGCAATACTCCATCCTTATCTGCGTGACAACATAGAAGCCTCAGGCAATAAAGAATGGGGATAAATTAATAAGTTAGGCTAATTCAGCATACCGCGTTACATTATACGATTGTTGTGTAGTTCTTAAACACGGGGCCTCATGAAAACACAAATTTTTTTTATTTTGGGCATGGCCAGCTCCTAAATTTCAAGACCATGCAGAGTCTGCTTCAAAGTTTATTGACAGTGTAAATTTATAAGACCATAAAATAAATTAACAAGCACCAGAGGACAAGACTTCCTTTATTAAATCCCCAATAAAAGTGAAAGGCAAGAACATGTTTAATAAACCAGTAATATTTATTTAGCTGTGGTCTGGGTTTGTTTGTATTTTTTATTTTTTTTAAATTGAAGTTTTATGGATGGAAATGTTCTATTACAGACCATAAAAAAACCAAAGCACGTAAACAAATAGCACGAAAATAAAACACCTGAATTACTTGCACCGGTCTAAATCCACATATTAAAATAAACACTTAATCCACTTAGAAGGGTTTCTTGATACCCTGAACTGAAGGAATTAAAGTCTTTAAACATTTTGCAGAAATCAAACGTCTTCTGGTTTCCAGAATAAACACGGAGATTGGAATCGGTAAAGGATTTTTTTTTTTTTAATTTTTTTTTTATCTAGCGATGTAAAATGTTTATGAATGCCAAATAAGAGGGTTTTTGTTTTTTTTTTGCTTTTTTAAAAGTAGGGTAATGTTTCCCTGGAGCAAGTTATTTCCTATTCTGTGAAGGTATTCAGTTACAATAAAAAGTCGAGAAGAAAAAAAAAAAACCACGAACAATCAAGGACTCTAGGTCTTATCTCTAGTTTTCCAGGTTCTCAGACATAAGCTGCATTTAAATGAGGCAAAGAGCAATTTGGTTGCTCAGCACAAAAGCTTCAAGTCACAATAAACGCCCTTTAACCCCTTCAATCCCAGGGTTTTTTGGTACCTCAAAGCCCAGAGCAATTTTGCCATTTTTGGGGTATGTCGGTTTAGCGATGATTCTCTTTTCCTGTGAATAGCGTACCCATATAAACTATATATTGTTTTTTCAAGGAGAGATAGAGCTTTCGTTTGATACCATAGTTGGAAGATTAGCTGAAAATTTAGAATGAGAAATTTAGTAAAAACTAGCGAATTTTAGAAAATGAAACTAATTTTTTTTTACATTTTCCCTCTGAATCCTCACAAAATAGGTAAAGTGATGGAAAATCCCCTCCAAGTTTATCAATTCAGGTGTCCTGATTTCAGAAATACCTAATTTATATAGATTTTCCAGACTTTCCCAGCACCAGGGAGCATACTATAAGGTGTACAATTTTGTATAATTTTTATGCCTATGGCTTAACGGGTTTGGGGGTTGTGAACGGGGCAGAAGGGTTATACTGGCTAGATGTTATATGCTAGGGCAGTGGGAAGTAAGGTTTTTTAATAATTTTTTTATTATCTTTTTTTATATATTTTTTTTAATTTACATTTTTTTACATTTTTTTTTATATATTATTTTTACACAGAAATGGTTAGAGGTCCTCCTAGGGACCTCCTGAACATGCCAGTGATGTCACAATGACATCACAGCTCACATTATAATTTTTTTTGTATTATATATTTTAATTATTTATTTAATATTTTTTAAATGAATTAACTTTTTTTTTCTGCTTTTCTCTTTCAGGACGGGAGGGGGAGTGAGAGCGATGGTTTCTCACTCCCCTCCCCGCGATCCCCCTGCACCGATCACACGGTGATCTCTATGCAGGTCCTCACAGACCTGCATAGAGATCGCAGCGTCTCTGTGCCTCATTGGAGGGCAGGATATCCCCGCAGTGACGTAACCCGGAAGGGAATGCCCGATCGCGCGTTTGCAACTGCGCGATCGGGCACTTTCAACCGTAACAGTTTACCGGCTTTCATGCCGGAAGCTGTTACGGGAGATCGGGCAGCAGAAAGCCGGAGATGCCGGCTTCTGCTGCCAGGGGGGAGTCTCCCGTGCAGCGGCAGGGATGTGTCCCTGACGCCGCACGAAGGGCTGGACGTACCGGGACGTCCATAGGGGTTTCTTTGTGGGCGTTTTTTGGATGTCCTGGTACGTCTATGGGGGATTGAAGGGGTTAAGTAATGTGTCCAAAGCGGAAATCACAACGAAAGCACAAAAACCAAATAGATTATCAAGTGCATTTTTTTTATATACCGTATATAAAAGAGGTGATAAGATCTGAGAAGGTTTACTAATTTAAAAGTAATCTTTAGGCACAATCTATAAATTAAACTACACAAGTGCATGTATGTATTAAGACGCTAAATTAGGCTTTGTAAAAAAAAAACAAACAGGCCAGGGAATAGAGGATAACTGGACCCCATTACCACTGATGAGGATGTGTAGCTCGATAGGTAAAAGTGTCATGATGGGGTAGTTGCAGGATTTAATAATACAGCTTTGGGGGGGGGGGGGGGGGAGTGGATTTATTGTGTACGCAACTCCAGCTGAGCAATGGTCATATCCGTCCTATGACCTAGACTAATCACCAGTGTTAGCTGAAATGATAGAAAGGCCTACAGATAATTAATAGGTTATGAAAAGGCACCCCACAGAGTAACATCACTTACATACTTGAAATGGAATTCTGCATACTCTTCCAATGAAAAAAAAGGTTAAAAGCTATTTTTATGGGTTAGAGACTTGTCTTGCAGTTAAGGTTAGGATACAACTTTTTTTTATATAAAAAATAGCCTATTTTAAATACCATGAGGATGCTTAAAGGGATTCAAAGCAGATCTGTTACATCAGGATCAGTATCACAATCCTGTACAGTAAAGAAACATAATAGTCTTCAGGGAAAACTGAATAAAACTTTAAGGGCGATAAAGCAAAGACAGATTTGGCATTATTGAGCCATCAATAACAGAACATTTAGGGCTAGACTGCTCCTTTTAAAGCCATAGTAATTCTCTTATGTTTTGTTTTTTAATGCATGTTGTGTTCCACGCAAGAACTCCATAGAATACATGCAAATTGATGCAGACATTCTAAAGTTACTAAACAAAGACTATAAGACTGTTGAGTTCTCATTCTTCCAGCTACCTCTACTGAACCCAGGAAGTGAAGTTTAAGAAGAAAGCATACCTAAGTACACTTCCCACAAATTATCCTCCCGCTGAAGTCAATGTGGGACGAGTTCCCAATGAAATGATAGGGTAGTCACAGCAAATATCATGCCGGCAAGCTAAGCATCAGTATTTCAATGAACGCACCACCCAGGAAGCGTGGAAAGCATACTTGAGTACACATCCTACTTCCACTAGAGGCAGTGAGGGGAGGAGTAAACTTAGTTATTGGAATTGGGAAATGAGTCTAACGAATGCATTTGGATTGGCATACAAACAGCGCATTGCAAAATGTACTCTTATATCCATTATACACGAAATCTAGGACTATAGCAAATAAAACGGAAACAGAGGTGGTGCTATGAAACTAGACATGGATGGAAAAAGTGAGCAGTACACCGCTGGAAACTTAATATATGAAAAATATCCTTCAAAACAAGCCATTCTCTCTCTTATATGCACCCAGCAGCATCATCCTGCATTCATGAGTAATCGTGGCATTTCCTCTGGAATCGCATGAAAGATGCTGCTCGGGGGGGGGGGGGACGGACAATTTATCATGTATGTTCAGGCAGGTCTACCATCTCATTTCCAATAGTTTAACATGCTCTGAAAAAATTAAAATGATTGATGCACTATAGAGCCTTGAGATAAAACCGAGAATCCCAGATGGTCACAAAAATACACATTTCACATCATGTCTACTTTAAAATCTAGACTGGTTTGCCGTTTGATTTATATATGCTGTCTTTTTTAAATACCTCAGCGGCACTTAAAGGCGTATTGTTGGACCTTTTAATAATTTTTAATGCTACATCACATTTCTCAACACGGACTACACATATGCCAAGGCCTGGACTGGCCATTTGGCACACTGTGCAAATGCCTGGTGGCCAGTAGGGCCAAATCGTACAGAAAATGTCACTCTAGGAGATCATGTCCTGTAGTGTGTGGCCACCCGCATCCAGCAGCTGAGCTCATGTAATTCGGCGGGTTGATGCCCTTAAAATGCTAATCAATGGGTTGCTTAGCCCTGCATGCGCCTCGAGCCAAGGCATAGCCATGATGGTTCTTCCATTTCCCATAATCCCTTACGGAAAACTGCATTGAAATCCCATTGTGAGCCCACGCAAGCAGGAGGTTATAATTCCCTGTCAAGAATATGCTTTTAAATGAGCCTAACGTCTCAGCATGTAAATTGGTTACTGGACTCTACCTTCAAGGCGCCACAAAGTTCCACGGTATCGGCATCATCCACCACAGTAATACGGAAGTTTGGAGTCTGTAGCAGCTCTTTGAACAGAACGCCATTCTCGCGGACTCTGCTGCCTGATAAAAAGTAAATATAATTAAAGTATATATAAATATTTAGATGCAGACCCAAAGAAAAAAAAAACCACAACCAACCTTTAAATTGATCCATGGGTTTGATGGGAATATTTCTTACTTCCCTTTTAAGTAACCTCCATAAAATACACTATATCATATAGATACCATGGTTATGGACACTCAAAATGTTTTAGAAGCTTATACCAACTCCTTTTGAAAGGTTGCTTTGCGACTAATAGGATACACCCAACAGAGAGACTAAACAGATTACATCCTTATTTTAAGCGGACTACTGTATCCTATGGATATAAAAATATTAGCTCTAAAGAGAGACAATTTTGTAACATAACTTTGGGCAAATCATTTACAGTTAAGCAATATAAAACTACAGTATTGAATTGACCCCAATTGCTTTAGGTTAATCTGTCACTTTCTCAAGTTCTGCGTTTCTTACTACATTAAATCAACATAATTGGGTAAAAAAAAACAAAAAAACAAACACCACAAAACCAATATATATGTATAAGTCATACAAACACTATTGAGCCTTTTGGTACATAACCCCACATACTCGCCTAACCTGAGCATTTAGTCTAGATCAGAGGTGTCACACCAACTTGTGTAGTGCATACATGGACTTGCTACCTGGTAGAGATGGTATGGCCAATTTCAGTATGAGAGGGGTTAATTTGATTGTATAGGCATGTGGTGCCAAAAGGTCTTGTAAGATAAAGTTGTCTTTTGAAGCTCGGACTCCAACCAGGGCCTTCTACAAGGTGCAAAATCCTACAGTGGAGCTGCCGCTTTGTCCAGGTTCAAATGTAGACGACCATATGCCTTCTCCCCTCATAGATGGATTCTTTGATATGCTAAGTGACCACTAGCAGTCAGGAAAACCATTTCATATCCAGGTCATATCCAACACATATCAATAATAACTCAGATTCATTATCATACCTCCTTGTGTGCATACCTAGAACGGGGAAAGCGCACCCTACAAGAAGAGAACAAACATGACAGCGCAACGTAAACGGTTTGGAAGGAATTGTGAAGTCTATGATGGTCAGTCATAAGTAGCAAGTTTGACATATCTATGGACTTCACAATTTACAAGAAAATCATAAATGCACGAATTATTGCTGTGGCGAGCACAGGAGGGACGATAAAATGAAAATAAGTTATTTAGACTGATATGTTTCCACTACTCAAGGGGGAGGTCACTTATGGTACACCTTCCCTCCGCTTATACCACCTCTGGGCCGGCTTGGAAACTCGAGATGAACTGGGAAAGAGTATAAAAGTTAATGAAGAAGATTGGTCAGTGTGCTTACTAGGGGCCAAGATCTAATTTTGAGTAAGTCGCCATCTTTCCTTGCCGGAGCCCTACGGGCAGAAAAACTGTTACTTTACCATTCAAGTGAGTAGTTAGGTTTTCTGTAATTTTCTCCTTTTTATTTTATCTGTTTGGTGTAAATCTGTTTATCATCTGCTTTTTGTATGCACTGTGATTTTTTTGTTCATAATAAATATTCCTTTATTAAGTTCTGCCTTTGTCTGGTAAATACTCACGTTACCCGATTAGACCATTTTGTTGGTAATTTGAAATCACATAATTATTGTGTTAAAATATATTCTGTGGGTTTTTTTTTAGTCTGATTCGTTTGGGGTACCAAGGCACCCCATTTATAAATTGTCTTGGTGGTGGCAGCGTTATTTTGATATTTGTTATATCATTATAGTTAATTGCGCGTGGTATTAAGGGATCCTGGGAGAGGATCCACACTATCAAGGAGTCCCTGACAGCCCACCTCCTTTCTACAACACACCAGATGTGCCGTCGCAGCACGTTCGTTTGGAGAACGCAGCTAAATCTGATTGCTTGCCACTGGCAACAGCAGGTGGTGCCCTCTATTACAGACTGCCTCCACCGCTTTGAAGACATTTCCAAAATTAAAGAAAGCGTCCCGTCTCCCGCACAAGGACATACCAAGCTACCTAGTATGCAACTGCTGCTCTTTTACACAATAACCAAAATTCCAATTATATGTATCTCTATTCACAATTGATATATGTTTAAGAAGATTGGGAATATGCATAAGCTTGATGGATGTAATACGAAATTGTACTTTTAGATACAGGAGTTAGAGAGAAAGTTTTAATGGCTGTCATTACATACATATTAATAAACCAAGTACATTTTATGGGTGTTACATTATTACCTGGATCTTCAAAGCATGAAATTGGATAGCTAAATGAATCAAATCAACTTCCAACAGGGTTGCCTCAACTAGTCTGTCCATATTTTAAAGATTAGAAGAGGAAATGAAATTTCGAGTAAAAAAAAAAAAAAAATAAATGTTTTAAAGGGGACGGGTGAAAAGAATATTTAGCTTGTAAAATGGTCCCTGGGTTTAGCACATTTTCATGGTTTCTGACAAAGCAGAAGACATAGAAAACACTTAAATGCAGAAGAAATAAAAAATATTCTTGATTTCCATGAGTTTATTTTGTATAAAAAAAATGAAGATAATGCTTATGGCATTTTTGAGTTATTTAATTGAAATTAAATTGGACAATAGCTTTTTAATTAAAGCAAGCTTTACATTGGGTAGGGTTAAATCATTAAAAGCAAAGTCAGTTTGCGAAGTCTGTCTAATTATCTTAGGGTTATTTGATTTTATAGTAAGGGACTGTTCTAGTCTAATGGCAAAAACTACAAAACCAATTAATGAACTGAACTCCTCTCTCCACTCAAGTTTCCTAAAGCTAAGAGAACCAAATTACATTTCACCAAAAGGGGTGAAGAGTAGTCCAGCATGACTACTACACCCACAGGACTCGTGAAGAAAGCTGGGGTGGGGCGCAGCTTGTCCGGAAAGCATGGTTGAGATGTACAGTCTTACAATTAAAAGGGAAATATTACCCATAATATCATTTAATTAAAGGCTAGATGCCCAATTATGTTTTGTAACAACCCTCCTCTGTTACTTTGCCAAGAGCTACGCTACGGGCAAAGGCATTAGGAGCACATTTTCCCTACGGTCCAAGTTTAGGACTGCCATAACCTGTCCATGTCAGATCAGAGAAGACAATGGGGTCAGTCCGCGCTGTACTAAAATGTGAAGCACAAGTAACAGCCCACCTCAGCCTTACATGCAGTAAAAGTTCATGGTTTGTAGCGGATACACCATTTGTGGTTTTATTTTCCCAAGATTGTATCATATTTTCCTAGGTATCAAAGTCACAGTTCTGGGAACAATTATTTCACTTGCTGGAGGCTCTGTTCAGCCCCCCCCCCCCCCCCACGTTATCAGAACGCCTACTGAAACCTAGAACGATCAGCTTCTGTTACAGCGGAGGCATCATTGATATTGGAAGGTCCAAGCACACTGCAATCGGGCCTGGATGGAGTCATCTAATGCAGTGAGTATTTGGGAAGTTCAACTGGAGTGCCCCTGGTAGGTGAAGATGCTCAAAATTCTTTTACAAACAAAAAGGTAGTTTTGGAAGGATTGGGGTATAACTGTAGTACCTTACTGTACAGTTATTTCTCTTTACATAAATAACCTAAAAGCCTATTAAAAATAAAATATACAATACCTATTGTCGTTTCACAGAATTTCTCAGCAGCAACTTCGTTTGCAATGTTTGCCCCCATCAACACACTAATATCAATGCCCATCTTCTCACGGATAATGTCAGAAATGAGCTTAAGCCCCTCTGGTCCTTCATCTATACCCTAAAATGGAAAATATTGCCGTTTAATATTACTAAGCCCAAATAGCTTTTAAAGTAGGATTTAAAACGTTCATAGGGTATGATCACAATGTTTTCAGTTACACAAAAGTTAGCGCTGCAAAATTTCTTTAAGTTTAGTAAAAGATTTTATCAGCCATGGCAAATGAATTTTAGCCAGTGTGAAATGAGTGATTGTTTACACCTTAATCAGCGTTATCCCAAGAGCTTTCTTGTGCACCTTCCCGGAGATTTCCTGACAGATTTTATTTATGAATTGGTGAGGAATGACAAAAACCAGGAGGTCGGCATCTTTCACTGCGTCACCAAGGTCTGGAACGGCAACCTGGAAATAACAAAGAGCATTAAAACAGTCTATACTAGATAACTGATGTAAGCATCAGAACGGCATCAATCAGTTTTACACAAAACAGAGAATCCGGACTACAGTCATTAAATAGTAAATACTAATGCTTAATTATAAGACAAGGGTTTTTTTCAGAGCAAATACTCAAAAAACAAAACAAAACACTCGTCTTATAATCAGACCTCAAACAGAGGTCTGACTATGAGATTAAGATCCAGATCCCGTGCAGCGCTGCAGGGGACCTGGATCCTCCTGTCTGGTAACCCCTGCTGCTGCCGGCACTTCTAGCCCCTTCTATCACCGAGTGCCGGCAGCAGCGGAGGTTATCTACACACATCGTGCATACCTTCCCTGGGCTGGCAGAGATGAGAATTCCCCGGAGCGCTGCGGGGAATTCTCTTCTCTGGCGGCCGGCGAACATCCGCTCGATGGACGTAGGCAACCCCCGCTACTACTGGCACATCCGCAGGGGCTTCTATGACAGAGCACCGGTGTCACATGACCTTCCGGTGCTAGGTCATAGAAGCACCGGCCTCCACCACCAGGGAGTCAGAATGCAGAATGGTCGAGTGCATACAGCTTTTCTGGAGGCAGAGTGCCCGATTATATGCCCTTTAACCCCCTTTATGCCACTATGATTCCAGATGCCTTATACCGCCCTATATGCCAGTGTCCCATGATATGCCTTTTAACAAAAGAAAAAAAAAGGAAATAAAATAAATGTTTCTCAATCATAGCTTTTATTAAATATAAAAAAATAGTTTACATGAATTAATATTTACTAGTAAACTTTTTCCTATAGGGTAGTCTTATATTCAGATTTTGGGGGTTGTCTTATAATCGAGCAAATACGGTACTCATTGTCTTCATTAAAGCTACCCATAGTATGTGCTGTGCTTATGAATAAAAATTATTCAGAACTTGACGCTTCTCCCTCATAATATAGGTTTGGTAACTGAATTGCACAATATAGGATTATGGAAAGTGACCAATTTCATTCTGTGATATTCGATCTCTGCACCTCTCAAGAAAAGAAAGCATACATCATTACAATATTATACGCAAACATACTTTAACAAGTGAACAAGAGTTGGATGGCACGATGTATGATACTGAAAAAGTATCACAAGTTGCAAATTGGTTTCATGAGATCCGCTACCTGAACACTTGGAAGCCCACTGATCAGTGAGGAGTATTGGCAAAGCACACAAACATGCCGCCGCCACCACCCCACACTGCTGGGACATGATTGCATTAGCTCCTAGTGGTTGGTTGATGACAGTAAGAAGAGGATACATGGAACCACTGACGATTTATAGGCATAGACTGACCCTTACGGCCATTAAAGGCTACATCCAAAATAAAAATAGGCATGATAAAATGTTATAAATAATATTTATATTAATATTTATAATATAATAAAAATAGACAGCGTTCCACGGATAGCAGTGTGCATTTGACCTGCAAAGAAAAAGTAGAAACAATTGCAATCAGCACCTTGCTGACAGGTATGAAGAAAGGCATAAATCCTGCCAGTTCTAGCAGTTTACTTGGAAGAATACCAAGACCCAAAACAGTGTTTGTGATTGTATACACAGCGCCCCCTTTTCCTCCCCACGGGCAATCAAGATTCACAATGGGCAATCAGCTACAGGCTGGGATGAAGGCAGCAGTCTCAGGAAAAATAGACATAAACAACATTATATTAACTCCTTCACAGACTTAAACCGTGGACAAACTGTCAATACACAGGAAAATGCGGACAAAGCTTTATAACACTCGGCAGGGATTACTGGATTATATCAAATGTTTTCACAACTCCAGTAATCCAAGTGTTTGAATCGGCTTGTAGAGAGAATATGTGTAGTCATTACTGCACAATCACATATTTGTATTAAAAAGGTTGTGTTATCCTAAGTTTCACTATGAAACAGTAAACTACAGTCGGTAGTTTTATTCCAATGTTTGACGCAATAACCACAGCTCTGTAATGAGACATGAAATACATGCATAAAATAAAAAAATTTGATAAGCAGCAAGCAAATCTCACCACATTGTCTGGCAGCTTGTGCCCGGGGAGATATTTCACGTTCTCGTGGTCGGTGTTGATTATCTCGGTAAGCTTCCTCCCGTTTATGAGTTCTTCAAACACCCACATGTTGACGGTCGCTGCAAATTTCTGCGTGTTTTTCACATTGTTCCCTATAATTTTTGCAACAGCAGAACCCCTGCAGGCAGGCAAGAAATTGGAGTTAATTTCAACATGAAAGCTTGCAAGACTATCAATAAACTAAATCCACTTTACGTAGACACTAATGCAGGAATCGAGTGATTTGAAATTTCTACCCAGCTTCATAGTAATAAAACATTTTCAATAATAAAAAAAAAAATATATATATATATATTTTTGTTAATCTCTTTATACTGCATAGTCAATTTTTTTTCAAAATCCAATGTTTATTTGATTTTTCAATTTTGTAATAGGGGAAAGGGGAAAAGGGGTACAGAAGGGAATAAGGAAGGGGGGGAGCAAAAATAGGGGAATCAGCACACTAAAGCCAAGATGACACGGCAATAAGTCACAGTACACCATAGGTAAGTACGCAATACATGGAAATGCAAGGGTGTATACTGCATAGTCTTTAAACATAAAGACACGTTAATATGGAAACAATGCAGTACCCAACAACAAATGCAGAAACTTTAACCCCTTCAGTCACCTTAGGGTGTACCCATACATCCCTTAAACCTGTGGCAAAAACGCCCTATAGACTTTGTTGCATAGCTGGCTTCCTGCCGACTGATCACATGTATCTAACATACACTCTAACACCATATAGTAACACACGCTAACATTCTACGCTCATGTACACACATGCTAACACTATAGACTAATACACACACTAACACTATATGCCAATGCCATACTGTAAAAAACATACACTGCAGTACCACACTGTTATACACATGCACACGCTAGCTACCACTATGCATTTATAAAATTACACACTAACACTACGGACACATAGCAGTGACGCAAAGAGGCGAGTGCCGTGCACTACGTGACCCCGCTGGGAGCCTCACTGCACCTGCTACACCACACCCAGATTAAAAATGGCAGCCCTGCAAAAGCCTGGGCGCCAGGAAGTGGTTTCTAGTCGCCATGACGACCTAGCATCCGGGGTTTGTCGAGCCCTGTTCTAGAAGAAAAATAATGACTATAATATAATCAATTTAAGTGTCCCTTTAGCCCTTCCCCTATAAGCAAAATATTTTTTTTTTTTATTGAGAATGCTCATGTCTGGTAACCTCCATGTATATTTTAATATACACCGATCAACCATAACACCACTGGCAGGTGAAGTGAACAACACTGATAATCTTGTTATCATGGCACCCGTCAGTGGGTGGGATATATTAGGCAGCAAGTGAACATTTCGTCCTCAAAGTTGATGTATTGCAAGCAGGAAAAATGGCCAAGCATAAGTTGTGGTGGCTAGACGACTGGCTCAGGTCATCTCCAAAACTGCAGCTGTTGTGAAGGCTGGCCCGTTTGGTCAAATCCAAACAGACAAGCTTCTGTAGCTCAAATTACTGAAAAAGTTAATGCTGGTGATGGAAAGGTATCAGAATATATTGCTGCATATGGGGCCGCATAGCTGCAGACCAGTCAGGATGCCAATGTTGACCCCTGTCCAACAGGCGAAAGCACCTACAATGGGCACGTAAACATAGCTGAACCACAGAGCAATGGAAGAAGGTGGCCTAGTCTTGGTACAAAAGCAACCCGTACTGAATGATGCAGGCACAAGCTGCAAAAGAATCGAGGGAGTTAATTCAACTCTACTTTCATAAAAACACAAAAAACAAAACACTCCATTAAGGACGTTCTAAACATACGATCAACAGCAGGGTTCTTCAAACCTGGGGTTGGGACCATGATCTATGACGAGACATGTTTGGCGTGTGCCAACCTGCATTTTTTTGTTTATGGTCAACCTATACATATCTGATCAATATGCTCATAGTTCCTGGCACCCAGCAACGAGGGTGTTCTCTGAAGAAGCTACTGGAAAAACAATGTCAGTTTAGGCTGACTAGGCCTAGGGTCGCAGCTCCCCTGTTACTACCCCAGAGTGTCTCGATGCACAATGATCTTGAGCTCCCTGGCCTATTTACGCTATGGAGGCTATGCTGAGGTGACCTCATTAAAATACGCTGCGCTTCCTTAAGACACTGAGTGCAAGGATACGAGAGGATATCCCAGCACACGTTTATTAAAAGGTACGCAGCTGCTTTTATTGTACTTGCCACGCCGATCATGAAGGGAGAGGAGACCCGAAAGGCAATGACATCTGTGACACCAAACTAATTTGTGACTAACTAATAACCAACTGTGTAATTTGGCGAGTGTATACACACACACACACATATATATATATATATACACATACACACACACTACACATTGAATTTAGAAACAAGTTTTCCGTTTCTATATAATGTATATTACTGTGGCCTTTGGGACTGTAGAGCACTTTGATATACTCACATGTAGCAATGGGCTCCTAACAAACAGCAAACCAGTTCAGATATGGTCTATCACCGAGGGAAACGGGGCTAAACCAAACGAGTCCACCGGGTAAATGCAACGTGCCAATACAGATGCATCCGAGATGGTTCTCAACTGGTTATTTGTATTCTGTGCCTATAATTATTGCTAATTTTGGCGCTGTACGATGGGTAAACAGGACATGACAAGCAGTATTAACATGACACTAAATAAAAGACAGGTGCTTAAACGAATTTACAGCCTAGAAGGGACAGATCCTTAAACTCTGGCAAGCTTCTCGTCTTCAAGTTTGAAGTTTAAGCTCCTTTAGTAATTTAAACCATTTTCCAACTTGTACTTAGAGACGTTATTTGATGGGCTTCTTGATTGGCGTTTTATTACACGGCATAGAAGACAGACTACAAAACCTTGGACCTGAGCTCTACGTGGACCTACGCATTCAAACATTTAAGTCCTACAAAACATTGCATGAAAACCTGCAGATTTATAAAAAAATAACAGGCCATTATAGGTACATTTACGTGATTCTCCATATGCAAAATAATTTATTCAGAGCAGCTCAAATGTATACAGTCATTAAAAACAAATACCATGAATTAAAAAATATATACTTTGTACAGAAGTCATTCACACGCGGCGTGACTAGTCATTTGCGGAAAGAACTTGGCAATCGACAGGTTAACAGTGCATCATGGAACAAATCTTGCATGTCCTTAGCATAGCATTCACTCAGTGAGATCATCACCATGACGTCACAAACTTTACATAAAACATGTAAAGTCACCCTCTGACTGTCAAGGGCAATGAGCAACGCACTGCAACCAAACGGTTAAATAAAGGTAAGCACTACACGGTAATGCCGATTGAGCGTTTTGAACCCCAAACGAATAATAATTCAATAACTTCTATTTTATACTACCCGTTTAATATAAACCGGGGGCTACTCACCAGTTTCCCGAGCCTACGATGCACACCTTGAGGGGTCCTGCAAGAGCCATGTTCTCTATATAGTCGCGGGGCTACCAGATTACCGAAGAGCAGTCAGTACTCTGCTTCTCGGATACACAACCGCTCACAACTCTCAGCCCAAGCTCACCAAACGCAGCTCTGACGTCACTACCCGGCGACAGGAGCGATGCGCCACTGGCATTGTGGGTATTGTAGTCTAGACACCGCCCCTACATCTGCCAATAACGGGTTAGGGCAATGGCAGGTGTGGTGTAGGGAGTGTTTGCGAAACTATGCACTAACTGACAATGAATAAGAATACAATGGCTGCTTATATATTGTATATTTTATAGTGTAAACACAAAGGACATTTCATGCATTTCTTTCTTTCATTTTAGCTCTGTGAAGTTTGTATTAGAGTCCCATTCTAATATTTATTTTTCTAAGAAAAGTTTATCAAATATATGTTGTACGTACTAGTGATGGGAAGTTCGGATCATTAAAGTGAATCGGATCATTTCGATTCGTTCACTGAAATGATCCGATTCATGATCCGGATCTTCGGATCACTCAGTGTGTCTGCACGGAGTTACTGTTTTCCAGTAACTCCGTGCAGGCACACTAACGATTGGCCCCGCCCCTTTCATTATGAATCCTCCCCCCTGCCTCCAGTGATGTCAATGAAGGCAGAGAGTCGTTCAAAGATTCGGATCTTACAGGGATCCGAATCTTACAGTGATCCGGATCACTGTAAGATCCGGATCACTGTAAGATCCGGATCATTGTAAGATCCGGATCATTGTAAGATCCGGATCTTTGAACGACTCTCTGCCTTCATTGGCATTCTAATCATTCAGAGAATGTCACCATACTGTTATAAATAATACATTAATAATCACTGCCCCCAGGATTTACATTCCCCTTTACCTGCAACTGCACCTTAAGTTAACTTTATTAAATTAATTAAATTAACCCTCACCATTAAATTAACCCTAAACACCCCATCAACCATGTCTGCCCCTAAAATTAACCCTTAACACCCCATCAACCATGACTGCCCCTAAAATTAACCCTTAACACCCCATTAACCATAACTGCCCCCAAATTAACCCTAAACACCTCATTAAGCATAAATGCCCCTAAATTAACACTAAAGACCCCATTAAGCATAACTGCCCCCAAATTAACCCTAAACACCTCATTAAGCATAACTGCCCCTAAATTAACACTAAAGACCCCATTAAGCATAACTACCCCCAAATTAACCCTAAACACCTCATTAAGCATAACTGCCCCTAAATTAACACTAAAGACCCATTAAGCATAACTGCCCCCAAATTAACCCTAAACACCTCATTAAGCATAACTGCCCCTAAATTAACACTAAAGACCCCATTAAGCATAACTGCCCCTAAATTATCCCTAAACACCCCATTAAGCATAACTGCCCCCAAATTAACACTAAAGACCCCATCAACCATACCAATTTATTAGGTAATTTATCTGGAGTACATGCAATTAATTTAGGGGCAGTTATGGTTAATGGAGTATTTAGGGTTAATTTCTGGGGCCGTTATGGTTAATGGGGTCTTTAGGGTTAATTTCAGGGGCCGTTATGGTTAATGGGATCTTTACGGTTAATTTCAGGGGCAGTTATGGTTGATGGGGTATAAGGGTTAATTTTATGCTGATGACTGAGGGTTAATTTAATTAATTTAATAAAGTTAACTGTAGGTGCAGTTATAGGTAAAGGGGGGGCAAACTCAGGGGAATCTAAATCCTGGGGGCAGTGTGAACATTATTAATGTATTTATTTATAAAAGTATGGTATCAGTGATATTCTCTGAATGATTCGAATCTCTGTAAGATTCGGATCCTTGTAAGATCCGGATCCCTGTAAGATTCGAATCATTCGACTCTTCGGATCATTCGACTCTTCGGATCATTCGACTCTTCGGATCATTCGACTCTTCGGATCATTCGACTCTTTGAACGACTCTCTGACTCTAAGAGTCATCGTTCCTGTGTGAATTAATGAGCTGTAACCTGACCCCAGAGTCTGTGTCTGAGTGCTCTGCAGATGACTCACAGCTCTAGGATCAGGTTACAGCTGCATGATTCACAGACTGAACCGTTACAAACGAATCGTTCAGTCTAGTGAACCGACTCATCCGGATCACTAAAAAGAACCGGATCAAATGAACGATTCGTTCATGATCCGGACATCACTAGTACGTACTAGAGGACTGGATTGAGGGAATGAATGAGTGGGAATGATTATATGAGGGAATGAAATTCTTTGCTGCGGGACCGGGCGGGATTGGACACATATGTTGCGGGAGCGGGCGGTATTTGTCAGAAATTCAGCGGGATTAAGAAAACAGTCCCGCGCAGGGCTCTAGTATGTACATGAACATGCACATAAACTCCATGAAGGTGGCGGTACACAATGTATAGTGGGTCATACACATTTTCAAATCTGACACCCTTTTTGCACCTCGGATGCACCTGCTTCTGTGGGTTCTGGCTCTGATTACTATCATTATTGAGTTGAAGCCCACAAGAGCTCTGTTATTAGGTAAGGCTTTGGCAGGTACCTGTGAGGTCAATACACACATTCATTGTGTGCAGTCACTGATCACGCTTCAGCACGCTTGAACGCTGGCAAGCTGATCTAATGAGATAAGCTGCCAGCATGCAGCGGCCTTTAGGTATCATTACTACACCAAACGTGCTTAGAGACAGGCATCAGAACATTTCTTTTGCTCCGGAGAGATGTTTCTGATTGGTTTGAGTAACGTATTTCACTTTGTGTTTTGTACTCTTGATGCTTTATGTATGCATCATTTTCTACCCTTACGAAAAAATTACTTTTTCTGAAGTAATACTGCAGTTTTTTGGACATGAAAAAACTGCAATACTCCACTTTTACTGCAGTATTACTGCACATTTACTGCAGTTTTACTGCATTTGTACTTCACTGTACTGCAGTTTTACTGCAGTTATTTTTGTATGGAAGTACAAATGCAATAAAGCTGCAGTACATTGAAGCACAACTGTAGGTTTGCAATATAAAAAAAAGTGCAGTAAATGTGCAGTAAAACTGCAGTACAGTGAAGTACAAATGCAGTAAAACTGCAGTAAATGTGCAGTAATACTGCAGTAAAAGTGGAGTATTGCAGTTTTTTCATGTCCAAAAAACTGCAGTATTACTTCAGAAAAACTGCAGTAATTTTTCGTAAGGGTATGATGGTATTAACGAATAAATTACATTTTAATGCATTTCCTGCCATGGGCTGAATCATCTGCTGTCTAATATCTTTAAGCACATGGACTCCACGTACCAAGAACATCCTACCTGTGTCATTTGATCAATTATGCCTAACTGAGAGTGTTTTTGTTTAACTGTTGTTTAATATGCTTATAATTCCATGAAATACAAAGCCGCAGAATTTTGTAATGTGGATTTTCGGAAATCATCTGTGCATTCGCATTAAATGTTTTGCATTTTTAACTTCGCTGATGGCACCTACAATATCCCCAAGACCTATTATTGACCTATCATGGCACCTGGTCTAGATGGCTATGGCTTTGTATATTGTTGTAAATCACACTGAAATGTTAGAAGTACTTCCCAGGAACAGTTACTTGGCAAATGTGATGTCCTTAAAATATAGAAGTAGTTCAAAATCTCTTTGACAAGTATCTTGCCTTGGGCTTTACAACTGAATTTATAGATTTAAAACAACTATGTTTCTAAAGACTGACAGGTCTCCCTGAGAACCAGAGCATACATTTCAGGTTCCACAGCTATTGTTTCCCCACGTGACAAAAGGCCAGTCATTTACATGGTGTTTTTGAGTAATTCATTTTTGCATTGCTTTAGAAACACAATTCATTTTTTAAAAGCATTTTGAGCCTCAGGAGACTTCAGTTTCAATACGTTTTAAGTTTGTGTTTCCAGAACACCGTTCACCCCACAGGGTTGATGTATAGTACAGAGCACAGGAAACAAAAGCCACAGTGGACTAACAGGTCCTAATTCTTCTTGTCTCCCATCCCCAAAAGGAGTTCTGGCTCTATTGGCCCATGTTATTAAGGCAAAACCAAGGAAGGGCTGGATCTTCTTATCCCCTCTATGAAAGGGACCACTGAAAAAAAATAAAAAATGTATGCGCCCAAAAAGGGCAAACCACATCCTCCACACAAAAGCAGATTTTCAGTGACCAGGCCCCACTGTGACATTTATATTATGTACAATCAGTGAATAATCTCAATCCAGCACATACAGAAAGTGCAATTACATTATACTATATAACACTTATTATTGGCTAAGCTAGTCAAGAAAAACACAAAATAAGTTCTAGGAAGGGTCCAAGTGCTTTTCAGTGTATGCTTTCAACTGTGAGTAGTAAGGTGTAGCCTTCACCCAGTCCAGGCCTGCCACTATTTCACTCCTGTCTGTGAACACCAAGTGAGAGGCCGTATGATGTACACTTAGTAAGCTTAACGTCAACAGAAATGGGACAATATCCTTCCCCATACAGAGTAAAGCAAGAAGAATAATATACATGTGTCAATAAGGAGCCAAAGTATCCATTACAGTTTATCATTCTGGGAAGAGACATGCAAATGCGGACACAATATCCCACTTTTTGATACCTTATCTAGCAGCATCTACAGGCTTATACGTATGCACCGAAAAAACCTGGGGCGAGAAAAGAATGTTTTTCAAACTTCAAATTGTTTTAAAATTCTAATTTTTAGGCACGCTTTCAGGGATCCAGAAAATATATTTTTTGGGGAAGCTTGGAGGGTTGTTTTAATTTATTGGAGTTGCTTGTTTGTTTACTTACAGTTTTTTTTATGTTATAATAAAGCACCATTTTCTCCAGGCGAAGGCAAATGAACTGTCAGAAGTACTATGCTGGCAGCCTCATAATTATTAGGATTTATGTTAGCATCAAGTTTAAGACACCTAACCTATTTATCCACCACAGGAAACATGAAAATCATAGCACAATTAATGCGCAGACAGATGGTCCAAGGACCAGGCAGACGCTAACGCATCTATTTTTAGAGGTCATTCTGTTCACAGAACAGACACCAGCAGGGCAAACTCTGAATCACATAAGGCAAATGTGTATCTTGCCATAGGCTTTTAGAATTAACAGTATAATGAGGCAAAGAATACATGAATATTTATGTCAGCGCAGTAAATATGCGTAGAAAGGGATATCATATGGAAATATATCACAGGGAATCAGCAGGAAAAAAGTTAAAGTGCATCTCTCTTTGAAACATGACAAGGTATCACTTTGTAGAAGGCAATTTTACAAAACAAAACGCTGTTTTAGCCAATTGGCTAGCCTACGAATAAGAGAGAGATTTAATTTCCAGCTGTTATCGCGACACCAATTTTACTAGCACAATGTATTTATAATGTGTTATACTTACCAAGATACCTGGGAACTTTCTAAATGAGCTGACTCTGGGACTATTAAAATAGTTGTCAGAACCCACGGCGGGGTCCTCGCCGGCAGTACTCACCCGCTCCGGGTAAACGGTCCCGCGCCGCGGCTGTCCCGTCCTCCTGTCAGGACCGACGGCAGGGTCCTCGCCGGTTTCATTTCAAGGCTCAGTTATTATGTGCGGCGTGAGCTGCCCGGAACGGAGAAAATATAGGTGGGAACCCGGTATGCAAGTAACAACTTGGAGCACACCACGAAAAAACAGAAACGAAAGGAATAGCCAGGGCCTGGTACACGAGATAGCACGTGAGGAATAGCCGGGGTTTGGTACACGAGATAGCACGTCAGGAATAGCCGGGGTCTGGTACACGGGATAGCACGTCAGGAATAGCCGGGTCTGGTACACGAGAAAGCACTAGGATAACAGGAAAACGAGGTGTAAGGCACAATAACTGAGCACTGAATGAGTTTCAGTGCTCAGTTTTTAAACTTCCCGCCAGTGATCGCCACGCCCATAGACGTGACGTCACTCGCGCGTGTTCCCTGCCGGCAACGGCGGGGAACACATAAAGTTTTGTGAGGGCGCGCACGCGCTTAGGAACCACCACGCGGCCGGCTGAGGAGGACGGGACAGCCGCGGCGTGGGACTGTCTACCTGGAGCGGGTAAGTGAAACCGGCGAGGACCCTGCCGTCGGTCCTGACAGGAGGATGGGACAGCCGCGGCGTGGGACCGTTTACCCGGAGCGGGTGAGTACTGCCGGCGAGGACCCCGCCGCGGGTTCTGACAATAGTAACCCTTTAATGGTACTTATTGTATTATCCGGGTGCCACGTACCTATTATTTATCCACAGTGCAAGGATGTAAGAACAAACTCTTAAACAGGACAAAATCAAAATAAGGCCAGGAAATTATACACTGAAATTGACAACTTTCCTTGATTGATTCAGAGGGAGATTCAGGCATCAGGGGATTTCTCTTCAAACCGTAGAATAGGAAGGTCTTCATGGGACTTCTAAAGTTACTGGCTGATCTCTTGGGCCGATACTCTGGGTGGTCCGTGAACAGCATGTGACGGAATCCGGTGCCAAAATGTTCTCCATCTGTATTGTGATGATGTGAGTACAAACGTCGATACACTTGGAACAGTGCAGAAATATTATTATGCTGTAATTGAATATTACTTTTTTTTAATAGGAAAATAGGTGACGACTTTATAGTACACAAGTGCCCCTTTAATAGCCGTGATGAAGTCTATGTAGTGACTCTCCAAATGTGTTAACCATTGTCATTTTGTAAAGCGATACTATAGCTTACCTCGAGGGGGACTGATCTCAAGAGAAAGCAACCCATAACTTTAGTTGACAATGAGGAACCCAGATATTGTGAATGGGAAGGTCTTCATGGGACTTCTAAAGTTACTGGCTGGTCTCTTGGGCAGATACTCTGGGTGGTCCATAAACCCGCAAGTAATCACAATCCAGGTAGTAAGGCAGTATATTTTTGCACCTTTTCAGAAACTCAACAGGGAAACCTATAAACTATTTGGCAAGTTAACTATTACATCAAGCTTTTTTGTTTTTAAATAATATGATGGAGGTGTAATGTTCCATAAAACTATGTATTATAATCTTGGTTTCTTAGATTTTTATTCATGAGAGCAGGGCTTTACATATCAAAGTAGCTCACAAAACAAAGCCTTCTGACAATCCCCCTCCCCATTTACAGCTGTTTTAAAAGCCATTACACTTGTATATTTTCTTATTTACAAGCACATTTTACTAAAAGCCATAACAGCTCTTTATCATTTAAATACATATTTGCATCTTTTTATTTTCCAGTTTATTAATAAGCAATGCTTTTTTTTCTCCCAAGTGGCATTAGAAATGAATTATACACCCTGGTGTGAAGTCGCCTTATTATATTCAATGGGATTTAATGTTTTCTCAGCAGCAAGATATATACAGAATTGTATATGGAGGAAAAAATACTTCATTAACTGTTCTTTTAGTAATAATATATTTCGTAATGAAAATGACAACATTAAGTAGTCCAGACACAGCAGCATTAAACACTACAATTGTATTTTTTCCATTTGGGTTGTGTTTGGATTTAATATGCTTTCATGGAGAGAGAAGTACTCGAACTGTAATTATCCGTAAGTGGTTGTGCTGCATACTTGGAAATTTTGTGTACATACAATTATTTGTGGTACAGTGTTACATTCTGGGGTCTGGCATGGCTGTGTGTCACACAGCCACAGAGCTGTATTACAGTATAACTCTCTCAGCATAGTATGGGTATCAGACACTCCCTGCGTGGCTCTATGCACATGGTGAACTTTACCCTTTCTATTTTAGTGCCCATGATGATATCAGTCTTCTTCTTGGTGGTGGCTCTGCAAACAATAGACAAGAGTGGCCACAACAAGCCATGTACTACATGATGGGAAGGTTTTGTTTTGTAGCACCGGTAGTATAAGGTTGACCATGAGTTCCAAGAGTCTGTCCTCTTAGCTATTTAGGACTGAGCTGTCTCTGCTAAACCCGACCCCTACTTAAAGAAGGATGTCTGTGTCAGGGTCCGGCAACCCGACACGGTACCCACCAGGGTCCGGCGACCTGACACGGTACCCGACAGTGTACCTTACCTGGACGCCCGCTACCCACGGGCATCGGATCCAGCACGTCTTCTGCTGGCTTCCCCGTCCGGCTGGCTTCTGCTAGGCGTGCGCGCCCTGTATTAACTTTATGGTTCCCCGAACTCGCCACTGTAGCTTCCCACCCGGGGGCGGAGCTTCCCCCGAGCGGCAAGTTTAAAACCGAGCACTGACCTTTGCTCAGTGCTCAGTTATTGTGCTTACCTGCTACATCCTGAGTGCGTCTTCCTAGCGATTTACCGCGTACCTACCTGGCTTTCCTTTGACCACGCTCCTGCCTGACCCTTACCTACTAAACGGCTCGTGTACCGTACCGTGGCTTATCCTGACTCTGTCTGGGCCTTGTCTACTAAGCGCCTCTGCCTGGATATTGAGCTCCGTTTCCCTATTGACTTATCCTTCCTGGTTATTGTTCCTGACATAATAACTGAGCCATTATGGAGCCCGCGGGATTTACAGAGGCCCTCACTACCCTGTCTCAGCAAATGACAGCTATGACACAATCCTTTCAAGAGATGCAGACCAGCCAACATCACCTTCGGCAACACCTTCGGCATCAACTTCAGCTCCATCAGGGAGCTGCATCCGAGGCTGCCGCTACGCCTCCTGCTCCAGCCCCGGAGGGAGTTCCTGCCTTTGAACCAGCCATTCCGCTTCCTGATAGATTTGCTGGAGATCGTACCAAATACCGTACATTCATTACCTCCTGTCAAATCCTGTTTAATTTGAAGCCCAGAACCTATGCTACGGACTATGTTAAGGTTCACACAGTCATCGCTCTGCTGGCGGATGAACCTCAGATGTGGGCACACAATTTGATCCACAACCAAAACTCGGTCCTGGATTCCTGGCCTTCTTTCCGGCAAGCTCTGGACACCCTCTACGACGACAACTTTATTGACTCCACTTATGTTCAAACTCACTCCATCCCTACTCGACGTAAGAAACACCCCCTCTCCATTGTGCTCGTCGATGGCAGTCCCTTAAAGACCGGTCCTATTGTCTTGGAGACCATCCCTCTGCTCGTCAAGTTGGGAGACAGACATGTGGAGACTCTTCACTTCGACATTGTGCCTTCTCCTATTATATTGGGACTTCCCTGGCTTCGTACCCACAACCCTTGTATTAACTGGGAGACGGGGGTATTCCGCTTTACCTCACCTTTCTGCAACCAGACCTGTCTGTCACCTACTACTGTTTGCATCACCCAGTCTGCCACCTCACTTCAAGGTTTACCTACTCCATATCGTTAGTTTTTGGATGTTTTTGAGAAGAAAAGGGCCGAGACTCTACCCCCGTTTAGGCCTTATGACTGTCCTATCGAATTGTATCCTGGTTCAGCCATTCCCTTTGGTCGGATCTATCCGTTGTCGGAACCTGAACTCGCTGTTCCTAAAGACTATGTCAAGGATAACCTCGCCAGGGGATTTATCCGTCCTTCCATATCTCCGGCGGGTGCAGGCATATTTTTCGTACACAAGAAAGATGGCAGGTTACGTCCGTGTGTTAACTACCGTGAACTTAACAATATCACTGTTAAAAATCGCTATCCTCTACCACTCATACTGGAGTTACTTGAGCATGCTCGTACGGCTAAAATCTTCACCAAGATCGACCTGCGGGGTGCCTACAACCTAGTGAGCATTCGTGAGGGGGATGAGTGGAAAACCGCGTTCAGGTGTCGCTATGGCCACTTCGAATACCGAGTGATGCCCTTTGGACTTTGTAATGCTCCAGCCACGTTTCAGCATTTTGTTAACGATATTTTTCGCATACCATCCTCAGAGTAATGGACAAACGGTGCGGACCAACCAGACGTTGAACAATATCTGAGATGCTATACTACGTATTTACAAGACGATTGGAACCAATACCTACCACTCACTGAATTCGCTTACAATAATCACATCCACCGCTCACTTAAAACGTTTCCTTTCTTTGCCTCATACGGATATCATCCCTCCATGCTACCAGGAGCACCGATCCTCAGTCCAGTACCCTCGGTTGCCGAACATGTTAAGCGTTTGTCAAAAACTTTCCTACATTTACGCAAGACTTTGGTTGAGGCTCAACACCACTATAAATCTTTCGCAGATCATCACCGGAGAGCAGCCCCATCCTACCAACCTGGAGACAAGGTTTGGCTCTCCACAAGACATCTTAAGTTGACTTGTCCTACGCAAAAGTTGGGTCCCAAGTTCATTGGTCCATTCGCTATTGTGCGACTTATCTCCTCCTCAGCAGTGGAGTTACAATTACCGTCATCTTTGTCCATTCACCCAGTTTTTCATGTGTCCTTAGTTAAACCTTGGGTCATGAACCCATTTCCCGGTAGACACGCTAGTCCTCCTCCTCCGGTCACCATCAACGATTCCCCTGAATACGAGGTTAAGGAGATCCTGGATTCACGTTTCTTTTGCAACCATCTGCAATACTTAATTCGATGGAAAGGCTATGATCCTAACGAGGACTCTTGGGAACCTGCCAATACGGTTCATGCACCTGCTCTGGTTTCTTCCTTTCACCGACAGCATCCCGATCGCCCTGGTCCTCGTAAAGGGGGCTGTCACTGTTCGCGGGAATTCGCCACTGTAGCTTCCCACTCGGGGGCGGAGCTTCCCCCGAGCAGCAAGTTTAAGTGCTCAGTTATTGTGCTTCCTGAGTGCGTCTTCCTAGCGATTTACCGTGTACCTACCTGGCTTTCCTTTGGCCACGCTCCTGCCTGACCCTTATCTACTAAATGGCTCGTGATTTTTCTGGTTACCTACCTGGCTTTCCTTTGACTACGATTCTGCCTGACCCTTCTGTACCTTGTTGCCTGCTCGTGTACCATACCTCGGCTCGTGTCCTGATTGTGATTCTGCCTGACCCTTCTGTACCTCACTGCCCGCTCGTGTACCGTATCGTGGCTTATCCTGACTCCGTCTGGGCCTTGTCTACTAAGCGCCTCTGCCTGCATATTGAGCTCAGTTTCCCTATTGACTTATCCTTCCCGGTTATTGTTCCTGACAGTCTGATATGCTTGTTTATGCAAAGACAGAACATTTGTATCATATATGTGGCAATGCAGCAACGATCACAAACATTGACAGCGTAACATGTGTAACACGTATGTCCAGTGTATTAATAAAAATAGTATACCTTACCCGAAAATCCCTTCTCTGAAATGATCCAAAAACTATTTTTTTTTCAGATAAAAGACATTCAGATGAGGGATACTCAGGACTGAGGGGAGGGGGAAACAGGAGAGAGTTGTCTGATCCTTCTTGTAGTCAGTGGATCCTTTCCCTGCCTCTTTTTCAGCTTCTTCCTTCTGTCTGCAACCGTTGTTTAGGCTTCTCCCCGCCGTCCCAGATCTATTCTGGTCTGTTGTTCAGGCTTCCCGGAGCACTTTTGCTCCCCTTTTCCAGACTGGATGTGCTCTGGGTAAGCCTGGACAAAGGACAGGAAGCGCTCTCGGTCCATGAGGAAAAGCCTGAACAACGAAGAGACGCAGGTGAGAATTACCCCAAATTATCCCTTATCTGAAATACTGGTCCCAAGCATTTCGGATAAGGGATACTCAACCTTTACTTTCTAGCACCAACACTCATCCATTGATGTGAAAAACAAAAATGCAACAGTAATCATGACAACAGCAAAAACAGAAGGTAATTCAAGGGACGCAAAAACATGGCAGCCCACACATGGACCATCTAGCTTAAGGGAGGTACCATTAAAAGGGGCTCAAAATAAACTGATATTGTGGCATGATGGAAGGGTGGAGATAGGTGGAAAGGGATATTGCAAGAGTCTGCAGGGAACAGGAGATTGGGGATTGGTCCTACTCCTCAAGACTTTCAAAGATAGAGTAGTCTTTAAGCAAGTTGAGGATCAGTTTGTGATAATCTGTGATTCTTCAATAGCACCCTCCGTGTAAGTTCCTGGAAAAAGTCCCTACAAAATAGAGTGGTAGGTGAGGAAATTCCTCTCCACAGCGTCTCCACAGCATCAGGCATATACAGGCATAGCATTTGTCAATTGGACCATGTCATTTGATACATTGATGTGATGTAATCTATTGTTATTTACATCATCATGTTATACACTTTTTGAAGGAGCTTGAAGTACCTCGTACTTCCCTTTCATTTTGTAAAAAAAAAAAAGCGCTCCAAATGTGGCAGGGCTGAATCTGCATTCTTCTTCTTTTTGGGACTGCACTCCCCACTTTTCTCCTGGTAAAGACTAAGGTGGGTTGGATCTTCTAGGACCCCCAAAGGGCACTGAAGTCTTTAGGGAGGGGTGGCAGCCAAAAGATACAACCCTCCCCCTCCAGGAAGCCAACAAAAATTTGAGATGCTCCTGAGTACAAATCTAGCATTCCCTGTTCTTGTTTGAGCTAATCTTCAAGGGATCTGGTTCCACCATGGTCATTTTCATTGTACAGAAAATCAGTGACTTGAATCAAATTCTTTCAATCAACAAAAGTAATTCATAGTCACACATGCACAGTGTGGAAAACAAAACAGAATTGTGTGACCCGAAACTAAAAAGAGGTGCCATTCAGGCCCCAGCCCTCCAGCTTTCCATTCTAAAAGGCCTGGAAGAGTGCAATGGTGCTTGGTGTACTTACTTGTCAAAAAACAAAACCCTCATTGGTACACATATGATGACACATGCCCAGAATATTGACCTTTCTTATCCTACTTCTTATGAGTAGTGCTTTGAGAGGGTTGTTAAAGCTACTATGTATGTCTGTGGTAGTTGATGCAATCAAATAATTTACTTTGTATTTTGGAACATGACCACCCTTACAGGTTAGGATCAATCTTAAATTTAATTTAGATTTTAACTATGTCATTTTATATGTGTGCAAAAAATGTAAGATGGTAACAAATGGGGACTTGCCCTTCACAAGCTTTTAAAGGTAGTCTAATACTTGATTGTACTTTTTGAAGTCTCCAGGATCTCCCCTTGCTTACTTCCTCGAGATAGAAGTCAGCAACTCATTACCGGTAAGACCTACGAATGTAGAGGGTGTATATTTGAGTTGGTGTTTTTTTTTGCAAATTACACCTGGCTGTAAGCCTCAATAACAAGTATATTGTGTTATTTTGTCTATCTTTGTGCCAAGTGAACAAATAATATTTCCATTTGGCATGGATAGAGGTATGACAAAGCAGAAACAGTACAATCAAGAATTAGTCAAGAAATTGAAAGAAAGTTTCAGATCCCTGGAAACATGAGAAAATAATAAAATAACATATTAAATAAAATTCTTATATAATATAATCAAAATGCAAAAAGATTATATTATGTTGCCCTTTATCTTATTTATATTATTAACAATATTTGTATTGTGTGACAATGGTCTGTTATGTTAATTTGTATATGTTCGGAAAAATCTTAAGATGTACTTTTTTTTAAGTATAATGGTGGTGTAAATGTGGTATTAATATGTGTGTTTTTGTATGAACTGTTAAGTGCTGGCACGTGCCAGTGTCTAGTGCTGGCACGTATCCTCATTTTTCACCCGGAAGTAAAGGTGTGACCTTTGTATTGCCTGCTAAATTATAGAAGGCGAACAGGCACACGTATTTACTGAATATGTTTAAAAAAATAATTGCACATCAAGCTTTATAACGGGTGATTTTCCTTTGACGCATTATCCAGTAGCATATGCTTTGTCTTCGAGAAGTAAATACTTCTCCCCGTGTATCAATTATTATTATTGATACCACACATAACCTGAATTAGATTAGAGACAATTAACCAAGTCGGAACACCATTGAGAAAGCCTGATTAAGGCGAAACGCGTCTGCGTGCCGATTTCATTATTCTGCTACACCCGGAAGTTGTCCGCTTGGAGAGAGAGATCCGAGAAAGAAATCCTAAATGTGAGCATACCGCACTTTTGTTTGTTAAGGAATTAAATATTTATATACCTTACCTTCTGCCTCTTTGCTTCGTTACGTGGTGTTATCGTGTGGACCGATAATTGGCTTTTGTTCTGTGGCGTTATCGTGTGGACCGATAATTGTTTTCTTCGGGAAGGAGCTTTGGAAGCCCATATAATCCTTTTGGCGGGTGGAACTGTTCAATTTATGTCCAGCAAGTTAGAGCAAACTATAATGCTCTTATCAATGTGAGTGGGATACCGCATTTAAAACATCTGATACAGATTTACTGTTTTACGGAAAACACTATGTTTTTGTTATCCTTTTTTTCTTACATATGCTAAAACACTGGAACAAAAATCACAACTGAAAAATTGAAAAAAACAGAACACAGAGACGAAAAATATAAGTATTATTTCTTTATTATTTATTACACTTTTTTTATATATATTGTTTGTATTATATATAATCACTTTATATTTGCTTTCTAAATTGGCATAAATATTCCTGCGCAACACTATAGAATTTTTTAGTCATACCAAAATGACTACTTGGATGCCGAGTAACTCAGTATTTTTTTTAACAAGAAGTTTTACTCTCTATCGTTAAGCATTAACTAAATCTAACCCAAGGGACCAGTACAGATAAATGTGGATCTGACACAGTTTTCCTAGATAACCCTCAGTATGCTAGAATTTACATGGCGTTTGTCAGGCACATTGGTCTCTGAAGTCTAGTGTTTACAGTCCAATTATGTTGTGCTTTGGTGACTTGTTAACAACCACAAGGAGCTGACGCGACAATCTAAACCAGGTTTGTGCAGTACTTCCAAGTATTATTTTTCCGTTCTTGGAGCCTTATGTTCCGAGCCAATTCCTTCTCGGTTGGTAAACAAGTCTCATCTGTAGCATTACTTCAGGTTAACCCTCAATTTAAACTGAAATGAAAAGCAATGTTGCTTGAATTAGAAAATATTCACCTTACATGGGTCTCTGCTTTAATTAATATTAGTTTTCTTTGGTTATATTGCTACTATTAAACATTATTGGTATATAGCAAATTATTCTGCCATTTATGCTGCTAACAACTTGTCTGCATGGGGCTTTTCACCAAATGGATCCTTAAAATTACTTTCTTTATTGGACCCCAAAAATCATAAATAGACTGCAGGTTTCCTTTAGTTCTATATTAATTGATTTATTTTGATTGTTTTCATGCAAACCAGGTAAAAAGACTACCTAGTCACCATATTCAGGTAAATGTGTACCAGAGGGAAGCAAACCTGGGGGGGGGGGGCAGCTGCTACCCCAGGCCAGTGAAAAAAATCTTAAAACACGGTTAGTTCAACTTGGGATGGGAATGCATAGTTGCCAACATTTGGGAAAAAAATCCAGGGACATTTTGAAAGCACAGGCATCAATTACTTACTTGAACATTTACCGCATTCACTGCCCATTTACCCAGATACTCAAACTAACACAACCAGACACGTCTGGTAACATACCCAGACAGACACACACACACATACTGTTACCAAATTTACCATCCACTACTGGGGATCCCCAGAACTGGACTGCCTATTTCAACATGGAATCTTCATTTGCCGATTACCCTTAGTTGGTTTAACGCTCACTCCTGTGCAGGTCGAGTGCTATTTTGGTTAATTAATTGCCTTCTGTTTTGTTATTCGAATTTGGATGCTGTTCCAGGTTCCTGACCATTTTTCGGAACATCTATCCCCAACTGTTCTCGCTGAGCTCCCTATGTACGCCATAAGGGATCTTAATACTTCTTTCATTACACTAACATACACAAAGACACGTTTACACAGTAAAATACCTCCACACTGACACACACTTTCACTAACATACCCAAACACAGGCTAAGATCTGACATACCCCTCCCCACACATACTAACATACTCATACACACACTAACATATCCAGACCCACACACTAACATACCCAGACACGCTGGCGTAATTACACGGTCGCTGCTACGGGGCCTGAGGAAGCTGCAGGAGCCGTAAGAGGTTAACGTGGGTAGGGATGTTTGTATGTATATGATTGTTAGCATGGATGTCTAATTGTGTATATGTGAGCATGGATGTGTAATTGTGTGTGGGTGTGTGATAATGGATGTGTAATTGCGTGTAGGTATGTGAGCATGGATGTGTAATTGCTTGTGAGCATTTACTTGGGGTGCCGACGGCCAGGAAGGGATTAGATATGGGTCACTTCTGGCTATGCCTCTAGCCACGCCCTTAAAACTAGATATTGAGAGGTATGCAGTGCTTAATAGAAAGTGCTGCATAATTATTAATCAATACATTCTAACATATATATCGTTACCTACACTCAGTGGGAGGCTACGCCAAAGAAGAACACATTTTAACCCCTTCAGGACAAAGGCATTTTTACACTTGTGGATGACAGCATTTTCTACATTTTTTGCCATGCCCTTGTTCAACAATTTCCCACTTTCTCATTTGTGTACCCACACAAATTATACATTATATTTTTCGCAACAAATAGGGCAGGGTTTTAAAACCATATTCATCTATATAATCCATAATTTACTATTTAAAAAGTATTAAAAAATTTAACATTTTGAAAAAAACCTTGTACACAAATTCCCAGAATGTTCATTTATTTTGGCAGTTATAGTGAAAATATTTGCATTTTACTTTCAAAACAGTAACATTTTCAAATTTGGTATTCTGGGGTCCTAACAGTGACCAGCAGCACCCCCTTTAGTCTCCCCAACAGGGGATCTCTGTTGACATCACTGGAAGGGGATGTCCCCCCCAAAAAATCGAAGCCAGCTGGCGGGATTTGGAGTCGTCCTATTAAGTCCTCCGTCAGCAAGGGGTTAAAGTACTCTGAATACTTTAAAATGTGTTCTTTATAAAACATTTATGGTGGAAGTTGCAGCTCTGGAGCTGCAGCGGCCCGTCTCCTCCGAGGTCCAATAATTTTTGCAGCTGATTGACTGTTCAAAGCCAAAACCAAATCCTATAAAGTCTTACAAAACTGCCATATGCCTCTCCTGCCAATTCTAAAAAAATAAAATAATCATAACTATTTAAATTGCTCAAAACATATTGAGAAACTAAAAAAGAGAGAACACAGGTCTTAAAAAGTGTGCTTTGAATGAAGCTTTAGTGAGAAGAGAGGGAAGGGGCAGAGAGGACTCTTGCATGGGACAGTCCCAGTACACATCCTGGTGGGATGGTCAGGAGGAGGTGTGTAGCTGGAGGTGGTGCTGGTGCTGTACTGGAACAGGGTGGAGGAAAATCCCCACTCAGATACACATCAGCAAATTCAGTTCTGGCAGCAGAGAATACTTTCCATCCAGGGATCTTGGTGGGACTGGCAGGGGAGGGATGCCATGTGCCTGGAGGCACTGCCAGTGATCAGCAGCTGACACGGTGCTATATGTGTCTATGGGGATCGCATATCATGGAGGCGATGCTGGAAGAAGAGCCCACACCAGGAAGCTAAAAAAAAAAAAAGGCAAACTCTTTGCAACGATCCGGCAAACTAGGGTTAAAGAGGGAGGAACCTGTAGTTTATTGTGCACGAGTCTTCTGCTGGGCTGTTAAGGGCACAGAGCCTACTGTATCCAGCAGGGCCATGGAGAAGGCGTCTCAGCAGCAGCAGCAGCAGCAGAGTGGAGGAGGCAGCAGTAACAGTAGCAGCCGGAGCAGCAGCAGGGCCACCTCGGCGGGGTCCTCTCCGTCCTCTGCCAGCCGTGGGTTAGGCTCGGGATCCGTGCGAGGTCTGCAGCAGCAGCAGCAGCAGCATCAGGCTGTGGCAGCGGCTGGGAAGCTGGATGGGGGAGCAGCACAGGCGAGCAAGGGAGGCAGGGAGCTGCAGCAGCAAAGACAAGTCATAGAGGGGTCGCTGAACAAGTACACCAACCTCATCCAGGGCTGGCAGAACAGGTAACCCACCCAGAAATCCCAGGGATCGCTACTTTGTATTCATCTACCTATTGTGACTGCTGTGTGACCATAACTGGCAACCTTATCCTAACAGGCCTGCTAGCCCCAAGTCAGTACCTGGACAGATAGATTGCACACACCTTTGGCACCCATGGGTCACTTGGATACACTGGAGGGCATCCCCTTCACAGAGAGCATTCCTTCCAGTTTGTTTTCCTTGTGTATTAATGTACTTAAGTACTCCTAGAGTGATGGATGTCCTGGATCTGTTCTCAGTTCCTCTAAGTCTGTCAGTTCTAGTTTGTCATACCCTTTCAATGTATGGACTGGAAGAAGCGCTGAGTAAATTGTTTTATGTAAATAAAAGATAATAATAACGACAACACTTGGGTAAAAGATAATAAATAATAATTACAACACTTGGGTAAAAAATATAATAATAATAATACTTTATTATATTAATTATAATAATGACACTTGGGTCAAAATCTGAGAATAATAATAATAGTAATAATAATAATAATGACACTTGAGTAAAATATAGTAATACTATTAATAGCATCTGAAGAAAAGATAATAATGACACTGGTGAAATATAATAATTATAATAATAAATAATAATAAAACAACACTTGGGTACATCTTTCCAATGAGTAGCGCACAGCGAGTTTAATATTATGAGTTGGCCATTGCTTCTCAGTAGTTGACTTTTAGTTTGAATTTTATTGCCAATGCAACAGGAACAGTTATTCTTTATACAATTCCACTGAACTAAATTGTATTACGTATCAGGACCTAGGCAGTAAATAGTTTAAATTACTAACAAGGTTTATACATTATATGCTTGATTTACAACTCAGCTGCCTGATGGGAATCATAGTCCATATCAACTGAAGATGGAATGGTTGCCTATCCTAAACACCTGGCTTTAATGTTGCTGTTTCCCATAAATCATTATTAACGATGTTGATATATATAAGCAATGCAGCTAAATCATAAACAAATGAGCAAAAACACTGGTGAGATGTTATAAAATGCAGGCAGGCATTTGGACATGAATTATATATAAGGTTATTGCTGTGCAGATAAAGCATCTTGTCTGTGCCAGACAAATTAGATAAAGTATGCATTTCCTGGGGAGAGTTGCACATGTTTCTTTTTTTCTCTGACTTTAAAGAAAAAAAAAACAAAAAAAAACTTCTACAAGCAGTAAGAAGTTATAATGTGTTGCTGAAATAAAAAGGTAAAGTAAATATTTTCTATATATGTCTAATCAGGTGTTCCATAATAATAATACTAAATTACCCGAGTAATTAACTAAGTGCTATTGACTAGAAAATCTATCGTAATTTCTAGTACCAAATAACTCACAATGAAATTATGTGTCTTGAGTAGTCTCTCTAATGCATATATTCTGACCCTGGCTGTCTAACCAGGACAGGTTTACTTAAAAAAAAACCAAAACCCTAAAATAAAATACCTAAAATACAATTACATAAAATGCCCAAAATAAAATACCTAAAAAAAATGTAAAGTTTCTATCAATAAAGTTCATATTAACTGTACCAGAGCTTTTTCCGGTGAGTTGAAACAGTTTGACTTACAAAGTAAACTTTGCATTATTCATAATTAAATTAACAGATTTTCGCACAGACTTACCTTGGATTTTATTATACATATGTAGGGTTAACTTTGCTGTTCCTACAGGAGAAACTACCAGTTAGATAGTTCCTCTTAAATTAGAAAACACTTCCCTAGTGTTAGACACTGTTATCTCCCGTTTGTCAGTTTTCCTTCCGCATATCATACAAGACTTTACACTTATCACTGACTGACAACACATAGTGCAAACTACGCACAACGAACTGTTGGAAAACATGGCTACCAGTATAAATATGTTTATGAATCTGAACAAGAGAATTACTGGAAAAGTGACAAAAAAATGGATTGCTGGGCGCTGCTGTTCTATAGTATATGGATGCACATGAGTGCGAGCATGTGTATGTGTGTGCGTGTATTCGCAAACTGAATAATGTAGGCAATTTCTTAAAAAGATACGTCTGTGCTCCTGTCCTTCATATATGTTCAGTCTTGTTTGTGTCCATCACAACATTATCTGTAGAATTCCTATAAGAAGAAATTGAGTCTCCTCTTATCCCCATCTGCGATAAGACTATATGTGTCATTCACCAGAACTGTCCACATAGAAGAATTAGGTTCCTTAAGGCCATAAATTGCCACATGATCTTTTTGAGTTCACTAACATGTACACTGAATTTGGCACAGTTGAAAGTGGGGTAAATTTACCTCCAACTTTGTTATGTCAACTTTCCCAATCAAGTTAAAACGCATATGAGTCCACATTGACTGCACTTCGAAGTCAAGGGGAAGACCATAGCAGCTCGATCAAACAGTGGCTTCTAAACTGTAGACACAGCCTGTTAGGGGATG
Source organism: Sceloporus occidentalis (assembly GCA_023333645.1). Lineage (NCBI taxonomy): Eukaryota > Metazoa > Chordata > Lepidosauria > Squamata > Phrynosomatidae > Sceloporus > Sceloporus occidentalis. The sequence goes on from JALMGF010000023.1 coordinate 6,173,440, forward strand.
GCTTGTTGGTAAACAGTTACAAAGCTGATCTAGGAGTAAAAAAAAAACCAAAAGCTATGTTCTATAAAGGAGTGCGTTTAGAAAAATGGAAAACTCTTCATCCAGCAATCAATGCATTTAGATAGGGATTAGCTGCCATTGGGAGTATTATGAGTGTAGTATTGAACGGTATGAAGAATGTTAAGCATTTCCCATCCCTTGCTTTTAATGTGGGGAATATAAACTATGGTAGAATACTGAACAACATATTAAAAGAAGAGCATTTTTCTATGGTTAGAAAAGTAAAAGGTGTTGACTTATGAATGTACATATTGTAATAAATAAGTATAAGTAACTATGTTTGCTTTATTAGTAAGGCTGCAGGTCAGTTCAATGATTTACCCTATGATTAATGAGGATTATTTCAGCTGCTATTTGAACTTGTACCTTGTAAGTCACAAATATTGTACTTGGATTCCATGTGTTCCCTGTGGCTGTCAGCAGGCTTCTTGATTCATGTTATCAGCCTTCCTGTTCTGTGTGTGACATTAAGCACAAGGAAGCGTTTATTGGTTAAAAGCTCTGTTCCGGTTCTATATTTTCTTATGCAAATAGTGAGTTAGCATATATTTAACCTTATATTGTGTAAACTATGGCTGCTTCATTACTTGCTACGTACATTTTGTTTATTGAGTTATAAAATATAGCAGTAAACACTCAAACTCATTCTGTCACCCAGCAACTGTACCGTTAAAGTGTTCACCTGGTCCTGGGGAAAAAAATATCTGCTTTGGGAATAGATTCAGCAAACAGATAACATAAGTGATGCACACCCATATGTCACAGGCTAAATCAGAGTGCACTCAAAGTGGGTCGGTATCAAAAATAGTAATAGTGATGTCGCGTTCTTGATTGCGCAACATTAAAGTTTAAAATTAATCTTGGGCTCTATATCCACGTGGTTGCATTCAGGTTTATTACTTGAGTATGCACTATACCGCAGAGATTGCAGACTCTGGTCATAAAGGCATCTTATTGTTGGGACTGACATAGAGACAGCTGTCAACTATGTGGTTGAAAATGAACATATGATCGTTATGTGCTGATGCTGGTTTTTGGGGGCACAATAAATTAAAAGAGGTCAGAGAAGAAGTCTGTAATCATTTAGTTTATTTTCTTGCTTGTAATGTGAGCAAGTCCTTTCTATTTCACTAGGTATTGAGTAGCTACCAAGAGCGATGGACTATTCAACTTACTGTAAACATAGTACAGTAATTCAAAGATTGATTGTCAGCTTATTCAACATTATCCAACATGCTTGCTAGTGCTTTTTGTGGTGTTGTGGGATGCTTTATCGATATCTTTATATCAACTAAGGCCTAGTAACCTGCACTTAATATACAGGACCAACTGGTAGGATTAATATCGAGGCAAAACTGGCATGGCTGGTTTTGCATCTTTTCATCAACATTTGTCTGTGGTGAAACAGAACTCTCACCCTGCTTTTGGCATTGTCCTTTGGTTGATAAAATATGTATGTAATATTTGTTCCAAAAAGTCTCATAAATATTAACTTTATAATTTATTTGCATGGTTCACGCGAGTAGTCACCTACTCATGATCCTCTGCTGTTTATGGAAGCTAGTTCTAGTGACCTGGAAGCCTCTTGGAGATAAGAACAAAACAGCGTTTGTGATGTTCAACACAGAGTGCGACGTGATCATGCAAATATCTATTCTGCAAATGGCGTCAATATGCAAGCCACAACTTGTTGCAAAATTAGCAAAAAGTATCTTTATCTGAAACAATACTTTGACTTCACATGTGGCACTTCTAACATTATCTTAAACTGGTACCAATCCCATAGTCTGGCTAATGAACACTGAATTTCAGGGTGGATTTGATTTCAGTCACTAGACTCATTCTTGCTGGTAGTTATAATCTTTAATACGGCTGCAACAACTAATGGATTAGTTGAATCAATTTTATTGACTATAAAATGAGGGTCTTTTCAGAGCAAATGCTCTGAAAAATACCCATCATTCTATAATCCGACCTCAAATAGAGTTCAGTTTATAACACTAAGATGGGACCTGGATTCTCCTTTCTGGCAGCCGGTGGGCGTCTGTGCGATGTGCACAGAGAGTCTCAGCTTCTGCCCTCCACTTCCGCTGGGGCTTCTATGATGGAGCACCGGCGACACAGGACATTCCGGTGCTCAGTCATAGAAGCTCTAGCGAAAGTGCAAGCCACCAGCGGAGGTTCACCGGCTGCTCCCACTAGACCTCCAGTTTTTTTTTTTGCTTCTACATGGACAACTGCACATGGCTCTTGGTGAACTTCTAAAAAAGGGTGGAGCCTCTGGGCTCATCCTCTCTCCTGATTGGTGGAACAGTGGAGCGCCTTTTGCTGAAGTCCACAGAGAAGCCAGAGTAAATAGAATCACAGAGAAAAAGAAGTGTAGGAACAATTCTCTTTCTGCATCTGTCTTCATTATTCTGGTCTCCTGGTGAACTTTGGCAAATTGTCAGAGTCTTGGTGCACACTAGAGACCTGCATCGGGGCCCTTACAGGCGCGGGTGGATTTTCGGGTGTTGCGGGTGGTCAGACAACATACCCGCGGGTCCCAGTAATCCCCCGCACTCCTGCAAGGCTGCCTTTGCGTTGCTCGCGCTCTCTTGTTCCGCCCAGGAACCCAGCGGAGTCACGTGAATTTACGTCACCTCACTCTGTGCGGGGAATGCGAAGGCAGCCTTGCGGGAGAGCACGGGAAATCTGCAGTTCAGGTAAAGGGGTGGGCGGGATTGGACACATATGTTGCGGGAGTGGGCGGAATTGGACACATATGTTGCGGGAGCGGGCCACACATGTTGTGGGAGTGGGTACTAATGGTCAAAAATTAATCGGGATTGGGCAGGAGCAGGATTAAGAAAACAGTCCAAGCAGGGCTCTAGTGCACACCTTCACGACGTTCCTCCATTCGAAGGAGGGCGTGTGCCCAGAGGCTCTGCTGATTTGCCAAAGTTCACCAGGAGACCAGAATAATGACGACACCTCCACCTTTTTTTGCAGATGTCCACCTGTCTGTTGCATTGGGTGCTTTGAACACCAATGTGCATTACGTGTCATTGCTATAATGCTCTCATTAATTCTTTTATATGATTTAAACCATTGTCAATGGAACTGTTTGGCGCATAGAAGCACAAAACAGTTCCAGTGGCAGTGGTTTAAATCATATGAAAGAATTAATGAGAGCATTATGAAAATGAATGAATGAAACATAGTAATGACACATAGTAATGAGCCGCGTTTACCAGCACCAGAATCCAGCCTTTTCCATGCTCCATGTAGCATCAAGCTTATTGTCCCTAAATATATTTAATGTATCTGTCAGTTACAGTGTATCAAAAGTACCCAGTCATGTAGCAAGCACATAATGAAATTTTGTCTAGAAATGTTACAAAACATAAACAGTGATATGCATGAAAATCACAATCAGAGATTTAAAAAAAAAAAAGAAAATATAATATATTGAAAAGCAAAGAACTGGGGTTGGTGTTACAGACAAATTTTAAAAAAGATTAGTTCATCCACATCTAATAAGGCATTTGACATTAATCGTGGAGCTTGGCATACCAAGTGTGTTAAGTTTGTTTGGCATTGGTCAATGAATGAGGGAAGATACACAGTCAATATTGGAGAAATCACAGAATGTTGCTTACAAATTAAATTAAATTATAAACACATGTTGAGCCATTTCAGAAGAATAATTTCTCCTTAACCAGGGGTGCCTGTGGATAATGTGTACAGCACAGCCTATTGCCCAGCATTGTACCTTTTTAAAAATCATCTTCCATTAAAGGGACATGCGTCTCACCATGTATGAGATATTGCAATGTGCAATTTTACAGAGAAAATGATGTGGTCCTGTAACATTTTTTCAAGGACATATTTCTGTTATTTTGAAAAACCAATTACACATACCAATAGATTATGCATTAAGTGCCATTATTATAAAACTCTTTCATACACGGGGGCTGTCATCATATTCCATAGTGCTGTACATTGGGTAATGACAGATAATAAGCCGCGTTAACCCACACCGATCACACATGTAGCAGACAGGAACTTGCCAAAGTTCAGCGGGAGGCAAGAATAAAGAGGACAGATTGGTGGAGGAAGAAAAGCGTTTCTTTCCCTCTCTTACTCTGCAAATCTATCTGTATTATTCTTGCCTCTCTGTAGACTTCTGGAAAAGGGCGGAGCCTTATGGACAGCCTCTCCACTGTTCGGGGAGAGGTTGTTCCCAAAGGCTCCACACTTTTGCAGAAGTTCTACTGGGAGGCCATGTCTAGTTGTCTACAGAGAGGCAGGCAAAAAGAAGGCTTTTCTTTGAGCAGCAGATGAAGAAAACAGGAAGAAGGCAGAAGAACAAGAAGATGCAAGAGAAGAAGGAAGTAGGGAGACAAAGAGAGAGTTTGAGAGAAAGTGAATGAGATTGTAAGAGGATGTGAATGAGTGTGAAAGAACATGAGAATGAGGGTGAGTGACAATTAATTGATTTGCCGAATGTAAAAAGCCCTCCGAAAAGGGCAGAAAGCTAAATTCGTTGTCTGAAAACAAGAATAGAAAAAAAAAATATTTGTCTGAATCATTCTTGGTGCGCTATAAATTTTGGTCCAAAAGGCATAGCTTAGAAAAGCCATGAAAAGGACATAAGAAAGATCCAGTAAATGGGGTAATAGCTACCCGGAACCATAGGTTTAGACTGTCTACAGTCAATATGTGGGATTTCAAGTTAAACTCACATACACACAAAATAGCCTGTTTTAATGCCTTGCTATCTTAAAATTTAATGAAATCAAGGGCTGCTCCCCACCCATTAGGATGTAGTGGAACCAGGGCCAGACTGGAGATGATAAGGTGGCCTTGGCAATTTCAGGCCAACGGCTGTCTAACGACATAAGTACGACTCAGCTGGATAAAAATGTAGCGTGTTGCCAGGTATTTGTAATTTGGCCTGAAAGCAGTTTAATCTCTTCCTTCTAAAAATAACGTTAGTTCGATACATATATATATTTACTGGGTCAGAAAAATCCAACTTTTCAAACTTTCATCCAATTACGTCTTGTTTACATGCAACTTGGAGCAGAGTGTTTATTTTGGTATTGTTTCGGAACCATATGGAAAGTACCTTACGGCCAATTTGCTCCACAGATGCTTCAGTGGATTAATTACATGTTATCTGTCATTTTTACTACTGACGCTTAAAGGAATAAGAAACAAGCTAAATATAAATGCTGTCAGAAATGTGTGGCCCCACAAGAACAGCAAGATTAAAAAGAGAAACAGAATATTTTTTTAAAGCTAACCAGACTAACCAGTATTGCATTATTGTTTTTATAATACAATGTACATACACTGCTCAAAATAATAAAGGGAACACTTAAACAACACAATGTAACTCGAAGTCAATCACACTTCTGTGAAATCACACTGTCCACACAGGAAGCAACACTGATGGACAATCAACTTCTCATGCTGTTGTGCAAATGGAACAGACAACAAGTGGAAATTATAGGCAATTAGCAAGACACCCCGAATAAAGGAGTGGTTCTGCAGGTGGTGACCACAGACCACTTTTCAGTTCCTATGCTTCCTGGCTGATGTTTTGGTCACTTTTGAATGCTGGCGGTGTTTTCACTTTAGTGGTAGCATGAGACGGAGTCTACAACCCACACAAGTGGCTCAGGTAGTGCAGCTCATCCAGGATGGCACATCAATGCGAGCTGTGGCAAGAAGGTTTGCTGTGTCTGTGAGCCAGAGCATGGAAGCGCTACCAGGAGATAGGCCAGTACATCAGGAGACGTGGAGGAGCCGTAGGAGGGCAACAACCTCCACCATGACCGGTTTGGCGGTGGGTCAGTAATGGTGTGGGGTGGCATTTCTTTGGGGGCCGCACAGCCCTCCATGTGCTTGCCAGAGGTAGCCTGACTGTCATTAGGTACCGAGATTAGATCCTCAGACCCCTTGTGAGACCATATGCTGGTGCGGTTGGCCCTGGGTTCCTCCTAATGCAAGACAATGCTAGACCTCATGTGGCTGGAGTGTGTTAGCAGTTCCTGCAAGAGGAAGGCATTGATGCTATGGACTGGCCCGCCCGTTCCCCAGACCTGAATCCGACTGAGCACATCTGGGACATCATGTCTCACTCCATCCACCAACGTCACGTTGCACCAGAGACTGTCCAGGAGTTGGCGGATGCTTTAGTCCAGGTCTGGGAGGACATCCCTCAGTAGACCATCCGCAACCTCATCAGGAGCATGCCCAGGCATTGTAGGGAGGTCATACGGGCACGTGGAGGCCACACACACACTACTGAGCCTCATTGTGACTTGTTTTAAGGACATTACATCAAAGTTGGATCAGCCTGTAGTGTGGTTTTCCATTTTGATTTTGAGTGTGACTCCATATCCAGACCTCCATGGGTTGATAAATTTGATTTCCATTGAGGATTTTTGTGTGATTTTGTTGTCAGCACATTCAACTATGTAAAGACGGAAGTATGTCATACAATTAGTTCATTCATTCAGATCTAGGATGTGTAATCTTAGTGTTCCCTTTATTATTTTGAGCAGTGTACATTTGTACATACATTTTTGCTGAAAACTGGTGCTACATTTTTTTTTTAATACGCTCTTAAAGGAGTGTTTTAATATATAAAGGAAAAAAAAGAAAACATGTATGTGACCTAGAAGCTTTAGTCCTGTTACTACTACTGCCCTCCTCCTGCCTATGGTCTGGCATTCCTTGCCACTGATTGGCTGCTTCAAGCCAAATAAAAGATACCATCTTTGACTAAAGACTCAATTTTTTCTGACTATTACGGCCCTATCCGTTTTCCTTTCTAGTAGGATGGTATAAGTTCAGTTGGTTTCGGACATGTGCACATTTAGTAAGTTCCAAGTACACTGATGCACTCAAATATTTTGAATAACTCAAATATTGTGATGAATCATAACTCTTCCTTAAGAGCTGATTATTTTTTCTAGACAAACACTGTGAAATGAGTCACCGTATGAAAAGAAATAAACATGCTGACTGAAAATGCTACCAATCTGTGACAATATATTTTTAGATACACATCACCAAAGTTTCTGAACAGTAATCTGTTAGTAAAGTCTGCTAGAGAAAAACATAACTGTCATATAAAATATGAGCATAAGTGGGAAGAGTTTGGTGGCAGTTTGTACAGGATTAAAGGGGTTAATGCTTGCATTCGTAGCAGAAAGGATCCGGGAGGACTGTGCGTAGGACAACACTTTTACCTTTCACTGCTTCTATCCACAACTTCATCAGTAACTATGCGTGATAGGAGTGATAGAATAAATAAAGTGAGTAGATGATGCACAGATTGGAATGGGAGCAGGAAGAAGAGATCTAATTTTCCTTAAATTAACCCTTTAAGTCGAGTTAAGACCCTTTTTTGTGGCTGCACCAAGGTCTAGAAGGCCGCCATTTTCTGTTGCCTGTTTTAGTTCCCATATATTTATTCAGTTAGTAATTATCTGTTTGTATTGCCAACCCTTTTTTAATGTTAATGTTTGTTTTCTAGTGGAGCTGTAAACATAAAATGTGAATATAAAAGACATTCATTAAAAAGTAGAGAAATATTAATGCAGTGTTACCCTTCTGAGTATAATTTTAACTATCAGTGCTATCCTTTAAAATAATAAATAATTATGCCTGTTTTTAAAAGTACTAATTGCCATGGCAACATTATACAACTGAGGCACGTTATCGAGCTCTTAAGAAACAAGGAATACTTTAATATTAGGAGGATAATGCAGTCGCAGTTCACAAAAGAAAAGCCTGTTTAAAATGCAGCTGTAATTGAAAAAATAGTGTTGCCATTAGCAGTTTAGGACTTGCATAGGCAGTCTCTTTGTAATACTGTTATATGTTAAAATGCCAATTATAAAGATCAGGGCATGGGCAATGTAAAACATACCAGCTGTTAGTGTAGATTGTACTCTGATAACAGCCATAATGAGTCATCTGTGAGTTAGAAGTGATTATGCCCAGAGAAGAATCTTACTTCATTGCGGGGATAGGCAAAGGGTGCCTGCTCCTGCTTTATTGTTGAGAAGGGTCTCATACCCATATTCGCAGCATGAAAGTAATTCCTGGTGTTGTAAACCAATGGAACATAGATGAGGACCCACATAACATGTTGTATTCTGTGGCAGGGCTCCCTACATAGGATGAGCAGATGCCACCTTGTGACATCATTAAAGACATCCAGGGGCATACCTAGAGTATTTAGCACCTGGGGCGGATCCTGTATGTGGCACCACCCCATACACAAAAAAAATTAATGTTGACAAGAATATTTATTTCACTTTTTTTTTTTACTTTATGTCAACTGGAAAAAAAACCTTTTGCAGCCTGCCTGTGCCACCCCTGCCCTTGAACTTCTGCCTGTGATACCTCTGCCCTTGAAGCAGCCTGTCTGTGCCACCTCTGCTCCTGAAGCAGCCTGCCTGTGTCCCCTCTGCCCCCAAACCAGCTTGCCTGTGCCACCTCTGCCCCTGAAACAGCCTACCTTTGCCAACCCTGCCTCTTTAGCAGCCTGCCTGTATCACCTCTGCCCCAAATCAACCTGCCTGTCCCACCTCTGCCCCCTCAAATCAGCCTGCCTGTCCCACATATGCCCTCACTAACTTACTCATTTATTCTTTCACTCATTCATTCACTCTCCTGCACTCTCTTTCCTCTCTTGCAGATTTCACTGGTCCGGGCATCACTAAGGGCGCGCAGACGTCTATGTGGCTTGACTGCCACCTAACGCGAGCCTGCAGCTTACCCCTTTGGCGCTCGTGCACTGTGTGAGGAAACTGTTTACCGGCCCAGGGGGAGCTGGAACCTGTGCAGTTTCCTTGGACAGTGTGCGAGCTCCTCAGCGGTAAGCTCCGGCCCCTTGTTAGGCGGCCATCTGGCTTCCGAGCAGCCCCCTAATGAGTGGCACCCGGGGCGGACGGCCTCCCTCCCCCCCTTTAGGTACGCTACTGAAGACAATTATTTCATAGGTGCTGTCCAAGTATACCTTAACAAACCTGCCATATTAGAACAACCCAGATTTAAAAAAACATTTTTAGGTTTCTATAGCAATAATCTATCAGTGTTTATGACAATTAAGCATTTCCAGAAAACTTATAAACGAGGCAAAATTTAAAATGATCAAAGAGTTATTACTTCAAAGGGTTTGGACATTCTATCTCTAATATCTATTTACATATATTTAACCTCTAGATGCCTTCATTCTGAGTGAACCTGGGACTACGGTATGTACTATGGTAGATGAAGCTGATTACCTGGGTGTAGCCTTGTCCTTAAATACCTGCTGTGCCTTCCATTTATGCCTTTGAGTTGCGTGCAACTCTGTGGTTAGTTCTTGTGGCCTGTTTGCAGATTTGACCTGCTGTTTGTGATCTTCTGGTACCCACCTGGCTTGCTCATCCACATCTTTTCGTGCCCTGCCTGAGGGCATCCTGCAATGCGCCCAGCCTATGGGCTATCCAGGCACAGCTTTCTGTGCGTGGGTTGTTTGTCCACAGAGAGCGTGTCCCCACCAGTATTGCCACAGTGTCCTGTCTATAGACTTCTTTTTATTGACTCCCTTGTCAGGCTTTTGCTATAGTTACAGCAATTGCATTTGAAGTAAAGATTTTTTTCCAGTTTCCAAAACCAACATTGTAAGTGATTTTTTATCTAAGCACTAATGCTATTTCCTCGTTCTTTTAAGTTCCACGTCTCCTATGGAAGCTCTGGCAGCCTTTGTAATCATGTGCTGAGAAGATATTTTAGAACATGGAAGCTAATATGCCAATTTTGCTAAATATGTCAGCTTCCCTGGGGTGAACTAGGCTCTTGTAAAGGAAATATTTTCAAAACACGAATAAAAAAATGAGAAGGGTGGTATTTTAGAATGAATTGAGTTAAATTTAAAATATCCATTTATTTTTCAATCAAACATTTTTTACACATAAAAGAAACTTCAAACCACAAAAATCATTATCTTGTGTCCATTCACATTGCCTGATTACTATAATTTGAAGGTCAGGGCTGTGATTGGAGACAAACAGTTATTGGAATGCAGAGGCACCTGCTAGACACTGAGGTCTTCAGTTGCCATGTAGACAGTAGTTGGTAGTTGAAGGTAAAATAAGGTAGTTGAAGGTGTAAAATGAATTCACAACTCTAATCAGAGAGAGTTGTCATGGCTGGATTTTTGCCTTGTCCCTTAGTTGTGACGGCCCTACAGTCAGCTGAGACTGTTTGATATTGCCTGTATAACATATTGTACAGCAGTGTCTGTTCTGTTGGCTTTATATAAAATAAAGATAATATTCCTACCAGCCATTTCGTTGCGCTGTGGGAGACAAAGGCCATGTATTCTGTGTTCTGTGACATAGTTAGTATTCTCAGGAGGCCCTCCTCACAGATGTCATAGTTCCCTCTTTGTGGAACACTGCAGTTTCCAAAAGTCCTTTACTCTGTGGAGAGCTTGAGCACAAAAAACTCAAACATAGGTAATCAAGTATTCTTTATTTGTTTTAGCATAGTATAAACTTTTTTATTTAGAAGAAATGTATTTAGAAGTTTTCTGCTCTAACTTTGAACAAATGTTTATTTACCTCAAGGGTTGACAAATTTGGTTTGGATCTAGGAGCCAGACAAAAAATGCAGGAGACAGTTTCATTTTTGTTCCATGATAATGATGCTCCACTATCATTAGTCCCGTTAATAATAAAATATTATGTAAATGGTAATTAAGACATATGTCCCATTAAATATAGCTCACAAAAGATATGTAAGAAATAATAGAAAAGGTTTTTAAAAATTATTGATCAATACAAATATATATTAATGATAATCCATTTAATAAAGAACTGATAAATTAGTGAATCCATGAGTCCACCTAAAAAGCTGATAAGCTAATATATTAAATTCTTAGTAAATTAAGCTAATAATTAAATGATAAATATTAACTTGCTAAATAAATTGTAACCAACATATGATAGCATGCTCTAACACCATACAGTAACACACACATGCTAACACCATAGGCTCACAAACATCTTACATTCAGATGCATCACCATACGCTCATGCACACACATGGTAACGCCAGTACATTGCTATACAAACACTATATGCTGGCATACACTCACACACATGCCAGTAACACACACAACACTATGCACTTGTAAATGCTAACACCACACTATTGTGCACATTCACACACTATCCAACAACATACACCTGCCTTAGCACCCCCTGTTACCGAGCAGGGGGACCCTGTTTGACGGGCATGCTGGGAAGTGATTTCTAGTCACCATGGCGACCTGGCACTTGGGTTTGTCAAACTCTGACATACCGTGTTCACAATTTATATAAATATAGCTACAGAGAAGACTAATCCCACTTGATATTTGCGTAATTTGATGCCATCATTATATTTGGGACACAGCTTTGAAAGGCGTTTTCAATGTGATTAATAAACACATTAAAAGGAAGTATGCTTGGTCAACACCTTAAAACACTCGCTTTTATCCACTCGCGTCTCATGTTTCAGTCAGTATTCTATCCAGGTACAAACAAATTCAACTATCTGATTTCTCTAGTAACCTCCTGTATGTCACCGATTCAAATGGATGTACTGTATATTAACTCTTAGAGTTCCAGCTGGGTAAGCCACACATAGCTGGTAAAATGGGCTCAGAATATCAGCCACGTACCCTGTATGTGGTGTCATATCGTGTGATGTATACACCAATCGCTAAGCCATTCGGCAGCCTTCCCGTACCTGTCACGAGGTGAGATGTCTTGTTAAAGCGGAAAACCATATGTTTACGCTTAAATGCACATGGATCCTCTACAGTGAAGAGAAAGCTGCTGATATGTCTGTTATCATGACATTTGTTTTGACAGTAGTAGAATAGCCTTTCTTAGGGTTTTGCAGGTCTCTATATTGCTTCATGAATGCTGGACTAGCTGTAGAGCATAGGGGGTAAATGCCCTGAGCACCACTGGGTTGGTTCAAGTGCATTGTATGATACAGCGACCAAATTGGACACTTTTACCAAAATACTTCATATATTGCATACCATAAACACTTAGATATCAAGCAGAGTTAAGAATCATAAACTACCTGAAACAAAGTACAAGATATATTTATAGACGTAATCAACAAATCGACTAATAAACAAATAAGTGGCAAAATAAACAAAAAAAAGGTCTACTTGGTTGAGCTCTTTATTTGGGTAACCCCAGAGGTACAGTAGGTGTGGAATTAAATCAGATTCCTAAACATTGCATGATATTGTCGAGGTTACTATCTGAAAGTCCCACTTTTGTATTTGGTATCTTGTCTCATACCAGTATCAGACAAAAATACATTTTTTGTTTTCATTTTAAAAGAAAACAGCAGTATTGTGCTGTTTTCTTTTAAAATGTTTATTTTTGCATAATTTTATTATTTTTAGGCAGATGCATATTCGTAATTTTATGTTTTCTAGCTGTGTTATTTTAGTCCATTCAACTTGACAAACACGCTGACTCCTAGTCCTTATCATACTTCTAGTGGTAGACAAATGGCTTAATCTTAATCACCAGGCCTGACACTGACTAATAAAAGTGTAGGGAGGCATTGACATAAATGTATGAAATATATGGAGTGAAAATGGGTTATCTGAAAATGTACGATATGGTGTGAGCCAAGTTCTTGCTGCAGCCAAAATGTTATAGTAGTAGTAACTGCTTGTTAACCTCCAAAGTGAAAAGCTCCAAAGTGAATAAACTAAAAAACAGAGATGGTAATGGGAGACAAACTTAATATGGAGGATGTTAAAAGTTCCTTAATGGATGCTGTGGAAGGTGGGCCTGCCATCAGTTCTTGGAGCTAATAGCTTTGCAATTTGGAGTCCTTGTAGAGCACTATATGAAGATCTTGATGGCAGGTTGCAGTGTGAATACACCTTGTGCTAAAAGGTGCTGGGAGTAATTAGAGTGATCCCTCATAAACAGATTAAGCAGAGAGTGTGTAGATATGAAAGTAGATACTGAAGGTAGATACTAGGCTGATACACCCATCAGTTCCCTAATTTTATATTCAGAAGTCAACAGAAATGCCGCTCCTCCAGCAGTATGGTGTCTCCTGTGATAATACTGGAGAATGGTCGACATGTATGGAGGGTCCAGGGCAGTGAGTGCTAATGCACTTGTTGTTCTGGATACATATTGTGTACTGCAGGGCAAAATACCCTGGAGGGGGCCACTTCTAGCCTTAAAAGGACCACTACTTTTTAGGCCAGAGGTATCTGGACAAGTGGCCTCATGAGCGTGCTGGCCCTTTACTACTAAATTGACAATTGTAAACCTTTATATATTAAAAAAGAACATGTTAGACAAGTTAAAGCTGAGACATGAAATTGAAAGTGCCCTTAGTTTGATCTTATTTGTTGGAGAAGGCTCATCTATGATAGTTTAAGACACAAGGAGGGGTGGTGTCAAAGACAGGGGTAGGCACCAACATTGCTTATGGAGGACATTTACTGGGGTCTGTTGTGGACAATTTAATGATGTTCTATGGAGGTTTCTAAATCTTGCCACTGACACTGGTATCCTTATATCGACACATTGCCACTCCCTGGTCAAAGACCTGTAACACTTTTTATTCGTTAGATGGCTCCTTGTAGAAACATAGAATTTGATGGCAGATAATAACCATTCAGCCCATCCAGTCTGCCTGATTTTACCTGATTTAAAGACTCAAATGTTAATCCATTATTAGTCACGTCTTTTCTATTCATACATCTCATGTGGGCAGGGGAGAGGTAGAGATCTCTGTTACAGCATAACTGGGAAGTTCTTCTGTATGAGAAGTTGTTCTTGCCATACAGAAATCAAGAATTAATGGGAGTGTGTCAAATCTTTATTTAATTTCTGTGCCCATAAAACTTGGTTTAGCTTACCTTTTATACTCACTCATGAAAATGTGTCAAAGTTTTAATAAATAGTAATAAAACTAGACATATTACCTATTTTAACTGTTCATGTTAATCATAGCAGTAAAATCAAGGTACGTGTCTTTTAAAGTTTAACAAGTATAGTGGATTATTTGTTAAAACAAGCCATGGGATATAACAATTAACTTAAACGATGAAATAAAACCCCACACTGATACTTAGGAACGCAAGCCAGAACTTGAATCCTATCCTGGGATGCGGCGATATGCCGCAATACATTTTAGCGCATTGACTTTCTTAACTAAATTAAATCAGGGCTGAATTTGCTTCTGCACAGAAATAGTACGTTTATATTTTCAGTCATATCTTCTGTTCCCCACTGGCTGTTTGTGCAATGATAACACCATAAATAAACATGGGCTTTGGATGTTTTCATATTCAATCATAATCATAAAAAAACATAAATAGATGATAAAAAGTTTCTGTCAGGCTCAGCTTAACCTCCTATCATCATGTAGGCACCACACTGCGGAAGCATCATCACGGCTCATCATGTAAAAATGGAATGCAGCATTTAGTACTTGGGGTTTCTGCCAGGCAGAGGCAAGTGCCAAGCAAGGATCAAGGGTGCTCACACCACGTTTGGCACTAACCGTCTTTTCCCAGAATGCTCACTGGCACTGAAAGTGCCAGAATGACCAACAGGGCTGGAAAAAGTGTCCAGACTTATTAATCCTTGATTTATTATTCATAATACCCTTTCAAATACAAGCACGCACTGTTTTACACAGCCATCTTTTATGTTGCCAATCCTACTTTATTTGTTAATTATTTTAAACCTAATTATGCCCGGTATGCACATTTGCATATTTTAAAGGGACACTTCAGCCAAATGCACATTAACGTATATGATATGATTGTTGGTGTTCCCCACGCAAATCTGCAAAGCAAGTTCCTCCATGACAGTCAGTGGGAGATGTGCTGTGAGAACTGTCCTGGGACCTAATTATGACAGTTTGCTATGGTGCATCTATAGTATCTTCAACAGAATGGCCGTTTAAAGCCAAGCACGTGGAGGGATGATGGAATGTGCACCATATACTGTAGTCTATGAAGGTTAAACAATAAGGTGTTATTGTTGCCAAGCGTTCATACTATTGTAGTGACAGTCCAAGGTTTTATATCTCAGATCAGTAGATGGGATCTAGGTAAGATCATTTCAGACTATGTGAAATCATATCACTGCCACAGAAGGTCTATGCAGTAAAGTGGGGTGACTAGAGAGTTCTGGTTTCAACTCCCCCACTTCAATATTCAGTATGAAGGGCCAGAACTAGCAAGTTTCTTCTGCAAGAAGGGCGGATCCGGACCTGTGTAATGTGTTGGTTCACTTGTTAAATCTCACTGATTTAACTATAAATTACACACAGCAAGTCAAGGCAATTCTTCAGCAAATGCTCACTGGGTTTTGATCTTAATAAAGAATATGGAAACCAAGGAGTAAATACCACAACTCTCCTGCAAGCTCTCTTGCCGATTCTCCCTTTAGTGAACAGATCTCTGTGCTGGTCATCCAGAGAAAGCAGTGAGTAATGTCTAAAGCTGCTTTCTCAAAACAAATGGGGCATTAAAATTAATTTGACTTCTTCAAATGAATACTAGGTTTTTTTTAACATGTAGGGCACTGGGATAGGCAAACAACTATCCTGGACATAAGAAAAGGCCAAGGACTAAGTAAGACTGAGGTTTTGTTACTGGTAGAAAAGTGTACAGGCTAGATGGGCTTTTTCGTTGTTATTTGTCTAATTCCACGTTTCCCCCTGATCTTCTGTCCCAATCGCCCTAATCCTTACTATGAACCCACTACATCTTTTCACTCTTCTTTTCTTTTCCTCTAATCAAATATACTTCATCTTCTTACCTTGACAGCCCCCCCCCCAGTCCACTTCTCTCCTTCCCTTCTGTCATTACCCTACCTTAGCTCACATGCCATTTTCTCCTTTCCTCATACCCTCGCTAACCACTCTCAGGCGAAGGTATCCCATCCTCACAAATCACAATCCCATTTGTTATCAGTTAGCTCTCTGAAAGCCCTGCTTTTTCGGGAAGTGTAGTCTTTCCTCCTAACCCTCTATGTCCTCATCCTAATCAACCCATCTGATCGATCAGCAATCTCTACAAATCATCCGGACCCTAACAATTTATTCCCATCCAAGCAGTCCTCTCCTATTGTTTCACTTCCCCCTTAACTAACGACCAGATTGTAAGCTCCCAAGAGCAGGAACCTCTTCTTCTTTTGTACCCATTTGCTATTGTGTGGGATTTTAAATTATTCCCCTACTGAATCTCCTGGTGCTATATAAATAAATATAATGTAATACATTATAATATACATGAAAAGGAATTTCTTAAATAAAAAAAGTATTTAGGTTAGGGTACTCATTTTAAACCTCAAATTATGTTTTGTGTTCACACTATTTAAACAATAACCTGTAAACAGTATCTTTTAAATAACCTTATTACTTTTTATAAAATGAACCCCGTTGGACCCAATCTTTTGATTTTCCCACCTTTTTCAATGGGAAATGTTGGCTTCTTGCTTTGTATTTATGAAATCATGTTATATTTAGTTTTAACATAACTAATCTTATCAGCAGATACAGTTTGTCTTTGTTTAATTTGTAATATTATTTTTTTTACTAGGAAATGGTCTTAGGGAAATACGAAGCCCTGTTTAGAGGCTTACTTGGCTATATTAATATTTTTGTGTTGATTGGGTGAGAGATAATGAAACTAATCCACTTTGTGCAGAATCGTCTCGTGTAACTTTAATTAAAGTGAAAAAACGACTTGCCATCTTGCAAGATATATATTTTTTGAAACAAAGCTTTGGCAAGAACAAGATATGAAAGGGTTGGCACAGTGGATTTATGGGTCTGTTTGTGAAAACAGGAATGCTTGCTGGAGATGCAGGAAATATAATATGTTGTAGTTATGTTGCAAAGAATGATTTACGGTTGACCTGTCATCCACCATAAATGACAGAACTGATCTGTATAGATTAGAAAAAAACAAATTATACGATGTGCTCAACACTTAACAGAGAGTAGGCTGTGCACTTATCCCAAAATGCCTGCTTGTGATTTCATTGTGTTGTCCATGGCTGTCAATATCATATACACTATAATTGTGTGTGTGTGTGTATATATATGTGTATATGCATCAGATGTGTGGCAAGCACAATGAATACATTTAACTGCTTCTTGAAATTGATATGTGTTTTTCCAGTCATAGGGAAACATGGATATACTGTATATCATTCCTAAATAAATGTAGAGTTGAACAAATCCCAACCATCAGGTAGTCATGGTTCATAAACCTTTTAGATATGTGCTTATGAATGTGCTACGTCCTGCTATATATATATATATATATATAGCATGCCACCATGGGACTTGTTCATGACATTGGGTGGAGCTATCAGACAAGGTCCACGTGTTACACCAGGTCCATCACTATAGATCATATCCCCAACATTTCAAGTGTCCATTGCCTGTGGCATTGTCTTGAGGCAGGGCTAGTGCAGGACCACTCACTTACCTTACCATCTTGCAATGCATTCAGGCATTTGATGTCATACCTTGACACACTTGGATTCACCAGCTATCTTTATATAGAAATACAGAGTTCACTGTTACTTTGAAATGCTACAGGTTGGGTTTGTAAGGCATCAATATAGTAGCTGTGTTCTAATTGACTGCTTGGTTGGTTCTGAGTGACTTCATGTCATGAGCGCATACCTAAGTACGTTCTATGTCCTGTGGATAGAGTGGGACTTGTCATATAAAAGGTAAATGTAAATGTGAATAAACGAGGCATTAATCCCACTGTAACAACTTTCTCCATGTTTATATTCACATGAAGATATTATCAATATATTCTGATTTATTATTCTTATTTTTGCAAACACATAAAATAAAGCAATACAAATGTGTTGTATATTTATTTACACGCTGCTGTATAGTGTACTGAACTGCGTAGGAGACTCTATACAGCAACATTTTCTACTTACAGCAAAAAAAACAACAAATCAATATTTGCTAAGTGGGGTTGCAGGCAATTTATTATTAACGATTTGTACTATATAATTGCCAACAAAGATGCATTTCTCTGCGAAGAAGGGAACTTAAAATTTGCTGATGCAATTGCTGTCATCATAAATAATTGATGTGTGTGTGTGTGTGTGTATATATATATACAAACACCTAATACACCTATATGCTCATAGGAGGACCTTGTTATGGTATAGGGTGGATAAGGTTATTAAGCTTATTAAGTCAAAAGCTTTTTTTTCCCCAATGTGTTTTTACCGTTGTCAATTCCACAGCAGTTAAAGATTTTTTGAAGGGGTTATCATGCCCCCTTATCAAGAATTAGTGAGAATTAGTGAAACCTCTTGCTGATAGGCTGTCCATGAGTTATGGGTTTGTTTGCTAAATTTGATCAGTCAGGAACATGTATTTTAGCAGTGCTGTATTTGTGTTTCCCCCTGGTGGCTGTGTTGAGTACTGAAGCAAGTGGTACTTACGCTGTTGAAACAAACACTTTATTATATTAATAAACAGCAGTAAAGGAAGATCCTTATATATGTTGTACATTCTTTTTGGCACCTAATTACGCATGGCGTAATCAAATGTAGAAACATGATCATTCCTTCAGACACTGCTTAGCCGTTGTTGAACTCTATAATACTCTATATACATTATAAACTACAACTAAATTACTTTTCATATTACTAAATTAAACATGTTGCCCGAGTAAGGTCTGTGAGGGTGTACTTTCACTGTAGTTAGCACGGCAAACATATCTGCTCTAAGCTGTGATAAAATGGTGGTAAACATGGAAAGCAGAGTTGATCGACTGTGACAATAAGCTCCTTTGCTCTTCCGTTTGGTATTTTTGACCTCAGAATATCTGTTTACTTGTGTTTTCTATATCTATGTTATCATAAGAAAAATTCCAAGTATGATACAGGATTGAGGGTTATCCACTGTCATGTGTTTTCCTGGCTCAATTCCCCATCGCATTGATTTCCTGCCCTTTGGTTGCGATAATCACTAAATAAAGCTCTGTTTCAAAGTCCACACATTTTGTCTGCATTTTCTTATAACTAATCCTTTGTAAGCTTGGAATTCATCTTCCTTTCTACATTTCGATCTATCTATCCATCCACATACCTTCTCATGGTCATACATTCTGTAGCTGACTCCTTCCTATTGTACTCTAATTTAATGGTAACGTACAAACATTAAAAGCATTACCGTGTTTTTACCGTTGTCAATTCCACAGCAGTTAAAGATTTTTTGAAGGGGTTATCATGCCCCCTTATCAAGAATTAGTGAGAATTAGTGAAACCTCTTGCTGATAGGCTGTCCATGAGTTATGGGTTTGTTTGCTAAATTTGATCAGTCAGGAACATGTATTTTAGCAGTGCTGTATTTGTGTTTCCCCCTGGTGGCTGTGTTGAGTACTGAAGCAAGTGGTACTTACGCTGTTGAAACAAACACTTTATTATATTAATAAACAGCAGTAAAGGAAGATCCTTATATATGTTGTACATTCTTTTTGGCACCTAATTACGCATGGCGTAATCAAATGTAGAAACATGATCATTCCTTCAGACACTGCTTAGCCGTTGTTGAACTCTATAATACTCTATATACATTATAAACTACAACTAAATTACTTTTCATATTACTAAATTAAACATGTTGCCCGAGTAAGGTCTGTGAGGGTGTACTTTCACTGTAGTTAGCACGGCAAACATATCTGCTCTAAGCTGTGATAAAATGGTGGTAAACATGGAAAGCAGAGTTGATCGACTGTGACAATAAGCTCCTTTGCTCTTCCGTTTGGTATTTTTGACCTCAGAATATCTGTTTACTTGTGTTTTCTATATCTATGTTATCATAAGAAAAATTCCAAGTATGATACAGGATTGAGGGTTATCCACTGTCATGTGTTTTCCTGGCTCAATTCCCCATCGCATTGATTTCCTGCCCTTTGGTTGCGATAATCACTAAATAAAGCTCTGTTTCAAAGTCCACACATTTTGTCTGCATTTTCTTATAACTAATCCTTTGTAAGCTTGGAATACATCTTCCTTTCTACATTTCGATCTATCTATCCATCCACATACCTTCTCATGGTCATACATTCTGTAGCTGACTCCTTCCTATTGTACTCTAATTTAATGGTAACGTACAAACATTAAAAGCATTACACATTTTTTTTTCTTATTTGAAATCCCTGCTCGAATACTTTTGTCAAGATACAGATTAGTTCCTGACAATTAATGGTTTTCATAGTCCCTACTAGTAGAAAACCAGGGTAGTCTCTTCTGGGCCGTATGGCTTCAAGAGGTGGCAGGGCTAACCATCCGTGACTGCACATGTGGGTGGGGTTATGCCCTTGCAGTCTTAAGTGGGCGGAGAGTAGGAAGGGAAGTAGGTGGGGAGTGGGCGTAGCCAAACCCTTATACCCTGTGCAACTAAATCCGGACTACACCTGGAGACTCAAGTTCAAACTTGGATAGTTTCCACGTATGGTTATTAGAACCATTTGGCAGCCACAAGCCGGTATAATAGAATCTTTGAGATGGGCTAAAAAAATGGCCTAATTAAAATAATATTTATAGAGTCAGTTTATTTAGAAAGTTCCCAAGTCTCTGTCCATCCATTAACTATCTACTCTATGTAGTATGATTTCAGGAAAGTTTTTGGACACAGGGCATTTGTCAAACAAAATATTTCTACAAATATTTTGTTGCCAGATCAGAATAAAACTAGAGCAGTGTGTCACATATGTAATTGAAATTTTAGTAAATCTACCTAAAATATTTTCATTTCCCACAATTAGTTAAATAACATTTGGCTTTTTTTGCATCAAAATTGAGAGTTTATAAAGGCCAATATTAAAATAATAATATAAAATAATATTTACCACCTGGCTTTTCTGTTTGGAACCAAATATTTACCAGCATCTGCCGTTAGTGAGTCTTCAAGCGTTAGTTCAAGAAATCTGGCTTTAATTCCTTAAAATGTCCACAGCATGAGTAACACGCAGGTAGGTTGAATTTCACAGGAGACCAATTTCTGCGTAAGTATTAACACATTATTTAATGTGTTAATATTTACATTTTTTTTAGACAGTTGTATGCTCTGTTGATTAAAGTCGTGGTTTCGGTGAAAGATCACCTTTCATAAGCTTATGTAATTTTTTAACCATAATAGTTACTTATTGATAATTTTTTGCCAGGTACGCCATTGATCCTGGCTTTCCCATAGTAAATCATTGTTCCTAATAAACAATAAACTATTATGAGCCTGATTACAAGAAAAGGCTTTGGAACTAACATTTAAGGATATAGTTTTGGATATGTCTGTGAACACTGTCACTTTATTTACCTGTCAGCTCCCTCCTGACGTCACTTGTGCTCCCAAGGTACGCAGGGCTATTGGAAATGTAAAGGGCAGTTATTTAGTTATTCCGATTATTTTAAAAAAAATGGAGTTATCTTTTCACTTAAAATTGTATAGGTTATTTTATATACCTTTAGAAACGGCTATTGATCTACCTTTCAGCTCAGTATATGTGAAATAATGTTATTGAAATATATAAACCTTGCATAATTTAATCAACATGTCTTGAATGTCAGATGCATAAGTCAGCACCATTTTATTTATAGTCTTTACTGTCTGCAGTATAGCATTTTTGTTTTGTTTGCACAGGTATATGAGACTAATATTAGTAAGCACAATGGAACATTTGAGCCCTTGCTTTAACTGATAAGATACACACTAATAGCTTTTTGATTGGCACGTGGACAAGTAGAGCCCTGATATACCTCCGGGTAGCAAATTCATTCTTGTACAATAAATGATAAAAAGTCTAATTACGTGCAGACTCTCATGGGCAGGTTATTTACTAAAGCCGCAGTTGCTTTGTGATTTTTAATCCAGTGTGCATAAATTGGATTAAAAATCAAATTTACAAATTCTCTCCAGCTCTGGAGATCTGATGAGTCCACTTGGCTTTTCTCAAGGGGGAGTCCCACCGAGCTGCTTGGGACGTTCCTGTGAGTTGTTCAACTAATGAGTTAGGCTTGTGGGCTCAGTCCCCAATAGAAATCAAAAGACCTTTATTTCATTTTAAGTCATCTGTGCTGATAGACACTTTCCAAATATGCCACTGTCCTCTTCCTTACCCGCAGATTTCTGTGCATTAGTCCTCAATTTAGTTTTTGTTGAACTCTGAGGTTAGTGAAATCCCTTCTTAGTCTAATTCAGTTTTTCCAATAGACTGGAGGGGGTATCTGGTATCAGGAATATTGTGGAGTACACGTGTGATAACTCTCTCCCAGACTATGACTGCTTTTAGGACAGAAAACATTGGCGGTTTGTTGTAGCTTCTGGGTTTTGTGTGTTGAGGTGTGTTTAAACGCTTCCAGTCATTGACTGATGAGTGAAGAGTTTCCCCTGTAGACCTTGTATTATGCATAAGGACAATCATGTCTGCATATCTTTGCCTGGGATCGATAAAGCAAAATGTAGCTTACTTATTTACCTCTTTTCATCAGGAAATGTGACCCTTTGACTACTAGGTAGGTGGCGAATCATTGTAATCTCCACTGACATCAAGAGTGCACAAGGAAGGTGATTTTTAAAAGTGCTGCAGATAAAAAAAAACATAGAAAGATGGGATTGCTCCAATGTATAAATGGTTTAACTACAACATTTTCTGTAATGCAGCAGTCATACCAAAAATTACATCTGTAAATGAAATGTCCACAATCATGCGGTATAAAGTGACACTGTCCGATAATCAATATTTTTCAGGTTTTTGGCACATAAAAAAACCAACCACATCCAAAGTATTGTGTCTGTAACCATACCTGGGTTCCCAAACAATCCAATGGCCTTATGGTTGGCTAGCCCCACCCATTGCATGGCTAACACCCCTCGTGTGGCACTCCCCAAGGCTGGCCTCGCCCTTTATGAAGCCACGCCTTCAAAAGTTTGAAGGCCGCAGGTAGCCCAGTGCTAGGACGTTCTCAGGAAAAGAATAATTCTACGTAAACAATGTCACACTATGTCATACTTGTATGTATCTGTCTCAACTTCATCCCCAAGCAGTTGATTAATCTTCTTATATAGCAGGACCATCCATTAGCATTTAGGAATCACCCCCATAGTCTTTTTATGTAAATTCATGTTACCTTGTGTAATGAAATCAGCGAAGTATGACTTTATTTACTTTCTCTGATTTATTGTTAATTCTTCATAAAAAGTAAACATTAAAATAAAAAATAAAGATTTGTTTGTTTTTGATTTGTATTTGATTTGTAAACTGTTTACATGTCCCATGAGAAACACCTCCATGTTCCCCGACATCAGTGGGAACTCCCACCGACATCAGCAGGACCACCCATCGATGTCATCGGGATCGCCTGCCGATGTCAGTGGGCAGTCCGCAAGGGAAGGCTCTGGGTAGCCGGAGCCCAGCAGGTATGCTGATAATAGTAATAAAAATGATGAGAGTTCCACTTTAATATAGTGCATTATGTTTTTTGTTATTGGGCCCTATCTGCAGGGCCCTCTTCTCCATCTTTACCGGTATGAACTTTTGTTAATCTTTTTGTCATTTTTGTATATTGGCAGATTTAATATTATTGTTAAGTTTCTTACATTAGCGCTTAGGAATCTGCTGGAGCTCTACAAGTGTACAAATAAAAGTGATTTAAAATGAAACATCATTACTTGAAGGCTTGTCCCGTGGTGCCGTCACATGTATATCATGCTAATTACAATGCGCTGTATTACCTCTCAATGTTGTACCTTATTTGTCTTTTTGAAAGGAAAGTTAATGCTTTCGTGGTAATTTTCTTGTCCAAACTACACTCTGTGT
Organism: Sceloporus occidentalis; assembly: GCA_023333645.1. Classification (NCBI taxonomy): domain Eukaryota; kingdom Metazoa; phylum Chordata; class Lepidosauria; order Squamata; family Phrynosomatidae; genus Sceloporus; species Sceloporus occidentalis. Next base: position 6,197,414 of record JALMGF010000023.1, read on the forward strand.
GTATGTGTGCATGCATGTGTGTTTCGCTTTCCCACTTAGAAATTATGGCCATCCAGTTAAATGGGCGTAAATGGCTTTTAACATTTTATGTAAGGTGGAACGGTTCATTAGTTTAAAAGCTTTGCTTTATAAAAAGAAATGATAAAAAACTGTTCCGCATCAACATATTTCTCAGTGCAGATGCAGCGTTGAGTGCCAACCGCGACTTTTGCTGAAATAAATACCCTTTTTACATTGCTCAGTTTGATTTTTTTTTACTGTACATGTGCAGTCCTTTTAGTATCTTGCTTTGATTTAATAGCTTTTATTCTGCAGATGCCCAATTTTAAAAAGTGAAAGAGTTTTATTTTTGCAAATAATTTATTGTAAGTTATTTTAAAGATTTAAAAAAAGATAATTTAAAGGCACTCTCGGAGCGGCCAAGTTTGAGATGACTCTGAGACATTTTCCTTCTGATCTGCAGCCACTTGAACTTATGGGTCCCCAGCCAGAAGGTAAATGTTAATACAATGCAGAATTTAAAGAGGCATGGGGTGCGCATAAGGCTATACTTAATATAAGAGAGATGACTGAAGACTTGAGCTTTCTACCGCAAAAAAAAAAAAAAGGCAGACTTTTTTCATGGTTTCTAGTCCGCTGTCAAATTCTATCTTTCTATGTTTCTTGTCAGTTTTACTTGCACGTCCACATATAGCCATCAGAGTAACAAGACTCTTAACTCTAACGATCAGAACCCTTAGCTGGGTTTTTCTACATTCCCATTTTGGTGACTGAGTTGGCTGGTTATCCATTAAATCTGCAATAATACCGGTTGCTTGTCTCCTGGGTCAAAAGTCGCCAGCCCTTCCCTGCATTCATGGTTATTATTTTTCTATAATTTTAGCCTGTACTTGTCCACTAGTGGAAATTACTCTGATATTCAAAGGACACCATGATACACTGAACATGAGTACCTGAGTGCTTGAAACCCCTTATATACAGTACATTGTTGCAGGTTGACCAGGTTCTTGAAAAGAAACTAAAATAACAGTTGTAAGAATAAAAGTAACATCATTTATTAGTAATGTGATAAACAAAAACAAAATTAAACAAAATTGTACTCCTTTGTGGTGACTGACTAAACAATATATTCTATCTGTCCAGCTGGCCAGCAAACCCAGTTCCCAGTTTTCTAATTTTAAACAGTACTCTCAAATGATTTCTAAGGCTATCTTTTAAACATTAAAAGGATCACAGGTCGCCAGCTGACACCAAGGAATAGAGAGGAAGCATCCATTGTAAAATGTATCAAAATTTATTCGAGTCCATAGACCATAAAATCAAAACAAGGGGTACATAGACAGACACAGAATGGAAACATTGCCATACTGGTTCATTACTTTCACCTGGAAAGGGGATGGCTCCCACCTATTTACCCCGGGAATAAACCGCGCTCCAACCAGCCAATGACATTGAAAGCCTCTCTAACTCTCCTACAACGTATATCGAAATCTGCAGATAATGTGATAATAAAGGGCACTGTGTTAATATTCTGATATTATCTTGAAGTGCCCTAATGGGAATGATTTTCAATGTACAACATATTATTATAACAGCGAGCTGTTCCACGTAGACAAAAAATAATTATAATCGCTGACATACTAAGCAAATAAACCTTAGCAGATCTGTAATTTTGTTCTGTAGCCTAAAATATGAAATATTCATTGCTGGGAAGGGTTTTGGCATTCAACTACTAAAGCTTCATTTAGATATAAACGTGTTAAATTAAGTATATGAAGTTTAATCTATAATTCTTTGTGTACTGGGTCAAGAGGAACTGTAATTGAGGCCCTAGTCTGACTAATATTCATTAATATGTTATTTTTTATTTGTTATAAGTAGGGCTGCAACTAATGATTATTTTAATAATCGATTAGTTGGCCGATTATTTTTTCGATTAATCGATTAATCGGATAAAAAAAACCAACAATATGCAAACTTTTCGTTTATTTAAAATTTAATGAACTGGATGTTAAAAAAACAACTTAAAATTTACATTAACATTCTTATTTTGTTACGAGAACCCAAACACAATATTTATTAGGGCTGAAACAACTAATCGATAAAATCGATAATAATCGATTATGAAAATCGTTGGCAACGAATTTCATCATCGATTAATCGAATCGATTTTTATGGATTATAAAAAGATTATATAATATATTATAATAATCCGATCTCGAACAGAGATCGGATTATAACACCGGAATCCAGATCCCCCGCAACGCTGCAGGAGACCTGGATTCCCCTCACTGTCGGCTGGTCTCTCACTTCCGTCTCTCTCCCCCCTCCCATACACCCCTCTGACTCCTCCCCCTCCCATATGTCACTCTGCCTCTCTCCCGGCTCCGTTACTGACAAGGACTTTCAGTGTAAGTGAAGTGCAGTAACGGAGTCTGTCTGTGTGATGCAGACACTCACAGGCTGACAGAGAATCATCCTCTCTGTCAGCTGGTGGGGGTCTGCATCGCACAGACAGCCTCCGTTACTGTCAGTAACGGAGCCGGGTAGAGAGGCAGAGCGGTGTATGGGAGGGGGGAGGAGTCAGAAGGGTGTATGGGAGCCACCCTCCCATACACCACTGTGGCTCCTCCCCCCCAGAGAGGATGATTTTCTGTCAGCCTGTGAGTGTCCGTTACTGCACTTCACTTACACTGTGGCTTCTATGAAGCTGCAGTGAAAGTCCTTGTCTAATGAAGATCCGTTGCTGACAGGAGGCAGAGTGGAGTATGGGAGGGGGAGGAGCCAAAGTGGCGTATAGGAGGGGGAGGAGCCAGAGTGGAGTATGGGAGGGGGAGGGGCCAGAGTTGTATGGGAGAGGGGAGGAGCCAGAGTGGTGTATGGGAGGGGGAGGAGGCAGAGTGAAGTATGGGAGGGGGGAGGAGGCAAAGTGGTGTATGGGAGGGGGAGGAGGCAAAGTGATGTATGGGAGGGGGAGGAGGCAGAGTGGAGTATGGGAGGGGGAGGAGGCAGAGTGGCGTATGGGAGGGGGAGGAGCCAGAGTGCTGTATGGGAGGGGGAGGAGGCAGAGTAGTGTATGGGAGGGGGAGGAGGCAGAGTGGAGTATGGGAGGGGGAGGAGCCAGAGTGGTGTATGGGAGGGGAGGCGGCAGAGTGGAGTATGGGGGGGAGGAGCCAGAGTGGTGCATGGGAGGGGGAGGAGCCAGAGTGGTGTATGGCTGAGTTATAGTGGTGTATGGGGGGTATTATGAATTTCAAGGAATATAGGGGGTATAAGGCATATCGATATTAGGCATATCAGGGGGTCATAAAACATCTGGGGTAAAAGGTATATCAGGGGGCTCAGTTGCATATCACTGGCATATAAGGAGTATAAGGCATATCAGGGGCACAGTGGAATCTGGCATATAAGAGGTATAAGGCATATATGGGGGCAGAGTGGCAAGCTGGGGGTCTGATGTGCATAACCGGGGGCAGTTTGGTAAATAAAAAAAATTTAAATAAGGCTTTTTTTCCTCATAGTTTTTATTAAATATGAGAAATGGTTAACATATGAATTAATATTTACTAATAACTTTGTATTAAAACCTAGTTTGAGAAACACCGTGTTTGGGTTCTTGTAGCTTTTATTATTATGTCAGTAAAATAAGGTGAATAGAGAGAGGCCATTGCAATAAAGAGATGAAAGTGTAAATTGTACGTTTTTTATTACATTATTTTAAATTTAAAAAAATTGCATTTTTTTATCCGATTAATCGATCAATCGAAAAAATAATCGTTAGTTGCAGCCCTAATATTTATCAAACTAGTTTTAATACCTAAACCATGCACTTTGCACCCTGCACCCAGCACTTTGCACCCAGCACTTTGCACCCTGCACCCAGCACTTTGCACCCAGCACCCTGCACCCAGCCCTGGCACTTTGCACCCAGCACTTTGCACCCAGCCCTGGCACTTTGCACCCAGCACTTTGCACCCAGCCCTGGCACTTTGCACTGTGCCCCAGCACTTTGCACTGTGCCCCTGCACCCAGTCTCCAACTCTGCCCTGCACCCACACTCACACCCTGCCCTGCATCCCCCCCACCCCCACTCTGCCCTGCACCCACACTCACACCCTGCATCCCCACCCCCACTCTGCCCTGCACCCAGTCTCCTGCCCTGCCCCCCCACCCAGCCCTGCACCCACACTCACACCCTGCCCTGCATCCCCACCCCCACTCTGCCCTGCACCCAGTCTCCTACCCTGGTCTGCCAAAACTAGCCCCCACCCCCACTCTGTCCTGCAACCACACTCACACCCTGCATCCCCTGAAACCCCACCCCCACCTCCACTCTGCCGTGGACCCCCACCTCCACTCTGCCATGCACCCCCACCTCCACTCTGCCGTGCACCCACACATTCGCACATAGACATTCGCACATAGACAAAGAATACTTACCTCCGCTACGGACTCGTTCCACTTCCAACCTTCAAGTTTAAAACTTTATTGAACTCTTGATTGAAGCGCGTCACATCCGTCACGTAGCTAAAAGAAGGCGGAGACTGCAGAGCGTGTAGCAGAAGCGGGGAACGCTCGCGGAGGTAAGTAAAAGGAGCCGAGTGCTCCAACAACGAATCGATCACTCGATTAATCGATAACGGAAATCTTCGACAACGATTTCCGTTATCGATTATTATCGATTTTATCTATTCGTTGTTTCAGCCCTAGTTATAAGTTATGGAACGGGGATATTACAGTTATTATATTTCTATTACGGTAATTTTGTGTTTAAAATCACATGGTTTTATATTAGATCTGACCAGCAATCAGTTGAGAAAACATATGCAATAAGTTCAAATTGATGAAATCTATTATTTTGCATTGAACTAAACAACTTTATTGAAGAGAACAAAAACAAATAAGGATACCCTGAAGCCTACACTTGTTCACAGAGATGTGACTTGGCTGGGTGCTGCCCTAGGCTTAACCCAATTCAGCCCACCTTTTGCCCTTCCCACTTACCTACAATGTCATATGCCAGTGTGGAGTAAGGTCATTGTGTATAAAACCAACCAGATCAAGGACAAGTGCCCGGGAACTATCACCCTATGCCCAGTCAGCATAGGACTTTAGAAGGACTCAAGAACGAAACGATGGGGACATATTTAGCAGACACAACTCAATTTAGTGTATATCCCCTTTTGAGGTGCCAGGATATGTCTGGTGTTGGGCTTGAGTCTGGGACATCTAGCAGTGTGCATAAGCCATGCTCACATACTTGTCAAATGCCAGTTTGGCCTCACCCGTGCAGTGATTTTTCACTTTTCATTTTGTGCTCGGTTGTTTTATGCTCAGTTACTGCTATGCCAGTTCTTTTAGTGTTAAATCAGAAATTTTAAGACAAGCTGTAAAACCTAATTTATAATACCCACCCCATTTTTAGATCAAAGGGCATTCTTTTCTTTTCCTCTAAATGACCTCTTGGTTCAGATAAATTCGGATGCACTAATGATTTTAGGCCAGTGAGTGGTCAACTGCATCCTCAGTATGTTTATTTTGTACTAATGATTTGTTTTCCTCTCAATCGATTTTAGTTGTTGTGCAGAGACAGTCCTTCCTTTGGGTGGCATTAAGTATTATCTCACTGGTATTAGTTTTAGCCCATCATTTAGCCCATCTCTTACTGGAAAGATTCATTGGTAAGCTGTTTGAATTAAAATATTATTAACAGCTGTAATTAGTACACATCATTACATTTCTTTGGTTCCACAATGGCATTTTGTGACAGACCTGTTATCTCTGTTAATTTAACTATATCCTTGGTATAAAGCTATGTATGTGTTCATTAAATTATTTGTATATTAATCTGAACTTAAAATCGTTAGTAAATAAGTGATTACAGGACCCTGAGTAAAGTTTTATCTGACAAAAATCTTATTGTAAAAATATTACAGTACAAGAGTGTTGTAGCCTCAAATACCCAGCAGAATTCCAAACCCAGGAATTTGTAGTGTTCAGTCAAAAATCGTTTTTTAAATGTTTTGACCATTTTACATTTAACATTTTCTAAAAACAAATTTAGATTTTTTTTCCTAATCAAAAAAGTGATGAGCATGCAGAAGGACAATGTTGGTGTGAGGCTGGACAATCTCAGCTCAACTCTTCAGCCAAAAAGTTCAGTGGACTTGCCAGTTCAACTTTTCTTGGTTCCTTCCAAATGCTGGTATCCTACCAAACCATCATACTAAAGCTGAGCCATCTGTAGAATTTGGAAGGAACTCTGCGATGTCTGGTCTCTTCACTCTTTAAGTAATAAGTCTACTGGAGTCAGTGGAACATGGACAATCCAAGAAGAAACACTTCACTAGTGGATTCACTTAGTAATGGAGACTGAGTGAGGGGAATGGCTGACAAGTGGGGCAAGAGGACAATAGGCTCTGGGCTGGGCTGCTCGGGTTATGAGCCACTGATTAAAGATTTGTTTTACTTGCAACTCCATGTATACCCACTGTGTGTCTGGAGTGAACTTTAAACAATAAATACACGATGGCTTAATCTTGTCTGTGCTTATTTTTGGGTATTTATAGACATTGTATAGAACCAGTAAGATTTAGTGTGTCATACATCACGCTTTGGGATTTTTATTACTGAGCCACGTTGCCAGCCGACCCTCTTGTGAGTGTAGTTTGGATCCTGAGATAACATAAGTTTTAATCACCAAAATTGTTAAGGTACTTAAGCTTTCCAATTAACCTGCTGGCTTCAGGTGCAATGATAGGTAAACTACAATGTTTCAATACAACATGGCTCTGTACATTAGTATAAGTGTAATGTAAGGCCCAGATTAATTTGTATAATTTGTGACAAATTTTTTAAAAAATATTACTTGCATTGGCTTGCGGCATCTAAGTAGTGGTAGTAGTCAAGTTCTGCATCAAGGCATTTGGGGCATCTATCACATCAACCAGCACAGATGCAGTGGCAACATTGAAAATATGAATTTTCTTATGCTGAGTCTGATTTCACAGTTTTTAGGTAGATACATCTAATCGGTCACTTAAAGGTCATCAGTTGAAAATAACGCTGTGAAACAAATTATAAAGAATAAAAGCCTCTCTGTGATTTTTGAATATGAACCCTGTTCAGTATAAACTTAAGCGTCTCATTTGTCATTTAAGATGATATTAAAGTTAGATTATAGACATTAAGCAATGTAAGGTCAATGACAGGTTGAAAGACCTTGTTGTAAAAGCAGCAAATTGTCTCTAAAATGTCCCTGGGGTTGTATTATACATGTGTGTATATAACTTCAAAGTAGATCTGCTTCTTTGTCCTAATACACACACACACACACACACACACACATACCACCATTCAAATGTTTGGGGTCACATTGTTGTTTTCTTTATGTAATATCTTTTTATTTTGTTAACAGTATGGTCAGATCACAGTACATTATTAATCAAGAATATTAAGAGTATTGAATAAATACAGTACGGCATAATATACATCTGTAATACATAACATACAGGTACATTCTTTCGTGATATTAGTCTGGCATACCATTTATATAATACCTATGGAGTTTGAACAATAATAAAGAAAACTGAATAAAAAATATTTGTGAATCATAGAAGACCGGAAAAAGGGTTTTCTAATGATCAATTAGCCTTTTAAATTTAAACTTGGATTAGCGAACACAACGCGCCATTGGGACACAATAGTCACAACATTAACAATGCCTTCACTGTATTATACTGTCCTAGCCGTTTGCCAATTTTGGTGATCTGTGCAGCTGAATGGTCTTGACATTTCAATAATTATACACATTTTGGTGTCTTCTTGTTACATCAACACCCACCACACACATCCCAAGATGACCGATTTGTGATTTGTAAACAAGTAGAGGAAGCAAGCAAAAGCGGGGCAATCAAAATCGGAGTGTTTATAACAAGATGCTACTGTGCAACATGAACGTTTTTTACAAAAAGTAATTTGGATGCAGGGTTTAAAAAACGGTCCTGTCAAATACACATTCAACAAGAAACTGCAGACTAACCACAAAAGGAGCAGGGAGCATCCAGTAATGGCAGAAATGTTGCCAATAGATCGTGATGCCATGTTGAAGTCCAAGAAACAGCCCAAGAAATAACACCATCATTAAAGAAACTGTTTAACGTCCCTGACAGCACCAATGAAGAACAATGCATATTAAAGTCCTTTATGCATTCTATTAAAAAAAAGCACTTAACAGAGGCAGAAGCTGAAGCTATTCAGTCCAATGATCCTTGCAACTGATTGGCTGCTTGAAGCATTCACAGAGCCAGCGCTGGAGCTGACTGATCATAGGATATGAATGGAGATGTGTTTCGGCCAAAGGGTTTTTTTCTATTTTCCTCACAGCCAGCTATTAATGAAACTTTTTTACATATATGTGATAGTTTGCTATAATTCTACTTAACAAAAAATGGGAAAAAATTACTTTTATTAATCAAGACAAACATTTGATTCTACTTATTATGTCCCGTCCCTGATGTTCACACATACCTATGTTTTTGGTTGATTATTAAGTGAAATTAACAAACTGAACACTTATTTAAAGGGACAGTCATCCCCAAATCCTTGTATTATTAGTAACTGCAGCAAACTGTGATGAGACAAACTAACTGCTCTCTCATTTGTAACTATTTAGCTAAATTCACCATTAAGGCAGACAGACTATAATTTTAAATTCTGTGAAAACAATGGAAACAAGTTTTGACCTTATATGTACCCTGAAAAAAAGTTACTTATGATAGATCCATTCAAACGACTCTGCTTTTTTATATACTTGTCATGAATCTACATTATCCCCCTAAGAGTAAAAAAATAAAGGCGATATAAAAGTATGCTGCTAAAATAAGTGCAAAATGTTTTCTTTTTTTATGTACAGGTTAGTATGTATAAGCGGTGCTCTTAAATTGAAATTGCATGATTTTTCAAGTGAATGCAATGGATATTGTGATTTTACATGGGTGATTAGTTCTATACAGCCATCTGGTATCCCCAGGTGTTTCCTCTAATGATGTGGTACATTTCAAAGGCATTTAAATATTAAAAATGACAAGCTTATTAAATCAGCCTTTCTCTTTACTGAAGGTGCATATGTAAGGCAGTTGTTTAAACAGTCAACAACCTAAAATAAGAGAAGGAAATTGCATTTGATTGCCTCCACCTGTGCAATGCCAAAATATGTGTTTTTTTCCACCATATAAAGCAAGTAATTTTGAAATAGCTAAAATATTTAACACCAGGTTAAAGAGACAGTCATGTCCATAGAATCATAGAATGTGACAGTAGATAACAACCATTCGGCCCATCTAGTCTACCCATTTGTCCTGATGTAAAGACTTAATCCTTAATCAGTCCTTGGTCTTGTCTTAGTTTCGTTATAGCTTTATGCCTATCCCATGCAGGTTTATATTCCCTCACTGTATTATGGCCTTACTGTATTAGAACCACTTCTACTGGGAGGTTGCGCTACTTATCTATTGGAAGTTGTACTTCAGAGATAAACAAAGCAAACAGTGTTTGCTTTTCCAATGCCGGTTTTTTGTTTAGTAAACAAGCACTGTTTGCCCTGTTCACTTTTTAACTTTACCAGGAGCTGTTGCTGACCCTCCAAGATCGGTAAATGCTAATGGCACACTTGCATTCTGAATATGGCAATACTCACAACTAAGAACCCTTGGGTTGACTCTGAGTCTTTAGGTGAAGACATGCTTTCATGGGTCTCAGGATCAATTTCTTCTTTCTCCAAGCACAAGTGGTGTTTGACCATGCCCACTCCCTGCCCACTTTCACCCCACTCTCCCACCCACTAAAGGCTGCCTGGGGCTAGCCCTGTCCCTTCACAAAGCCACTCCTCTACAAAGACAGAACCGTAGGCAGAAATTAGCTAACGTGGCCTTGGGCTGGGTGGGAATGGTCAAGGAAACCTCTTGCATAGCTCCTGAAAACAAGACACCGTAGGAACATACCTCTTTTAACATGTTGCATTTCTGGAATAGTTTGCTGGAGGAAGGGCTATGTAATATTTTGAGATGGCCACTTGAGCCCATTGCACAGAGAAAACTCACCTAGTTTGACAATCCATTGAAGTCGGTGAAGTTACATGTTTCATCTCACTCACCTGATGCAGTCTAGTAAATATACCCGAATGAGTACACTATGCCCAATACAGAAATTCCATCATTTTCAGGCAGTGGGTTCCAGGGGAAAAAGCAAATACATAGAAATCTTGTTTTTGCCATTCCTCTCTGCACTTGAGTCAGTTGGGGACATTTGCGCATAGGCATTGCTGTATCTTTCATTTATGACCCCCACAATATGTATATGTGATGCTGCATATTGGGCAAGGCTTCAGAACCACTATACATTTATACTAAACATTTTGTGCGGAACACACCCTACATTTTTATACTACCAAAAAAACAAAGTTTGATAACAGTCCCCTTCTTGAAGAAAGTACTATTATTCAAAGAAATTGAGATCCAGCTGCATGGAATATCAAATAGAGGCTCTAGCTATATAATGGGATCCAGGTAATGGAATTCACAGTAACAACAAAGCATCATGCAAACTGATTACTTTTCCAGACGAAGCACTGTCTGGAAATCACATTGTGTATGTTAATGCAAAAATATGTTTTCCCTTTCAGCGAAAATCACATGAAAGGAGAGATGGAGAGCTTTTAATATCACCATACCTGTGGATATGCAAGTTTTCAATATATTAGAAGTCAAGTATTGTAGATTATTTCCTACAATTTTCTGTATAATTAGTATAATTACAGAAATAGAAAAGAAGGAAAAAAACATGTCTTCTTATACCCAGACTTGTTTGTGGTAAACCAGACCGCGGTTTTTCTTATGGTTGAGCACTTTATTTTTTACCTACAGGTTAAGGAATGGCTATTAAAATTATTTAATACACAGTCTTCATTGGTGAGCCTGGAGTGTCCCTTGAAGCGCAATGCACCTTAGAACAAACAGACTGACTATAATATGAAACAGAATTTTAATCATGCTATTGTCATTATTCTGTGTATCACATTTATTGTTGTTGTATGAAGAAGTGTGTATAATTAAGAACCTAAAATTATTATTCAAATTCCAAATAATTTTTACCGTCCTACATATGAAAGGCGTTTAATTTGACCATAGAATATGTTTTTTTTTTAGCTTTACATACATCTATTGTTAAAATGGTCTTTTGTTACCATTGATTTAGAGAACCTCCTAAAGTTTACATGAAATTCAAGTTAAATGTAGCCACGTATAAAACGGCTAATGCCAAGCGTGAAGAAAGCATAGTTCACAGTGAAGGGAGCCATTTGGAAATATGAAGATTGTTATGGACTTTGGACCCACAAGGATAGAACCCATTTATATATTGCTTGTGGACACAATTTAAACTTTCAGGCTTTCAGTAAATCAGAGTTGGCATATAAGTAAAATTCCATTGTTGAACTTAATTTATTACTTTCAGCAAAGCTCAATAAGTAATAACGAAGCATCTTCACTGCTCAGTATTGTAGCAATGTATTTGTATTGAAAGTATCTCAGCTATGGTATAATGATTGACAAAGACATTTCATGTTGAAATTTGCAATCTATTTCATTTCAACAATATGAATTGTCTTGAATATGCAGAACGCAATGGTGCAGGCACTTGAGCATCTCAATGAGGATGAAGACATTGTACCAGTAGCTTGAATAACATTATTAAACAGGAGATCATTTCCATACCCTGCTCAGAAATACAATTTTATTTTATGTAAATGTTTTATGAAAACTCCCACCACAGTTCTTTCTAACAAGTTTCACCAGGTCATATTACGTAGTGGCAGCTATTTGGTGGAGATATGTCACAGTGAGGTAGATATAGCACGGGGATGAAACACTATGAAACTATTAAATCGATTTAGATCAGGTTTTCATCCCCTTCATTTTCTTTTTTGTTCCTCTTGAATACATGTTTGATTACCCTCTCAGAAACATGGCATTAACAATACTGCTATGCCTCTCCTTTGTGATTTTTCTGCCGTTCTCCTGGCAGAACGATCAATACTGCGAAGGCATATTCGCTTTGCTTGTTCAACTAACCGTGACAGGGTAATGCTCATGATATGCTTTCATCCTGCAATTCTGTCAAAATGAGACGAAATCAGCCTTGTCAAAACCATTTTTTTTACAATTATTTCATATCTATTCTAATTTCTCATATTGGACAAAAAATAAAAGTTGACATTTTGTTTTTCTAAATTGGGAGCCTATTTTCTAACCTGGATCTTATCTGTCTGGGTCATCTTTTGGTATGCTGCAGTGTCTCAGTTTTGGAGAAAATAAAGGCGCACCAAAACACAATCAAATTTGTGATTTCCTTTACTAAGCTGCTAGTAATTTATTTGGGGCATATTAACATCTTAAAACAAAGCAATTCAGTGCATACCTAGCAAATACCATTCAAAAAACACCTAAGGCATAAATATAGGGGATTCCATCACACTATATGGCAATATTGCTTACCAATTAGCTGATGAGACTGCACTGCAATTTAACCCAATGAGACTCTCCAGCAATTTAAAGCCTTCTATGGACACCATTAATGAGGCACCTGTGTGGCAGAGTGGGCTGCTCAACCCTAAGGTTTGGTCTGAAACTTTAAACTCACTGGTATGAATGTTCTCATACCTAGATTGTGCAGAGGTCAGTATTGGAACACAGAGATGCATTGAGTAGTTACTTGATATGGTACCGTATTTTTTCTTGGGCTCTCAGCAGTAACATTTGACTTTAGATAAGAACCATTCAGCCCATCTAGTCTGCCCTTTTGTTTCCTAACGTAAAAACATCTTTATGTGGTGCTGTTGTAATGTCTGTACACTGCCTGTACTGCACATGTACAACAGAAAACAGTGGTAGTACAAATACAACAGCCTGATTACTGACTGTTGGCACATTGTTTGGTATACGTCGGGACCCGTTGACAACTATTAATCTATGAAACTAATAGACCTCTAACCTACACACGTCCCAAAAGTGAAAAGATTTCGTACATGTAGCTGGAAACATTCAAATGTGTGTGGCTTGGTTGTTTTTCCAGCATTCAGTAGAAGACAGATAATCTGATTAAGAAAAGTTATTGCAATCCGATGCTTTGTGTCAGCAGAAGAGATACATGTTGTGCTATAACTCAAGGTATGCTGTGGTATAGGAATGATAAAACCAAAGGAGGAAGTTTGATTGGTACAAAGTATGAATACAAACAATTATTCAATTTTGTGTTTCCCTAACAAGCTTCTAAAGTCTTCTTCCATATTGTATCCTATCCCACAGCAGTTGTGGTAGTAACAATTTGGGATAACAGCAGAACTAGATGTTGTGACATGGCAGATTTTAGAATATATAAGTAAATTTACTAAAGCTACCTATAGGTTGTGCTATTTGTTTGTCAGTCAGTGTTTAATGACTTTGGAGATCTCATGGAAGCCAAACTTTGTGACTCAAAGTGGCAGGTTCAGCATAATCTCATCCATTTCCTGTCCTGAACTTCTTTCATTTCTCCTCACCCACCCTTACAAATATTTACAAGTTCCTGAATAAGTGAATGAATGAAATCAGCAACTTGACCATAGGACAGAGATAAGTTAATGGAGGGAATAATCATGTAGATCTTGAGAGAGGTAAGTTAAGGTACCTTTCTCCAACACATACACAAAAGGTAAATGTATTACTTGAATCTGTAAATACCAGATGGGCTTATTTAGTGAAATGTAGGATTTGGGAAAGTGACAAACCCCATTTAAACTATTAAGGTGTGGGTTTTAATTGGGCGGTTGTTTAAGGGTGGGCAACTTTCTATGTTATTAATATATATACAGTTTTCTTTGGAAGTGTACATTTTTAGAAGAAGGCCATATAATCTGTTTTTCTTTATTTAGATATTTCGTGTTGGATTTTGACTCTGGAATTCTGCAGTATTTTGTGATGGAATCAAGTAAAAACCAGAAGCCAAGAGGGTCACTGTCTTTAACAGGATCTGTGATTTCTGCGAGCGATGAATCACCTTGCATGATTATTGTATATTCTGCCAGTGGCGAAATGTACAAACTCAAAGGTACGGTAACAAAATACTGTCATCCTTAAAAATACTGTATTGTCTTTAAGTTTAGACAGAGATGAAGCCCTCATTCTGTTCCCTCCCCTATTACCTTTTATTCTAGGGAATACCATAAAAACATTAAAAATGTTTGGTTGTTCTACCAACCAACATATCACAGTGTAATACAGCCCTAAAAGTCACAATAATGTGTATAAAAACTGTATTGCCATTTTCTAATCACTACCCAGAACTCTCTCCTCTGGTGATGTTTCTGCCTGGAGAAACAGAAAAATGACCTGGAGACCCAGGGAAGCAGGGCTTTATGCAGAGACTACACGTCAAGCCCTGAGAGTCCCCTGGTATAAACATGTGCCTTTTTGCCCTTTGGAAATATTGGGAGATATAATTTATGATACACAACTTTTTCCTCCTGTTTGCTGTTAATGAACTTCAAGTTAGCAGAAGGAAGTCAGAAATTCTGCTCTAAACCCAAAAGCAGAAATCAAGATCGCTTTCTTATTATAATAAACAAACATTAATAAACCACTTTTAAATGTTAAGTCAAGATAAAAACAGTTCTTCTACAATCTCCTTAAAAATATTTATTTTGTATATGAAGAGAAGGATCACCAGCCACTGTGACGATTATGCTGAATTCTTCATTTAACTATAATTGAATTCAGCATTACTGTATTCGATTTCTGCTAATATTTTATAAATAGTAGTGGCTTAAAGAGCACATTTTAAGGTAAAGCTTCATATTCAGTGTGAGTCCCTTTATATTTTTGAGCTGGAGGTTCCTATTGTGGTTTCAGACAAAGACCTATACAGTCTGCTTAAATCTATTTTGATAGCCTGAACCTTTTGTCTCTATTTTGCCATTATCGATTTTGTATAGTTGTTTCTATCTACGTTAGGTTTAGGTTTTGATATCTTGCCCAGTACATCTCCAGGTTCCCCAGAGAGATGTTATTTTGCCTGGCATGGTATATAGACTCACATCTGTTCATGGTTGAAAAGACTGTATTTGCTCACTCTCTTCTCCATTATCTTTTGGAAGAGAGCCTACTGGCAGAGTTAATGATAGAAGATTATTAAGAAAACTTTGCTCTAGGATTAAAGTTTTATTTTGTTTTGTTTCTTGTTATTTTCCCTTAGAAAAGATCCAACAATTCCAGAATTCTGTTTAATTACTGAGATCAAGTTTATGAGATCCACTCAAAACATGTTAATTTATTGAATTTTCACAACAGCCTAGTTTTAAAACATGAAATCAAATCAGTGTGTACTTCTTCTCATGTAATATTAAAGGGTAAACTCCAGTGTCTCTATGCAGCTCCATCAATGAAGAATATACATGAAAGTACTTTGCATGTACTTTGATATGCATCCTTTTTTAAAAAAAACAAAAAACTTAATAGGAGAAGCTGCAGCTCTAGAGGTGCAGCATACTGATCCAATTTTAAGCCAATCACTGGTAGTAGCATGCTCCTACAGAAATGAATTTGGAGGGTGTTGTTAGACCCTTTGGGATTCCCAGATAAACCAGTGCCGGAGGTGAGCATTGAGTACAGTGCACTGGCAAGCTGTAGATGTGTTCAGCAGAATGCTCATTTCCCGCAAGCCAAGGATCTGGGGGTGGGGAAGGAGAGCAAATACATAGCGGATGGGTTCTGCTGAATCCCTCCATGCATTCACATGGGGGGGGGGAGTGTTAAATGGGACACTAAGCTATCTTATGTAGTTTTCTGGTCTCTTGCTTGTAAACAGTACAATACACAGAATTTTTTGTGCGGTGTTATTTGTGCTACATGTTATGTTCTGTTTGCCCATCGTATGATGCTGCAAAATATGATGGTGTTATGTAAATCATTATTTCTTATTCATCTTTCTTTCTTGTAGTACTATTATTCCTCATAATCATAAAAATGCAGGAAAGTATTGAACCATATATGAATATATATCTTTTTTAGTTGATTAAATAGAAGGATTTATGTGTCTTTAACATAAGTAAAATCTCGGGTATAATATGCACCTGTGTATATAGATTTGGTCACTGGCTGGAGACTTATCAACACACCCAGGAACTTGTGGGCTCTGCAGGGAGTGGCCAGGATTCCTAGTGGTACCACTGACGACAGTGGGCAGTCCTGCTGACGTCCGTGAGGGCGTTCCATCTGATGTCAGTGGACGTTCCCACCAACATCAGTGGGTGTTCCTGATGACATGGTGGGAAACATTCCCATTTAAAGGGGAAATGGGCAGGAAGTGTGGTGTGTCAAGACCTGGAGGGTTCAGGTGTTGACCCGGAGAACTGGAGAAGCAGCCAAACCCAGAAAAAATCCCAGGTATGCTGGTCAAAGATCAGTGACCTATAGAGTTATTAATCATAAAATATAATAATAACATAAAAAATAATCATAAAATATTGTAAAATAAGAAATCTGTAAATACTATCAGATCACAAGTGACGAACTTAGGCTATCCGATCAATAATCACTGAGTTAAAATGTCATTAATCAGTAATCAGATAATTATCAAATAAAATATTTACTTTTATTAATAATGTGTGTGTTTTTTAACATATGGCCTGGATGAGCCCTCTCTCTCTGACTCTCACTGATGGGAGGAGAGTTATCTGCTGACACAATGTAACTGACAGTAACTGACCTGGAAGTACCTTTGACTTCCAAGTCAGTACTGTCGTATATTTCTAACACCTTCAATACCGCAATTGTGTCAGGAAGCGATCATGCAACATAAACACATTTTTACTTGGATATAATACACACCCCCTTTTAGTATTCTTGGAAAGTGGTCTATTATACCCTACATACCGGTATATACAGGTCTAGACAGCAGATAAGAAAACCACATAGATCACTGTGGATAGACCATGTCAGGATCCTTAAGAATTCTAGTGGGCTTGAGCTGATAAGTTCTACATCCGTTTCACCAACATTGCATATGTATGACGTTTGTCTGTATGGACACAAAAAAATAATTACATTAAAGGAGCTTGGAGCTAAACTATAGACATAAATTAGATGATTTAAACTTACTTAGACACAATATAGTCTGGCTTGAAAAATACATTATTTCATTTAGTCTGTGTTAAAACACCCTTTACAGAAAATCAGATTTGATTTGATTTTCATTTTGTAGTGAAAGGTTAAGGGAATTTTCTTGTAATGAATAGCTTTTTCGATGGAAACCCTGCGTGATCTCACCAGTTAAAACATAGTGTATCAACCCATTTGGAAAATAGTCTAGACAAGAGAGTTAAAAACCAGCCTCTACTGGCAATTAAGACAGTATTTTATCTACCTTAAGCTGGGCATCCACATGAGTTTGGTAATTGGCAGTGTAATTGTATTATTTCAGCACTGGAATCTAACAGATCAGGCCACCGTAAGTATTCCATCACAGTTAATTTGTGGTCACCTGAGGTTGTGTTGACCCTTTAGCGTCTTGCCCTGTATAGAAGTATAAACATCTAATGTTGTCACTTGAGCCAGTACAAACAGATCATTATAGTTATGTCTATTGTAGTTGACCAGACAAACCAGAAAATGAACTAGGTAGATAAATTGGTCATTATAGCGTATCTGGCCAGGACAATTGTGTAATCAGCAACTGTTCTTCCATGCCTTATGTTTGCAAAATAGCAATTGGTTATCACCATTTCTTGTCCCTACTAAATGAGATTTTGACTATTTCAATTGTCTTAGTATTATTTGTATAAATTATATTTCTGTATACTTTGCTTTTTTAAATTATTACATTAAGAACCATCAAATTGTTATACAACAATAGGCAGGGGAGGGCTGGCAGCCTAAGGCCTGGGGGGAAGTCTAGTCAAGTTCCCGATTGAAATAGAGTAAATATAAAACCTTTACTTTTCCTCTCACTTATTTCTGGCCCTGAAAAGTTTTGTCCTCTGAAGTGACTACAAATTCAGGAGGGCGTTCAATTTATTCCTACAGAAATGAAAGTGCCAGGAAACAGATGGCCAAATACACACCAGGAGAGGCTCTGCCACACCGACACCCAAACACACACACCAGGACAGGCTCTGCCACACTGAGACCCAAACACACACACCAGGACAGGCTCTGCCACACTGACACCCAAACACACACACCAGGACAGGCTCTGCCACATCGACACAAAAACATACATACCAGGACGGGCTCTGCCACACCGACACCCAAACATACACACCAGGTCAGGCTCTGCAACACAGACACACAAACACACACACCAGGATAGGCTCTGCCACACCAACACCCAAAAACACACACCAGGACAGGCTCTGCCACACCGACACCCAAACATACACACCAGGATGGGCTCTGCCACACCGACACTAAAACATACACACCAGGACTGGCTCTGCCACACCGACACCCAAACATACACACCAGGTCAGGCTCTGCAACACCGACAACCAAACACACACCAGCATACGCTCTGCCACACCAACACCCAGAAACACACACACCAGGACAGGCTCTGCCACGCCGACACCCAAACATACACACCAGGACGGGCTCTGCCACACCGACACCAAAACATACACACCAGGACTGGCTCTGCCACGCCGACACCCAAACATACACACCAGGACGGGCTCTGCCACACCGACACCAAAACATACACACCAGGACTGGCTCTGCCACACTGACACACAAAACACACCAGTACAGGCTCTGCCACACCGACATAGAAAACACACACAGCAGGACAGGCTCTGCCACACCGACACCCGCATCAATACGGGTTAATCTACACAAAGCATAAAAAAATGCTTTCCACATTGTTTTTTTTTGTGTGTGTCTTTCCTCCTTGTGTATTGATGCCCCAGCCAGCCCCCCCCGGTTTTAATGTATTCTCCCCACATCCTTGTGTATTCCCCCATGTGCATTTGTGCCCCCAGCCACCCACCCCCCTTTGTGTATTGATGCCCCAGTCATACTGTTGTGTAATTATACCCCCCAGCCACCCCCTTTTTGTATTTAATTGTTGTCCCAAGGCAGCCCCCTCCTTTGAATATGGGTCCCCTTACACCTATCACCCCAACTATTATTATTTATTTTTTTAATACTTACTTTTTTGCTGCCTTCCCTGCAGACTGCTCTTCTCTGACATGTTCTTTTCCCTGTCACGAGGAGCTGTTCCGTGCGCCCCCTTGATCGTCGCGTCTTCAAAGGGACGGGACGAAGAGCGGCATGTGCATGGACGCCGGGCGCTTAAAAGATTTTGAAGCTGCTGCCGTGTCTAACTGCCGCAATAGCATCTCGGTGTGCCGGCCCATGGAGTGGCCGGCCCACTGCGGGTGCTGCAGACTTTTGCCCCACATTAAAGGCGGCCCTGACATGGCCGAATCGGCCACTTCAGTGGGCGGCTGTGCGGCCGTTTAATTAAGATTCAGGGCGGCCTGGGGGTCAATTCCCAGCCCGCCCCTGACAATAGGAGATGGAAAGGGGGAAACAAATCATTGTAGATCCAACATCACAGATCCATTCTAATTTAACCATACAAAGTCAACTTGAGGGTGCCAGTTTTCTTTTAGTGAGGGTTGTGAGTATAAAGGAGATTATAGATTGTAAACTTGTTTGAGCAGGGCCCTCCTTACCTGTGGTTTCTGACTTGTGATGGGTTCACACCTTTCCTCCCATCTAATGTCTTAAGAAGAGGTTATTCTCCACCCTAAGTGTCTCCACCCAAATCTAATTTTTATACATGTGGATATTTAATAAATGAAGCCGTGAACACAATTATAAGAAAGGACTGAGAATTCAATTATACTTAGCTATTTATTAAAGATCACAAGAATTACATAAATGTAAAATTTAGCAGAGTGTAATATAGAATGCCTATTAAAGCTTATATGCATAAAAAATAAAATAAACATGCCAGTCAATCTCGAAATGAAATCTAGCTTCAGTTCTCTCGGTCTGCCCCAACATTGTAAACAAAAATTGCCATGTTTATGAAGTATTATAACTAGAGCTAGCTCAAAAATGATTGTTAATGGTCAGAAAAAAGTAAGGAGAGGAAAATTACCACCACCAAGGTCAGGTTGTTAATTGTTTTCATAGAATAACCAAAACATTCTAATATTATGCCACAATAAAAAAAACATTTTATGTAACAAAAAAGTACTCATTTTGCATAGTTGACTCCTTGACCATACGTTTACTGAGGCCAGTAACAGGCTGGAATGAGTTTTTGCTTGATTGTATTTATTCAAAGATAGGGCCTACATATGATATACAAGGCGTTCTGCAAAGCAGTGCACACAGGGGCTGGAATGCTTTATTTATGCATTGGTGAAGCTATACCCCTGATCCATACCTTCTCAAGCAGCATATATCCATACCTGGGAACTCTCCAGGTTTGACCCGAAAATCTCCGGGTGAAGCACCGCTTCTCCGTGTCAACACACAAATCATCCAGGTCGTAGGAGCAGGGTCTTGACACACCTCGCTCCCCACCCATTTGCCCTTTAACATCAGTGGGCAGTCCTGGCCGTGTCCCACAAGGGAAGTCTCCGGGTAACCGGAATGAAGAAGTTCCCAGGTATGCATATATCTTAAAGTCTCCATGCTGCCAAACAAATCTCTCAGGGGTGCTGCTCATCTCTGATCTCCACAACCAGCCCATTTGTACTGTAGAGACTGTGCCCTTAGCAAGAAACCCCAACCTCTGAGAAGCCACATAGGGAAAATAGTGGCCATCCATTTCAATTTAAGTTATTTGCCAGGAGAATGAGCGTTCTGCATCTTGCCACTCTGACATGTTGTACCTTCGAGTATTCATTTTCGTCATAGAAAGGGTGTCAGAATGCACCAGATTGAAAAGGATATCTGTTACTCAGGGGCGTTTATTTACAAGTTTGTCCTCATCTCAGATTACTTTCCCCACATCACATGCACGCATTTCTATTTATTACACAATACATGTAGAGGAGGAATCGCTTAAGCTCTGTTTCCACTTGCGGTTCTCAGTTCTGCTCTATAGTTTTTGAAACCATGTTGACAGTAAATAGCAATGTTAAATCTCAGTCTACTAAACCAACTTTTTGCGAGTTAAAACCAGCTATTTTCACCTGTGTCTCACTTCAAACTCCAATTTGACAACTTAATATTAAGCTCTAGTGAATGAAACCTGACATACATGCAGTTGTTTTATTCAGTGTTGACTGATGTGCAGTTGTGTATAGGTGACAACTTTGTTTTAAAAAGATGAGAAAAGCATCTCACAAGTTCTATTCTTATTGCTTTGAAGACTAACATCTTAAAAATTCATTTTACTTGAAAATTCAGAATGTTACTTTTACCCATTTAATTTCTTTTTTATAATTTTTTTTCTTTTCTGGCAAAATAATCAACTACTGAAGGTGCCCTTTAGTAAGCAGTGTGAGTTAAATCAATACTAAATACTTACAGTAGCAGATATTAGTTTTGATTCAGTGCTATACACATGAACTAGAAATCAATTTATTTTTCACTCGTTACCATTGAATTTTTTTTCCATAGCTTTTTTTAAGATCTTGTTTATGATTTTCTGTCTCTACCTAATGTTTTTTTTTTCTGCAGCTTGTTGATAACATGCAGTGCTATCACAATAATGTTTATGTTTAAGGAACACCATAATGAATGGCAAAGTATTATTTGTGCGCTTAAAGAACGGTCACCTTCACAGCTTTTATCTTTTCTTTTGAAAACTCCTATGTTTTCAAGTATGTAGTAAAAATCTAAATACAATTTGAAAAGAAACAATGAAGAAGTTATTGTTTAATAAATCATGAAATATATATAGATTTGTCAGCACCCCTATAGTCTAACTCCTATTCCATATTCTGCAATTTTATATATATGTATTTTCTATGATGATATCTTATAACGATAATAATGATGATGATGTTATAGAAGAATAAGCTCATTTTGGTCTAATATTTCTCCACAGTCACTTTGTTTCCATTTTTTTTAGCTTCTGATTCCAATGAGAGACATTTCTGGCTGAATAACTTACAAGCATGTGCCAAGTATCACACAGAGTCTAAGGTAAAAACAAAACCAAAATAACACAACTAATCTGCTTTACATTTCAATTATCAATTTTGGGAGTTTCAAGCTAAAAACATAAAATCTGGACCTTAGCTGACGAATGGAAGACATTTTTAGCAACAGGAGGGAGAACAGTTCTGTGTACCTTTCGTAGACCTCTAAAAACACAACCTCTTGTGCTCTGTTGAAGACATAGACATTTACCATCTGTTTCTTTCAGTGAGTCAATTAAGGGAAGGTCTCTGGACCTCTACAGGTAGTAGACACCTGTGGCCTTAGGCAGCTTTCTAGGGAGCATCCATCATGCTCTGCAATAACTACTACTAAATGAAGAGAGAGGGTTCGTTTTTTTTGACTTACCCATTTAACCCCTAATAAGGAGCTTAAGTCCTTTGGCCAAAATAATAGACTATGTTCTTCTCACTTAAAACTTATTTGGCTGAAGGTCTCTGTTTTGGGTATGTTTAATAAAACAAACAAAAAAAAACTTGTCAGTTGTATGACCAGAATTGTTTGCGAGTGAATGCCCCTAAATATATTTAAGTTGTAGGTGAGGGCATGCATGTCCACGGAAGTTTAAGATTAACCCCTTAATGACAAATCCCGTATATGTACGGGCTCGAAATGCATTGTTTTCAATGGGTTTAGGGACCGCCCGTTGTCCTTAAGGGTTTAAATATATTTGTATATTAATTAAAAATAAATAAATAATCAGTCCCCTGCCCCACTTTATACCAGGGTGTGTGATAAGATGATAAAGTATATTTATATATTATATTAAATATTAACCCTGAGGTTTAAAACTGTAAGGGAATACAGTCACTGTACTCATTTTTTTTTTTAAAGCTCCCTTATGTCTCTCGGCATGGTGTGCATGTATATGGGGTTTCTGTATGCACACAGGGTAGAGAAGAAGAATGGTATGATTTAAGGTTAAATTAGCTTTAATTTTAGTTTTGGAATACTAAGAGGGTATGCAGGGGTACACAACTGGTAAGCATAGAGCTTACCCCATTTGTACTCTTTGTACATCTGTAATAGTATCCTGATGGCCCTGATCACAACTTGTGTCAGCTGTGTCTCCTCCTAGCGTAGACATTTCATAATAGGATTATGTAATGACGTTTAACCAAATGGAATTACACAAAAACTGCTACCAAATTCAATTTTCCTGCACATTCAGAAAGCTCCTACTTTGATCCTACTATAAGCAGAGCCGGCCTTAGGCATTGTGGCGCCCTGTGCGGACTACTCCTCTGGTGCCCCCCCTCACTACCCCCCTCTCTGCCCCTTCAAACTACCCCCCCTCTCTGCCCCTTCAAACTGCCCCTCCTCTCTGCCCCTTCAAACTACCCCCCCTGCCCCTTCAAACTACCCCCCTGCCCATTCAAACTACCCCCCCTGCCCCTTCAAACTACCCCCCTGCCCTTTCAAACTACACCCCCCCTCTGCCCCTTCAAACTACACCTGCCCCTCAAACTACACCCCCCCCACTTACCTTGTTGCCGGAGTCCTGCGGTGAGAGCGGGAGGCATCCGTCTTCTCGCTCTGCCACGGTGCCGGCATTTCATGTTGAGCGCCGGAATAGTCCAGCGCTCAACATGAGATGCCGGCACCGCGACGGAGTCACGGAGAGTAAGGGGCGCCGAGCGGTTGCTGAGAACTTCACGAGCAACCGTTCGGCGCCCCTGCCCGGGACTTAGATTAAAGCATCGTTTTTTTTAAACTTTATTTAACATGAATGATGTTAAATAAAGTTTAAAAAAAAACAAAACGATGTTTTAAGTTAAGTCCTAGGCAGGCGCCCCTGCTACCATGGCGCCCTGTGCGGTCGCACAGGTCGCACACCCCTAAGGCCGGCCCTGACTATAAGGATAATAGTAAATAATAAATTAGGTATATCTTTGTTGCTCTAAAAACCATGACAAAATAAGTTACTTAAAGTAGTAGCCTCTAAGATAGGAGTGACAGAGTAATATTGTTAGTGCTATGATACTGTCTGTGCTGGTCGATTGATGGATGCCTCTATTCTAGCTTCCGTGAGCAGTATGACAAATTTACCTTTCACATTCTGCTACATACAGATTAAAGCCAGCAGGCAGCTTTCAGTTTGCTTTCAATTTGAATCATCAATTTTTTAAACAAATAATGATGCAGGGGAAATGGTAAAGGATGAGCGAGTGCACCCTTGGGGATTGTGAGAGAAAGAATACCAAATGTTGATATGCCTCATTTACGACTAACATGCTGATTACGTGAAATTGTCCAGTTGGAACCAAATTGTGTGAAAACACTGCAATTTATTTTGTGCCCTGGATACAAACTAAGCATATATGTTTTCCCATGGAATATAACTCACAGTAACATGATTAATATGGAATATGAATAAAAAAACAGTTTGAGTAAGAAGTGGGGGGGGATCAGGGCAATGAGATTAGTGTATTAGATTAAGGAACTAGGTAAAATAGATGGATGGATAGATAGATAGATAGATAGATAGATAGATAGATAAACGCAACTAGATAACCAAAAAGTAAAATAATATGCCAGCTAGTATAAAATTATAACAAAGTAAAGTAAAATAGGAAAATAAAAATATAAAAAAAAAAAAAAATACGGTTTATATAATCTAAAACACCATTTAACACGGAGTAATAACTAATATTTTCACACTTTCAATTTTCACACACAAATTAGCAGGTTAAGTGGTAGACAAATCTGTATTGTATGAAAGGCAGAAGTCTGCATATTAGTCAGTGGTATCGTATTAAGTGTTGATGCTGTGTTGAGTTCTGCATGAGTTGGCCTGTGTTTTCATTCACCAGAGATCTGACCTGCTGAGATAAAATGGCACGGATGAGAGATGAGTAATTGGTCATTTAAAATTCAGACAAAATTAGCTTTGGGTAGTTAAACATGGAAAAGGTCAAAACAGGCTGCTAAACGCGTGTTAGATATTTTATGTGTGAATGCTATCCAAGTACAATGTTTCTGAACGTAATGGCTTAGCTAAAGAAAACATCAGGATGTATTAAATAAGAAAATAACAAAATATTGGAGGTGCAGTGACAGGGTGGATTTGATTTAAATCAAGTTGATTTAAATAACTATTTAAATTATGATTAAAACCACTAGTCAGTAAGACTCAATTTAAATCAGGCTTTTTAAATGTAAAGACTTATAGTTATAATCTTTAGTATTTACAATCAGATGTAGATTTCCTATTGAGAATAATTTATCAGATTAGTAAAACAGCTATATCAGAACTGATTTTAGTTTAATAGGTTAATCACTCATATTTGGAGAACTAAAACAAAAACATTATATAGCATACATATTCTTGTACTTCCTTAAACGTAAATGTTTATTAACTGAAGTGATTAAGCATCATTACACATCCATGCTGACACACACAATTACACATCCATGCACACACACAATTAAACACACACACACAATTACACATTCATGTACACACACACAAATTACACATCCATGTTCACACACACAATGACACATCCATGCTAAAACACACACAAGTACACATCCATGATCACACACATACACAATGACACATCCATGCTCACACACACACAATTACACCTCCATTCTCACACACACAACTACACATACATGACCACACACCATAACACATCCATGTTCACACACACAATTACAAATCCATGCTGACACACACACACACACAACTACACATCCATGCTCTCATACACACACACACAAATGCACATTCATGGTCACACACACAATTACTCATCCATTATCACATACATAGTTATATACAAAAGCAATTGCACATATAGATACCCCCACTTACCTCTCACCGCTCCAGCGGCTGTATCTCCTATGGAAGCATTAAGGTGTACACACTTTTTTTTCCCCATAGGGTTCTTGCACATGGCTTCTCCATTTTGTCTTTATTTTTGTTGAATAAATTATGACAAGTTGTAATATGTCATGTGTTGTTGCTCATCTGAGATTGTATTTAGACCTGCTAAGGAACAATGATTGTGATTATGTCCTGATATGTAAAATCATAAAATTCAAAGAGGGTGTACTTTCTTTTTTCACACGACTATATACTGATCATCCAAAACATTATGAATGTTGACAGGTGAAGTGAATAACACTAATAATCTTGTTCCCGGTCTGCCGATCAAAAGTGGGTCAAGTAAGGAAAAGCAGTGAACCGGTGACAGGGTCATGGGCGGCGAATTCGCATTGATGCATGAGGGGACATGAAGGGTGGCCCATGTGGTCCAATCCAACAGACGAGCCACTGTAGCTCAAATTGCTGAAAAAGTTAATGCTGGTTCTGATAGAACGGTGTCAGAACACAGAGTGCATTGCAGTTTGTTGCGTATGGGGCAGTGTAGCCACATGCTGACCTCTGTCCTTTGCAAAAAGTGCCTACAATGGGCACATGAGCATAAGAACTGAACCATGGAGCAATGAAAGAAGATGGCCTGGTCTGATGAATCACATTTTCTTTTACATTACGTGGATGGCCGGGTGCAAGTGGGTTGCTTACCTGGAGAACACATGGCACCAGGATGCATCCATGGAGACCCCACCTTGCAACTTACAGGACTGAAAGCATCTGCTGCTAACATCTTGGTGTCAGATACCACAGCACAATTTCAGAGGTTTAGTGGAGTCCATCCCTCGACGGGTCAGGGCCGCAAAAAGGGGACCTGCACAATATTATGCAGGTGATACAATATGTTGCCTAGTTGGAGCCCTAAAGCCAAAACGTGTAGCTGTGCAATATTTAATTAATTTATTTTTATGAATTTCCTTTGGATTTATGAAGATCTTTATTTTTACGTCGAGGTACAATCTACCTTGTATGTAAGGTGTTATTCTTATTAAAAAAAATATTTTAGAAACGTGATAATCCGGTTAAATCCAACAGAAAACAAGAAGAAATACAGATTTGCTAAAGCTGAAGCTGGGGCATTCTCTTTAGAATCCTTATTGCTGACATCCAACTATCCACACTGATGACATGACCATAACCTCTAAGGAATATGTAAGTGCATAGAAAAGCACCAAAAATAGTGATATTACACTATTGCATTTTTATTTTATTTTTTTTAAATTTCTGTATTGCTGAATGTTTATGCACAAGATATATTTTTCAAGAAATATGTAAAGTTAAGGTATCTCTTTTTAGATAACATTTACATTCATTAAACTTATTTCTCTTTTCTGTTTTTTTCACATTTGTGTGGTTATAGGAAGTCGCACATCATTTATTACTGCTAAGTGCACCATTTAAAAGATTTGGGTCACTTGTCCATGTTTTTGACCATTAAAACAACATGAAATGGATCAGAAAAACAATGAAAGACATTGTTGATATTGTAAATGAAATGGATGTTTTTTAATTGAATATCTTCATAGGTGTGCAGAGGTCCTTTGCAGAGGCAGCAACAATCGCTACTGTGTTCCAATGGCATGTTGTGTTTGCCAATCCAAGTTTATCATTTTAAAAGACTAACTGATCATGGGAAACCCTTTTGCAATTATATTAGCATACAAAAATGCTGTCCAGGGGTTAAATGGGAGGAGGTTTAATTGCACCTCCCCCAACACATTAATTTGGTTTTGGTAGCAGTATAAACTGCTTTGTGTGCCCACTATGTAGGAGGTGAGAGTAGGTTCTCACCCTATTGAGAGTGTGCCTTGACGTGGCGGGTGAGCATAATTATGCTTTGGCCAATTCATATAACCAAAACCTCTCATTTATATTATGTTTATATATTTGTTGCCAACTTTATTAGGGTGAGAAGCGCAGACAGTATTTTGTTTTTTGTATACATTGTACAGCCAACACACTGTATTTGCAGCATGCTCACACTGTTTGGTAGGCCTCATATTATACATTTGTATTATTTGAGCCTGAGACTAGCTTAGCGCACCGACATTTTTTCTTTTCCCAATTATATTAGCATAGTTATCTGTTTTCAAGGAAAACAAGAGACAAGTTATTATTATTATTATTATTATCCTTTATTTATATAGCGCCAACAGTTTACGCAGCTCTTAATACAATACATAAATTCAAGGGATATGACAAGACAAGAATTGACAGACTAAGACAAACCGATACATTTGGTGGAGAGAGCCCTGCTCGCAAGCTTACACGTGACTAAAAGCTTTTGATATATATATACGGATACACTATATATATATATATATATATATATAGAGAGAGAGAGAGAGAGAGATGTATTTCATGTCTATGTGAATCAGTGTATATATATATATGTAACATACACACTGATTCACATATACTATATTATTTTTTAGGAAGCCTTGGAAACCCCTCAATTACCAGACATGAGCAAATTCAGAGAATATAATATACGTCTGTGTGTGTGATCTCATCCGCTTCATAGTGTGTCCCTGAATGGCAGAAATTAGGGATGCACCGAAATGAAAATTCTGGACCGAAACCAAAAATTCAGGATTCACTTGGGCGAAAATGAACTAAAACCGAAAATGATCCACATTTTTATTAAAAGTAGGTAACACACCAAAATGGGACAAAAAAATCAATAATATTCAATATATTAATATATATATTATTGTTAACAGCAATCACACTGCTATCATGCCCAGGCAACCAGTACATGCTAGAACCTGGGCATGATAGGAAAATAATATTGTTATTATTTTTTTTTGGCATGTTAACCATTTTTATTAAAAGTACGTAACACACCAAATTCGACAAAGATGCAATAACAACTGCAATCACACTCCTATCATGCCCAGGCATACCTAGATTCCAGCATGTACTAACTGACTTTGCATGATAGAAGTGTGATTGCTGTTGTTATTGCATCTTTGTCGAATTTGGTGTGTTACTTACTTTTAATAAAAATGGTTAACATGCCAAAAAAAAATAATAACAATATTATAATGTCTAACATGAATCACTCTCCTATCATACCCAGGCAGCCAGCACATGCTAGAAACTGGGCATGATAGTGTGATTACAGGCTCCCTATGCCTTGCCACCACCACCCACACACACATTCATATACTGATTAATTTACAGATACTCATTCATTCCCTTAATCACACATACTTGCTCATAGAACCTCCGCCACCCCTTTACCTGCAGAGCTCTTACTCACAGACTACTGCAGGGGCCCTGCTGCTTCCTCTCAAACAACTTCTTTGGCCAAGCCCCCAGGAATGGAGCAGAATTCACGTGACTCTGCTAGGTTCCTGCATTTCCTGGCCGAGATGCTGCTTGCACAGAGCAACGTGCAGGTAAGCAGCCCAGCCCCTGGGCTGGGGATTTTGCCAATAAGGCCCTTTTCAGTCGATATATTTTTCGGCCACCGATATATCAGTGCATCCCTAGCAGAAATAAAATGTGGTCACCCTACTTGGCAGTGGTACTTTCTCAAGTGCATTGGGGAGAAGCAGGGAGAAGCAGATAGCTAACTCTGCATGAACAGAGATATTCATTGGTTGAGAAATTGTGTAACAATAAAATGGGCACTAGAAGCTTTATAATATTAACTGTTAGGCAGAAAGTTTAAGTTGATTACTGATCACGTGTTCTTGACCTGAATGAGGCAAAACAAAGAGAAAAACACCATGGTCACCAGATGGTTTCTTAGCCTATAACTCCTTAACTTTTATATTGAGGACAGAGCTGGTAAAGGTAAGCAAAATATTGATGGTCTCTCCAGAATTCACTGCTTATGGACAAAGGTCCTCCGATAGGACTGGGGGATAGATATGTGACAGATTGTTTGTCCCTTCACCTGTAACTAATTAATTAGAGCTATACTTTAAATCCCAAGATGTGGTGGGATGAATGGGATTCTGCTTGATGGAGAGCAGGACAGAGCAGTGGAAGCTGGGCAAGCTAGACTAGGCCAAACTGAATCCATAACTGAATTGTTAGTTTAGAACCCCTGGGGGTGATAAATTACATTTGGTCTTTTCTCAGGTTGACCTTGGTTTTTGTTTAGTGAGGTTTTGTTTGAGAGATTGTACTGGATTACGATATATCCTATGATATTCGTTCATTATGAAGGCTCAACCCCAAAGAGCAATGCATGATGCAGCCTGGCCCTTCCTGCAGAGAAATTTGTCATTAATGAAGCTGTTTAATGCAAACGGAATTTAGGGTGTTAAACCAAAAACTCTCCTGAAATCATTTCCTCCAGCTTAAGTAAATACATCCCAGAGTTTTTACAGGCCTGGGGCAGATCTAATTGTGCAGCCTCCAATGAAACTGCAAGTGCAAAAGAGATCTTTGCAGGTTGATACACAGATCTCCTTTTCAAACTTATACACAAATATAGAGTTGTATCTGACGCAGTGCTGATGCACAAATCATGCTGACTTCCAGAGGGCGAGGATGTAAGGTGAAAAAAGAAGTATGTTATTGACTTGTTTGAGGAAAATAATTTTTTAATATTGTGTGAATATGGGGGGTGCTAAGGGAGGAGTTTAGAGATGATAATGGATGAGTATAGAGATGATGATAAGTTATGTTAGGGAGCATGAAGATGGAGGGGATGATTGTGGTGCAATCTGGGGTAATAATGGTAGGGGATGGAAATGATGGTAGGGAACGAATATGATGATGGGGGTATGAATATGGTGGTTGGGGGATAATGATTGTGGTGGGGAATTTGAATGAATTACATTCAGTAAATATTTTTACTCCCCTCGTTGGTAGCTGCCTCAGTTGGTCCCAACCCATTATATGATGTCATGGGCCACAGTGATATTAGAAACTAGGTATTTCATTATGTATCTTTTTTATGACTAATGTGTTTTTCAAATATACTTTTAAAATGCTTGGCTTGTCCCTATTCTGAACAAAAAATATTGGGGGCGGATCCCAACGTGTGCAGTTTGTCCAAAAATGGCACCATGAAATATGGTATAATTGAACGTATTGAATTATTTCCAATGCTGGCTTTAATTCCCAGCCTTGCTATGGTAGCAGACAGTGGCAAGGACATGTTGCATCTGGTTTGAATACAGAGAGAATGCACAAACACCCTCTACTGTTGACTGAGAGATGTCAATGGTCAGTCATCAAGTAAGGTATCAAGCAGAGTTTCTCATTGAAGTGTTACTTGGGTATCACTAGAACGCAGGTCAGTGAAGGATGTTTGTTAATAGAACATGCAACTTTGCTGCATAGGCCAGTGAAATTTCTGCTATGCCACACTTGATCACTCTAGAACTATTTTGTCCTATACGGATCATAACTCTGAAGTCTCCAAAATATATATTCATACTTGCTCTATTTTTCCTGTAGAGCTCAGTGTCTCAGAGGTCAAGGAGTTTTTCACTGCTTCCTCATGGAACATCTAATTCATCATCTCCAGGGAGCCAGAGGCACCTGACTCACATTGGCCCCAGTGTTGTCACCGTCACACACCACAAGTCCCCTGCTGCTGCCAGAAGATCCAAGAACCAGAGTCCTCCACAGCTACATGACGTAAAAGAGGTCAGACACTAATTTTTGAGTAATAGTAGCACATGCCCCCCTATAGGGTGATTTTTTTCCTCAACGATCATTTGATAATTGTATCACCTATACAGGGCAAGAGCCAGAGATATCAGTGTAAAAGTAGTAGAATGCAGGTCATTGTTCAATGGAGGTCTTGGATCCTTGAGTAGATGTTTGTATAGCATTCAGCTAGCAGGCAGTATTTACAGTAAACAGATGTGTCAATGGTTAGATGGTCCATAAAGTCACCTATTTACACGTTACCGAAAGTACAATATTGCTTAAAGCTTTGAATCCTATACCTCTAAAAGAAGATTTACACCAAAACCCTCTATGACCAAAATAATTTAGCCCAATACTCTGTGCCTATAATAACATTGATAATTGACATTTCAAGTGCAACCATTAGCTAACATATAGCTTTTATAAAACGTACCAAAGTCAGAGGGACTTTTGATTCTACATTTTTTGTTTAAACTCTGATCACATTATTGATGCCCAAGTTGACATTTATCAGTCTAGCCTCACCTGTGACCTGTTTTATTTTTCTGTGTCTGTATGTTTTTAAGTTATTGTGCACTTTACTAGTTTTGAGAGTTCTTGTTGCATGTCTATAACAGAAGTTTCACATTTACATTTAAGCACAAAATACGTCTTTCGGGGAAGGGGTTTAGGACAAGGCTGCCCATTGGCTCCTGAGCTCTACTACACAGAGAAAATACCTGTATTTTTCTGCAAATTCCATTCATACATGGTTTGAGTTATATAGTTATATAGCACCATCATATTCCGCAGTTCAGGACAATAGGATTGGCACTGAAATTGTTAGATGTAAATATTTTAAAAGGACTTGCAAACTAAACTCGCATAAACTTAAAACCAACACAGACAATTAGTTCTAAAAATAAATATTGCCTGCATTTTATCTAAATACAATTTTTAAGCCTCATGACATTTTAGAATGTATTTGCCTTTTCTGCACCAAAATGTCTTGAGTTGTTTTTGTTTCGCCTCTGTTACAATCTTAGTCTTGCGTTTCCACAAAGTAAAGTAGCCTTGATGTAAATCAGCACCATAACTCATATCTGTGGAAGAATGACAGCGGAAATGTATTATCTTCCAAGAGAGAAGGTCACAGTTCAGCGGTTTCATATTTATATGTCAGAGTATTTCAAAAGAAGTATCTGTATGCTGCATAACAGAATGCAAATCAAATTATAATCTTTGAGTGGTAATTGCTTATCACATGTAATGATTCATCTCTTTTGTCATCTTTCCTAGTGGTTTAGAGGTTAATTATGGCCACATTCAGCTTGAATTGTTATCTAAACATATACACGGTATACATATATGTGGGAAACTAGACTAAGGTGTAATGCTATCATGGTATGTTAATAGAGACATTGCCTGAAAGTGTTCCTCTGTTTAAAGTTACACTCAAGCCTCCTTAAACTTTTTAATTCATATGAAATCTGAGTGTTCTCTGGGTACTGCATGCATACTTTACAATTCCCTCAATGCATTTTGCACAAGTTACCACCTCCTCTTCGATGCAGAGATGAGTTGAGCCAAATGCATCTCCTGCCGAGACTGGACATGTTCAAGACACTTACCTCCAGCCAGCTCCAGGGAGATTTCCAGGCAGATACTGGCAGGCCATCTGGCAACCCGTGGAAATGCCCGGTGTGCTACTAGCGGACAGCATTCCACACTACAGCAGCAGATTGGGCACTATATGAGATCATATAAAACGCAGTGTTCCGGAATATTGAGCCATCATCAAGCGGCTTTAGCTCTGGCATAACCAATCTGGTCTTGTTTCCAGAAGGTCTAACAAGACTCTCTGAAGGCATGTACGTTTAGAGCTCCTATTTAAATACCATAGAGCGTAGAGGGGGTATTATGTTGTAGGGTTGGAAGAAAATAAGTTATTTTTCCACAAAGTAAAGGAAGCATATTGAAGGGACAGTCTGATGACACCCATACTCTAGAAGAATGCAAATTAAAGTACCCTATGAATGTGTTAGAATGCATTCTTCCAAAATGGAAAAATAAATAAAGCACTTTATGTTTGGGAGTATGTATAATTTTTATAACTTGGATGCATACATCTTAATGTGTTTATGTATATAGTACAATCTAGTATATTTTAGGATTGAGTCTACTCAGAAGCTTATTCTTGATGTACTCAGTACCTCCGACAAGCTCTTTTCTGTTTCATTTAATTCTTTACTTTCAATTGCCTCCAGTGAGTTTTCCTTATACTAAGAATATTAGTGTAAAATAAAGAGCCTTATTTAATATATTGGCCTTTTGTGTTGTTTAAATTTAAGGACTACTGAGAATTTCCATCTTGCCGAGGTCAAAATCCTCATTAAAAACTAATAAAAGCATGTGATGTGTATTAGATACACTTGGAGCTTGCGGGAGATATATCTGGTCGGATTGATGATAAAGTTACAACATTCATTTTTTATTTTTAAAGTAGCCTAGTTTTGTAACGTGAAAATGACCTTGAAATCGACACCTGTCATTTTTGCATTAGAGAACTGTTTTGTCAGACGTGTCGTTGAACATGGAGAAAGTCTTCCTACTTGACTTGATATTCATTTTTTAAAATATAAGATGCTGCTTATCGTAAAACCCATTTGATTATAAGACGTGCCAAACGTAAATTAAAGAAATTATCTCTAGCTATTTGGATTATATGACATAGGCAGGCTTAGGTGTAAATAGGCATTATAGGTGCAGTATCGTACTATTATGCACCACTAATAAAAACCTCTGCATCAGAACATAGAGAAACAACATTCTTCGTAAGATGACTTTCCCCAAATGCAATAAATTGATAGTTCAGAAACTAAAGCTTTTTAAAAATGTCTTCATTTGATCAGCCCTTTAATATCATGTCTTTAATTACCGGTATATATCATGTACAAGGTCCCTAAGAACTTTAGAGTAGATTTTTAATTATTCACATTCTCAATTAATGTATGTTATAGACTGTCTATTATGTGTAGCTATTCCTTCTTATATGTCTAAATTGGTAAGCGGTTATGCCATTATACATACGAACACATACCAAGATATACTGTAAAAATGAAAAAGCATCCACAATGTATTTTTATTAAACATGCTCATTTCCTAGGAGAGACATTGTTGATGATGATCAGTACTTCTGTGGCTTTCATCTTCTGCATTGTCCCTACTTTTGAAGTTCTATTGAGACACACTCTAAGATTACTGCTTTGTTTTTACAAATATTCTACCTTTTGAACTGGAATGTCTAGGGGGATCTAAGAGTGGGCTTTTAGGCTGTACGTGAACCACTAGTCTGATATCAGTCTGTAATCTCCTTTATGGACACCATAAAGAAGAATATCAGCGTTTACCCCATGCATTTTCAATATGGACCAAATGTAAATTTTAAGGGACCACTAAGCTATTGTGTGCATTAAAGATTATATTATCATTAATCACTAAATTTGTGGATAACTTCTCCAAAGGAAATGTTTGCCAGTAAGGTTACCACCTTTTCCTAAAGAAAAAGTTGTGAGGGCGGAGCCACAAAGGGTGGAGCCATAATGCAATGTATTAGAAGTAGTGAAGGTTTACCTGGAAGACTGGAGCACTGTCTCACCGCCTGTCATACTGACACTCACACTTCTGAAGACTGAGGCAGAGCCCGTGCTTCCCTCCTTTGACGTTGGCAGCACATATGTGCTCAGTGCACCATCCGAATATGCATTAATATATCAGTAGTTTTGGGGCCCCTTACAAAAGAAATGGTCTGAACCCCCTAACCGGATAACCCCTCCACCACCACCAGTATGCACAACAGCATTTGCCCCATATTGTCACTGGACAATACTACTGAAATTATCATTTATTATTTTACCAATGCATTAATTTTAAGCGTTTTGTTTCTTTTTATTACTCTGTGCTCTCTTTTTTCACTGAAGTGCTCATACCAATATATTACGCTCATCATTTTTGCTAGCAAAGATGGCTCAGACAAGCCGTTTGGGTGCAAATATGGAGCAGACAAGCCATTTTGGGTTGTTTTTATTTGGAAACAAAATGAGTTGCCCAAAAAATTACTCTCTCTCTGTTGCTCAGTCCTGTCTGTGCCCCTGTCTTGTATCTCCACCCTCACCTGCTCACGTAGGGGAGGTGGGAGGTCAGTATGTGAGACAGTGTCCTGCTGCAGAGAAAAGAAAAACGAAAAGGGAAGAGGGTGTGATTTACTCAGTGCCTGCAATAGAAGCTGCCCTAAATATAAGCCTTACTTGTTTGTAGAGGTAAATTACTACAGGCACTGAAATCATAAATTGAAATTTGCACATTTATTATGCTCCCCTGAGATTTTTACTTTTCTTAAATGTAGTAAAGTTCCACTGAATGTAAAGAAGACTTACTTTACTGAGAGGATGGTGGAGATTTGTATAATTTAATAAAATAAAGTATTTGCTAATGCTAAATAAGCAGCACCTATTACATTTATTAGACCTACCTTGAACCCTAACCACATTTTCTGGGAATGCTGCCAAAAATGCTAATCATAGCTTGTTTATGCCTCCCTGACTCATCTTGGCAACATCCCAGAAAATGTGTTTTTGCATTATCAGTGTTACACAGCTGAGTGGCCACCCTATTTGCTGATGACCATGTTGCACAGTGATAGAGAAAGGTTTACCCCAGCAATTAATATATATATATATATTATAAATTAAAATTTAGGCCAGTGGCATTGTATGAAATATCAAAGAGAATTAAAGCACCATTAGATGGTATCGCTTGTTTAAAAATATTGGTAATTTTGAGGTAGGTGAATTTGTAAGGCGTATTTTAATTAAACAGATACACAGATTTTGTGTTTTTTTTCTGTTTAATAGCCAGCACTAAGATCACACAGAGTGCTCTATCCCACAAGAGCTGCAGTTATTTGTACTGCTAGGCATACCGTATAGCCAGTGCCATTAACTTCTTAATCTGGTGTTAATGGAGTCATTTGTATTGATTTACTTAACGCCATGCCAGAGAAGAATTTGTCATGCAGTAATATGAATGAGAGCAGACTTCATTTGGCAGCCAAAAAACCGCTGTGTCAAAGTACGTAGCAATACAAATCCTTTTTAAAAATCAGTCAGGCTTATCCTTGCTGCCACTCTCCACTAAGGCACATGCACACATACTAATTGCCCATTATAAAGAAATATCGAAATATTGTGTCTATGCCTCTTCACTGCTGACTTTACAGCCCCCTGGGGTCCCTTGATACATTGAGTGTTATTTACAAGTTAGGATGTATTAGCATCATGTTGTTTAGGACTGAAAAAAATTGCAGTAACATTTATTTTCAAATGTTTATTAGAATTACACTGAAGCGCACAGTTTCAAGGACAAGACTGAGAAAACTGAGGCCGTTGGCAAGCCAGGCACAAGATGCGACTACTGTAGTAGTGACTTATTCCCTATGTTAACAACAGTGGCGCCAACCAATGGTCTCCTATCATACTAGCACACAAGTCCAGACCTCTTTTCATTGTGAACACTATAGTTATACTGTAACAATGAACGATTTGTATAATTCAAATACCAGAGAACATAAAAAATATGAAGGCTTTAAAGTGGGAATTAACACTTTTTGCTCTATTACGCCAACTTCTCTTCTCTCTGATTATTAAGCACCGGCTGTGTCCTTAAAATGTTGTAGGATTGACAGAGAGGAGCCGACTGCATGGTGTGGAGACAGCTGGGACCCATACTGTGGGAGATTTTTCTGTAATAATCAAGGGAGAAGACACAAAAAAGGAAGGGAGGGCTGGCTGGAAAATTAGGGATGGGGTATTTTAATCTCCTAAGAGTAACATTGTGCGAACCTCAATGAAAACTATTAGGTAAGACTTGCTTAATTGGTTCATTAGAGCAAATAAAAAAAATATTTACCCTATTATAGCTTCAATGGCAGTATATCTGCAACCAGAATCTCTCATACCCTGGGGGAGGAGTAGGGATATGTCCATCCTTGTGTGCAGACCTGGAGGGTACCAGTGTACTGTGGCAATGTTAATAAAGTCCTATTTGTATTATCTTACTTTTACAAAAACTTTTCTCCATAGACTGTGTGATTAACACTGAGACATTCTTTTGTTTACCACAATGCAGTATGATAAGGAGTCAGGCTGTTTGCTTGTAGATTGGGTTAATTGTTGTTTCAACTCTCATTAGTCACTATTCATTAGGCCATCACTAGCAAGATTTTCCAGTAAGAAGGTCTGTGTGTAAAGAGACTTTCCAGAACCTTCGCTGACGTTATACAGAGCCAACCAAGCTCTTCCCACAGCAGAAGCTCACTGATGTCAGCATTTTATAATGTATAGTGAAGTCACGGCACTGCCACAAACTCTCCCTTTAGTGAATAGACCCTCTGTGTTTGACTTGGAGTCTCAGGGTGGAGGAAAGCTTTCCCTGGTCTCTGGATCACTTTCCTCTTTCTCCACACAGAGGAGGGTTTGGCCACGCCCACCCATTTCCCTCCTCTCAACCTGTTTAAGGCTACCTTGGGCTAGCTCTGCCCATATGTGCAGCTAGCTCCACCTACATGCATGGCTAGCCCTGCCCCTTGTGAGGCCACTACCTCAGAAGAGGAAGAACTTCGGGCGGCCCACTTTGACAAATTTCCATGTATGATAATAAAGTTTGTTATGGGACTGGTTGCTATAGTGATTAAAACACTTTTTAAATTTTGCACCTGCAGAATTTTTTTTTAATACATGACCCTAATTTACTTTATTAATTCTTTATAATTGTGTTGTGCTATTAAAGAAAATAGCTTCTGCATGGACTACAGCAGTATTTAATACATTACATATAAAACACTGGGTGTTGCGAGTGACAGGGCTGGCTCTGTGATTATACGCAGTTGTGTGAAATTGGTACAATAAATCAGTGACGTCTAGGAAGTTAAACTTAAGATTTAAAATGAGAGCCGAGATAATATTTTGACCTCTAATTCCCTCAACGGACTGCCTGAAGCATTATGTGTGTCATTTTGTATTGATGGGCTGGTGAAGCATCCATTTATTAGTTTGATATCTATGACTGTAATTTAGGCCTGAACATCATGGAGATCAAATACGAGGGTTTTTAAATCAAACTCTCAGCTACCCTTATTATTATCCTTTCTGATTTGACGAAGACGTGTGGAGTCCGTGTCGCATTTCATCCAAAGACAATAAAGAAAGGCCCTTGTTCAGCTGCTGTTGACTTTACCTGCAGTGGAATAAGTAATAGGAGTGGAAATGGAACCATGAATTGTAATAACGTTTAACTCTAACTTTAGAAATAGAAACCAGTAAATAAAAAAGAAAAGAAAAGAAAAACCAAGAATTGCCACAAAACAGATCTTAAAATTAATTTTTTTTTACTTTTTTTCCAGGTTGTTTGTTTTCCAGTTTGGGCATTGAGCATGCTAAGCCTTGGGCTTTTGACTGGAAATCTGAGAGCTGGCATACAAGCCTGGTTGGCACAATTGTTCCAGCAAATCCATAGCTGTTGGCAACTATGTATTACTCTTTCAACACCCTAGATGGCTGCCTTGGCCCGGTGGGGTAAGAGCTGTGGGGTTCTGTAGGCCTGTAGTTTTGGCCAGCCTTGGGCTGGTTCATGAGATGCTTCATCACGCTCCTGGAGTGCTGCCGGACTGAAAACACTCGGCCATAACATCATATCCCACGGTCCATACCATCTGGTGCCATACATGCTCAGTAATGGTTTGCTTCTGAGGAGGCACAGCCTTACACAACAGAATGTCCTGGGTCATAAACAAGGGAGAGGGGGATAAGATTACAAATTAATTACTCTATTCACGAAATGTTAGAAAGCCTTTAAAGTTAATACAAAATCAGCATGAGCATATGATAATTTTTTGTTCTCCTTTAACTGCTAGTATCATACAAGATTTGTGCAGTTTTTTGGCATTAAATTTTTTGCTGTCAGTGATACTTTCAGTTCATGGGAATAAACTGTAAATCAAAGAGAAAACTGAAGTCAAATTATTTACAATAGAGACATGACAGATAGACAGTGACAGAGGCGTACGTGACTGCTTAGGGCACTCACAAATTGTCCCCTTGTATTTGCTGCTAATGTATGTCTAGCACCACCTGCACTACTATAAATAACTGTTCATCAGCAGCAGTCTACTCTGTCCATCAAAAACATCAGCACCCCCTGACCTTGCCTTCCCTGTTTCCAAGGTTTCAAGTAAATCAGTCGTGCTTACTTGGCATCACTGTTATTTTGGAGCATTCATTCTGACTCTTTATCATTGTACCTGAGAACCCCCTGTGTTTTTGAGTCTCCAGTTGAAGAGTTGCTTTTCTGGGTCACCCTGCTCTGTCTCTGGGTTGCGGGAGTGATGTTTCGACATGCACTCCCTGTCCAATTCCCTTCGATTTAAGCTATCTGGGGCTAGCTCTGCCCCTTTCTAAGTCACTCTCCTAGAGAAAGAGGACTCTGAGTAGCCTGCCCTGGGAATACAATACATGGCTCATTGTTAATAACCCAACCAAACACTCTGACTGATGAGGAGTCTGTGGAGGAATAGACTTGATAACATTGCCATAAAGAATCAGCTCAATGTAGGGATTGTGCAGTGAATGTTACCCAAAATCACATAACCGACAATAATGGCAGCCTCTAGGGAGGCAAAAAAAATCAGAAAAAAATAAGCTTTTGTCAGTTCTGGCCTATATTAGCCTATATAGCACTGGTATTATATCAAATTGATTATTTTTTCCATGGGACTTGCCATTTAAGCATCAGTAAGGGGAGCATGGGAATTGTAACCCCTTCCCTCCTTCCTTTGTTGTATTTAAAAGGGACAATAGAATGCCCTGTATAACCTCAACATCAAAGAATGTATTAAATTACTTTGAAGTATTATACGTGAGTAATTAGCTATAGTATTGGTCCCAGTGATTATAAGAAGATACTAATTATCTGAATAACAAAACACTTAAAAGTGCAGTTTAACTACTTCTCCCAAATAGGTGGAATCACATTTTCTGTGCGCTATAACTACATAGGTTTATTATTTACTGTTTTCATTTTTAAGCAATATTTCAGCCTATGTAACATATTTTGGATCAGTCAAGTTGATATTGTCAATTGTATACTGAAAGGTGTGATTTATTGGTTATTTTAATTTTGTAGAATGTGGTTAATTCACATGTAATTAAATTAACAGTTATTTCGCAATTATGTTGTATCATTTTGGTTTTTTTTCCTCTATTTTGTTCTACCTTGTTGATGATAAGTATATCAAAGTACGTCAGAGTATTGAACTGACACACCCAATTTGATAACCGATTCTTGACCTTTAGGGCATTTAAACCAATGCCTATTGAAAATGTAATATCTGACAATAGGTAGATCATGGCTATAGGCTAGGCATATAAATGTGTAGATCTGTCAGAACCGCTGATTTCAAAGTGCTGGACGTGGTTACGATGGAAGACACATGCTCCCACTGTATTCTAATGACTGCAATTTCTTGGGTAGGGTGAGGGGCAATAGGCTTCTTATGCATTATACCAAGCTGTACAAATTGTATAGATATGTAGTATTGTCACAATGGCAAGTCCTTTATAGAGCCTTTAAACAGAGAGGTGAACACTTTATAGAGAATGTTAACATAACAATAGTACTCAGTCTCTTTTATTCTAATAATTCAATGTCATAAGATTTCATCTATCTATCTATCTATCTATCTATCTATCTATAAACAGTGAATGGATCCAAGAAGAAGCAGCAATATATGTACAGTATGTGATAATTAAGGTTTCTACATGAATAATGCTCTGTAAATATTGTTTTAACTTAGGTAATCAATTCAATCCTGAAGACCTTTGCATAGAACCAGGTGCAGAAGGTACCCGATGCTCCCACGAGCACCACCAACGGTACAAATATATGAAGACCTCACATTCTGGATTATTTTTAACAAAGTTATTTAAACGTGCAAGATAGTGCCAGTGACCTCAAGAGAAAAGCAAACAGCAAGTAGTTTCTCTCGATGTCACTGGCACGTTCTTGCACATTAAGTGAACTAAAATAATCCAGAGTGTGAGGTCTTCATATTTTTTCCATTTAGGGTGTAACTCCGCATCTACATCCTCAATAACCTTTTTAGCTCTAGTGACCAGTGTCATTCTAAGTTTATTGACAATAAAATATCTACTTGTGTTGATAAAATGTGGTTCCCTGTATCCTGACATTTCACTTTGGTCTTATTATATTCACTGAACATGCACTGCCCTTTCAGTGTGCTTTGAGATGAGATCAGTATAGATTGTGATAATAATTCTGCAGACAAGAGAGCAAATTATTGTATAAGGAAATTGTGCTCATCACAGGTGCGTGACCCATTTACAAGGAAATGTCTGCATCTTCAGCTGCCCTAAACAAACATAGAATCAGGCATAATTCAAGCATATATCATTCTTTTTTTCTGGTCAATTTCTTTATTAATTACAGTCCATTGAATATTATTTTCTTTAGGCTGTGTATTTCTCTTTGATCAATATCCTATCTCCAGGGAGTTGGCAGCACAATACTAGATTGCACCCTGGCAGCTACAATTGAATTAAAAAGACTTTCTTCCCTGTTGCAGGATTGACTTCTTCCCATAGATCACATCTACATTTTGGTTTATCGTATTTTATTTTGCTCATCTGTATCTCTGCCTCGCAGCGTTGGATTCTCTCAGCAGTTCATGTAAAGGTCCAGAGCTAATAAAAATCACTGAGTGAAAAGCAGTGCTAAGATGAACAGAATCAACTTATTGATGTACAGATGTTTTCATTGATTAGGAGAATATTTAACTTCCTTAGGATTCAAAAGTTCAGACCAGGGGATCGTTTCTTTTATTTTGTTGGGCTGCAGGTTTAATATTCACTTAGTATGTTTAGGGAATCCGAGCAAAAAGTAAACTGTAAAAAATAAACCAATCAACAACAAAAGGAGAGGACTAACTTTATAGGAAAGAATAATCAGTAGATCCTGAGAACAGGAAGTCAGCATTGCTGCTCCTCTAGACATAAGGTTCCTTAAAAATATAAATTTATGTTTTAAACTGTAAATAAGATTACATAGGTGTCTATAAAATATAGGACACTCTTGCTAATTTTTTTGTTCTGTGAGCTTCTACACATCTCAACAATGCTCCTATGCCCTATCCTTTTTCATCCCTGTTCACTTTTTTTGGTTAAGTATGTTTTTGGTTTAGATTCTTACCATAATAGTGTAAAAGGTACTGGACAAATGTTCATCTTCCTAATTAGTGAAAGGTCAGTAACTGGCTTGTCTAATAAGTGCCCGTGAATTCAGAACACAGTGAAATATATTAAAAATGTATGTAAGAAATATACGAAAACATATAGCGTCCCTTTAGCAAATCCATCTGCTAAAGAACGGACATCTCACATAAATGGGCTACAGTGGCTTCCACAGACCCCTACCCTGGCATAATTCAAAATCATCATAGAAGTGGTAGACAACATGAAAATAATTGATCGTTCTAATATTCTTAGTAAAATACCGTGCATTGCTGCAGGACAAAGATTTTGTACCTATCAAGAATGTGAATCGGTGAATAACTATGTCTGTGGTGGCCAAAGTGTTAGACCTGATGGGGACGTTTTTTTATTTTTTTTTTTCTCCAAACTTTCCAAAAGAATTTACCTTGTCAATCTTGTACCTGACATTTCCAACAACATTGCAGCTAAATCAACTAGATAGTTGCGCGTGCCCCATAAATCTCCACATAATGTATGTGTGGCTTTATAAAGTTAGGAGAGTGGTTGTGCTACTGTTGAAGCTGAAAAAAGCAATTTAAATAAAACATGAGATACTACAATCAAACATTTCTTGTAATGTGGACCAAGTTTAGAAGCAAGGAATGAAAAGGCATAACCTGAGTAAATACAAAAATCTCCTTTGTCGTAGTAATAGTGCAGAAAATAGAATTTTCAACTAAATATGGAAAGTATGCTTATACAACCAAAATAATTGGTTAGCAGGTCATATACTTGGAAGATGAATTGACTTGATATTATGTTTCTTATTACATGTCATTTTGGAAACTCTTGCTATCACAAACCATATTACCGGTATTTTATTCCCATTTCATGTGGTCTGGTGTGATTGGGCAGACAGTAGGTGGCATGGGAAGTACTGAATGGTGTGGATTTCATGGTTTCAGAAACTGAAAAGGTTAATGTCCTGGGTTTAACAATCGGTTGAAATAAATTTGAAGATTGGGAAGAGGATCATGAGAGAGCACGTATAGTTCCAGGAAGGACACAGGCCAAGCTAACAACAGTAATGGTTTGGAGCATTCTTGCAGGGGGTACAGTTAGAGTTCTGCACTGAATGAAGGAACAATGCCCTGCCCAACCACCCAGACCCTTTTGTTGTCATCTTTATGGGGAGCTTGGTTGCTTATAGTTCAGCATGAGGGGTATGAGGCATCAATGCGCCAGTGTGCTGCATCTGTGGTATTAATAGACTGCCGTAAAGAGTTAATGAACTCCCAAGGACATATCAGTAAAAATACTGTTTGTTGTGTTGTATGACTAGTTTAATGTCTGTAAACATTCAATATTAATAAACACTGTTACCCTTCATAGCCAAGAAAATTGTGTTTGTGTCGTTCTTTTGGGAAAAATGGCAGAAACATGCAGTTGAGTGATGTCTCAGAAAGTGTCTACATGTCATACATTATTCTTGTGGTAAACAAATGTTGACTATGCAGATTCACTGCATCTAAAAGGGGAACTGTTAC
Organism: Sceloporus occidentalis; assembly: GCA_023333645.1. NCBI lineage: Eukaryota > Metazoa > Chordata > Lepidosauria > Squamata > Phrynosomatidae > Sceloporus > Sceloporus occidentalis. The sequence continues at coordinate 6,241,983 of JALMGF010000023.1, forward strand.
AACTGTTTAGCATACTTAAATTCATTAAAGATAACTACCTGTAGCATGTGCTTTTTGTAACTTTTGAAAATGTTTAGTTCCTTATGGAAGCTGAGATTGGTGGCAGGACCACCATTACCATTCTCTCCATTCTCTAGCATTGTACCATAGATCGATAATGTAGTGAGGAATAATCTTATAGATTCTGAGAAAAGGAAGTGTCCAGTGTCCTTGTCCAGTGGTATACACCTTAGATATATTTGTAAAACACCATTGCATTGGCGTGTTTAGTGTCTAGAGCAACAAATGCATAATTTAAAAAACCCTCTAACCCAGATATTACTTCATGTTTAACATGCAGAAATTAAGCACTAAACACTGGAGATGTAGTACTGTTACTCATAAATGTAGGAACCCATACATACATTGTAATAAGTAATAAAAAAAATCACCCATCTTCTAATAATATAGTGTGTGAGCCTAATGTTGGTAGCACAGCTCCTGTTTACTCTAGTGTAGACTGGGGTGGAAGGCCGTTCTCATCTATCCTGCCCAAATTGTAAGAGTGGCTACGTTATGAAACGGGTTGGTTGCTATGTAAAAGAACATTAGAAATGCAGAAGAAAGGTTACTTCTAGAGTCTAAAGTATACTAGCCTAAAACCACAGCCTTACTCAGAAACACAAAGAAAACTCTGCTTAATCATTATTAGATTCCACTCAGCAGGTGCTCCTGGGTTGTAGATATATCTCTAATGTGCTTTTGTGATAATGAGGTTGAAGATCACAACTTTCCTTTCATCATCCTCATTTCCAGCTATTGCTTTTGTCATATCTCTGCCAGGGCACAAGATCAAAGTAGATGGGCTTAGGACAGTGGATATCGTTAGTCGCTGCATGTACTAATAGTGTGCTTTCATCTCATTGAAAAGTATCAGTGCCACTTACCAAGGCATTCCAAAGCCACAACAATGTAAAAGCTTTTTAAGGTGTGACTGCCTGTCTGTCTTACTGTTATTTCTTTATTAGTGATGATTTGTATTGGAAGATGCTGAAATGTTGTTGTCCTCATATAGAGCATAGTGGATTACCTGACTGAGTTTCTTCAGTGACATATATATTATATACATCGTATGCTTTGACGCAGTACAAAACACATTACTAGATGACTGTACGCCTGACTGAGTGGGCCGCAGGCAGATAGCACAGAAATGTAGTGTAGAACACCTTTAAAGAAATAATTAATTTTAAATTACCGTATTTGCTCGATTATAAGACGAGGTTTTTTTCAGAGCAAATGCTCTGAAAAATACCCCTCGTCTTCTAATCGGGGTCGTCTTCTAATCAGACCTCAAATAGAGTCTGATTAGGAGACTAAGATCCAGATCCCCCGCACCGCTGCAGGGGACCTGGATCCTCCTGTCTCACCCCCCCCCCCATCATACACACACTTACCGGTGCTTCCTGCTGTATTGCCGGGGCAGCGGGTTGACGTCTACGCGATCCGCGTAGACAACGTCCGCTGCAGCCGGAAGGAGGTGTGGCTAGCAGCGGGGGTTGTCTGCGTCCGTCGCGCAAACCTTCCCCGACTGTCAGAGATCAGAGTTCCCCGCACCGGTGCGGGGAACTCTGATCTCTGACAGCCGGGGAAAGTATACGCGACGGACGCAGACAAACCCCCGCTGCCAACTCCACCTCCTTCCGGCTGCAGCAGAAGGCGACGTCAACCCGCTGCCCCGGCTGGAAGCACCGGTAAGAGAGGGCTGAGAGGGGAGGGGAGGGGAGAGTGTGTGTGTGTGTGTGTGTTAGTTAAATGGGGGTATAGGGTGTGTGTGTGTGTGTGTGTGTGTGTTAAATGGGGGCATAGGGCATTTCTGGAGTGGCGTTAAGGGGGCATTTAATAGAGCACTCTGCCTCCTGAAATGCCTTATACACCTATATGCCACTCTGCCCCATAATATGCATTTTAACCCCCTAAATGCCAGAGTGGCATATAGGGGTATAAGGCATTTCTGGAGGCAGAGTGCTCTATACAATGCCTTTTAACTCCCTTAATGCCACTCTGCCTCCTGAAATGCCTTATACCTCCCTATATGCCACTCTGCCCCATAATATGCATTTTAACCCCCTAAATGCCAGAATGGGATATAGGGGTATAAGGCATTTCTGGAGGCAGAGTGGCATATAGGGGTATAAGGCATTTCTGGAGGCAGAGTGGCACATAGGGGGTCAAAATGCATACCATGGGGCACAGTGGCATATAGAGGGTTAAAAGGCATATCATGGGCCACAGTGCCATATTGGAGTGGCAAGCCTGGGGGCAGATGTGCGTAACTGGGGGACAGGTTGGAAAATACAAGAAATAAAAACAAAAAAAATATTTTTCTCAATCATAGCTTTTATTAAAAAAAATAGTTTACATGAATTAACATTTACTGGTAAAACTTTTTTCCTTTAGGGTCGTCTTATATTCAGGCTTTTTCTTTTTTTCCTAAGTTAATATTCAGATTTTGGGGGGTCGTCTTATAATCAGGGTCGTCTTATAATCGAGCAAATACGGTAATTTAGGTGCTTTTATAAACTATTGAAGCCTCTCTATCCTTCCTTATAACAATACAGTGTTAGTGACATAAAAACACTGGGTTTTCAACAAGAGTATACATATGCATGATTCCAATGCCTGTACACAATATGAATAGAGACATCTGACACACAACTAACCACATTAATGTACAAGAACCCAATTGAATAAACATTATACTTGGCATATCTAACAAGAATTCTTGGTGGAAACTGTGCATCTTGGTTACTCATCTGGCTAGTAATTGTAATTCCTACAAGGAACTAATTTGGTATAACTGAACGTGATGTGATTTTTAAGTATTATCCTTAAATCCAACTAGGTTTTTGCTCAAGTGGAAGGACAGCAGAGAAATCTTGCACATGCTATTGAGTCCTTATCAGGCTCTGGCCCTCTGTCTGCCTTGGACCAGGACTTGCTGCTTTTGAAAGCTACCTCTGCTGCCACCCTCAGCTGCCTCGGAGAATGTCTCCATTTACTACAACAGAGTGTTTATCAAGTTGGGAACAGCAGCAAGACAGTGTCATCAGGTGAGAAGATATGTTGTGTTCTTTGATGATAAAAATGTAGAATGAGTCTGATTGGCAAGCATGGTGAGATCGGAGGTGGAAAATGAGACATGATAATGGAGGTATAGTCACCAGAGCCCCCATCAGGGATGGTACAGCTGATACATCTTTAAAAAACAGTCTCCAAGGGGGGCCAGGCCCCTCATGGAGCCGCAGCGATCCTGCTCCCTAGGCATACCCCTGTTGCTTCTCACGTAAGCGGTGTTGAGAGCTGTGCTGGCAGCAGAAGCATGAGGTAACACTTGTGACATCAGCATTGGGCCTTCCACAGCTCGTGTTGATGTCATACACATTATTTTATGCTTCATGCTGAGAATGGACCATGTGGAGAGAGGAGGCAGAAGTATGTGAACAGCAGGGAGAGGGAGGACGCTAGATGGGTATGGTCTTTGGGGGAAGGGATGTGGATGGGTATAGACCTTGAGGTGGGAAAGGAGACTGAAAGGAGGGAGAAGAGAGGTATGGACACTAGAGAGGAGAGGCAGGGACGCTGGGGGAAAGAAAATAGAAATAAGGGACAGGGGAAGAGAAATGGTCTCAGAGAACATGGGGAGCGGGCACAATGCTGATTATGGGCCCAGGCATATCTCATCAGTACTGAGCCCCAAAATTCCTAATGGTGGCCCTGAAAATGTCACTAAACTGTGAGTCTGAAGGAGAGTTAAACATTCCACCACCACAGCTTCACTATACATTGTGAAGGCCAACACTAGGGCCCTGCAAGAAGAGCTGAGCAGGGGATGTGTAATTCCTAGTAAATACTGGTAGATTTCTTGAGTTTTCTCACCAGCATAACTTCATTATATAGTGACTGCAGAGCCCTTCATGCATGAATCTCACAGGTTTGTCCCTTCATAATTCATAGCGACTTAAACTGACCTACAACTCCCTATCTACTAAACACATGGTGTAGCTAAATAGCAGTAGGAAACACCTGTTAGAGGATGGCATTGGTAAATGCAAGGATGAATTACTTTACTCTTGTGAGATATCTAAGGAATGTCACATTGTAAAGCTGTAACCACAGTTGTTCTTCACTATCAGATAACATCCTGAGCTGGCATGGACCAAAGTCTCACTCCACCGAAAATCTAAAAAATGGGAGCCTCACTTCTTTGCCATCTTCCAGTGCCAACTTAACTTGGCCAATGTTACCAAGCATGCCTCAAGACTACCAGATATTTGACTGTAATATTGAGGTAAGTCTATGGTATTTAATAGTTTGAGATTATAACATAGCCAAACCTTACAAGGGCTGCAGAGGTTCAAGTATTATTTGTATAATGTTATAAACTGAAATCTCAACTTGTCATATATGTAGTTATTTGTGAATTAACATTTTTTTCTAACCACTATATTGAAATTGTATCTGAAGAACAAAAGAAAAATATCTCACTCTCTGATGTAAACCACCACTTGACTTAGTCTATTATACTCTCATTGAATCATTTATCAATTAGAGAGTAATTTCAGGGCACTTAATTTAGTGAAAAGTCCCTGAGAGGCAATGTAAATGACATGCTGAGAAGGAAACGTAGTCAAGCCTCCATCTTCAGCTTTCAGTAGGCCGGTACATAGTCTTAAATCCCTGATATCACTATGTACTATGGAGAGTCAACTCCAGTGGCTTTATTCTGCAGTAAGGGCCATTGATTTAACACTGCATTATTTTAGACAGCTTAGCCCTTTTTGCAGAAGAATCCCAATTAAGTTACCTATTGATATTACATAGTGAAATTAGTGAGATGCTTATCTCACCTCTAAATTTACAGTTTACTGAATATGCTGGCTGTGGACTAAGGCGTAGTAGATAATGAAGTAGTTAAAGCAAACCGAGAATGTTTTAGGTGTATGTGAGATAATGTTAAAGTTTATAGATTTGAACATCTGTTTTCTAAGTAAAATGGATACCCATAGATTGTCCAATTGCCCTTACTCTCTGATCTGAATCTCTGTTATTGTGCTCTTAGAACTGAAGTTATTATTATTACCGGTATTATTATTATTATTACTATCATCTTTGATTTATGCAGCAAATAATTTACGCAGCACTTTTTACAGCGCATACATTCAAAGGGTATGACAGATTTAGAACTGACAAAGACAATCTGATTTATTACGTAAAGATGACCGTATGAGGAGGAAATTTGCATTCAGCTTAGGACCCGAACCCATTGGCATTCTGCAGGTTTAACAATCCGTTTCTCTGAATAATATTCAGAATGTGGTTTGTTTAAGAGATGAAGGAGGCATGCTGCCTCTGTAGGTATTTTAGTAACAACATTTTCTGCAGGTCCTCTTGCTTTTGTTCTGTTGTATAAATCCATTGTCACTGCAGTGACACAGAAAAGCGACTTATCTGTTCGGGACTAAACTCCAAGCTTAGGAAGCTAGTAGTGGGTGAAGCTGAAAAAGTTGTGGATTTCTGAATCCAAGAGGACTCCATGCAGATTTGCATTTACTAAGCTTTTCATTTGCAGTAATTAATATGCTTTGCCTGCTATAAATACAGCAATATTATAACCAAACCCTAATTCACATAAATAAAAGCAAAAAGCATAGTAACTTGCCCTGTTCCTACCTGTGCTGAATAACACACCAATACAGCACAGTATGGAAGTGTATTTTATACCAAGTGTGCATTCATTCGGCAGATAACAATGTACGATCCACTAGGTACATTTTGTTGGTGAGTTTAATTGGTCCCAGATTTCCTTTCAAATATGAAAAAGGCTGACATGTTTTATTATGATAAATATGATAAAATATTGCGAGATCCACACAAACATTGTGGCAACAGTGAAATCAACCTGCAATCAGCGAAGCACACAGAACCCTACCATGCCGATTGGAGAGTGATTGTGGCACTTCTTACTAAATCATATATTGTTTTTTTATTTTTTATTTCTAACGTACCATTGTGTTTTGCATAGCTGTGTAATGAGTAAACAGGACATAACTAATAGCACATCACATAACAAATTAGACCTAGATAACCAAAATGTGAGGCGCGTACAGCCTACTAAACAACCTTAATAATCCAGTAAGTATCTATGTCATATTTATGTATAACATGGTGTAAGATCTACATGTGTAAGATCTCAGCCAGGGAATTAAATACTAAACATCCAATGTTCCTTAATCCCTTAAGGACCAGGCTGTTTTTTTCTTTATGTACTCCTTCATGACCAAGGCTGTGTTAACACTTTTGCTGTGCTCATGTTTAGCTGTAATTTTCTTGTCCTTCATTTAGTCTACCCACATTTAGTCTACCCACACAAGTTAAATATTGTTTTTTTGTCAGAACAAGAGGGGCTTTCTTCAGATACCATTTTGTGATCATATTATTGAATTTCCTGTAAATTTTTTTTTAAAAAAGCACTTTTTTATTTGAAAAATCTTGTACTCATCTACAAAAGTGTATATAAATAGATTCTACTTTTTGCCCTGAGTTTAGAAATACCCAATGTTTTTTTAAATTTTTTTGTAGGTTATAGGGCAATAAGTACATGTAGCTTTCTGCTATTTCAAAACCATTTTTCTCCAAATCTAGTCATTCTGCCCCCCATGTGCTATTTGGGACATCTTTAAAAACTGGCAAATTCAATTTACCCCATTAAACCATATATTTCTGAAAACTAGACAAGGTATTTCAAATGCTGGCATTTTAACCATTTTCATGCACTAAGTCTCCTACCAGCCTTTGTCAAACATTTGGTAGTAATTTATTTTGTGTTTTTTTCACACAAGTTGTAATTCAGGTATAAATTTACAGCTCCTGGTAAAGGTCACTTCAAAAACAATACCGCAATATGTGTTCAGCGACATCTTCTGTGTGCAATGATACCACCCATGCATAGTTTGTCAGGTTATTTGGGTGCTTAAAGGCCACGTTTGGGACATGCACAATTCAGGTTTTCAACTTGGAACTTTGACATCTGGTCCTACTGCCCCATGTCCTATTTGGGACATCTTTGAAGCCGGTCAGTTCAATATACCCCAAGATATTTCAAATGCTAGTATTTTAACCCTTTCCACGCACAAATTCTACCACCAGCCTTTGCCAAAGTTTATGGTAGTTATTTAAAAAAAATAAAAAATTATAGCTCCTGGTATACGTCACTGTCAAACAACACCCCAATATTTGTTCAGCAACATCACCCGAGGTGAAGTGCACCAAAAGCCCTTCACTCAACCTGCATAGAAAATTACCTCTTTTTTGTTGTTGTACCTACTTCTGATTGATGTGATGGGTTCTTCGTCTATGTGAGGACTGCAGACTTTTACATTATTGGGAATCTCAGCTGATTACCATTCTTTGTTCTTTAGCTGGGGTTAGATGTGTTTTGTGCACTTCTGGTACTCTTATTTCCTGCCTTTATCCTGTTAGGGGTGAGCCTTGGCCTCATAAACAGCTCATAAGGAGACCAGCCCTGGGTAGTTTCCAGTCGTGTCAGCTGGTCTCATGGTCCAAGTAAAACTTGACTAAGGATCATAGATGTTGTGGTTCAGCAACTATACTTAGCCCACCCTAATGATATCTATCTGTGGGTTCCAGAAATCTTGCATAATCAGTCATGTTAAAAAGATTGCAGATTATATTACCTTACATCCCAGTATACTACCCAGCTTGCCTTCAGTATTCCATCTGTGATCAATAACATTATTCTGTAGGGATAATGGGCAAATCAGCATGCTCGTCAGACTCTCATAATTTTGGTGCTTTAATAAATATGCCCTACTGTTTGTTACATGAGGGCTCCTGACTGTAGATCCATTTAATTTTGCAAAAGTGCTAATTTTTATGTATTATTCATTTCAGTTTTCAGTTGCAATTATGTTTGTTAAGTGCAAATAAGTGTGTTTTATATGAAGCCGTTTGTCTTCTGCAGTACTGAATGCTGTCATTTACAGTTTTTAGTTACTTAATTTTAGTGTATTGTGAGGAATGGTATCAACATGCAAATTTAGTATAATCTCACTATTAAAGCCTTTTAGTTTGATCTTCAAATTAAAATATCAATAAACACAACCAAAGAAAAACTCTTATTTGATGGAAGTCCCTTATTTTAAGCACTGTTTTGTTTGATAGAGGGATACCCATTTAAGTCACTGTGATATATTTTGATAAATACCTTCTATTACATACCATTTAATGCAGACTAAAGGATCGTAACAAATAAGGGATGTGAACCATTAAAGGGCTGCAGCTTTAAAATGGCATATGATGTTGGTGCTGTTATGAAGAATACTATGGAATCTTCAAAGCGTATGCAGCATTTTTATCATACCAATAGCTATCAAAATTCGAGGACAGTACTATTTTTTTTATGAATTGCCTCATGGCATAATCTGTTATTTTAATGTTTTCTGCAAAATATCACACAGGAATTGCCACACGAACTCTGTATTTCCATTTTTTTTTGTCTTTAGTCACGAAATACGGTGCATTAATCAGCTTTTTATGGTTGATATATATTCACTGCGATCGATTTCTTTCTGTAATGGAATAAGAACATGATTCATATAATAGTTATCCCTTTTAATGTATAAAATATTCTGTATATTTTATTCTCCCTATTGTTTTACTGGCAAATGGGGACTTAGATTTCATTTCATCCACACATATAAGGGAATTAAGGCTAATACCTGGAGCCCATGGCAGTGGTCTACAGTGACAAATTAAAAGTCAATACATATTAATTGAGCTCAATGAGCAAAATGTTGGGGTGCTTGGAACCTGCAAGTGACCTTATTGTTTTTTAATCACTACGTGCTTGTTCTATTATAAGATGAATGCGACTTACACCACTTGTGCTATGGTGATACTTGGTTCTAAGAATGCATGTGGGTGAAAGGGTCTCATGATCCTATGATAACGTTTAGTTCAACAACTGCTTGAGAGCAAGTCAGTTTTCCTTGTAATGCATGTGATAGCAGTGGGTCATTATAGATGCAATATCTAAATTATAATTACTTTTAGTACATGGTTCAACAAATAAAATACTTTCTGCACATTGGGGGCTGAAAAGACCCCTACCTACAGCGTTTGCCAAACAAGCACCGGAGCTGACTGCTGGTAGGTATATTACGTGCAAGGTGATGTGTTCAGTCAAACACATCTCCTGCAAGGAAAATAGCTGAGGGGTGGCCAAACGCATATGGGGGAATTCTTCTATTTAATGGGACCTCTCAGCCAGCATAGGCGTTATAGTTAATATGATGGGTGCGGTGTATCTTTAAATACAAAATATATAAACACTGTGTTACAGTTTTACAATTCATTTCAAGTGAAACCGTCTTTGCAGTCATGTTGTTTGTTTTATGTGATGTACTGCAGTGCCATTAAGGCTGACTTATTCTTTTCGTTCTAACGTCTATGTGGATGTAGAAATAAATAAGTAAATGAAAAAAGGAAAGATATATAGCTGGTGTGTTGCCAAAGAAGTCCCAAAAGAACATTGTGCAGTGTAATCTTTACCTGGGGCCAGATTTCACACTGAACAAAGCAGGTATATGCTTAACAATACCTTAGATGTAAAGAGGATCTTGCATGAATAATACCTGTGTGCTTTGTATCTCTAAATATTTTGTAATGTCCTCCGGGTTCTAAGAAATATATGTGCCAAGATTATTCTTCTTAAATGCTATTTAATCCCTACATTCGGTGACTAATATGGTCTCTGTAAGAACTATTCTTGTGGTATTTTCTTGCCCACTGAACAAAGCTGCCGATAAAGTCCCATGAAAAAAGCCATTCTTTGAGCATTAAATACGCCGTAGGGTAGTTTTCAGTATAAGTATTTCTTATTTTTTAAATGTCATCCGCAGGGCTGGATCCTGTGGACCATCGCATTTGATTCTACTCTCAGCCGTTAAAGTACTTCAGACAAGATCATCAAATAGGATCAAAGGGCATAGGGGTCCACAACACCTTTAGTACTTGTGTTTAGGTAGGAGCTGCAGAGTAAATTAATCCACAGATTAGATATATTTTCTGTCTTTAATTTATATTTCCAAATATAGACACCGAGGTAAGGACATATCTGAAACCTACACAAAACATATATAAATTATAGGAAACTAATCTGTTAATAAGTTCAAACAGTTCAACAGCTGTCACCATAGATTTAGTTACTAGGCTGCCAAACTCTACTTCATTCTGTCCACTGGCCACTTTCTTTTCTACACTCAACAGCATATGTAAAACTCCACTAAACTGCACCCACAGTTTTCCTGGTATACAAACTTATATTTGGAATAATGGTATATTTAGCCAGTCCTTAAATCTTTAGTGATCTTGGCTATGTTGTTATGAGTTGCGTAGTCATTGTCAAAATATAGTCTTTGTTTTTTTTAAATTTTCTTAGTAATATTACTTTGACCCCCGTCAACAGGTGATCTATGCTAAAGTACTAAAGAAATCAACATGTATTTTGTCTACTTTGTGCCATCAAGGGTTTGTTAACAGTAAATAATGTTTATTTGAAGAAAAAAAAATAGGATGTATCCAACTGACTCAAACTCAGATTTACTGAAGATAGTTTTTATAACACTTGGTATCACAGTCCAGCCACTGGGTGGTAGGGTTCCCCTTAGCATTTAACATTCAAACCATTCTATTCATAACCATACCGTATTGTTAAGGTTGTGATAAACAGCATGTAGTAGACTGACTAGTCACTGGAAGATTAGCGGGAGCAGCAGAACCAGTGTGATGCAGGAATAAACCGTTCTAAATATTACCTTCATGGCTTCTGATTCATTCTACTAATGTTACTTTCCAGGGATTTCCTTTGATAATTGTAAGTAATAAATCATTTGGAGAGCATGTATTCAATATAGTATTTTTGCCATGTCAAGAGTATAAAACCTCAATTCACAGTTTTCCAGTACAATGGATGGTTATTGCATATCTGGGTTCAAATTTAGAATACTTTTCTATTCATATCTATGAAAATGACAAGAGCCATTCGGTTTTGGGCTTTGCATACCAGTATACATTGCTGTGGACTTCTACCCTGTTTTGTTCCTGGATAGGCATGAAGGTGTTGGCATGAAAGAGGAGAAGCTGGTGTGGTGTGGGCAGGATTTAGGATGAGAGTGACATAAAGAGGTTAAGATACAGACATGATGTTTCAGAAATGGACTGCCCGTACATGCAGCCTCCGGGAACTTTGCACTGAGAACAGAGAAGATCAAAATGGCTCCCAACAGGTAGTTCCCAAGCTAGGGGCAGCTGGTTTTAGGATACAGAATGTAATAGGACCCTAGCAGAGTCTGCTACACGTTTTCTCAGTTAAGGGCATTGTATAAAAAAATGCAATCTAGATAGGATCATAATAAAAATGATATTTGAATTTAAAGACCTTAAAGGCCTGCACATCGCTCATCTGAGCATAAAAAACCCTGTAAATAAGTACATTCTAATGATGCTGGGGCATAGATTGAGGAAATGTCAATTATTAAAGCATCTAAAATCAGCCAATACGGAAGATGAAGGTACATGCTTGGTAGTTTGAGGTCCTAAAAAGAGCACAAATATCTCCAGAAACAGTACTGTGTTTCTTTAGACAGAGTAAAGTCTGAACACAAATCTACTAAACCACCCCAGCAGAAATATCAAAAATAAAATCTAATATAAAGTTTTCTCTCGTTTTATGCTTTTATTTGTAGTTTGTGCAAGTTTACTATTGCAGTCATTAGGTAAGTGATACTTCACCTTGGAATTTTCTTTACTTTGGTAAACTTTCCCCAGTATATATAATACATTTTGAGTTTTCTTAGGGCACGTGAGTGTATTCATCTACGATACCTACGTTTATGTCACATACTGATTTTATTTGTATCTTTAAAGCATTGTGCTTATCACATGCCTCTGGTAGAGTATTTGATCTGTGTAACCGCCACCTGATTAAAACTGAATCTACGAGTAATTTCTCTGTCTCCATCCGCTTTTAAAACACTACAGACAAGAACAGTCTTAACATTTGTTGCATAAATATGAAGTGGTTTTCTAGAGTGAAGTATCACCTTTTGTTCCCATTTGAGTTTAATAAATGGCCTCTCTTGGCCAGAAATCAACAGAGACAATCAAGTGAAGTCTTTTGGATATAGTACAAGTGTTCACAGGCTCGGTTTTTTCCGAGGAGATTAAAGGCTTATTATATTCATGTTGAACGTCCACTTGTAAGTGAAAAATAATTTTGTGTAGCAATAAATGTGGACTTCTTAGAAAGTGGTTATGGTTTTGAAGTGTATTTTTCCGTTATTTCCAAGTCCAATATTTTAAAGTTTGAAGCATTCTGCTCACAAATGTGTAGCAACATCACTTGTGGTCATAGTCACTACATACGACCGTGTTTCTATGTGTTATGATTGTGTGTCCTATCAAATATATCCTATCCTAATAGTAGTATATTGCATCCCTACATCCATTATCAGTGTTTTTAAAAAGGTTTGCCTCAGTACAGATTAGGAGGGAGTCTCCAGGCCTTCATGATTAATTGCCGGTCTATAGACTATCCCCACTTTCACCATAGAGGAAAATGCCTGTTGAGTTTGCCTAATGCACTGTGAGTCAGGAAAAGCCGTTCCATACATATGATGGCAATGTTGTCATATAGGTATTTACCAGAATCATTTTTAAGCATTAGGTGTTTTTCCTTGCACCTCGGCTCCTTGCCTAGCAGGAGATGCTTTTGGTACACTTGTCTAATTGCTAATGATTTCAAGTAACGTAGTCTTAAAAAGTTGTATACATTGAGTGCTTAGTTGTGAGTGTGATATTTGCCAGTCATCTTATTTAGCCTGGTTTCTATTAATTTACTGATGTAAGACTTACAGGTCTGTAGTGCTGCTACATTTACTAACTTTCAATCTTCTGGAACTACTCCTCTCAATAGCGGCTGGTTAAATTTGGCTGCTAAGGGTTTTTCAAGAACACTCTGATGCACTTTTCATCACTTTCGGTGTATCCCATCAAGTCCCATAAATTTAATTATTTAGGCAGTCAGTTAGATCTTTATCCTCATTTATCTGACTCCCTTATTTTATCTTTGGTCCAATTTTTTAGTTGTTTACATTTTTTCTTTTGACTTATGCATCTAAAAAATGTTTTAGCGCTCTTTTTTGTTAACTTTGCAGTTTTCTCCTGTAATTATCTTGGCACAACTAGTAATGCATTTTCCCTCCTTACACTAGGAGGGAAAATGTCCTTGCTCTAATTTTTGGCCATGGTTCCTAAGTGTTATCTTCTTCTCCTTCAATGTTTTTGCCACATCTGCACCACAGTGGTTTCTTTTTTCTTTTAGTCTTACTAACAAGTTTAATTCAATGTTTGCCTTTAGCAGAACCTTCGTTAAATAATTTAATTCTCCTTGACTCCATCTAATAACGCCCAGACCACCAAAGACTCCTCTACATGGCAACAAAAATTCTGCGCACAACCAGTAGCGTACCGAAGGGGGGGCGGTCCGCTACCGGTTGTGTGCACAGCACCCCTCCAGAGACGGACAGTAATGTCCCCCGCTAGAGGAGCAAGCTCGGTTGGGGAGATGAAGGATCTCCCTCCAACCGGCTTAAAATCAATCAAGGGAGCGGGAGGTCTGTTAAAACAGACCTCCGATCCTGCTCCCTTGCGATGCGCGCGGCAACTGATCCTGTGCGTCGGGATTTGATGTCAGATCCCGGCGCACAGCACTGAAGCCACGCCCACCGTCTCTACTGCACCGGAAGGAGAGGACACAGAAGAGGAAGAACGAAGAGGAGGAAAAGTGACAGAGAAAAGGTAGGAAACCTCTGTGAGAGTGAATTAGCAAGTGCGTGAGAGTGATGGGTGTTATGTTGTAGTTTAAACTGAATGTTTGTGAATGAGTGTGTGTGTGTGATAGCATGGATGTGTAAGTGTGTGGGGGGATAGCATGGCATAGGGAGGCTGTAATCATATTCCTATCATGCTCAGGTTCCAGCATGTACTGGCTGCCTGAGCATGATAGGAGTGAGATTGCTGGTAGCAATTATATATTTTTTTGTTCAATTTTGGTGTGTTAACCACACCTTTATTAAAAGTAAGTAACACACCAAAATTGGACAGAAAAATTCGATAACAATATTAATTTATATATATGATTGCTAACAGCAATCCCACTCCTATCATGCCCAAGCAACCAGTACATGCTAGAACCTGGGCATGATAGGAGTGTGATTGCTGTTAATCATATATATATATATATATATATATATATATATATATATATATATACTAGGCCAGACACTAAAGCGGTAGGCCTACACCACATCAATGTTTGGCTTAGTATATAGTGATTGGGGTTATGCTGCATTATTGTCAATGTCTGGCTCAATGTATAGTGATAGGTGTTATGCTGTACCACGGTCAATATGTGCCTCTCTATATAATTATAGGTGTTATGCTGTACCACCGTCAGTGCTTGCCTCAGTATATAGTGATAGATGTTCTGCTGTACCACTGTCAGTGTTTGCCTCAGTATATAATGATAGTAGTTATGCTGTACCACCGTCAATGTTTGCCTCAGTATATAGTAATAGCAGTTATGCTATACCACTGTCAATGTTTGCCTCACTATATAATGTTAGCAGTTATGCTGTACCACCGTCAATGTTTGCCTCAGTATATAATGATAGCAGTTATGCTTTACCACTGTCAATGTTTGCCTCAGTATATAATGATAGCCGTTATGCTGTACCACCGGCAATGTTGGCCTCAGTATATAATGATAGCAGTTATGCTGTAACACCATCGATGTCTGCCTCAGTATATAGTGATAGGTGTTATGCTGTACCACCCTCAATGTCTGCCTTAGTAAATAATGATAACACTTATGCTGTACCCCTGTCAATGTTTGAAGCTATGCAGTATTAAAGTGTGAGTGTGGGGGTCCCGCGTACAGGATCCTCCCCAGGTGCCAAATACTCTAGGTACGCCCCTGCGCGCAACAGTTTTTCCCTTTTTTTTTTTATCCTTTGTATGCGGCCTGGAGCCTCCGCTCGTGATCCGCTCATAATTTACTTATGCAGTGAGAATTTCACCTTTAAAAAACATTACAGTAAGTAATACTGTTGTGCAGGGCTCGACAAATCCCAGGCGCCAGGTCCCCATGGCGACAGAGAATTTTGTCCTGGCGCCTAGGTTTTGTCAGCCTCTTACATCCATAAAAAAATGTGGATGTAAGAGGCTGAGTAACCACACGGGGGCGCTGCTGCTGCTGTCTGCCCAGGAGTCTGGGCAGACAGCACAGCCACTCAGAGCCCGCCCCCGAGCCTGAGATCCCGCCCACGGAGTGATTCTGTAGGCTGAAACCGCGGTTGCTGCAAAACCAGCAATCGTGTTTTCAGCTGCCACAGGCAGCTTCAGGGAAGGGGGTTGTGTGTTGATTGGTTCCCCACACAAGTGTGGGGACCTGACCCAACACCCCCCTGCTGCCTGATCGCTCCATGAGAGCGACAGTGCAGCGTTAACCCTTTCAATGCCGCGATCGCGGCATTTAGGGGTTAATTCCCATTTTGTACGGGGCTCTGCTGCTGGTGGTCTGCCTGGAAGCCCAGGCAGACCAGCAACAGCAAAAACGAGCCCCCACAAGCCCTTTGATGATTCCTGTAGGCATGGAAGCCTACAGCAGTCATCAAAGACTCCCCTCCCTGCAATGGCTGGTCTATAGACCAGCAATTGAGTCCCAGCTGCCAGAGGCAGCTTCAGGGACAGGGGAGAAGGTTCTTTGGTCTCCACATGAGTGTGGACACCAGCCCCAACACCCCCCTGCTGCCTGATCGCTCCACCCCTTCAATGCCACACTTGTGTATGACACATTCGTGGCATTGCAGGGGTTAACATTTTTCCCCACAAGCTTGTGGGGACTAAATATCAGTCAATGCTGTGCTCCAATGGAACATCAGCATCGAAAGAGTTAAAAAAAAAAAAATTAATAAAAAAAAAAAAAACAGCACTGACCTGAAAGTCCAGGGTGCTTCCAGGTCAAACGCTGTGAGTTTAGTAAGTGGGCTGATGATGATCCGATCACTCCTAACCAACTGTTAGTTTTTTACCTAACTTTTTTACCTGGCGCCTAGATTCACAACAAATTTGTCAAGCCCTGCTGTTGTGTAACTAATACTACATTATCACACTATAATGTAGTGTTATTAACCATGAGCGAGCTGTTCCAAAAATATAGAATAACAATTTAAATGTAATGTTTGCAGAAGCATATTGTGCGTACAAAATTTTGGCTCTGGGAAAAATTTTGCACAAGAGAAATTTTCTGCGCATACCACCTAAGAAAAATTAGAGGGAACATTGGATGTGGCTTGGCACCATTTCCCTAGCCATGAATTAAAATCTCTCATATGCAGTATCTTACTTACTATCCTGTCTCCCATCTTAATATCTGTTGCTACATTGACCTCATTACATGACAAACCATTAGTCCCTAAATGCACCATTACATCTAACTATACGTTCTGTATGTCTTCTATGTTTGTGAGTTATAGCTCCAGGAAGACTACCTTCCTCCGAAATCACATCTCTCAGTATAGAGTCACCCAACAACAAATGCTTCCTCTCACAGACGTTTTCACTTTTTTTATCAGAAGATGCTGTCTTATCTACGTGTCTAACTGAAGATGGGTAGATGGGTACTGGCTCTCCACAGCAGTGTTGGGATATGTGTCTGGATTCTGAAAGGGCAGCAAATGCATTAGGAAGAGTGACATGCTTTTTATATACAACCCTTACCCCCCTAGAACCATCTGTAGTCCATCTTTTAGGAAGTCTCTTAGGCAATGGCACCTGTTGATTTTGTACCCGAGAGGATCATGTAAATCTCAGACTGCAATTTTTGATTCTACTGGTGTACTGAGAATCTCTTACAAACAGGGGCGGACTGACATATCGGGAGGGCGGGTATATGCAAGTTTGAATGCATGTGAGTGTTAATGTGTATGTAATCATGGATGTCTGTTTTATGATTAAAATTATTATATCATTTAATAATAATTATATTTATGTGACGTTTGAAAACCACAAAAACTTAAATTAAAAACTGTTTCATTACTAGAAATACTGAAAAATAGATATAGGGGGAACCACAAGGGAGGGGCTTAATGAGAAGTGTCATGTCATAATCGGGTGTGGGTAAGGGAGGGGCATGGCCACCGGAGGACTATGCCTTTTTTTTGCCCAGGCCCCTGGATGGTCTCAGTCTGCCCCTGCTTACAAATTGGACAGCATTTCAGACTCAACTACACAACACCCTGCTCTCACTACTTGGCAATACATCGCCTAATGCCAGGCTGACTCCAAACAGGTTAATGCTTTTGTAATCTAATCAGGTATTCTAATAAAGACTTCACGTAAGTAGAAACTTACCTGTAGTAGAGAAGAGGGAGATATCAGTGACTCTAGACACTCCAGAATATGTCCAAATACACTTTTGGAAAACATTTTGTCAGTTAACTATCATAATAATTAAGCATTCCTGTGACTTTGTTACAAGTTAATAGTTGTTAATATAATTGATTAAGTCATTTAGAAGAACAATGTTTACAATAATAATGTAATTAATTAACTCAATATACTTTAATATACACATATGTTTTATGTAGTCTTTTGGGCTCTAGAAAAGAAGAACATTGGAGAAGTAAAGAAGGACAGGGGGATTTTGGTTCAAAAGCTAGAGTACCACTCCTGAGTAGAGATACTAGAGGCATACCATATTCCTCTGCCCTTTTATCTCAAGGCTTTCATAAT
This sequence comes from Sceloporus occidentalis, assembly GCA_023333645.1. Lineage (NCBI taxonomy): Eukaryota > Metazoa > Chordata > Lepidosauria > Squamata > Phrynosomatidae > Sceloporus > Sceloporus occidentalis. The sequence continues at coordinate 6,259,896 of JALMGF010000023.1, forward strand.
GTTTCTCAAGAAAAATACATAATTTATGCAAATTTATTTTAAAAGAAAAGAAAAAAAAAGCATACATGTTTGCTACACTTGTCTAATTCCTAACGATTTCAGTTTATGCAGTCTTAAAAAGTTGTACACAGTAAGCCACAACAGGGTGTGCAATTGTAAGAGAATAATTGCACTGTTTGATCAAGTTGTTAGGCACAAGATGCCTTCCCTCGGTGCATCTAAATGTACAATGGCAAAATGCAATTATTCCTCTGTAATTATATATCTCTAAATTGTCTTACAGCTCTTAGAACAGGAAGAGTCAGTAAGGGCCCTGATTGCAAATTAAAAAAAGAGAAAAACACACATGCTTTGATTGCTGAATAAAACAGTAGGATTAACAGTTCGAAAAAGAAGTCTTTATGGAACTTGAAATGGAGTTCAAGAGAGTCGCTTTGTGTATGTAGTGGTAAAGTTTTAAAGCTTTTACATTTTAACAAACTTGTAAATAATAGTACGGTAGATCACAGATATTAAAATATTATAACTGGCACAATGGGGCCGAGAGGTATGTATATCCTTTGATGTATTTGTAGGATAAATGTGACCAATCTATTGTGTTGGCTTTAATTCTGCTATCTGCTTTGGAAGAGTTCACACTGAGTCAGTAACATACCGTTTGTTTCTGTGTGAAACCCTCTGCAGAGCTAATTGTTTCTGTTCTAAACACTTGCACTGAAACCTGGTTGCTGATTGGCTGTGGTTTTGTCCATGGTGAATTTAAGGACACTAGTGAGTACCTTAGATCAATGATCCTCAACCCCTGGTCTGCTTTTTAGCTCTTCAAGCAGGACAAACAGTCCAATCAGTCTCCTCGAAGATCTAATTGTGCTAATTAAGGAGCAATCTGAAATGTTGAAAGATATTTTTGAGGTCTAGAAGACCACAGTTGAGGACGTGATAAACGTCCAATAATAATTGTCAAAGCTTGTTTGTGAATCCAGTAAAACCTCATGCTTTGTGATGGCCCATTTCTGGTAGACATTCATACACAATCTCTTCCAAAAGACATGATTATTGTTCGTACATTTTAAAAGATGAAAATGGTTCTTCTTGAGGCTATTATAATAATGGATTTACGTTTATTCTTATATAGCATATGTTGCATTAATTCAGGACACACAGGTTTTGTGCTAGTAAGATGAAGCATAATGTGAAATGTGAGTTAAATGAAGTGGCTAGATCCTGAGGTCAGGGCAACTGGAAACAGACTATGTTCATCCGTTATTGCTCCGCAGGAACCTGTTTTTTTTAAATAAATTTCCATATGTTTTTATTATAAGCTATAACATTTTGATGATAGGCTACAATACCCGTGCAGTTCAGCTACAGTTATATTCATGAAGTAATTGATTATATTTTTTTAGAAAACCGGCTGAATGTACTTATAAAAGTTATGGGGTGGAAATGCATTTTTACCCATAAACAGAAGAATATTGTCAACTGTGGTCTGGTTATAAGCACAAACTTCATGTTTTACAGTCAAACTGAATATTTAGATTGTAACCTGATGTGGTCGGTCTTCCCAAAGCTCCTTCTACCAGTTCTCTCAGTAAAGTGCCATATTCATAAGTCTATTTTTAATTCAAAACTATATTTTGACTTGCAACCTCAGTCACTAGCACATATATCTTGCTACCTCATTCTGGTCCACTAGGGCCTCTTGTGGTCCTTGTAATGACAAAATTCAGATCAATGTTTAATACAAAATAATTAATAAAATATGTTATATAGTGTTTAATGTTTAAGAGTTATTTATATATAAAACATTATTTTTATAAAGGTATTATTTTGTGATGTGTGCAGTTTTTTCCAATTTTATTAAAGGTGTGTGACTTTCTTTTACTGCTGGTGGGCAACTTTTGATTAAAAAATAATACTGCTGGTAGAACTCTAATAACCATTTTTAGTGACTGGCTGCAGTGCTGAGCCAGACAAAAATAAGAATATAGTTTATGCTGTGGCTCTTATGCCTGAGGACTGAAGAAGTTTGGAAAGTGTCACAGTTATGAGTTTTTGAAAATATTGTTTAATAATGTTAAGACTATATCATCAGTGAACTCTGTTCTAAGTTTCACGTGTGCATTCTCAGTGCACAAAGATGGCACTGTGAAGCTGTTTGAGGCAAAGATGGTACTGATAAGATGTTTGTGGACAGAGATGACACTGATAAGCTGTGTATGTGTAAATATGGCACTGATAAGCTGTTTGTAGACAAAGATGGCATGGACAAGTGCCAAGCTGTTTATTGGAAAAGATGGTACTTACTATCACCTATGTAAAGTGCACCTTTAATAGGGAGGCTGCAGCTCAATCTAGAGGGGGAACTTAATTTTGAGTGACTCCTTTTTTTGGCTTCGCCCCTATGGACTGATCATGGCCGGTATTTTTGTGTAGGAAAAGATGACAACCCTAATGGCCAACTTTGACACTCCAACTACTGTTGACTGCAGTTCCCATTAGGCTTAGCAAGCCATTTAGTATAAAAGACTGGATGTGTTGATATGTACGCTGGCACTGTCTTCTATGTATGGCGCAAATGGTGTATGGACGTTCAAGCCTTGGTATGGCATAACTGCTCATATGTTGGATGGACTATGTACTAATTTAAGCAATTTGTGTGGCTGTGATCCTTCTTGTATAGTTGACATGGATGTTTAAAGACTCAAGCATATTCAAGTAGGTACTCAGTATCCATGCTTAATATATAGTGATGAAGACGTGGAGATCAAAAAGGAAAAGGTGGAGCCTAAAGAGGAAGCGGTGGATTGTAAAGATGAAGGGGTGTGGCCTAGGCAAAAAAGGTTGGGGTAAAGTAAGATTAGGGGCGCGTAAATTTAGTTAGGCTAAGTGCAGCACAAAACTTACACCACTGAAAAAAACAACTTCTAAGAGTGCAACCATATCATCATACCAAAGGACAACTGCCCTCTTGTGGCCTGGTGTAGTACTTCCGCAACAGGACAGAGCCTCTCCTTCATTCTTTCAATTGCACTGAAGCTCATCCCTATTGTGAGCCTAGTACTATACCAGGCCAGAATAATGCAGACGGTTACACATCTCTTTCTTTGCGGATCCATCTGCATTATTCTAGCCTCATAGGGTACCTCGGCAAAAGGGCGAACTCCGTGAGGGCAGGCTAACAGAGCGGATGGCAGGCAGAAAGAAGAACAAGAAGAGTAAAGAAGCGGAGTTTGCAGAAAGGGAGACTGGGACACACAACTGGTTGACAGATAAGGTAAGGAAACATTGAGCGAGCATGAAAAAGTGTGAGAGAGTGTGAGTAAGTGAAAAAACCAACAAAATGCAAACAACAATTTTGAGCTCTCTGAGAGATCTTCTGCATTCTGACAAATCCGAATGCACATGCCTACTGCATATATTATAATATAATACTAAATATATCATTCGTTTGGGCAAAAGGCTGTGTGGAGTCATGATCACTATCTAGGGCAGTCCACCCTTTTTGCCTGAGCTGGAGCATCCATTTCTTTTTCACTTATTGTGATGTCTTTCTAAGTAAAATATATTGAAATCAGAATGATAACATTCTAATAAGGCAGTTTTATTATATTTATGTAACAGATGCAGCATTGCCAATGTTATGTACCTAGTTAGCTATATTAACAGCATGTAATGCTACAATCTGGACTCTACTACTAAGGCACAAATCAATGAGAAATCAAAGCTATACACATATCCAATTTGAAATCCCCCCCCCAGTATTTCATTCTTTTTGCCTCAGAAAGTACAAATGGAGATGCTGGAAGATTGGAGTTAAGTGCTCAGGGTAAAAGATTTATATGCCACTCAAACATTCAACGCCAAGTAGTTTTTTTCAAAGTATAATCTATTACCTTACATGCAGTACAAATCAGCTTTCAGCTCCTGCTTTGGCACATTATTTCTTTTCAAAAGAACACGTAATGGTGATTGATTATTTTTATTTGGTTCAGAGAGAAGCCAGTCTGGTAAAGACACTGTCATTATAAAAGTCACTTTGTTCCTGCCCGTTGCAGTGCCCCAGACAAAAGAAAACGGTATGCTTTTGGGGAAAAAAGCATAGTTATTTAGGCATAATTCATGGGGAAAGTTTAATGTGGGGAGCTTTGCTAAACATAAAAGGATGTGTATTTTGTAACCTGTCGACTTGCAATAATGTTTTTGTATTGGAAAAAAAATGCTTACAGAAATGTATTTAATGAAATTGGTATTTTTCGGTATTTGCAATGTTGCTGAACGTTAATACATGCAGTACTTCATTATATTGATAGAATAGTGAGTATATTGTTCCTGAACACTTATGTGTTCAGAGTGTGCACATAGAAGGACATTCGCTCGCTTTCAAATTTAAAAGAATATAGTCACAGATTATATATACAGTATCTCACAAAAATGAGTACATTTGCTCTCCCCTCAAAATAACAACACACAGCCATTAATGTCTAAACCTTGGCAACAAAAGTGAGTATACCCCTAAGTGGAAATGTCCAAATTGGGCCCAATTAGCCATTTGCCCTCCCCGGTGTCATGTGACTCGATTAGTGTTACAAGGTCTCAGGTGTGAATGGGGAGCAGGTGTGTTATGGCTCTCGCAAGGAATAGGATAATATTTTGTAGGTGGTGATGTTCTTTTTTAATGACAAAAGTTGGGTACATTGGGTACATCCTTGCATGTTGAGCTGCATCAGACAGATGCTTGAGAGTTGGATAGAAAGGTGTGGAAAAGGATGGAAAATAACTAGAGCCTGTAGAACTATAGGATGATTCAGCACAACAAAGTGATATATATTTCACTACCTATGTGCTTAGAGTTAGGCACTTCCTATTGCCGTGTTATGCCTTAGGACAGGTAAACAAGAGGAACTGTTGATCCCAAGCATTGTTGGGTGCTGGGGGAAGGTATTTTGTGTATGAAATGCAATGAAATTAATGCCTGATGCATAGATATACAGTATGTTCCACTTCTATAAGCAGCGTTAGCAGTATGTAATCTTAACACTTTAGGGCGAAGAAGGCAATACACTTTGTTTCATCAAGTGTAACTGCATACAGTACAGCATATAAATAGATTTCTGACCCTCTAGTTAATCAGAGCATCTAAAGTACTCTGATCCTCTTATTATTAACATTTATTACTTTTTTGGCACAGAGCCCGTAAAGCCTCTGATTTTCTATGACTAGTAAAACCGTATTAATCTAAGAAACAAAGACCCTGCATAAATTTGTGATTTTTAGGCTGCAAAAAAAACAAACCATCTGGAGAACACAGATGAATATTCTCAGATACAGAACATCCAAGATTAAAAGTGCAATTACACTGGAATAAGAATCACTTCAGTTTAATTTATGACATTGATCTTTATAGTGCACAGTCGAGTACTGAGGTGTAGACTGGACCTAGGTTACACTTCACTGGTTGTGACAGACATATACAATGTAGCTCATGTAGACTTTAGCTTCCAGGTCACTCCTGTATATAATCATTTGGCTACCTTACACCTAGTCTTAGAGAACACACCCTTACAGTTTTGTAGCTCTTTTGTCCTAGGTTCTGTGTGTTTAGGTGCTGATGACCAATACCCTGTTCCCCAAATAAAATCTCTTGGCTCTGGTCTTGCTCTGGTGACTGAGTTCCATGGCACAGCCTCATCTTTCTCCCTTTAGACACATGGTCCCGTATACTATACCATTCATGGTACGTGTGCAACCGGGATCCTGCTTGTGTCCCAGTCCAAAAAGCATTTGCAAGGGGACACCATGACAAGTTAAAGGGGCTTCTCAGCTATCAAATGGATTAAAGTGCATATCATATTTGTGCCTTATTATGTACAGTATATGCTTATTATACAGATGCGCAAAATGCATTATATGCATACATTTCTTCCAATACCTTCTTATTGCATACCAACCAGTGCATAAATACAAAAGGTAGACTTGAATATTCTTACACAGTTAATATTAAATATATTCATAAAAATATATATATCCTGGCAAAAGAGCCAGATCATTTTCTTTAGTGCCATAATCTTTTTAACCTATTTTTTTAAAGATAAGACTAAATTAAGCATTTACAACACATTTGCCAGCAAGATATTGTAATTTTATATCTGTGTAATATAGCTAAATTAACCTTTATTAGTAAAATAAGTGATTTTACCGTCAGATTATATGGGGACACTACATTTAGATGTCTTTAATTGAACTGCCTTTCTACACAATGCCTAATTTTGTCTTGTGCATAATTTAGAAAATATAGGGTTAGCGGCATGGTGACTTTGATTTACTGTGGTGAATAAACCCCTCTGACATACCAAGCAATTCTCAGCATTTATGCCGATTTTTAGGTTCATATGGCCACCATGCATACCCAACAGATGTTGAATGACAGCGGTCGTCTTCAGCAAATACTTGGTGTTATATGGGCATGGAACAGTAGAAATAACCTGTACTATACCAAGCAATATCATCTTTTTTATATCACAACATCCAGTGTGTTTGGGATACTTAGTGGATTCTAAAACCTTTATATATAAATATTGTGTACGATTATGACATGTCTGAAGGTCAAAATCTTACAGTAATATGTACAGCTTGTCACTAAATACGCCAAAGGATATCGCCCATTATTATTAGATATCTTTAGTTGTTGGACCACCATCTTTCAGAATAAAAAATCAACAGCCTTTTCTGCAACCCTCTCCACCTACTCATCTCTGGGAAACTCTTAACTAAATAAATAATGATATTAAAAATAAACTAAAACCACAGCCATGCACTTGGAAAATCGTGCAGCGTTTATATCAGCATTATCTTTTCTTGAGCTGTTAAGCTCCCTGATCGGGTTTCACCTGAAATATATTCAATTCCTGATGGATCACCATAGTTATACAATATCAGCTGAAAAAAGAGGTACACTAGATGGAGAGAAGACCATTAAGTTGATCACACAATCATGCTACAATTTACTAATGTTACCTTGTGAATTTATAGGATATAAATTCACTCTACTGACCCACAATGAGACCTTAGCAATGAGGTATACATTGCTTTTGTTTTGTACATTACATTTTACTAGGGCCAACATGAAACTGAGGATTGTGGGAGTAACAGCTCAGTAAATTAAAAATTATTTACTCGTCCAGATTGATTAAGATCTCTATCTGTAGCCACAAAACCATTTTGCATGTCATTGTTTTGAACTAGCATTTTATAAACCAGACACCTAATTTTAGAAGCCTACTTGTTTTTAACACCCATTGAGGAATATGGCATACAAATGAACATAAAATTGTACATTTTGCCATGATTAACTACTTCTAACCATTTTTCCAGTTTTGCTTTATTCAGGGGTGATCACATTGGCCATTTTTTCCAAGACACATATACATATCTGGAAACTCTCTATGATTACCCCAGAGCCTCTGGGTGAAACACTACTTTACCAAGGGTCTCCAGGTCTCTTTCCTCTTTCTCTGAGCAGGTGAGCTGCAGTTTTCCACACCCATTTCCCCTCCTTCTCCCCGCCCACTTAAGATCTTCTGGGGCAATCCTTGCCCCGCCACCTTGCAAAGCTACTCTCCAGAAGAGGGAGAACTCAGAGTTGCATACTCTCCTAAGATTCCAGGTAGGTACATACAGATTTTACATTCCACTGAGCAGCGTATATGAAAAGTACTGCAGTGCAGTATAGGAGGATGTGTTAACTCACAGAAGAGAATTAGTTACTCAGTTATACACTCCACATATACCCCAACATATTAAGTGTATATGTGACCTGGAAAATAGACTGGCCTGCATATTGTGAAATGCAGTACATTAATATATCTTCGATAAATTATTAGAACAATGCTTCTCAGCAAACGCGCAAAGTGATGGGATCTTTAGAAATCTAATATCACTGGCAGCTGCGGAGATAATTGCTCAGAACCATCTGCTAAATTCGACATAGGGCGAAAAGAACAAATACAGGATATCTGTCATGCCACAAACTGTTTTATAAGATTAACTACATATAAAATGGATTTGTAAGCTGAACTACTGGCTTGGGGGGGTTAAATGAAAGATAATTCCAGGTGACAAATAACCAAACTGCAGGGTACCCATTTTAGTAACCACAGTTATTATGTATAGCTTGTTAGTAGAGTTATATTTTCAGCAGTAGGGGACTGAGGGTGAAAACACAATTTTTCTGAGTGCAGATTCTCGGCAGTCTAATTAATAAAGATTTTTTATGCCAGCAGATACAGGGATACAGCTGCCAGTTAACACCAGGCAACACAGTTTAAACCCTATACTCCAGACAGTGTCTGTCCTAAATGGAACCTAAAGGCAAGAAATATTCTAGATCATGCACCCCAATGTAGCTCATTCTGCCAGCTGATGGATGCCACCCCCTTGCTTTCTCGAACATAGGGAGTGATAGTGGCTTCATATTCATGTACAGTAACATTGTAACATAATCCATAACTTAAAAACAGGTTTAACCCTGCGTCTCAGTGTTTTTGTTCCAATCTCAGGGTTAAGCAACAACATCTCAGGGTCATGCAGTCTGGAACTGACTCATTCATACTGATTTCGATTATTGCTTTTTCTAAAATGACATCATGGTTGATATCCCTGTTTGAATACATGCATCTTTAAATAATGACCAATCAAGGTTTCCATGAGAACGTGTATCAGAGCCATTTGGTTAACACATGTGATGAGTAGCAACATAGAATGTACATGATTAGAATGTACTCTAATTCAGTGTAGAGTCTTAGCGTCTGCACATTAAGAGAGTTCCCACGTATACTGGAATGGCTAATAAGAAAGCTGGCCCAGTATATTGTAGTTCAATGAAAGGATATACATTACTAAAATAACACCCCATTTTACAGAATGACTGCCTTCTGTAGTATGAAAATAAAGGGTATATGATAGTAAAAGTGTGCCTGATTGACAGCTGTTTTTCTTTAACATTTTAGTTAAACATGAGATGGATAAATTCACACACACATTTTGTTTCTGATCTAAGGGTGAAAAAATATTTTCCAACCTTCTACAATTTGCACAAAGTTACTGTCTCAGAGCCTGTGTCAAGGAGACTTCAACTGTAGCGGCACACCGTGGTTATCCCCCTTAGGTCTCCCATCTACCCCCAGGTTATCCAATCAGCCTGAACGCATCTGCTATGGAAAGATTTTGTTCTAGATCATCATTGTGCAACTTCTTGATCATTCACAATCTTATAATTAATCGAATTAATGATGCAAATAATAGAACACGTCTGGTTTTCATACACTCTCGGCGGTTGAAAATTACAATTTGTTAATCCATAATAACATTATAACAGGTTCATCTGTTGGTTTGTTCTAGTTTTGAAGGTATTTGTTGGAGCATTTAATTAACAAGGCAAGGAGTCTAATGTTTCTTACCTCATAGGCACATTTCAAATGTTGCTTCAGGCCGTTGGCTGTTTGTACTTGTTTCCTTGATTTAAAAATTCAGTTAAAAAAGGGGAAAAAAAGTGTTTGTGTTACCATATGTACCATGGATGTTGTACTTCCATAAAAAAGGACATTAACCAGATTACACCACCCTGTACAATGTATACTGCCAAAGTTTAATAGATGACAATAGATGGCAAAAATAATATTTTTTTTTGTAATCTTCATCATTATTTTTTTACCAATCTGAACATTCTATCGATGGATTTTTTTTATATCTGAAATGGGCTTTCCATGACCTATTATTTGAGGCTTGTAGGCCATCATATTTTATTTATGTATAACCGATATTCTCAAATAGCTGTTGGTTGTTATAAATTCATTACTTTATTAACCCTTAGTTCTGTAAATGTATAATAATCTTAAGTCATTAAACAAATGAGATATAAAACAAAAAAAATATGTTGACATTTTTGATTTTGAAGGCTATCCCAATATCCAATGGTCATAAGTGCTCACTTAGGTAACTAAAATATGGTGTATTAGTCATACTATTCTGCACCATTTAATACTCTGAAAGTTACTCTCATCAGCCAAGATTTATGAAATCATCAAATGTTTCCTTCTTTTTAAATGTATCATCTCTAGCTTAACTTTACAAAAAAACGTGACAGATGGAAGTGAAAACATAATATGTAAGAAAAGTAGAGAACCTGAAAAAGAAAGTCATGAAAAAATGTGTTGGAGAAAAAAATTGACATTTATTTGATTTGGAAGAATTAATGTAGAAATGTGTGTGTTTTTTTTATTCTCTCTTTCAGGCTGGTCCCCCAGAGGCTGAGGATGAGCTGACGGACACAGAAGATAATGAGGAAGAAGATTTAGGCGTCATGGATGATCAGCGCAGTGTAATCCTTCACCTTATCTCACAGCTCAAGCTTGGCATGGATCTTACCAAGGTACGCAGAGAGGATTGTGCTTTATAGCCTTCTTGCTCCAGCAAGCTTTCTCCTTTGAGCCGTAACAGAATAACTAGATAATGCTATTTCCTTAGTAACAAGATTAACAATTTTTTATGTTAAATCCTGTCGGATGAGGTAAGTAAACCGGGAAGGTGAATGTAACTAACTTGATTTGGTTTTGATTTGCATCGATGGAAGTGCATTGATGGAAGTGCAGTCTGGAGTTGCTGCAGTTCACTTAGCCATATCGATGCTGTGATCGGATATCCTTCATTTCTCTGTAGCGTCATGAAGATTGTAGGCTGTTCAGATACATACCGTATTTGCTCGATTATAAGACGACCCTGATTATAAAACGACCCCCCAAATCTGAATATTAATTTAGGAAAAAAAGAAAAAGCCTGAATATAAGACGACCCTATAGGAAAAAAGTTCCCCGCACCGGCACCGGATGGACGCAGACAACCCCCGCTGCTAGCCACTCCTCCTTCCTGCTGCAGCGGAAGTTGTCTACGCGAATCGCGTAGACAGCTACACGCTGCCCCAGCTACACACCCGGGACTCAGAAGTACCGGTAAGTGGGGCGGGGGGGGGCAGGAGGATCCAGGTCCCCTGCAGCTGCGGGGGATCTGGATCTTAGTCGTCTCATAGTCAGACCTATTTGAGGTCTGATTATAAGACGACCCCGATTATAAGACGAGGGGTATTTTTCAGAAAACCTCGTCTTATAATCGAGCAAATACGGTATAAACCAAGATATATAAGGGGTTTTCTTGTGAAGTAGGTTATTGAGTAGTATCTGCCATCCAATGAGTGATTTTGCAATTTTGATCCCTTTGATCCACTCCTTGCTTATTTAGTAATTAATAGAAAAATAAGCCATTACTGTAACAAACTAGATACGGAAGAGTTGGGCTGGTATCTTGGAGAAGGAGAATATTTTTGGAGCTCACCCGGTTGTAGATCTGCCAGTTTAAAACAAATGGATCTGTAGTTTAAAACAAATGGATATTTGTAGGACAGTGTAGGGTGTTTCCCTGTCATCAGTCCATCCTTTAAGAACCCTGCATAGAATCCTGGTTGACTGGTTGATCATCATATACCTTTTGTTCCGTACTGGACTGCAATCCATGTGTCACTATAAGTACGCATGTAGATTCTAAATAAAATTTCCGATATACAATTATTCCAATCATCACAGTAGAGTTTTAGCACCATGATTTCCAACATTTCAAATGGCTAAAGATGGGCACTGTCTCTTCTAAAGAGAGAAACTTGGGAAGTATGCAGCACAACAAAAACTTCTATATTAGAATAAAAAGAGACTCCTTTTATTGCATCACAACCATATGACATCAAAACCTACTCTGCTCAGTCTGAACTCTACTGAAAAGTGTTGAAATGTTTTAAATGAAGGCCAACGCACCCTTTTGAAGTCTAGAGTGGGCACTGGGCATTATTAAATGGGAATATTAAATACAGTGCTTTCAATGGTAACGTAGATTACCATTGAAGAAAACTTTGTTTCAATTTATTTCAAAGAAACCTTTCTTTTAGCTGCAGACCTGGAAGCTGCCATTGCAGGTAGTCATGATATTTTGGGTGAGTGATAAATCACCACACTAAGCTCACTGTTTATGTAAGTGCTGCTTGTCCAATTAAATCCTCTGTAGACTTTCATTAATCAGTGTGTCAGGGTTTGAGTGATTAAGACATTCTTTTGTTTACAAAAAGGAAGTTTGATAAGGAGTCCGGGTATTTGTCTACTAGATTGGACCAAGAGTCAGTTCCTGTTTTGCTGGATACGGGTGTATTATACTGTTTTAAGGTGTTAAGTTGTGAATGTCTTTATAAAGTAAAAATAGCTTATGCGTATGGAGGTTTTAGAATATATTATTACAACCGCATTTTCCTACCGCTAACATATACTTCTGTGCATGCCAATACTGTACCATAAAGTTGTGTTCGCCGATTGACATGTATCTTTGGGAATACTCACATGCTATTAAAGGAATGTAACCATTGTGTACCACATCTAGTGCAGTGGATTGCGGTAAAGCAAAACATGGCAAAATCCAAAATATAACAAACTCCAATTGTAACAGTGCTGCCAAACACATCAAAGAAGACGTTACCTAATAGGACGTAGTTTAAATAATACTATATTTTTTTAAGCCAATTTCGCTTTAAAAAGGAGTAAACACAAATGCACACAGACAGACAGAAGCACCAGAGAGGCACAATTATGGTGACCAGTATGCCAAGTGGCTTGGCCAGCGATGAGGAGGTCAATAAACACAGTCCTGGCATTGCGGTGACAGGAGGTGATTTCTTGGAGGTACACGCAGACAGTTGCCATAACAACTGTTGTTATAGAAGCAGACAAACAGTAATTGCCATGCTAGCAATATGCAAGTGGGTTCATACTGTGGAGCAAACACAATAGCTAAAGGTAATGATAGAGATTTTCATACAAAGAAATAGAAATTATAAATTAGAACTAGCAGTGCATATTGTGACTTCTGAAGCCCATCATTTTGATATTATAAGATCACAGATTAATTGTTTTATCTGTTTATCCCATTAATGGCTTTTGCACCTTTGCATGATAAATACATTCTTTTTTCATAGTACTTTATTATTATTACTGCTCATTTTTTCTATTTTGCTTGCTGTATTAAAAAATTTGATTCTGGGGATCCAGCTCAAATATTGATGCTACGTATTACTGCTTGTGTTTCATGAATTAATATATTTTAGTATGGTGGTCCATTAAAGTGCCAGTTTAATGTCTCTGACATCCCCACTACAGAAGAATGCATATTAAAACATTAAAGCACTTACCTTGAAGCTCTTCCATGGTCTAACAATTCTTGCCACTGATTGGCTGCTTAAAGCAACCAATCAGCAGCAGGAAAGCATTCCCATTGAAGTCAATGCAAGCAATGCCACACATGGACATGGGTCTATTCAGATCCAAAGCCAGCAATGGAGCTGGCTGGAATTATGTATATCATGTGCATGGAAATGTGTTTGGCTGAACCCATCTCATGTACAGAAAGTAGCTGGGGGGAGGGAAATTATGGACCCCCCCAATGCACTTGCTAAATTTAGTGTAGAGTCTCTTACATCATTTTAAGATCTTTCCCCTTTTACGGCCTTTTAATGTGATAGCAAGATGTGGCAAATGTATACCTTCTTGTAACTTGTCTCAAAACTGTGGCAAAAATAATATGGAAGATTGAGATTAGATCTCGTCCACAGCATTAACATAAAAACAAAAATGTAAAAAAAGACTTTCCCCCCAGTGTTATAATCCTTTGAGTGCCCTGTGCAGCTATAGCTGAAAGCATCTGTTATCAAATGGAAATGTAGATGAAAACCTGCTAGAGAAAAACAATGTGTTTTTATATGCTTCATTCTCTGTGGGCTCGTATCTAAAACAGGAAATTTGCATTGGAAAGGGTTTTAGTCACAAAGGAATAGCAAACCAAATACTAAACTGTGAAATATTTTTCAATTTAGCATCAGTCCCTTTTGTACGCAATTAAATTGACACCGTAGAGAATGATATTTGCTAAGAACTATTAAATAAATACCAGCTTTACTTTAAGATTCTCTGCCCCCACTAGAACGAATCATGGCCTTTTCTAACTCCAGAAAGTACTTCTTATAATTTTCGGAGATCGTATCATCATTTTGTCACTGATCAATGCTAAAAAATAAAAAATTTTAAAAAAATCAAACACATAACCAGCGGACTTGCGTTGGAAACACATTCTACTTCTGCTTATATGCAAGAAACTGCCTACCACATGACTGTTGTAGGTTCGATTTTCCGGGCTAGGCTTAACTCCCCATTAACCCCAATAACGACACCACACACCATTGAATATGGATAAGAAAAGGCGATAGCCAATTTTATTTATTAGAGTCATTGTCACGCCAAAACCTGAAACAATAAACATAGGTGCTTTAACAAGGACAATGACTCAAAACACAAACATGTAAATGTATACAATAAACACAATGCACACACCAAGCTTGCCAAGTAATCCAGGTACCATAACCAAATACCACTTAAGACATACCCGGATGCCCCCACACTGACCTGAGGTTCCCAGCACTGACAGCGAAGAACCTCCCACCAGATGTTACCAACCAATCACTTACCACCACATTAACCCCCTGGATACCTGGCAAGCTGCCGCCCCACAGACTGTGATAAAACCACAGAAACAAAATAAAGGGAGGGAGGGTGGGCCACGCAACCAGGTAAGCTAACCACAAGAATGGTTCCTGAGCCCGGGAAAGCAGCCACTTATATAATCTTCCCCCAACTCCACCCCCAAATTTCCCGCCAAAAAGCCTACCCCTCCTCCTCACAACAGTCGGGGCGCACTGTAGCCCATGCTGCCCCCCCCCCTGTGGGCATCATTCTATTGTAGAGGTTGTAAATATATGGCTACTTGCTGGCTTCCACTATCATAAATGGCCAGTTGTGAAGTTTCTTCTGTAGGCTTTTACCACTAACTGGCTGGACTCCATGAACCATCATTTAATTCTATACTATAAACAGCAATCAAAAAAATACAGTAATAAAAAAAGAATTTACAAATGTACCACAAAAGGAAAGGGTGTCATTCCATTTAGACCTACTGGTGGATGGGTTTGCAATTTGTTTCATTATTTGTGTATCCCCACTCTAGTTTCACTTAATGATGTTTTTGATGAAGTTTTGGGAACTTTTGTCTTTTGTCCTGCATAGGTAGTGCTTCCAACATTTATTTTGGAGAAGAGATCCCTCCTGGAGATGTATGCAAATTTCATGGCCCATCCAGACGTGTTTTTGGCCATTGCTGCTGGAACAAACCCAGAGGAACGAATGATCAGCTTTGTGGAATATTACCTTTCAGCCTTCCATGAAGGCCGTAAAGGTGCAGTGGCCAAGAAACCCTATAACCCAATTATAGGTGAAACATTTCATTGCAGCTGGGATGTCCCCAAGGACAAAGTAAAACCTTGTAGAACTCATGCTTCTTCTGCACAAGCAAAAGAAACGTCCACAACCCAGAGCTTTCCAACAGACTTGTATAAAGTGCGATTTGTGGCTGAACAAGTATCGCATCATCCACCCGTGTCTTGCTTTTATTGTGAAAGTAAAGAGAAGAAAATGTGTGTGAATGCTCATGTGTGGACCAAAAGCAAATTCCTGGGGATGTCAGTTGGAGTTTCAATGGTTGGAGAAGGTATGTTGAATGTTTTATATTATTATGCCCTTTTTAAATATTTTAGTGCATTGCACCTTATAGTTTATTCAGATGCTTTACTTTCAGGAGAGATGGCTTATTTGTTTTACATTTTGCCTTTGTTTCATTAAACATTTCTTTGCAATGTAATTGAATATGCCTACCAGTTTAAATAGTTAAGCATCAGATGATTTTAGAGTGTTAAGCTCTCAACCATGCTGTAGGTTGTAGAAAATACTTTAAGACAAGGGTTGATAAATTTGGTTTGGATCTAGAAGCCAGCCACATAAATGTAGGAGCCAGTTTTTCCAATCATGTTTTTATTTTCATGTATTTAAAGTTTCTGTCATATCTCCCCCTTTTCTCTTCTCGGGTGATACGGCAACAATATATGTCCTCCTAATATAATATACACTAGATGGACAAAAGTATTGGGACACCTGACCATTATACCAGAGAAGAACATGATGTATATTCAGTGAGTAAGGTGGAGAGGGATTAGGCAGACATATTAATAACTCTCCACCACCTTGCCTCGGCAACTGTAGTAAAAAAATCAACCAAAAAACATATTAACGTAACAAATGTATTGCTGTAATTCTACTTTTCTATTTCCTTATTAGTGATAAACTGTCTTTATGAGCTCTCCTTTAGACATACCACAGTTATTAGTTCAAAAATCTGTTTTTGTTATGAAATGTTTTGAAATGATTCATACCTTTGTTTTAATATTGTATGAAGCTTTCACAGCCCCTAAGACATTTCGCTACCTGGGAAGCTAATGTGTGGAGTGTTGAGTCTTCTGGCAACTGTCTAAGAACTGTATCCACACATTAACAAGAGGGGAAATTGTTGTTATAATGCATAAGTCAAGAAATGCGGATGTTGCAAATATGTATAATAGCATGTATTTGTTTCTGGTTCTAGAATTTTCTGTGAATCACTGCAGTATTTGCATACAGGGGTTGACAGCCTATGGAGGTCTTTTGTTTCCAGCTAGAACTCTCATTATTGCACACAACTCAAGTTCTGCACATTAACTGTTCACAGATAAGTTGTGTAGAATATCATACTGTTATGTAGTTAACATAGTAGTACACAATATATGCACTGGCGTAATAACAGGGGTCTGCAATCCCTTGTTCGTGTCTCATCATACCGTTTCAAAGTAGTTTTGAAACTCCCCTTTCTAAACTATTTTGAACTGTCACGAGAGAGGGAAGCGTATCAGGGTCACGTGCAAGCAGCAAGACAGAAAGCTGCAGGAGTGGTGAGAAGTAAGCTGGGGAGGGAATGTTTGTATGTATGTATGATTGTTAGCATGGATGTGTAATTGTGTGTGTGTGAGCATGGATGTGTAATTGTGTTTGTGTGTGAGAATAGATGTTTAATTGTGTGTGTGTGAGCATGGATGTGTAATTGTGTGTGTGTGTGAGAGCATAGATGTCTAATTGTGTGTGTGTGAGAGCATAGATGTCTAATTGTGTGCGTGTGAATGTACGTGTTAGTGAGTATGTTGGGGGGGAGCAAGGGGCAAAGGAGGCACAGACAAAATGTTTGGGGGGGGCAGTGATGGCACATACCAGCTATTGGGGGGATGGGGCAATTTTCGCACCAGGACCCTGTGGTGTCTAGTTACGCCCCTAAATATATGTAATGGAATCATTATAAATGGAATTTATGAGACATGGCCATTCTTAAATGTCACTGAACGCACAACAGAGCAGAACAGATATAAAGTGTCTGTGACTTTTTGGTTTTGTAAATATCTAAGATATTAATTTTACATTGCTGTAAGAGGTAACTATTAGATTAATATTATGTATGATCAGTATTGATAATGTTTTGAAAGGTAACCTCTGTTTCACAGTGAAGATTAACAGTTGTTAATCAAGAGAACTAAATACAGGTCAATTCACTATTCTTTAAAGGGGAACTCCCACTATACTTGTATATCCTTTGGTTATTTACCTATAGTTATAAGGTATATGAATTTAATATTTATACACAAATAGTAACTTTTTATTTATTTATTTATTTATTTCTATGCTATTTATAAAGTTAGTTCTTGGAGAGATCAGAACACTGCACTGATTGTGTAACACTTGATGTGACGTGCAACATAATCACAGAAATACTTGTTCCACAAATGGCGTCAAACTTCCTTACGTAAGCCACAAAACCAAAATAGCAAAATGCGTCTTTATTTTAAACAATACCGTCTACTAGTAACAATTAGTCCCACTAGAAAAAGCGACACGCAACTGTGGCAAAGTTTCCCTGGTCTTCTGCTTCAAAAAACAAACATTACTATGTACCCTATTAAAATAATAAATATGCTACATACAAAACAAGATTACGGCCCTTCCCCTTAAAATATGCTTGTTTCCTTCATTAGTCTGCTGAGTCAGGTACTGGTCAGGCAAGACCTCTCAGAAAGAGTGTTGACATTATTATCAGATCATCCAGCCATGTCTTCTTGCAAACAGTGTTCTGTGCCTGCGGTAATGTGGCTTTGTTCTCCTGCCAAAGGAAGCAGGAGAACAGGAGTAGAGAGAGAACATCGCTTTGTCAGCATCCGGTCTCAGCTGATACAGCATTAGTGTCATTTGGACAGCCATAGAAAATGAGGATCATCTCAGCAGATACACCTTGTTTTCTGTAAATTCTATCACCAATTATAAGTTTAATGATTCTTTAATCGCTTCCCCACAGGACAAATCTAAAATGGAGACCTTTTAATTGGCTTCTCTATGAGCAAATGGATTTATCATTACACAGTCCTCTGTTTGACTGTCCTGTTGATGGTGCGACGTACCATTTCACACATAATAATTCTAACAAGCACTTGTAGAAAATGTGTAAATGGTCTTTTGCAGCGTAAAGATGTATAGATCTTAAAAGCAGAGTCTTGAGCTTATGTGTACTAAATATGACAGTTTTCCTGAAAGATAATAGAATAATATTGTTGTTCTAAATATTATCAAGATCACTTGTTGAACACTTGTTTCAGAAAACATTAATTATTTTTAGTGCAAGAATAAGGAGTTGCTTACATTGTATCACCAAATCCTACATTTTCACCTCTATATATACTAAATAAACCTATGTGGTGGTGGTGGTGGTGGTGGTGGTAGAATAAGCCATACTGTAAAATCTGGTGTATAATACGCAGGTATAACTTTACCCTAATTTTTAGGGGAAAAAAAGTAGTTGTGCATATTAAGCACCCACCATTGGACAGTGAGACTTACCTTGTAAGGTAAATCCAATTAATAATCTGTAACCTAAAATGTCACAAATCAATGATCAGCTATGTAATAAAAAATGTGCTATAGCACCTACACATGCATAATGGGGATTATAGTACCAAAGAGAGTACCACGTACCACGTAGCTGTGGTAGTGTCCAGCCACATTTTATGTTGTATGTCTTCAGGAACATAAGATATTAAGTCTAATCTCACAGTAAAGCAGTTTAAAAGCATCAGTACTGCCTTGGCTTCTGAAATTGCCAGATAGCTGATACATATGGTAGGCATTGCGTGGGAAAAATGCCACCTCTTCAATACATCATAATCTCTAGTAATTAAGACAATTATTTTAAACCATTCCAGTGGGATGAGTATGCACAGTTTGCCTTTTGCAAATAGCTAGAAAAACATGTCCAGACTAAGTGTTTTTTTTCTTTTTTTCTTAATCAGTCTATATCCTAATAAGATAATTAATAGGATTTTCTGTGAAATGATTTGGTTTATTCATTTAGTGATTATAAGGCATCTCTACTCTCCCCTCTTTATATGTCCCTCTCCTTAATTGATTGCACCTGTGTTTCAGTGTCTAGCCTGAGAACTGTAATTCATTTATTAAGTCGCAACAGGTTCCCAGGCAAACAGTCATAAAGTAGACCTGTGAATAATCAAGAATACAATCATGCCATAAAAAGTGACATATCGCATGTGTAAACTACTTGTTGGTTTTTTATGCCAAAAATAAAACAAAACACATCTGCAAGAGAAGCTGGTAATTATATTTATGCATATAATTATTCTGCAACTGCAGTTTTATGTGCTTGCAACACCTTTGTACATAACAACATTTCTCTTGATTATTACCCCTTCTTATAGTGCTTTTCTGTGTTGCTGCACTTGAGCTCTTTAGCTGCAACTCTGGAGATAAGATAAGTAACATGCTTAACACGTTAAAAACTGCATGCTAAAACTTACATAGGCACTCTTTGTTGAGGCGTCTGCATGGCACACTACCATCCCTTTAATACAGCTAAGCTGGGAATTAAAACCAGTCTTGGAAATAATTAAACACAAGCCCCATATTCACACAATATTCAACAATAATTTGAAATCATCATTACAATTTAACCCAGGGGCGATACTAGAACCCACAAATAGTCTGTGCCATATTTACCCCCAAACACCTTGCCTGTGCCATGTTTCCCTCCAAACAGCTTCTCGGTCCCACAAAACAGCCTGCTTGTGAACATACACATTCATGCTCACATACTCTTACACATTCTTGTTAACACACGCTTATACATACATTATCATTCTAACATGCATACATACTCCCTCCCTCTTGTACTCCTTACCTCACCTGCTTTCTCTCTGGTGCTCACTTTTACTACGGTTTCATCTATGCCAGTTAGCACTGGATATGACATCATACCCGGCGTGGCACTGACTGGCATACATGCAGTAATTATACGTGTGGTTGCAAATGCAACTGCAGGCGCCAGGGGAGGCGGCCTACTGGGAATCTCCCAGTATCTTGGTAAAAGAGTCCGTCCCTGTACACTGCTGTTAGCAACCTGCTTAATCCCTTCTAGAACATTTGTCTAACATGGCTGCATCCAATCTCAGACCATCTGATATGTGGCTGGGATTAAGCCTCTGTTTGGATGGGTGGCCTAATTAGTTTAGAACAGCTACTGGGCATATGGCTTGGCCACATACAGCTCTAAAGTTAGGGAAAACTAGAGTGACCAGATGAGCCATTTTTGGTTTCAGGACAAATATACCCATGTTTCATGTTACTGACCAGCACGTGTAAAGCAGTGTCCTGCAATACGAGGGATGTAAAACAAAAGGGAATCAATGACACATCTGTCGCACATACTGCATGCCAGCACTCTGTGTGTAGATCAGCAGCATTTGAAATGTACGTGTAACATGGAAAAACATGCTTGATGTGGTCACCCTAGTAAAATGTATATTTTAAAGGACAAGGCTTGGACCTGTTGCATTATGCATAGTTAAAGTTAAAATGCTATGTTATTCTACCTCATTTAAACTGTAGTGTAAAAAGCCTGTACTTTGTCATTATCAAGACAATTTCCCTGCTATGTTCTTGCGCAGAACATAATTTCCAGCACAAGGGCTATACAGACATTCTTTAAATGCTGACAGAGCTACAGAACTTGAGACCCATAAGAACAAGGGAATAATTGAGTCATCTGCAATATATTAAATCCGATTTTATTTTACGTTCTATACTATTACTTTACCAATACATCTCAGCATTCAAATAAAATGATCCATAACTGTCAAAACAACATAGCACTAAAGAAGAATTGATCTTTATATATACACCATGAGGGTGGTAAATCAACCAAAATCAATCAGTCTGTCCAGCTCTTATATAGCTGAGTATTTGTGCAATTTGGGAGACTATAAATTCCATAGATAAAGTGGTTTCTGTGATAATAGCATGCTTTGTAAATATAGCAAGACTGAATAAACCTTCTCTGCCCTAATAGGAACTATACACCTTAACTCAATTTCTGAATGTATATTATGGGTAGCCGCTTCGGTCCTTGGAGTAAATGTGCTCCTCTAGGGTAAAAGAGTCTCTCCCAATGGACCAAACCACCATTTACGACACATGAGTCAGGATGATAGAGAATGCTCTTTATTAGGACTGGGTAAAGTTCCTGCCACTCCACTACCAATGGAGGGAAAGTGACAAACACAGGAAACAGATAAGGATTAATATAACTAACACATAACACATGGCGTGGGATTATGCAGGCATCATCACTAGACTAATCTCCTGACACATTCAACAATGGCGAATACACAACAGAGGTGAAGGGATTAGGAAAGTCGCACTTAAAACATACATTGTAGCAGGGACAAAATTAGAAACCACTCTGCCATGGTGTGAAGATTGCCCCGGGGTCCCCAGACTCCACCAAGCAATATGCCCCACAGCGCCCCAAACAGCCTGTCAGTGCAATCTTGACCCCTAAATACTTGTCTGTGCTATTTTTGTCACCAATTTAACAGTGCCCAGAGCTGTTAATGATGGTAGAAAAGAGACGCACGTCTTTAGAGAAATGAAGAGGGGAGTTACGGGTGGATTTGGATTGGAGGATAGAGATATAGGGGGGTGCGAAGTCCTGTAGGTCAGGGGTTTAGATTTGATTATGGGGGGTATGAGGAGCCAATGGAGCAATTGGCATAGTGGCGCAGCAGATGAGAAACGTTGACAGAAAAAGATTAATCTAGCAGCACTGTTGAGGGTGGATTGGAGTGGTGAAAGGCAGAGAGACCAGTTATTAGGAAATTGTTATAATCCAGACAAAATGTCACAAAGGAGTGGATTAATATTTTGGTTGTTTCTTGTGTGAGGAATGGGTGAATTTAGGAGATGTTTTTCAGGTGAAGGCGGCAGGATTTGGTGAGACACGTGAAGAGTGAAAAAGAGAATAGAGTGAAGTGTGACTCCAAGCCAGTGAACTTGGTCTGTTGGTTGGATGGTGGAGTTGTCTACATTGATAAAGATGTTGGAAGTTGTGGACAGAGGGGATGGCTGGAAAGGAGATACAGATTAGGGTGCCATCTGTGTATTGGAAACCAAAGGAAGATATGAGTTATCCAAGTAAAGAAGTGTAGATAGAGAAGAGCTTAGTCCTGAGAAACTCCAACAGATATCAGTAGTGTAGAGGAGCAAGTTCCGGTGAAGGAGACACTAAAGGTATGGTTAGAGAGGTAGGATTTAAACCAAGAAAGAGATGTATCACAGATGCCATGGGGGTGAAGGGTTTGTAGAAGGAGGGGTGGTCAACTGTGTAAAAGGCTGCAGAAAGGTCCAACAAGTGAAAAGTGGTCCTTAGTTTTAGCATGAGTGATTTTAGTGAGCGCAGTCTTCGTGGAATGGTATGGATGAAAACCAGATTGCAGATGGTCAAGGAGAATTTGTGGAGAGAAACGTGGTTAGTTGATTATAAGATTTGGATGCCAAGGGGAGAAGGGAAACCTGACTGTATGGGGATGTGGGATCAAGGGAAGGTTTCTTAGGAATGGGAGGTATGATAGCATGTTTAAAAGAGCATGGAAATGTACCAGAGGAAAGAGAAAGATTAAAAATATTGGTTAGGTTTGGGGTAAGGACATCAGAAAAGAATGATAGGAGATTGGAGGGCACGAAGGAGATCAGACGTTTAGGGTATGAGAAAGGGAGAAGATTAAATAAAATAGGTTTGTTTGGAGTGATGGAGGGCTGATGTATAGAAAGGGAGCATGAGTTTGTAATGTGTAAAGTCTTCAGGCAAACAAGACTTCCTCCACAGGCCCCCATGGCTTGGGGGGTGGCACATAGTTAAAAGAGCAACCTTATCTATTACTGAGGCTAGCGTATTGTTATACTGAGCTGTGGCAAAATCGCGACAGAAGGAAGAAGAGATGTTTGAGAGTTATGGCAGAAATGTGTTAGTAAGCTAAAGAGTATTAAGGTCACAGGGGTTGAGCTAGATTTTACAAGAGCAGAAAAAAATGGTCGTGATGGCTCTTCAGTGTTTAACCTTTGGAGTGTGCAGCCCTAGTGATCAAGACAGTACGTGAGCGGGGACTACGTAACTTTCCTCTCCCTACTCATATTACTGCAATTAGTACTGTGACAGTAACTTTCAGCATGTTCAAATTAATTAATCACCATTGTCATTTTTAATTTGCATATAATTCTGCATGCTATTCTTTATACTTTCAGACAGGGTGGTGCCAGCAAATCATTGTTCTGCTATTCCTAGAGTAAAGGGCTGTAACCATCTATTAGCCCAGGCATCAGGGGGCTCGCCAAGAACTAAGGTCAAGCCTGCATTTTAACCTGTAGAGTGCCAACCATGTATGAGCAATATGGTTGGCCAAGAGGTGGCACTAGAAGCCCCCTCATTTCTATTGTGCAGTTGGGCAGTCACTATAATCTAACTATATTATTATTATTATTTATTGTTTTATATAGCACCATCATATTCTGAAGCACTATACAGTGTCAGAGCTACGGAAATTGTCATGGGTCCACCAGACTAAAAATTACCCTGGCCCTTGAATTAATGACAGTGTTGCTTCATGCATTTATGTATGAGAAACTAAATCTACTTTGCTAAAAGTATCTGCCTAGTCCTTTCTGTACTTTCTTTATGGAAGGGCAAACCACACATGCACGTGCCCAGTAGGACAGTGTTATTACTTCTAATTAGATAAATTATTGATTTTATTCGCTGCACCTGGATTCATACAGTTATTGCCTTTTTTTTTAATATTTGCAGTTGAGGTATAGCCAGAACACTTTAACACCTCTGTTGAATGATCAATAATTTACAGCACACATTTTCTTTTAACAGCTGCTGTGAAACAATACACAGTGGATCCATGAAATAAGCGCTCCTTTAAAACTTTGCAGGAAATGAGTTTACTTTATGATCAATTTGCCTCCTTCTGTGACTTACCTTCTCAGTTTCCTGCTACTTGCTGAGCAACTTGCCCGTGGGCTTCTTTCTGCACTTGCAATGCTGTCACCCTGCTGCCCAAAACACAATGATGAGTTTTTGTAGACAGCAGGATTTCAATGTTCCCTGCTGTCTTCTGTAGCATTGTGCATTTTTTCATCTTTTTTTAACCATACGTGGTTGTCATCCCTCATTATGATGCATTAATTGTACTATACGTTTATATATTCAAAATATCTGTTTATTTAATGTGGCATATTTTTTGTATTAACTAACTTTATATTTATAAAGAAAATTATTATTATTTTTTTTTTTTACAAATGAAGTCTTTCATCCTTGTTCTTGTGGTTGAGACTAGAGATATGCATTCTCGAGGAAACTGTGTAGTATAGCAAATTTTCATATTGCCCTTTTCTTTGTATTAGAGTTTAAATATAAGGACACTACATATTATATACTGTGATACAATATATTGACAATTTAGGTTCATTCATAAATTTACAGTCACATCCACAAATGACCTGTATTTACAGAATGAAGAAAGCAGCTTCATAACGTATAAACCTCATACTAATTGTGGTATTTGTAAGTCATTTTTTTTTTAAATAATCAGCCTGATGTGTCTATGATGTACCTTATTTCCCCAAGTATAAGACGCTGCCTGGGCATGATAAGAGTGTGATTGATGTTAGCTCCCAGCAATTGTTAGCAACCACACTCCTATCATGCTCAGGCAGTCCATGCACATCACTTTCAGCCTCCCTGTGCCCCCTCCCTGTGCCCCCTCCACATGGATCCATGCTATCACGCACACATATATTCATTAATTTACTCCCCCACCCTTACCTGAACTGCAGATATTCTGGTGCCGCTCGCAGGCTTCTGTGGGGGCCGCTGTTTCCCTCTGCGTTGCTCGAACTGGAACAGGAACTGAGCGGAGACATGTGATGCGATGTACATTCACATGACTCCACTGGGTTCCTGTGTCGCCTCGACGGATCAAGAGACGCTGCTGAGCAACACAGAGGTAAGCAGCAGGTCCCCTTTCAGGTAAAAAATAAATAAAACCACCACTGTATAAGACCACTGTATAAGACGCACCCAGTTTTTAGACCCCACATTTTTCTAAAAAAGTCTTACACATGGGGAAATACTGTAGTTTTTTTTTCTAACTCTTCATACCTCTTTATATCAAATTGAAAAACCTATGTCTGTTATTCTTATGATGTCTAAGGAGACCACATTTTGCTTTTTTTATGCGTAGAGCTGTGCATAAACTTCCTGCAGAAGTTACGACGAAAACCATGACATTTTGCCTGTTCACTGCTGCATTATCTGCAGGGATATACTTATTATATGCAAAGACTGAGCTCTTTGCCACCCTATGTGGCTTATGGGTTAGCTGGGCAAAAAAAAAAAAAAAAAAATTCTGTTTTAATGCAGCTTTTCCCATCTTTTGCATCCAAGGACGCATCAGTTCAAAGTCATGTACTAGGCTGGTAGGCAGGCATGTTGCTGTGGAGAAAAGCTACATCCTCCCCCCACTTCTGGTGCTCTAATTCCTGTGGTCTTTTTTGATGTCAAAACACCAGCTTTATGATGATGATGATGATCGCATGCTGTCCAAGTATAAGGCATTTTTATTATGATATGTTTGCCATTGCTACTGCTAGTTGGTGGGATTGGAAGTTGTGGACTCAGAGTTTTAGCAACAGTCATGCTGTTGACTTGCTGTTGCTGAAGTGGTTGTTTGAGGAGGAAGAGGAGAAGCAGCTTTGACCTGATTTTCCTGATTTTCACCCTGCAAAAAGTAACATTTATACCATGACCATGACAAGTCATAGTATAAATGTTCCTGTTAGTATAAAGTAATACTTAACTAGTTATATCCTTTTGTTTAGAACATTTATCTTGAGACAATTCCCTCCATTGGTTCTTTCATACATTCTGTACATTGTTTTGTGCTTTGCGATGCTGACTAATATATGTGCACCGGCTGTAGTTAGCTAAGTGTGATGATGACGAACAGGAAAACCCTGGTGCAACTCTAATTTGATGATCTACGAATGCTGCTGCAAGCTTGTCTCTTTTTTTGGGGTGTTTTGTTTGTAATTCCACATTTAGCCACCATGATGTCTACAGATTACTTCATGGGAACCTTAGGCAGCACTTATGACCTGACTGGGGGCTTTCTGTGATCTCTTATTGGTTTTCCAAGGATCCCTTTTGTTGAGTGGTCTAGAAAGGCTGGGTTGGGCCTAGGGCAGCATCCAACATTAATAAATGAGAATATTGAATATATACATTTGATTTATTAGCTTAAATCCCCTTAATACAGACCTGGGCAAAGCACGGCCCGCGGGCCACATCCGGCCCGCTGAATAGCTCGGACCGGCCCGCAAAGAGTGTCCTGGTGACTCACCAATGAGTCCGGTGTCCCCCCCCGCCCCGGTCACTTACCTTAAACTCCTGTGTTGGAAGCGTTTGTCTCGGGTGCCGGCGCTTTACGCTGGGCGCCGGCATATGACGTCAGACGCCGGCGATCAGCAGTGAAGCGCCGGCACCCGAGACAAACGCCTCACGCTTCCAACACAGGAGTTTAAGGTAAGTGACCGGGGCGGGGGGGGAGATCCTGAGAAGGGGGGGTTAGGGAGTTAGAGGGGAGATACTGAGAAGGGGGGGTTAGGGAGTTAGAGGGGAGATACTGAGAAGGGGGGTTAGGGAGGGAGGTCTTACTGTGTGTGTGTGTCTTACTGTGTTTGTGTGTGTGTGTCTTACTGTGTGTGTGTGTATCTTACTGTGTCTGTGTGTGTCTCACTGTGTCTGTGTGTGTCTCACTGTGTCTGTGTGTGTCTTACTGTGTCTGTGTGTGTCTTACTGTGTCTGTGTGTGTCTTACTGTGTCTGTGTGTGTCTTACTGTGTCTGTGTGTGTCTCACTGTGTCTGTGTGTGTCTTACTGTGTCTGTGTGTGTCTTACTGTGTCTGTGTGTGTCTTACTGCGTGTGTCTTACTGTGTTCATAGCTTATTGTAAATAAATATTTTAGCCCATTTTTTAGCTCAAAATATTTTTTCCTTTTTTTTCTCCTCTAAAATCTAGGTGCGTCTTATCAGCAGGTGCGTCTTATAGAGCGAAAAATACGGTATGCACTCCGAAGCCTTGTTCATTTTGTTCACTTCTGTGCTGTGCTAATAGTTATTCAGGCCTTACTTATTCAAGCACCTCTACCAATGACGTAGGCTTGAATAACGTTATTAAACAGCACATAAGTTAACAAAATGGACAAGGCTTCGGAGTTTGTAGTTTGTAGAGGTCTGGCCCTCTAAAACCATTCCAATTTCTCATGTGGCCCCATGGGAAAATTAATTGCCCACCCCTGCCTTAATATGTTCAGTTTGTCAATATTGTAGGCATTTTTCAGCTGAGTGCAGTTGTGCGGCGGCTTCACCATTGATGTGCTGAGAATGTTAATATTTTGTAGAGGTGGACATTATTATACATTATTGAAGAGAATGTGAAGCAAACCCCAATTATAGACCACACCTCTAATTTAAATATTTCAATTAGTGGAAAATTGTGCAGCCTATAATTGGGAAAATATGATATATTGGGAGTTATCTTAGATGAATTCTGGTGCAAAGCGCTAGAAGTCTTGCAATCAAAATAGCAATCACTTTAATGTTCTCGCTTGGTCTACATTTACCACCATGTACCAGAATCACACCATGGGATGAACAGAGAGTGATCAGTAATGACGGTTATATACATGTTTTGTATCTTGTGCCTAGTACCAGTAAATTAATTCATTTTATAATCCTTGTCTGCAGATGGCTGCTGGTCATAAACTCCATAAATATTTTTTTGGAGTAGCGTTCTGATCCATTGATTTTGAGTGGATACCTACTCCCTCCAAAATCATTAAATGATTAGGTACCAAATGCCAATAATATATATGACTTATCTATATATATATATATATACATTTTTTATCATATCTTGTTAGAGCGCAAACTTTGTTATTTTATTGTCTAATTAAATTAAGCTATCACTTTATAACAGCAGAAGTAGATCATCTTGCATCTTACAGATGGTTGGTTTTCTCTTTTAATCTCCCAGGGACATTGAAACTGATGGAGTATGATGAGGACTATGTATTCACACTTCCCAGTGCCTATGCTCGTTCCATTCTCACAGTTCCTTGGGTGGAACTGGGTGGAAAAATAAACATTTCCTGTGCCAAGACAGGATACCTAGCTACGGTTACATTCCACACAAAGCCCTTTTATGGAGGAAAAGTTCACAGGTAATGGTTTAACCATCCCCAAGAAACAATGGGCTGGAATTAACCTTTGCAGTATTATCATATGTATCAGTTTTATCAATTTTCAACATTTAAACTATTAAAACCAACTAGTATATCTTCAATTACATTAAGGGTCTAATTATTGATGTTATTTCATATTAATGCACTTTACACCCAATCTATTTTAACAGAGTCACAGCTGAGGTCAAGCACAATCCCACCAACACTATAGTTTGTAAGGCCCAAGGTGAATGGAATGGAACTCTGGAATTCACATACAGCAGTGGGGAAACCAAAGTGATTGATACCACTAAGCTTCCAGTTATCAAGAAAAAGATACGGCCATTGGAGAAGCAAGGACCCTTTGAGTCAAGGTGCGTATAAGAGTTTGTGTTTCAAGCCAGTAAATTATACTCTGTTTTTAACAATACAATGTGTTTTAGTAATATACACCTTATTATTGTTAACTTTTACAATGCATTGGAATAATATTTCTATATTGTAAGCTCGTTTGAGCAGGGCACGCCTCTTTTTTTCCTATAAGTCAAATTGTTATTTTATATGCTACTTGTCATGTCCTGTCTATCCATTGTACAGCACTACAGAATATGATGGCGCTATATAAACGACAAATACTAATATTTAGTGGTAGGGACAAAAGAATACATCTTAGCCTCACTGTCTGAAACCATGGTAGGTGCTCTCATCCACCACCCTACCCTTCATAATCCACCCCTCCTCAAACTACTTTATCCAATCCCATTCTTCTCCCTCAGTCTAACAATTCACAGAACAGTGCCTCACACAGCTTCACCAATGAAGAATGCGTATTACTTTAATACGCAAATTCGAACCTGGTAAACAAAATGACTTTTATTAAACAGTGGCAGAAAAGCCCTTCCATTGCAATTATTGGGAGAGCTTTAGTTAGATTTCCATCCAAAATCTCACTGAGCCCGCTGAGGATACCACATGGTAAGAGCGGGCAAGAGCAGATGCACCCAGCTGAATACATCTCCTGTAAACCTAGAAGCTGGGGGACTGGTATTCTGGAAAATCCCTCCATGCTTCTGCAAAAGGACCACAAGAAATTTTAAAGAGACCACCCAGCTATTATATGCATTAAAGTGCATATGATGATGGTAGTGTCCCTTTAAATACACATTACCATCACCCAGAAAAGACTGTAAGTAGTTGAATCAGCTCATGCACTGGAAATTAAAAAAATAAAATACAAAGCATTCCAAGAGATACAATAGAGCTGATGAACTAAATTTGTTTCTATAAATAAAGATGAGCATTCCCTCTATTATAAGAAAGAACACCAGGCAGTTAAATACAGATATACAATAGCCACAAAGTTTTAATTGAAAAATAAGTTTACGGTGAAAATAAGCAGATATATCCAAGTTATTAATACTTCCTTTTCTGGGAACAATTGAGTAACAACAGTGTAAGAAAGTTTAACTGAGAAGGTCAATGAACACTTTAAAGTTAATAAATAGAAAGCATTGTAAAAATGGCTTCACACAGCACCCAACAACAGCACATGTTGTATGTGAAGAATGCAGGGAAACTGAAAGGCATAAGAGTATTGCTCAGCTGATCAAATGAGACTGTCAGATATGGGTGCGTGTGTCCATTATTAACATAAAGGAAGGGGAAAAAAAACCCAAAACTCACCATGCTGATTCCAGAAAAAATAATATAAAAGTATAAAACATCTTGCTGGGCATGCATATTCTTGCAACATAATGGGAGTTAGGTTTAGAAAGTGAACATTTCCCTTGTTTCCTGACATTTTCTGGCTCCCCTCTTACTACTCCTTTATATTTCTCTCTTGCTGTTGTGATTGGCAGTGAAGAATGATGTCATACACCCGCTCTCTGTCTCTTGTTGTAAGTAACTTTGATACAAGGACACATGAAAATCTTCCCATTCTCATTCAGGCAAAAAATATATTAAAAAAGATGTAAGGAATGTTTAATATATTTTAGGTGTCAATCGATCAGACAAATAACAGCAAAGTACTCTCATTTATTTTACTATTAACATTTGCTTAAGACAGTTATGGCTGGGAGAAAGTGATAAAATCTTCCTACTGTACAAAAGAGAAAAAAATATAAAGCGCACTTATGAGAGCATCTGCATGTCTCAGAAAGGCCATAAAAGCCATTTTTGCAGAAAATAAACTAGCAGCGCACACTGCTTACATTATAGCCAGGGATTCTGACTACAAAAGTGAAAACAAGAATACATCAGAAACACTGGCGTTACTAGAGGGCGACCCTTTCTTCCTGCCTCCTCGTACCGGTTCAAAATTGTTTAGAAAGGGCCCTTCCGACCTGGACCGCACAATCCAGGTCGGAAAGGCCCTTTCTAAACAACTTTTTAAGGAATTTCCATATTTGGGAACTTCCCAAGGTAGGCTAGCCAGAGCTCTCCTTTTTTTTGGGGGGGGGGGGTAGTGGCTTCATGAAGAGGCAGGGATAACAACAGAGTGGGAAGGAAGTGGGTTGGAAATGTCAGCCAAACACTGCTCCCCTGCCTGGAGAACCAGGGAAGCATCATTTGGAGACTTCGATTCACACCTAGGGGGTCCCCAGGTATGGGAATTCTTCCTAGTTATCAATTTCACGCTTGAATTATAGTAGGGTTCCAGTCTTCACAAATTTATCATTGCAAAATTTGCATGAAGCACCCTCTATATAACATAAGAACTGGAATACATTTACAATCGTAGACTATAACTCCCATACTCTCACAATGTCTCCATACCTTTCCCATGTCCTTGTCTCCTTTCCTGAATATCCTCGTCTTCTTCATCGTTCTCCTCCTGATCTCCTGCTCTTTTTTTCGTCTACCTTCAGGTGAGTGGGCACAGCTCCCAAAAAAGTGTGCTTTTGGGAGTGGGAGGTCCAGGGGTGGACAGTGTAATCCGCCTCTGGAGGGGCACACACCCAGAGCTGAACGACATCCCCCTGGGTACACTACTGGCAAACAACACCATGACTCTAGCAGGCCCTTGGTCCGTGCCTGATGAGTCAGTCCTTACCTGGCAACATTGCAAATTCTGTGCATGATATATATATTTTTACCACAGACTTTGGAAGAGATTGATGCAAGAATCTCATTTCTTGTGCAAGAAATTGAAAGTCTGTGTAGAAACACAAATAGTTTTACACATACCTGCAATACTGCCCTCGTCATACCCGGTCTAAATTCGTTCTGATAATGTTTTGCATCAAGCACAGCTGAATATTATCTTAAAAGAGCCATCAGCCATATCAAGCATTTAAAACTAAAAATGTGTGCTTTGTATCCAAACCCCTTGGCGTTTTTACATAATCTTCACCAGAATGGTTGTATCCTTACTCATTAACCTTTAATGTATTAGATACTTCACTGGTTGCATTATCCATTCCGACTACTTCTTCTTCTACAAAAAAAGATAATATTTATTTTATATGTTTTATTTTCTACCCAGGCGTGTTTGGGAAAATGTCACCAACGCTTTAAAATCTGAGAACATTGAAGCGGCTACAGAGTACAAGCACCAATTAGAGGAGAGACAGCGAGCAGAAGCCAGGCAGAGGGCATCCATGAACTCCCCATGGAAGCCGAAATATTTCATCAAGGAGGCAAGTTTCATACCTCATTTGATCTGTATCATCTGACTCTGTGTGGCAGGTGAACCTGCACTGTGTATTTTGCTAAGTTGACCCTAGCTAGATACTACGTTTGCTTTATAGCGCAGAGCAACTCAATTACGTTGGGGCCACTCAAGCACACAGTTTTATGTCCATGTAAAACTTTATGAGATGAAATGTAGTACGGTGTTGTACTAATCAACCAATAAATACCTGGAGCGTAGTATCGTTGTTATGAGGATAATGAGACAGGAGACGGTGATGTTTCTTTGCGATTATCTCTGAAGTATAAAGAACTGTGCTGGTATGGTAATTTGTGCAGATAAAAGCACTTTTGTGTTGTGTACCTGTGAGACCTGACCTGGCTATGTTTATGTAAACCTCTGCCTGCTTAGATACCAGACGGCTGTAAAATTTACCAGGACAATGTAATGGACCTTTATAGCCCATCAAATCACTAGTCTTCTAAGGTGTCTTCACTTTAATGGTCATACAAGGCATTCTGAATTCATTTCGACTACCAAACTCCCATTTCCATTTCCACTCAATACTTGCTGCCAGTTTCCCTTATGGTTAAAAATAATTTATTTAAGCAGAAACTGAAAAAAGAAAGTTAATTGTGTAAATCCATTATCTTTCCCGTGGCACCAAATTTGTAACAGTCCTGGAATCTTACTTGAGGTATGACAAGCAATGTCACATGACACAAAGTCCATGACACAAAGTCCATGAAAAGTCGTATTTTGAATAATTTGAGTGGCATGTTCTTTGCTGTGTTGCACACACATGGTACTCAGAGAATTTATATGGAAATCAGGATTTTTATTAGATATTCCCTTCATGCTAATTTTTATACTTTTGATATTTTGGGGGTAATTTCTCAGTGAAAATGAATATTACCAGAAGAATGATAACAATTTACCAGTGGTGTAGGAAGGTCCAGTACTGCCCTTGGCCTGTCCCAGGCCAGCACCTTCTCCACCCACCTCTGCAGCTGCTGTCTGTTCTATTGACTGTGGGAATATGATGTCATAGCACACACTCTTTAATGCCTTACAGAGGCTGTATTTTTGCTTTTGATTCACTTTTCCACAGAAAAAAAATGTTTTCTGGATATTCCCTTTTATGGGCAATTTCATCTCCCACAAAACCAAACCGCTAATAATGTGTATGACCATTTATTAGACAGAACAGTATAATGGAAATCCAAAAGGGACTGCTTGACCTTAGACAAGACAAAACTACCGTATTTGCTCGATTATAAGACGAGGTTTTTCCCAGAGCAAATGCTCTGAAAAATACCCCTCGTCTTATAATCGGGGTCGTCTTATAATCAGACCTCAAATAGGTCTGACTATGAGACTAAGATTCAGATCCCCTGCATCGCTGCCTGGATCTTCCTGTGTATGCCCCCCCCAACTTACCGGTGCTTCTGAGTCCCCGGTGCTTAGTCCAGGCAGCGTGTAGAGCTCTACGCGAATCGTGTAGAGCTCTACAGGCTGCCCGGACTAAGTACCGGGGACTCCGATGCAGGGGACCTGGATCCTCCTGTGCTATGCCGGGCAGCATGTAGAGCTCTATGCGATTCACGTAGACAACTTCCGCTCTATGCGAATCGCGTAGAGTTCTACATGCTGCCCGGAGTAAGCACCGGGGACTCAGATGCAGGGGACCTGGATCCTCCTGTGTTATGCCCCCCCCCCAACTTACCGGTGCTTCTGAGTCCCCGGTGCTTAGTCCGGGCAGTGTGTAAAGCTCTATGCGATTCGCGTAGACAAGTTCCGCTCTACGCTAATCGCGTAGAGCTTTACACGCTGCCCGGACTAAGCACCGGGGGACTCAGAAGCACCGGTAAGTTTGGGGGAGGGAGGGAGTGTTAAATGGGGGGCATAAGGCATTTCTGGAGGCAGAGTGCTCTGTGAAATGCCTTTTAACCCCCTTAATGCCACTCTGCCTCCAGAAATGCCTTTTAACCCTCTATAGGCCACTCTGGCTTCTGAAATGCCCTATACCTCCCTATATGCCACTCTGCCCCATAATATGCCTTTAAACCCCCTAAATGCCAGAGTGGCATATAGGGGTATAAGGCATTTCTGAAGGCAGAGTAGCACATAGGGGGGTTAAAAGGCATATCATGGGACACAGTGGCATATAGAGGGTTAAAAGGTGTATCATGGAGCACAGTGGCATTTAGAGGGTTAAAAGGCATATCATGGGGCACAGTGGCATATATGGGGTATAAGGCATTTCTGGGGCAGAGTGGCAAGCCTGGGGACAGATGTGCATAACTGGGGGGGGGCAGGTTGAAAAAAAAGGAAATAAAAACAAAATATTTTTCCCAATCGTAGCTTTTATTAACAAACAATTCTTCACATAGTTTACATGAATTAACATTTACTGGTGAAACTTTTTTCCTATATATTCAGGCTTTTTCTTTTTTTTTCATAAATTAATATTCAGATTTTGGGGGGTCGTTTTAGAATCAGGATCGTCTTATAATCGAGCAAATACGGTATATATTTTTTTAAAACACGTTCATTATAATACAGGGAGGTAAGACTATTTTAATGGTGAACATGGGCAGCCTAACCTTTTGTGCTGAAACCTCATAATAACCAGAAGGTGATAGGAGTGTGCTGTAACTGGAGATTTAGTCTAAAAAGGAAACTTGATTTAAGTCGGGATCTCTGTTTAACATTTGGTAACGCTAGTAGTAGAATATTAATTATTAAAAAATAACAAATATATTCGGTATGTTCTTATGTTGAGGGCATGAGATGAACAACCCAGTATTGTTGGATTAAATGGCTTCTATGCTTAGTTCTTTCCCTGCTATGCTACAAGTGATCCAAAGTAATTTATTCTATGCCCCCTCCCATAGAGCTTTAAGATTATTAAAGATTCTACTTTGTTACGTATAGCCTTGATTGTGATGGATACAATTTAAATGAAATGAGTTACATGTTAAATTACAATATTGCTTATTCGGGTATAGCCGACTCTTACCAAAACTATGTATTTTTGTTAATTCATTTTGGTTTTTTGTCCATGCATGGAAGTACGTTTCAGTGTTTTTTTGTCTGTATTAACTTAATTGAGTTACAATAGACACACACTAGTGGATAATGTAAACTGTAAATTAATGGGTAGACTAATAATGGGTAGACTGTAAATGGTAATCTCCCTTACAGAATATTTCTTGCAGAAACATTTCTTTCATTTGCCATAGATGCTTGGGGAGGAATAAATGAAATATTAACCTGAATACAAATTCATAGTTTATTCATGTATTCAGCTTGGGCTGTCTTCCCTTACAAGTATTGATCCAACACCTTTGAGCAGCTCATAAGGACGAGTGAGAAATCAACAGGGGGAAAATATATGTGCTATCCGCGTGTTGAATTATAAGAACCTGTATCAAGAAAGATTCTGTCATTGCTTGTTCTGTATAGTAGGTCTTGGTTCAGAAAATAATAAATAATGAGGTACGTTAGAAATAACATTAAAATAAAAATGAAATTGTGCAACATCTCTCTCTTAGTCATAATAATTTCTAAACTAAAATTGTTAAAATATACAACATTAGACTGGAACAAAAATAATGTAAGCAAGAAGACTATTCATAATTTTAGTGGTATAATATTGCACCTCTTTATGGGCAGATTTTATAGTTCTCACAGACGTAAACCAATAAGAGTCTATATAATCCTCAAAACAAAATATATTTTGAGAAGATGAGAGAAGCTTATTTTATTCCCCATGAATATCAAGTTGTTCCAGTGAAGATCAGCATGCTTGTGTACTATATTTTATATTGCATTTAATATTACAATTATATTTATTATTATATTAATACCTGGGAACTCTCCAGGTTTGACCTGGAGTATCGGGGTGAAGTGCAGCTTCCCAAGGTCTCCAGGTCACTTTCCTATTCCTCCAGACCTAGGGGAGCGGTGTTTAGCCAGGCCCACTTTCCCTCATACTTTAAGACTGTATGGGGCTAGCCCCACCCATCCATGCAACTAGCCCTGGTCAGTGCCCACCTACACGGACAGCTAGCCCTGCTCAATGCCCGCCTACATGGACAGCTAGCCCCACCTCCTCATCTCATTAAGCCACTCCCCCCCAGAAGTTGGAGAACTCCAGGTAGCCTGAGCTAGGAAGTTCCCAGTTATGGCGATATTGTCCTAGCAGGACCATCTTGTTTCCACGGCAGAAACTAGGAAAAGGGGCTGAAGTTTACCCAAAAGCACCCTACAACTTTATCATTTTTATTACCTCATCCTTTTCATCCTTGCCCAGTGTCATGACTATGTTAGACATCTATGGTTACCTCAACAGAAAATGTAGACTCAGCTTAGTCATTAATATGTGTTTCAAATATGTGCATTCCCCTTTAATATCTTACCGGTGTTACCAGTTTGCTCCATTTTGTTGATTAATTATATATGATTATGTTTCTTAGTTAACTGCGCTTTTCCCAAACACTTGCACAAGCTTACTCATTAAAACGCTTGAGTTCTCACACCTACTCACATCTATTGAATTAATTTCTCTATGAAAAATAACATAAAATAGGTTATTCTATTCTATGATGCAATCTTCTATATGCATGTCTGTGCCAGTATCTAATAGACAGCTTTATAGATACCTTGAGTGATTATTCTAGTTTATGAAAAAGGTTATTACTTAATCACCTAGTAATTAAAATGTAAACTACTTATGTCTGATAGATACATCTTGATTTAAAGCACACTATGACACGGAGTAGGCGTTGCGTTGGATTAATAGATTACCTTGGATGCTTTTTGAATGAGCCAGGATCTTGGGACATGAGTTAAGACCTTGGTTTTATTTACCACAATTACAAATGCATATTTTACACCAATATAACTTTGTTAAAAGTGCATACTCTAACACACTTGTTGAGTGATTTGTCCTGGTGGTTTAGTGGAACTTTCTCTTGTGAAACACAGACTCACCCAATGATATATCATGGATGTCTACTGGAGGTCTGTGGCTCCAACGCCACATCACAGTCCAGCTTTTTATACCATTGGTCCCATTAGTAAAAATGTGAGTGCTGGGCCATACCATGTTGTGAATCTTTGGATTCTACCACTGATAGAAATATATGGAGATGTTTTCCTTTAAAGGCAGCGATTGTCTTGTTACACAGAATGCTAATACCACATATGTTTTGTGAAATCTGAGAGCAGTCTGACATACAACCTATTTTATTTTATCTTTCAGGGTGACGGCTGGGTATATGTCAACCCTTTGTGGAAGCAACATTGACCAACAAGAGTTCCCTCACCTCTAATGCAGTGATGCAGTGCTAACAGAATGTTGAATCCAGGTGTTACTTATTAAACATACTGGAAGAAAGAACTCAGATACTGTGAATATTCCATATGGCCTTCCGCAGGCTCGGTCTCTTTATTGAAAAGCCATTCAAATGTCACTATATATATGTGTGTATATATATATATGTGTGTGTATATATATATATATATATATATATATATATATATATATATAAACTATGTATCAATCAATATTTTAGTATAAACACATGCATATATACACAAAATATAAATATGTACATCGATAAAAATGTAAATCATAATGAGCTTTATTTGCCAAATTTCTTCTTACTTTTCTGTAGGCATGCTTAGCTCCTACCTTACCAAAAAAACGCAAATGTTTCACTATTTATACAGTGCCATTAATAACAAACTGATTTTATTTTCAAGCATATGGAATTTAGCATTGCATGGGTTTAGTACCTGCTGCACAAAATGAACAAGAAATGCAGAAATCGGCAACAAGGAGAAAATAGATGTGTATCTGAAGGATAATTGACTCCTTGGGTGATCAGATGAAATCCTATTGTATAGCGCTGCAGAATATGACGTAGCTATATAAATAGTTATTAAAGGGACCTGATCGTGAAAAAAATTCTGTGTGTTCATGTAAATGCGGCATAATGTAGATTACATTTTCCCTACAATTTTCTTGCAAGTGAATTGCGTTACCGCATCCATGCTCCTAAAATGTCCAGTTCAATCTCGCTTTATCGTTTGCCTTTAGGATATCTTTTTTCACGGGGAAACTATTTCTGTTACATATTGCTGGTGAAGCAATTTTGCTGGCTAGACCAAAGCTCTCTCTCTGTTCGTAGCAGCATAATCATAATCATAATCATATAAGTATTAATTGAAAAGAATCATAATCCAATGAATTGTAACATCTGTATTAATATACAAAAACTACCTTAATACATTTCAAGCTAATCTTAACAGTTTGTATTAAAGCAATTTGATAGTGTCCCTTTAAGAACACATCATAAAACAGAACACTTGAATAAATGAAGCCCCAGTACAGGGATATTTTGCTTATTGTTTCTGGATTTTGGAATTGTCACTAAGAAGGTGTTGCATTTCAAAGAAAGACGAATAGCGACTATACTCTGGCATGTCCATCTTTTTTTGAGGTCAGATCGGCCAGTACTGACTCTTATTGGTTTACATCTGTGAGTGAAGTCAACCCTCAACTGTAGTGAACACTGCATGTAAATCACACTCAGACATAGTTGTCCTGCTCCAAGTCACCTATTTAGCTCACACTGCTGCGTAACCTCCTGACAATATAAGTACGCCACATACATCCTTTAGAGTTCCCTTTGAAGTGAAAATTTCTTAATTATTCCCAATTTTAAACTAGGTCACAGCAGAGAACCTGATTTATCAAAAGAAGAAAACTCCCTCTGACTTGTGGCTAATATTTTCAGCTGATTACGGGTTCCTGGACAGCCAGACCAGGTCACAAAAGGGTGGCCAGGTAGCTTTGTAGAGTTATTAATCAAGGCTGTTGTATTTTCTATTCTCGTCTTTAAATTTGAAATCTTTAAGTTCAGGGCAGCCCCCCCCCCCCCGTGATTGCATTGCTTTATTGTTAGTTATATGTTAGTGACCCCTTTGCTATTGCTTCTAAAGAGTAACATGTTGGCTGGCTTATTCCAATTGTAGATGAAGGAAAGGTCTATCCAGACAAATAGGATTGTTTAAAAAAAAAAAAAAGTGAAAGAATGGGAACACCTATTTAGTAAAATGTGATGAATACATAGAAATGTCTGCCAGCAGAGATTGTGATGACTAATACCATAAGGGTGTTTAAATTAATGGGACACTTTACTGTCTTGTATAATCTCATATTCATGTACTTTAAAGTATTTTAAAAAGTCACTTACCTTTAGGAGAAGCTACAGCCCCCCCCCCCATTATCCTATTTGCCACCCTTTGAAATCAATGCAGCATTTTCTGCTCGGGGGTTCTTATTAGACCTAATAAACTTGTGCAAGCCAAGAAAGCTCGGGGGTGGGGAAGCGCATAGAGGATAGTGAGAATGCATGGAGGATACTATTGAAACATCATTCTATCCTGTATTTTTCTGTGATAAGACAAACAACTCTATAGTTAGTACTGCTTTTTGTAATGAGAAGGGTCTGTGTCAATTTACTAAAACAGGTAAAAGCTGGAACTATGAAACCTTCCTTGTTATTCCAGCAAATGGTTTTTACTTTAAAGTGACCTATCACAGCCAACATTTTCACGCCTAGGTCAGTTCTACACCAGTCTATATTCTCCGCAGTTCTTTATCAGTTATGTTGGTTGTTAATACAGTTTTAGATTTTGTTTATAATTATTATAATTATGCACCCTGTTATTTCAGTATGAAAAAATTTATCAAATTGCAAAGTAGTATGCTGAGCCTCTGTTGCTTTTGCAATATCCAAGCATATTAGTAGCTTCAGTCTTCCTTATATATTCGCAGAAAATCCATTAAAATTTATGTTTCAAATGACCACCTGACATACACAAAATAGGTGCTCCCACCAAGTATAAATATATATATATGTATATATATATATATATTGCAGAAAAGTGCTGTAAAAAACAGTGGCGGAGTGATCTATAAGTTATTTTAAAGAGAAATTATTTTCTGTTTAACTTACTACACAGGAAAACACGGTTACCTCCAGTAAGTTAATCATAGTATGTATTAACACGAGTTACCTTCTGAACGATCCCACTCAGGAATACAGCAGGACATTCTATGAATGTGTTATTAATCATGTCAGCTTATTAAGGCATTTTGTTATCAAACAAACCAGGGACAACCTTCTCATCTAATACGCAAAAAAACCTTTTAGAATGATCTATTTAGTAATTTTAAACACATGTAAAATTCATTGTAACATATTCTAGCGGAGCACTGTGTTCTCTTGTTCTTAATTTTTTTGTAGTAATAGTGAGAAGGTAATTTACTTCTCATTTAGGTTTGTACTGCATTGGAGGTCTTCATTTCAAATGTCTATCAAGATGCTTATTGCCACTGTATATCCTAATACTCAATATTTCTTGTATGTTTTTGTCAATGTAAAATTTATTTGTTATACATAATCTATGTAATTTCAAGCCTTACTTTACAGAAAAGCATAAACCAACAAAAATGAATTTTAATGTTTTGTAAAAATATACAAATATATTATCTGATCATCGAATGAGTTCTTTATTAATATTTAAATATATATTAGTCCAAACTGTACATACGTGTGAAGTTTCCGGTGAATCTCCCTTTCATATTGAATACAACCCTTATCAACAGGTGATGACTGGGTCTAGGCCACAGTGAAGTGGTATGAACTTAAAGGGAATGTCTTCTGAAAAAGTTGGTATTTGGGTTTTGTATCTTGGCAAAAAAAACTTGTCTGCAGAAACGCAGCAGTCACGTTACGTCACGTGACCGTGCTTTGTTCCTGCTTCCCTTAAGCGGTAAAATAGAAGTTGTTTGCACAGTGTGCAAGCAACGCAGAGAAGCTGCTGGTCCGTGCGGAAGTGTGCAGTTGCCACAGACAAATCTGCAGTTGAGGTAAGGGGGTGGGGGAGAATGTATGAATGAGTATGCATATATGAGTTAGTGAATAAGTATCTGTGAATGAATGTGTGAAAACATGGATGTGTAAGCATCCAATCTAGGTGCCAGGGCTGGCGTTTGGAGTGTGTGACCTATGGTCTATGTCTTCACTTGTGATTTTTCAGTTGATCTATGCCTGCAACAGTATGTTTCAGGTGTTATTTATAATTCCTGCAAATACAGTCTTTTTATGTTTTATTCAGTTTAACTATACCTGCAATGCTGTGTTTCCATGTGTTATTTGATCTATACCGGAGCTAAGTGATGGAGGAAAAGAGAGGTGTGTCGCTGTAAAAGATTCTTTTGTTTCTGTATTAAATGTCAGGTCTCAAGAACGAAAAACAGAACAGGGAAATTTTAAATTGTTGCTTGAACACAATCTTTTTCAACCATTTTGATTGAGTTGCAAGCGTCCAAACTAATTTAACTACATATTTTTTGTACCTTTTAGAATTTAGATGGACTCCCCCTTTAATCTACAGATTCAGTTCTATAATATATCTTCATAAACAACTTTACACAAAAAAGAGCAACCAATACTGACACCTATGGACCTCCTAGCACAGGTTTCAGAGGTCTCACCCTTGGAGAAGGGTAGAGTGGGGGGTTAGTTGGGAGACATAGCTCATGTAGTGGCAGTTAGCTAGAAATAGCCATGAATCTTGGTTGTAAGGGCTGTAAATACTACTATTCCCCACCTGGAGACCACATGCTGCCTTGTAGACAAGAGTAATCTTTTGAGATTCTTCAAGCCAAATATGGCAAGTTTCTATGGTACACCCATACGTTACAGCTGGCCAAAACCATGTGCAATATTATTATTTTTCTGTATTGCCATACAGTAGTGCTGTACAATGAGCAGACCAGACATAAATAGTATATAACATAATAATTTGGCTTACAGAAACAGGTGAGGAAGTCCCTTAAAACTACGAGGTTCTTTTCTAAAGCTTTTTTTTTACCACAAATATCCTCAGCGAGGGAGAATGCATATTGAAGTACTTTGTAAACACTTTATTATGCACTATTTACCATATTGGGGGGGGGGGGGTAAAGCTACTCAGGATACGCTGCAGCGTTTCACCCGTTCCATTGTGCTAGTTTTTGCTGTATGAAATCCGTAGTAGTGCTTCCGGTGCATGCAATCTTGTTGGACCCCTGGAACTCTTGCACCGGACAGTGTTGGAGTGAGCACACGGAACTATGTGCATTAAAGCAAGACATGTGCTCGGCCGAACACATCAGCAAACCGGGGGGGGGGGGGGGGGGGGCGCAAATAAATAGTGCAAATGTATAGGGGATTCCAAGAAATGTACCCATGCCCCTTTAATACAGTTTTTGGTCAAATAAATGTGTATATCAATGTTTCCACTGGAGTTCTTTCAACAGCATCCCCAGGAGTTTCATGAAGTCAAATAGGACTTAATAAAAATGCAGCCTTGTGCATTCCTTTTTTCCCCAACGTAAGCACAGCCAGCGAGAGAGGATAATTCACAACCGTGTACTGCAATCGTACGTGTCAATCTACCTCCGCAATAATATAGCCTGCTCAAAATTAGCCTAAAGCTAGTTATTGGCCTAAATGTTTTATGGAAACAGCCATCATTTATATGTATGCTTTAAGGAAAAAGCTGTATGTAAGGAAAATAACCTTACACTTTCTACTTACACAGGATTATTTCGTCTAGACATAAAACTACAGAAGGGGATAGAGTTATTTTCATTAAATGCAAGATTCTGTGCACAGATATCAAATGTTAAGAAACCGTCTTCAACCCAAAAATCTTTCATATTGTTTCACAACTGAGTAATAAATACAGAAAAATAAACAAAACGGTCCCCTATGAGACATTCACGTTAGTCATAAGGTCATAAAATGTTGTCTTTTATTAAATGGTTCAGCAGGTTTTTTCAAACAGCTTTCAACCTCTCTGCTGCAAAACGGGTTTTAAAAAAAGCCCTACAGACAGTCCAACAGAGTACCAACCACATACATGGCTGACATTTGTCTGTTATGAAGTTACATGTGACCCCCATGTCAACAATGCGACAAAACAATTTTATTTGTATATTGTTTAAACAATAAAAAAAAAAAAGGATGAGTGCAGGAGCGTGTTGAGAGAGAAGGGTAGCCATAGTGTATGAAGTGGGAGCTGCCAGATAGTGTTGTGTGCCTGTGACATCTGGAAAAAAAAAAAAATAAAATCTTCTCTTCCTGCTCTTCCCTCTTTTAACACTAAACAGCACAATTGAATATCTTTAATGTGTTAGTCTTCAACTTCATTTTACAGATTGTATTTACTTACTGGATTAAATGGCAGGAACTACATCTTAAAAGGTATTCATACCATTTCAATAAATGCCACAAAGTAGAACCTATAAATTATAGTTCTTCAGGACGTTATTCAACAGAACATTTGTCTAAGCGTATGATCATTATTTAAACTGTGTAAAATGAATTTAATTGTATTCTAAAGGAGAATTGTGG
This sequence comes from Sceloporus occidentalis, assembly GCA_023333645.1. NCBI lineage: Eukaryota > Metazoa > Chordata > Lepidosauria > Squamata > Phrynosomatidae > Sceloporus > Sceloporus occidentalis. The sequence continues at coordinate 6,303,739 of JALMGF010000023.1, forward strand.
TTTTATTACATGTTTGTATGCTTAATATAGGACTGCCTCAATTTCTCACTTTTATTTGTTGTCTCGTTTTTCTTTGCAAAATCTTTTACTCATCTGCAAAAACTAATGAAAAAAACCTGCTAAATAGATTCTATTTGTCCTGAGTTTAGAAATACCCAATGTTTTTATGTTTTGTTGCACGTTATGGGGCAATAAGTACCAGTAGTGTTTTGCTATTTAAAAACAATTTTTCCCCAAATCTGGTCATTCTGCCACATGTGCTATTTCGGGTATCTTTGAAGCCGCCCAATGCAATTTACCCTATCAAACCATATATTTTTGAAAACTAGACACCCCAAGGTATTTCAAATGCTGGTATTTTAACCCTTTCCATGCACTAATTCTACCACTAGCCTTTGTGAAACTTTTTGGTAGTCAAAAATTTTTGTATTTTTTTTTCCATACATGTTGTACTCCAGGTATACATTTACCGCTCCTGGTATATGTCAAACAACACCCCAATATGTGTTCCGCAACATCTCCTGAGCGCAGTGATACCCCACATGCATTGGTTTATTGGGTTATTTGGGAGGAAAAGGCCACCTTTGTGAGGTGTGTATTTTTTTTTGCCGTTTAGACATCTGGTCACTTTGTGGCCCATCTTTGAAGCCGGCCAATTCAATTTACCCCATCACATCATACATTTTTGTTTAAAACTAGGCACCCTATGGGCATTTATAATGCCAATATTTTAACTCTTTCCATGCGGGAATTTTTTGGGAAGATATAGCGCTAATTGTAGGACTTGCTCATAAAAAAAACAAAAAAAACCCCACATATATACATATAATAATATTTGCACTTTTTTGTGGTGACAGTGAGGAATTTTTACATGTTACCATATATATATATATTTATTTATTTATTTTTTAAACTATACACTGAGGTTGCGAAGCCCCCCTCTGGGGCATTGCAGGCTTGCCTCAATGAAGAGGCAGCCTGGAATGCCACTCATCAGATTTGCATCTGCCTTGGGGGGGTGTTTAACAGACCGGTGACTTGCATCACTGGTCTGTTTAAACCGCCGATCGGAAGGTTTGAAGGAAAACCGCAATGCCGCCAACCGCGATCAACGGAAAATAACGATACCACGTACATGTACGGGCATTGTTAGTAACACATTGCAGCGTCACCCCGTACATGTACGTGGATTGACGTTAAGCAGTTAAAAAAGTGTACTCAGCCCTAATCCACTAAAGTGAAAGCCAGATATAGTACATACACACACAAACAGCAGGAAATATTTTTTTTTTATTTGAAAGTAAATGTTTTCCAGTTTTTACTGCAATTCTGGTCACGTCATTTATTTTTCAATAAACATCTTGAAAATAAGTCCGTTCCTTAACTATACCAAAAAAATCTACCCAAACAAGCTATGAATTTTAATGGTTCCAAACAGTGGCTGCCATGGCAGATGACATTTTCAAGATTTGGCCATTTCAATAATTGACAAACAAAAACAGGACACTTAAGAGAAAACCTTAATTAAAAGTTTATTTGCCTATAGTCAACTTCTTCAAACTTTTTTTTCATAATCGTAAAATAAATCCCAGCATGATGTGAAAACGTCAGAGCTACTTACGAACTCTTGACAATGATGTCTGTAAATAAAACAAACAAAAAAAAAAGGTACTGCCATTTTGGGGAAGATGTCACCAAATCTCAATATTATTAAAACATAAATCATATATTATAGTCCAGTATTTATTGTGGGGAAATGTATGCGCTGCTAATATAAAAAGGGGAAGATCTGTCAAGACAAATATTCAAGTCTGCATGAATCCTAAAGCCAGAAAAGGTAGAGATCCACCCAAATGTTCAACCCAATGTACATTTTAGTGCATTTCATTTGACAGAACGGTCATGAAAAAGATTCCTAGTTAAGAAAAAAAAAAATATCACAAGTCAACAAATGATTTAAACAACTCAACCAGAATTAAAGAGAAGGGGGAAAAAAGCCTCATTTTGTCCAAAGATTTGGATTGTAATTCAGATACCCTCTAATGTGATTTTACAAAAACATAGCAGACATTTGAATACTTGTCAACTTTTTAACGTGTGTACCATTAAACCGTGCATTTTTATTTTCCTTCCACTACTTGTTACAGCAGAAAATGGTCACAGCTGAACTTTAGAGGCCATACTGATTTAGGTCCCTATATACAGTACTAGGCCATATCATATTTCACTGCTACAGCTTAAACTTTATTTTGCCAGTGTTGAAAGCATGCTGTTTGTTGCCATTGATGCTTTAAAGTGATCACATATGTTCAACTAAAGACAGAATGACCTGACCAATCTAGCCTGTCTCCATGACGTGATTCACCAAAGTTCGTTCAAACATGTTTTGATGAAATATAATTACAAAGCATTTACATTTCCAACTTTACACCACCCTTGTGTGTCTATCTTTAATGTTAAAAAAAAAAACCCCAGCTCAACAGAACAAATCTTTATTGATTCTGAAATGCATGCTTTTTATCCTATTTTTTTTTTTTTTTTTTTTACATTTCATATGCATTGGAATGGTTTGCTATATGATGCTCCAATGTCCATTCAATGCATGGGCATCGTGAAGAAAATATATTTAAGTTGATAAATATATATATAAAAAAATTGACAAGTATGCATGTACCAGTTGACAAATTAGAGGGCTCTTTGGTGCAATCAGTCCAAATTGTCAGATTCAAAGTAGAGAAAGAAAAAAACTAAAGTTACCAAAAAACAAAACGTCTGCTGTTTATTCTTGGACAGCAGCTCTGGCTTCACATTACAAATCTAAAACAGCTGTTCTTAATAAGCCAATATATATATATCTCATAATCAGACATTGCCTGAAATGTTTGTACAATAATCTGGACCAAAGATGGTTCTGTACCCTCATGTTGCTGTGAAACATGAGTTCTCCTAAAGGCAAAGACTGGTTATCTCAAGGGCAATTTCCTCCTGTGAGATCAGTTTGTTTAAACCGTCTTCTTGCTAGGTTTCTTGCCTTTCTTCAGAGTTAGCTTATTTCTGATGTAACCACGCTTCCTCTTGGATGTCTACAAGTAAAGGGGAAAAAGTAAGAAAAATGCACAATGGATACTACAAAGTGCTGAATATTGTATCAATCAGCTACAGACAAAACCCTTGAATCTGAGGCAATTTGCTTATTAAAAACATTATACAGAAAATGTGGCTTTTTTTAATGGAAGAAATATAAAAATATTCTGCGTGAAAGCTCAGAACAGATTTAGGCATGGGCAGTGAAATAAAATACTGCTGTAGCGTATTCACCATGTTTACCCTGCTGCAAGCGGATTTAAATCGTTTTTGTAAATATGAAGATTAAACTGAACAATCACTAAAAGAATCCACAGAATATTTGAGTACTGAAATATTCAAAACGCACACTGCTGGTAAGCAGACTCTTAACGCAGAACTTCAGTTACGAGGGTTTGAAGCAAGCGATCCCTGATGCTTTAGCCTCATTAATGAAATACGAGCTACAGGATTTTGTATGCTGTGCTGTCTGAAGGAAAAAAAAGGTAACCCATTAGAGTTAAAAGTGTAATTTTAGCAGTGGTAATGAATACTGCATTGCTCAGCAAGGCCTCGCTTATTAAAAATCCTACAATGTTTAACCACAGACCTATTACAAGTGAAATGGTCAGGATTTTTCAAGACAATGACTTTTCATATTTGAGGGAGTTCAATGTCCAAAGACATATATGGGTCAGCTGGGCCCTTGGATCAATATGATAACTAGGGCTCTACTGGCCTGGGACAGGGTCAGAGGTTCTGTTAGCAAAAGGTGGTGCAAGAGAATAGTCAGTGAATGACTCAAGAAGCCTCTCCACCACCTTATGGCGCCTGGGGCAGCTGCCCCTCTCGTTACCACCCAGCCTTGTAGAATAGATTCTAAAAGGGGTGAATTAACACCACAGTATTTAAGTTAAATCAAGGCTCCAATCTTTTAGTTGCCCAAACTAAGTTTACCATGCCCTGCACCAAAATGAAAGAACTTATTTCCAGCAAAGAACATTTTTTTTTTTTTTTTTTTTTAAATAAAAAGCAACGGCGGTTGTTCCACTAAGTGCGAATACAAAACCTACCTTCTTGGATAAGTACTTCTGCTTAGGGACAATGTTGGTCACTCTAGGTTTGTGATCAAGTGCCTCTCTGTTTTCTAGCTGTTTTACTTTGTATATTCTAACAAGCCAGTGCTCCGATGTAAACGCCTCTTCTAGATGCTTGAATTTGATGTCTTTGTTGCCAATCTCCGCATTACGTGTACGATCAAACCCTGGCGGGGTTCGAAAGTCTAGCTGCAAAACAAGCGAAGTGTTGCTGAAGATACTCTTGAACCTTGAGATACTGCTAAAGACAGCTTACATACTAACAGTGCAGAAAATATTTCACAAGCTACTGGTATCCCAGAGAGCTATCTGCTAATACCTGCCCAGCACATCACACCTCCTACAAACAGAGGTGGTATATCTATGTGTCCTCAATTAATTCCTTAGCAGGCATTAGACTAATTCAAATTAAACAATTTTGTATTTTTTTTTTTAAATGCCACTTTCCAGGTGTAATAAAGAGAACAGAGCTGTACAAGTTTTGTAACAATGGTAACACACATCTCCCATTGGCAATAGATGAATCTTTTCATACTTTCTTAGGTCAGGCAATTCGAAAATGAAAACTGTTTTGTAAAAAAAAACAAACAAACAAAAAAAAAAAACATCAGAAGCCGATTACCAATGCCAATTTAATTTATACTGAACTTAACATTTTCTACAGTCAAATGTACTGAATTAAAATGAACGCCGAAAAACAAAAACTAATGTTTGGTTAGACGAGAAACTATATCGGTAGTACTAACCTGCATTTCACCAAATCGGTAATAGGACATTTTGTACATGAGGCAATTAAGCAAAGTTGGCGATCCAGCTTTGTCTACTCTGAATTCTCCTTGTGGTGTGAAGTAATCACTTTCCTAAAGATAAAGAAAAAAAATATTTAGTGGAATGTTAATGAGAAATGGATATAGTCCCATTTGTCAAAGAGAAGTTGGAGTCCTCAGTCAAAGTTGATACCTTTTGTGCCGTAATTACAGACTCACTTGTTGAAATGGCAACTCAGCACTCTATGCAGGCAAGTTTTTGAATTTCATAATTTGTACCACAGCAGAGTTGGAAAAACTAGTTCAATCACAGAGTCGGCTGTTGTATGGAATACGTGAAAACTCGAGAAAGCTCAATGTATTCTTCCTGGCAAAACGTTCTAGATAAACTATTTCATAACGTTCTGGATCTCATAAACTGAGCTGGAGAATTCTAGTGGTTGATTACAGGCTTCCTACTGCAGCTATTGGTTAATACAAAATCCGGTCAGGATATAATGGGATACTGTGAGATTATGAATTTTATCGGCTTACCCGGATATCTTTTGGATGCTCGCCTTCTGCTATCCTCACCATCCAAAGAAATTTGTTTATGTCATCACCAGAATAGCCAATTACACCACCAAAGATGATCAGCACATAATCAACATCTAAGCTTCGCATGATTTCATAAGCAGCCGTTTCGTTTGAAGACATTGCTTTTCCGACCTGTGTGGAAATGAAAGATTTTACTTGAGCCTCCATAACAAACAGAAAAGGGAACAGAAGGCAGGCAACAATTTACAAACTGGTAACGTGATCCTATTTCTGGTTTGTTAGTACGAAGTAAAATATCTAGATCAGGTAAAGAGAACGGGAAGCTCGTATTGCAACCACTATGGTTTTCAGCCATCATATACCTGGGACCCGGCTAGCAAGGAAACATGTGTGACAGGGCCAGGCTAGCTGGATCATATGTTCATGTTAAGTTTAGCCGGGTCATGGAGCGCTTTTGTGTTCAGTTTGTGATACCGTGACCCGGTAATATTTTATAAAACGGCTTATTGTGTATTCGGCCCAGAGACTGATGTGGCTGCAGCTCCAGCCTTCAAAGAGACAATCCTATAATCTGGCTGGGGCTCTTAATCGGCCAGCACAGCCCTGTCTGCCAAGACGGCACCCGCATTACAGGGGGGATAACACAGGTGGGGGAACCCATTGTATTCCTTAATGCCCTCACCTGAGACATCCCCTGTATACTGATGGGATTTGTGATGGGATGTGGCTGATGAGATTGGGGGCTGTGTTTTGTGTTCATTGATAAGGATCTATATAAATTTGGCTTGTTTTGCAATAAAGAGTTCTTCTTGGTTTACTACGAATGGTGGTCTGACTGATCTGTGGATAGCTGAGTGCTATCCGCATGAGGGACTGACTGGTGATTCCTCAGCCCTCAAACAGGGGTACCCAGCCTTGGGGACGGTGACCCTGTAACATTGGTGGCAGCGGTGGGATGAATACCACGACTTGGGTGAAATCCAAACCACCAACTGGGATTGCAGACGAGAGAGACACCAAGAGAGCTCCTGGAGGTTTGTAGCAAAGGAAAGGCTACCCTGATTGCAGACTGCAGAGAGATGGACCGGCACCAGGATGCCCCAGAGGAGAGCCTCGGACTGAGTGCTCTACAAAAGAACATCCTATGGCACTTATCCCTGTACCCAGGAGGGGCTACATGGGAGCAAGTGATGACTGTGATTGAAATGTGTCACCGGGAACTGAGCCAGAGTGGGTCTGTATCTCCCAGACTAGGGGAACAGACCGCCAAAATATCGCACCAGGATATCCAATCCTTCTGAGAACCAGAGGATGAGACAGACCGGGTTACAGCCGAGGTGTGTGAGCTGGAACACCAGCAGTGGCAGTTAGAGTCTGTGCCCGCAGACTGGAGGGATGATTTCTCCCATCCCCACTTCGAATCATACTGAACACATAAGCGCTCCATGACCGGCTAAACTTAACATGAACATATGAGCCAGCTAGCCTGGCCCTGTCACAACATGGCATTTTTAGTTTAACATTAACTGTAAAGGTTCTGTTGACTACGCATAATCCAGACCGACTAGGATGTAAAACGCCTCCTAACCAAGTATGTTAAGTGATTTGAAAATTACATAATATTAAATTCGCTAAACCGTTAAATATAACGTAATCCATTTATTAAATTACAAGCAAAATTATGTTAGTCCTCCTGCTACTTGAAATGATTTTACAATTGTATTAATGTGCTACTGACCAAAGATAAAGGGACCTAGGTCACAAAAAACCCAATAAAATTATGTAAACCAAGTACATTAAAAAAATGGTCTCCATACTCACCAATGCTATATGGCTATTATTCCACGTATTGTTGTCTACTAAAGTGGTTCGATTAGCCATTCCTGCTATTTGATAGCCATAATCCCACCAGGACATTACACGTGCATGTTCATCAGTATTCTGTCGTAGCCAATAGTACGCTTCTCTAAAGTCATCCAAGATGTTTCGTGTTCTGAAATAAGACTGATGGTGTCAAAGCATTGAAAAGAAAAAATGCACTCGTGTCAATGTCTCCATACTACGGTACCAGTTATGGGGGTGCACATACTATAATGCACAATTAACTTTTAAGATATCTCGCTTTCTGGAACACAGTCTCTCCATATGTTCATACAGAATGTGTATGCTCTTTATGATCACCGCCTGGCATGACTCCGTGCAGTCCAGCATGCATCATTCCACAAAGTAGATAATTAAAATCACTGATTTCACGTAATTCTCCATGTAACCAAATAAAATCAGGCTGCTTCTAAGAAGATTAAATAGACAAATTGCACATGGGTTTAAAAGTGCTACTTAATCCTTACGCCTCTCTCAAGCAAAGGGAAGCAGATGTCTGCTTGCTTTATGCAGTTTTCAAGTAGCCAAGAACTCATTTATGCAAACTGAATCAAATTCTTTTCATTCCATCAATCTGCGCTTCTGCTGCGTTGTGCTAGGTTCCTCTTAACACTGTGCATCCAACTTCCTTCAGCACAAGAGCTTCATCATAACTTCAATAAAGTGATTGCCGCGTAATTTGTAAAAACATATTGCAGCTATAGAATTATTCCCAATCAGCGTATCCATATGTTTAATAAGTCCTTAAAAGTCATGGCACTAACTTGCAATTGTTTCATACACCTTCTGTGACTTAATACAACTATGCCTAACCAGGACTGGTTAGTTTGGACCTTGTAATACTACATCAGAAGAGCAATGCTCTTCAAGGAGTTGAATATCTTTACGTTAGCTGCTTCTTAAGAGTTTTGCCTACTCCTTCTTACCTACTGTGAAATTAATGGAGAATGATTGCTTATTCAACCAACACGTGAAAGTTATACACATGACTAATCTTATAAGAGCCTTGCCATCACGGTCTAGTAACGTTCCCGAGTGCCATTTACAGGCCTTCGGCATCTCACCTACCATTAATATCACATGAGTACAAAAGAGCAATGGCGTTTCTGATCTGATGTGTTAAAAGGTGTGACATGTTGAAATTATATATATCTTATCCACAGATGAAAAATGATAGAGGCAGATACAAGAGATGTCACTCTTACCCATCATGATTGTATGACGCCAATACCACGCTGGGACTGGAGTAGGCATTGCTAGTTACCCATGTGCAGTGTACGGCAAACATCATCAGAAGCATCAGCATTAACATGGTGACTATGCTCTTAATGTTTGGACCAAGACCCTCCTCGGTCTTCTCCTGCTCAGACACATGCTTCCTCACTTTCCCAGCCTGAATAGAAAGAAAACACATAATAAAAAAAAGGTAACCACACACCCTGTACATTCCCCAAGTTGGAGGACCTCCAAATACCCAGTATGGTAATTCTCGATACTAATGCTCGCGTCCATCATTAAAAAAGTGATCATTCATCCATGTTATCTTTAAGTAACATGCAAATCTGCAGTAACCTTAAAAGAAGCCACGTATGACCTGTTTCACGGCAAGGAGCAAAAAATATTTTTATAATTTTGTACGGCCACTGAAAATAACGTCCTAGTCTTCAGCTACCTGTAAATTGCAATGAAAGTGGTGGTTAAGACTTAATATTAACGCTACGAAGTGAAAAAAATCAAACGTGCTTTGCGTTTTCCAAGCAAAACCAGGGGAATAAGTAGTTCCCGGGTGACTACTTGGAATACTAACGTTCGCACCGCATCCTGCTGAGTGGCAACCAGCATGGAAAATAATCTGGCATTCACGATGTATAATCAAACAGTTATTCCCGCACTCACTGCAGTTTGCGGAGTAATTAAGTTTTTAAAAAAAAAATATGAAGTGACGGCAAACATTTCCTTGTATCGGAGTGTATACAATGCAGAGATTAAACATTCTTTGGTAGTTCAATTTAATTACAGCTAACTATACTGCAGACAAATGGTTAATCAATAGAAGCCGAACAAAAAAGAATTCAACACAAGGCTGCATCTTATACAATATATTTTTTTTAAGCTACTTTAAAACGGCTAATAGTCTGGAAGACAGATCGCTATGATTCACAATAGTTGCTGCAGCTTAATCAATATGGATTTTAAGTATGAATTGAGTCTATTACTTGTTTAGAGCAAAAGATAAGGGATGGAGGGGTGCATTAAAATTCTTAACACAATTCCCTGGTACAAAAGGCAAGCGATGTATCTTTACCTTATCGTAGAGATTTCCAGAATTCCTTTTGTCATCTTCATCGCTGCTGTCTTCTACCGGGGGATTTTCTCTTTTCATATCGTCCCCAAGGTAATGCTCGAACACGTTAGAGAAGGCAATGGCAGACAGCATGCAAACCACAGGTGTCAAGGTCAGCATCAACCGCACCATGACACCGGCAAAGTACACCGCGCTAATTGCGTACAGGGCAACTGCGGAGACAAGCGGCAGGCAACGTAATCACACGATTCATTCATGAAAAGAAGAAACTTGCACCGTTTGCACTCCAAAACTCAATGGCTGCTACCGCTACTTTCTCACTTTTGTTTTCACGTAGTAAAGTACCTTTGTAAATTTCCGACAGAGCCGGCTGTGACAAGGCACATAATCGCACACATCGAAGCATTCGTAGTATAACCCTTCCCCCCTTATACAGATACGAGCATAAAAATATATTGCATTATTATATGCAAATCTTCCCCTTGAAGGACCATATTAAAGATCCCATTTTAATGCTAGCGACGCATATTAAGATTAGGAAAATGTCTCTGGACTGGTAAAAAGACTATTATATTAAACTAGTTCTGGCCGCGTACGAGCCAGTAATGCATTCTAGCACACTGTTACAGACCCATTTGTCAGCTGTTAGGATAGCCGAGGAACTGTGTATCGAGAAATTAAAGTTTCGTTAACGTGTGTAATCCAAGCTTTCCTCTGAGATTAATATCGGATATAGTCTCCAACGACGTGTGATCTACGACTCTTATGGCTGACTGATAAGCAACGGCTCTCCAGCAGACGACTGCATTACCCAGGCTCTACATGACTTTATGTAGTACATCACGGTTAGTTTATATGTTATAGTCTATAATGAGATTAATGCTTCTAACTCCTATGTATTCCATAACAAAATGTATACCACAGACAAACAAACTTGTTACAAACAAGTGTGAATGCAGCCCTTAGTCCGTGATGATATTCAGTTGGGCCAGTATGCACCTCTCACTAGCCAAGTGACTATAGCCCAGGGTTTAATAGACCAGACTAGAAGAATTGGACACGTAAGAGTCAAGTTACCCTGGCACCAGATCCCCCTTTTTAACTGGGGACAGTTGATCCATATAAGCCTACTAATTTTCATGACCAAATTATCATAGTCAACACTATCTTTTTACATAAAAATTAAACGTAATATATTTTTGTAAAAAGTGTATATTAAACTAAACAAAAAAGAACAAAAAAAACATTTTTTTGCTTGTGCTTACCAAATACTCGCTCATCGTTGATATTTTTAATACAGAACCAGAGCCCTGCGGGAAACGTACACACCAATATATGCAGGTCAAAAAAGAAGGAAACCCACGTGGTTGGTTGATGCTCAGACACAGAAGCGATAATGGGGATGTGAATCTTTGCATACCTGTTGGGAGAATAAAGTTGAACAAACAATAAGAAGCTATCTACTGAATCCTACTTTATTAAGACACGGGGAACAAGTCTTAAACTCCATTCTTGAACCATCAAGACTTATTTGCATTAGAAAGCTTAATTTGCTTCTGTATATTCTTGCAATATACATTTTCACCAGTCTAAACACCGTAGAATGTTTGGGTATGTCCTAAATCTAGTTTAAAGGGACACTCCGGTACCTTAGTGCATTTCATAGCCTACGATGCATGGTCATTAGTTCGATGGTAGCTTTTGGACATGCGTTTTACCCAGAGAATTGGGAGCTTTAACAGAATGTGTCTATATGATACAATATAATGCATCTGTCAGGGAAAAGCTGCTGCAATAATTACATGCACACTAAATAATCCGTAATTAAGATGTTCTATTATTCAAATGAATATGAAGAGGCGGCTCTGGCTGTCATGTTACCCCCTGCCAGTTCTGAGACAACAGATAAAGTCAGAGCGTGGTGTCGAATCTGACCTTCCAGCTATTACTGAGCTATAGGGCTGGACTTAACTGCTAGAAGAGATGACAATTTTGGCGATCTAAGGTAGCACGACAGCTTTAATTACCATTCCCCTCCAACACATTTGTGATAACGCCTGCCAAATGCGATGATACCAATCGCCTATAACTGCGATGAGCCTCGCAATTTTGTAGGTCATCTTCTGGCTGCAGATCTGGCTGGCTTTCTGTGCCTCGCCTGCCCAGAGCCGCCAGGCAGCTGTAGCCCATGTAACACGATAATGTGCGCCAAGACAAAGCAGCCAGAAAATTACTCCACCGAGGAAAAAAAAAAAAAAAAAAAAAGGAAGAGATCGTTTTCCTGAAAGAAGAGTTTTTCTTAAAAACCGTCTAGGTGGACAATATGCTGCCCAATTATAGGCAGTTTAGAAAGCGCACACCTAAACAGCACTGCAGATTCTTTATTTGAACAAAAAAATAAAGCATTTTTGGCAATTTTATACATTGTTAAAAAGTTTAAAGCATTTTGTTTTTTAAAGATTAGGAAATTTTGTCCATTAAAATAACAGAAAATGGATCAGAAAGCAGGCTTTGTTAATGTTGTTAACGACTATTGTAGCTGGAAACGGCTGATTTTAATGGATTGTCCTAATAGGCGTACAGAGGGCCTTTATCACTCCCATCACTCCTGTGTTCCAATGGAATATTGTGTTCGCTGATCCAAGCTTAAGTTTAAAAGGCAAATCGATCATCAGAAAACCATTTTGCAATTATGTTATCAATATTATGTTCTGGTTTATAAACAGAAACCAGTCATGTGAATCATTGAGCGCTAGCCCAGCGGATAAAAAATAATGCAGTTTATGCGTCACAAATAAGTTTGTGCAAAGGGTTGGACTTGTCACCATAGCAATAATTTTGTTTTGTGCCTTATCACTGGGCTAGTGCAGTGGTTACTAGGGTGATAAGACAATATTTCAAAATGTTCCACAGAAATGCTCTTTTTATGTACAACATTGATCATCTCTGGACATGCTGTGCTGAGGTAACCGTCAAACTACCGCATACAACACTCCGTCCATGTAGCAAAACCAGAGACACCGGCCAGACACCTCTCTCGATAAGAGCGATGGGTGTCATGCGCAAAACCCAACAGCCCTTTAGAACCGAAACACCACCGGGCTGGTAGTTTTTGGAAGGGCTAAAATTCCTTGGTTTGTTGGCATATTCATACACAATTCATAAGCAATTACATCATCTGCACAGCAATGACATCAACGTGATCATGCTTACCAATGGAAGGCTCTGTTAGGATAAAATGAGGTCAAAACGTGTCTCAAAAACACTTACCCTGTGTCCCAAAGGGAATAAAACCTCCCACTCCACGGAGCAATGTATCCTGTTCAAGGGGAAAAAATGAAAGCCCATAAGCGCCACATATTCAATAAAATGGCAATATAAAAGCACTGATTCTTCCCGCTTAACAGTAATGGAAATGAATACATGCTTATTCTGTTATGAATATGAATAGCTATCAATTTTTGCATTCTAAATTGCCTGAATACTAATGAATACAATCCAAATTCCTATTCCTGTGTTTGGAATATGCGCATACACACGTCAATACACCGCCACTAAACGGCGAGACATTTTGACCCTTTGGTCATTTAAAAAGAGGAAAGAAGAAAGAAAAAAAATGTCCAATTACCTGTGTATGTCAGGTAGATAACCGTTAGGAACACAACTCCGGCCGCCAGGGACACCCCCAGAAAAAAGAGCGTCTGGAATTCCTGCTTGGTCAGCTTGTCTCTTAGGTACTGCAGTAAAGCATAGGCTTGCAGAAGAGCAAATACTCCTAGAGGAGCGAGGAACACAAAAAGGAGACGTCAAAACTCTCGGAATCAAAGACATAATTGACTAAAAGCAGCACATCTTACAAAAGATGAGGGATGGGAGGAACAGTCAATCGATTGTTTGGAAAAGATATACAACGACTGTTGACTGCTGTGGTGGGCGGGGGCATTAAATATTACAATTATTATAAAATACAAAGCCTATATGATACTGGAGGTACGATGGAGGATATGCAAAAACTTCAAGGCTACAAACGTGTCTGCCATGTGGAGCTAAATGCGGAATAGGATGAAAGTAAACTGCTTGCTGATATAGACAGGTAAAAATAAACAGCTCAATTCGGTAATGAACTAAAATAGGAGTTCATATAGTGAAAATGATCGGGGGGTAATTCGAATACCAAATGGGTTGGGTGGTGTTTCCTATGCCGACGAGTTATGGTAACTGAATAAATAAGGTTTAGTGATACGGCCTGGGAAGAAGGAAAGACAACTGGTATTGACGCACGATACATTAAGTGCAAGCGCGTGCCGAAAGCAGAGAACAAAAAACTGAGCAACAAAATGCAGCTCAATTATGAATGTAGGAGTTCTAAAATATGCAGCGCATGTCGCATTGTAAGCACCCACTGGAACGTGGGTACCAATAGTTACGCATCCAACATCACATTGGTACCAAAACACATTCACCGCTATTATGAGATGAGTTGATCGAAGAAAAAAAACAAAACAGATTAACTGATTGGTTCTCATTAATTAGAAAGATAATACTTTGCATATTGGGGTAACTTGGGAAAATGTACCCCTGGCCCATTCTCAGCACCTTCTGCAGGAATCTTGGGTGTTTTTCCTTAAATGGTCATCAGATGGGTCATAGACCAGTTCAAGGCAGCTAACAGCAGCGTGCCATCATTTGTATCAAGTACAGCAATTAACTATATTACAATAAGAAAAAACTGCCGAACGGTACCTGCGGCTGCCATGTGTTCGCTTGTCCGGATTGGTTGAAAGCCCACAAATGGAATTTGCATCGATAAAATTAAACCCACAATGTAGAAAGTGCTGTAAGCTGTAAGAACAAAAACAATTACTCAGAATAAATGACTCAACTCCATAAATATTAATATGACTCGACATACAAAGAATATTACACAAGTAATACAGTATTAAATGACGGTGCTAAAGTTTCATCATATGTACTTTAATGCCTATGATAGCCAAGTGTCCAATTTAAATGATGCAATTCCCTGTTTGCAAATATATGAAGGGGTTCTGTAGATCCATCTAACCCATCTATTTGCTTCTTTCCCCACCACCCAGCTCCTAGGCGTGCTGGAGGCTTTCAGGACGCATCTCGGTACGTCCTATACTTACTGCCAAGCCAGCTCCAGGGGTCTGACCCCTCCCTCGGAAGGGGCGCAAGAAAGCGTTCAATGATTTCAAGGGGATTGCTTTCCTGCCACTGATTGGCTGCTTCAAGCAGCAAAAATGAGAGCACAGAATGAGCAGGTGCACTGAAGCTTCTACTAAAGGTAAACGCTTTCATGTTCTTTTTCCTATACAATATGGAATATGCATTCCTCATTGGTGAGGCTTATTTACATGGGGCACTAGAGTGACCCTTAGACAGGTAGTGGAAGGTTCCAGAAACAAAACCGTAATCAATTCTGGCAGAATCATAACAAAATGAATAGGAAGCCAACCATGAATTGCCAGGCTGAAACAATATGTATATAAAGTTTGATTTCAAACCTCCTTAACGCTTAGCAATGAAAACAATACAACAGAAGACATACAACTGGCGAAGGAAGTCGGCGTAAAGTCAAACTTTCATAATTACAATATAAGAGCATGAATACGGCCTTTGTGTTCGCCGACGCTGTTAATCACTATTTCCATAACAAATGTCTAGAACGTATCACTGAAGAGATAACATAGGAACGGGCGATGTAACTGTATGGTGATACACCAGATGTCTGTGTGGCTGCATGGGATTATCCCTTTCAGTGCCCTTAGGACGTAGCTGTTTCCGGACTAGGCTCTCCCTTGTCCACAGAATCCAGCAGCGCTGTCTTCCTGCCGACTGATCGTGTTGGTCCGTACACCGTCATTCAAGGAATGAACAATCATGCGATCGTGCATTCCCTTCCACTAGGTGCCCCCTTCTGGGTTCTCACACTGCTGGCTGATTACAATTATTGCAATTACAATCTGCAGTGCAGGCCTATGGAGCGGTGCTGGCTGATCACAGGAGAGACCGCACAAAACAGGAGGAGGAGGAGGAGAAGGAGAAACTTAGATTCGTCCCTTCCCAAAATGTAAATAAAAAGTGTGTGGGGGGGGGGGGGATATAAATAAAACAAAAAAATGATACCCACAATCTCAAGCCATACGGCACTGGGAACAGAGCAAAAACAATATACTCTGCCCCCAGAAGTGCCTTATACCCCCTATTTGCCACTCTGCCTCCAGAAACGTCTTATACCCTCCTATATGCCACTCTGCCCCATGATATGCCATTTAATCCCCTATATGCCAGAGTGGCATATAGGGGGTTAAAAGGCATATCAAGGGGCAGAGTGGCATATAGGGGGTTAAAAGGCATTTCTGGAGGTATATATATATATATATATAACTGCTAACAGCAACCACACTCCTATCAAGCCAAGGCAGCCAGTACATGCTGGAACCTGGGAATGATAGGAGTGTGAGTACAGCCTTCCTATGCCATGCTACCACCACCCCCCCCTTACACATCCATACTATCACACACTTATTCACAAACATTTAAATACTCATTCCATTAATCACACATACTTGCTCAAAAACCCTCCCCCACCCCCTTACCTGAACTGCAGATCTCTCACTCGAAGACTTCTGCAGGGGCCCGGCTGTGCGAGCAACTTCTCTGGCCCCGCCCCCAGTGGAAAGAGGAGGAGGCAGAATTCCTGTTCTCCTGCTGCTAGTAGAAGAGACGCTGCTCGCGACCAAAGCACCGGTAAGCAGCCTGGCCCCAGCGGACGACCTTGATTATAAGACGAGGGGTATTTTTCAGAGCATTTGCTCTGAAAAAAAACATCTTATAATCGAGCAAATACGGTATATATATAAAAAAATATGTCTTATGCCTTTAGGGCATGACTAATCAGAAGATATTAATACACATAAGTTGGATCATTGTTCAGTTGGGAACTTACATTATAGAAGATTCAAAAATATGATTTAGTATTGCTTTTTCCATTATCAATAATAATGTTCGATTTATTTCTATGATTTTCAAAAAGGCCTTGCTTCCCTTGAACAAGATAATGTACAACGTGTCCAGGTTTATCAAATATAGAAACGGGTAATCATGGTTTAACAAGCATATGGTACAAACAACAACTATTTTGGTCCTTAGGCTATATGAAAACCCGAGGGATTGAAGGAGCTAAGAATGGATTTTCAGTTCTCCACCCGAGTGTGCGGCATGTGTATGAATCAATGCTCCATCCAACACCACATCCCAACTAAACCTCAAGAGAGGTCAGAAAACGTGTTAAACCAAACATTACAAACACCTATTACTCTGTTGGATGCAGGTTTATTAGACAAGACAGAGGCAACCTGAAAATACATCATTTACAGATTAGGGTACAATGTTTGCACTTTATGTGAAAAAAAAAATAAATAAAAAAATAAAACTTTCAGAAGAAGGTTAATGCTAAACAGAAAAAAAGCCTTCTGCTACCGATGCCAATGAAACACAGACCATGAAGACTGATATGGATTGGGGCCATTGTACAGACAGCATCAAAAAGGTAAATGCTACGAGAACACTATTCATTTGTTTGATGTCAGCAGCAGAACTTTTTTTTTTTTTAAACCCTGACATTCCCAAAACTGCACACGATCGGCTGCAATCCACAGATGGAGATGTATGTTGCTGCAGGACACAGATAGGGCTTGTCACACACACTTACGGAGCAGGAAGATATCTTAAATTGCGCGACATATTTTCCCTGAAGATTACATATAACTGTAAGAGTGCCATCCTGTGGAAACAGCGGCAACACACACAGCACTCGTCACCGGGAATGTTCTTCGGGTCTAGGCTACAGTATGTTACAGAGCAAATACACGACCATAAGACACTTTACAGTTATGGAAGAGTCTTTACCAGCAAGAGATACCTTTTGTTAAGAAATGAAGTCACAATAGCCTTCAGCACCTCAGACTTCATGTTTTATTGATTTCTTTTTGCAAGCCTTGCCTGCACATTATTTCCATTAATGGTGAAGGAAGAATCTTGCAGCCCAGTATGTGTGGTCAGTTTGCCATACTGGCTGCATGTCACACAGCTCTCGCTCGGTATTAGATTAAGTTAACCCCTTAAGGATAATGGGCGGTCCCTAAACCCATTGAAAACAATTATGGGCTTTGTCATTAAGGGGTTAATTTCTTAGATTTGAGTGTATGATTTGCCCTCTGGCACCCATAGAATAATAATAATAAAAAGACATGTTAATAGTATATTTTTTATCATTTAACAAAACGCAAAGTAAGTGAACAGAAGAAAAACTTAAATCAATTCAATATTAGGTGTGGCCAATGTTTCCCCCTCCAAAATAGCACCAACTCTTCTAGATACACCTGCACACAGTTTAAGGAACTCGGCAGGTAGGTTGTTCCAAACTTCTTGGAGAACTAACCACAGCTCTTCTGGGGATTTAGGCAGCCCGTGTTTTTTCTCTTTTCATGTAATCCCAGACAGATGTTGAGATCAGGGTTCTGTGGGGGTCATACCACCACAACCAGGACTCTGTTATTCTTTAGGCTGAAGATAGTTCTTAATGACTTTGGCTGTATGTTTAGGGTCATTGCTAAGCTGCAGAAAACATTTGGGGCCAATCAGATGTCTCCCTGGTGGCATTGCTTAATGGATATGTATCTATCTGTATTTTGCAGCATTGAGAAAATCATTCATTCTGATCAAATCCACAACTCCATTGGCAGAAATGCAGCCCCTAACTTGCAAGGAACATCCACCATGCATCACAGTTGCCCACAAACACTCATTCTTGTTTCGCTCGCCAGCTGTCAATTGGTCTTGTTCGTATGTTGGAGGTATGGCTTTTTTGTCTGCAAGTCTTCTATGAAGACCACTTCTGACCAGATGGGTGTACCAGGGTTTCCTGGCAATGCTGGACATCTTCCGATTGCCAAGGGAAGTAAGCATGAAGAGCCTCATCTGCTGTATTAAGTTTCCTTGGCTGACCATTACGTCAGTGTTTTCAAAGAGCATGAACAGAACATCTAGAAACCCCCGTTTGAGAGAGACCTTGCTGATGCAGTATACGTTCTTTTGCCACGGTGTATGACTTGACATTAAATGGTCTTTAGCAGCCTCACTTTGTTAGTGAGTCTCGCTGTTCCTCACACAGCTGTTTCATATTATATTGCTGATCATTAGCACCTGTTTGGTATAATTACTTAATCATAGACCCAGCTATATACCTGCAAAATCTCTGACGTTATGGAAGTGTATCTAAGAGAATTGATGACGTTTTGAAGGCAAAGGGCGGTCAGAGCAAATATTGATTTGATTTACATTTTTCTTCTGTTTGCTTTCTTTGCATTTTGCTAAACCACATTTTTCCCCACAGCTGCCTAAAAACAACAGGCACAGTATTGGGTATGTGTGTGATTAATTATACATATATTATATATATATATATTTATACACACAGGCCAGGTTTAAGAACATATAGCAGTTGATTTTAAACCCTTCAATCCCAGGGGTTTTTGGTACCTCAAATCCCAGAGCAATTTTGCCATTTTTGCGCTGTCGGTTCAGCGATTATTCTCTTTTCCTGTGAATAGTGCACCCATGTAAACTATATATTGTTTTTTCAAGAAGAGATAGAGCTTTCTTTTGATACCATAGTTAGATGATTAGCTGAAAATTTAGAATGAGAAATGTAGTAAAAACTAGCGAAAATTTGAAAAAAAAAATATATATAAATTTTCCCTCTGAATCCTCACAAAATTGGGTAAAGTGATGGAGAATCCCCAGTTTATCAATTCAGTTGTCCTGACTACAGAAATACCTTATGCATATACAGATTTTCCATACTTTTCCAGCACTTATAGGGAACATACTATAAGGTGCACATTATTTGTAGAATTTTTATGCTTATGGCTTAGCGGGTAGATGTTGTGTTAGGGCAATGGGAAGTAAGGTTTCGTCCTCTTAGGTACTTCTTGAACATGTTATTAATTTCCAGTGATGTCACAATGACATCACTTAGCTCACTATCGCTTTTTTTTTTAATTATTTATTGTATTTTAGTGATTTTTTTTTCCCGCTAACCTTTTTATTTCTCCTTTTCGTTTTTCAGCATGGGTGGAGGGTGAGAAACATGTGAGGGAGCAACTCGAGGGCAGCCTTGCGGGACTGTGTGGGAAATCTGCAGTTCAGGTAAGGAAGTGGACGTGATTGGCCACATGTGTGGCGGGAGCGACCACAAATGTTGCGGGAGCGGAACACCCACATTGCGGGAGCGGGGCGGGATTGGACAAAAAAAAATCAGCGGGAGCGGGATTAAAAAAGCAGTTCCGCGCAGGGCTCTAGTGTACAGTATTGATCTTTACGCCATTTGTATAATTTCAGCATACTATAAAACCTGAGATTTACATAGTGATGATGACAGCAAAGTTGTAAATATTTCTTATAAGAGTATAGTGCCAATGCGGAGAAGGAAATAATTAGCCAGTCATACAATACAAGCAAGGCAGTAACCAACCTTGACAGTGAATCTTTTCCTTTTGCAAAATTGGCATCAAATCAAGCTCTCGGGACCTCTGCTATCCTACACAATGGGGGGCCGATTACAACTTAAAAATGTAGTTACATGAGTGTATATATATATATATATATATATATATATATATATATATATATATATATATATATACATACATACACACACACTTACATATTTTATACACATATTCAAACATGACATTATATGCATAGTTTTGTCCAATTATGAGTTATTAGGCTTGTAAGACCACCAATGATTAAATCCCATCTACATAACCCTGTTTTCTAAAAAAAATAATAAAAAAAAAATATATATATAAAAATCTCACATAAAGAAATTTACATTTTGAGATGTTTTGAATGATTAGATCTCGTTCAACAAATTACCATAGAGACTGTTTGGAATAATGTTAAAAGCAATGCAGAATAATTTTGGGTCTTAATTACAAAAAGTAATTGGTTACACTAATTTTGCTTTCTTTGTAGTTTACAGGAACCTTATCAAAAGGCTACCACTTGCAAATAATAGGTTCTGCTCGGGGAGGAAATTGGAACTTGATGGGTCAAGCTATAAAAATGCGATATCACGAGTCTTTCATCTTTTACAATCCGCTTTCTTTCATTTTACGCAAATTTCTAAAAATACCAGCGTAAAACATCAATGCAAGCGCTTCACTTAAGCCTGTTTTGTAGATTCTTATATTTAATGTGCATCTCAAGAAAAAAAAATTTAAGGAGCCAGAGGGTCTTAAGGGATCAATATAAACCAGCACAAAATGTTGGGAGCCAGACCTAAAAAAAGGTATAAGCCGTGGCAATCTTGTTCCTGCCCCATCTTAACGGGACAGTAATGTCCTCGATACCTCCTGTAAAGAATGCAGAGAAGTCACGTGTGAAAACAAATCTTCCAACACAAAGCACACAGAAGGGACTGCCCTGCTGCTGCACTTGCCCACCCTAACCACGGTACGGCTCTTCTGGTCACCGATTCGCTAACAAGACAAAATGGCTTCCAAGCTTTTTAGAGTTAACAGTACAGATTTGCTGACACTAATAAATAAGGGCATTCTGGCATGACCGCAATCATGTTACTCCAGATCCACCATAATACTGGCAGACTGGTACAATGTTGGCCGTGGGGTGGTGGGATTTTTGTAAATATGTTTGTGCACACAGTAATGCTTTGTACGGTACTCATTCATCACTACTACTGGACAGTGACTGTCCTGGAATAGGCAGACTAGGTCCAAGGGGCAGCAGTCCCACCTGCTGTGCTGCTGCTCAATGGGCCAACAGGGAAGATCTTAGACCTACCCAACCAGCCCATTTACACATCCCATAGATCAGGGCTCGACAAATCCCAGGTGCCAGGTCGCCATGGCGACTGAGAATTTTGTCCTGGCGCCAGGGCAAGGTGTCAGGGCAGACCAGCATAGCCACCCCGAGCCTGTGATCACTCCCACGGAGTAATTCTGTAGGCTGAAAACGTGATTTCCGGCAAACCAGCGTTTTCAGCTGCCACAGACAGCTTCACGGAAGGGGGCTGTGTGTTGATTGGGTCTCCATACAAGTGTGGGGACCTGACAACATCCCCCTGCTGCCTAATTGCTCCATGAGAGTGAAAGTGCAGTGTTAACCCCTTCAATGCCACAATCGTGGCATTTTAGGGGTTAATTCCTGTTTTGCATGGGGCTCTGCTGCTGGTAGTCTGCCTGGAAGCCCAAGCAGACCAGCAACAGCAAAAACAAGCCCCCACAAGCTTTTTGATGACTCTCATAGGTATGGAAGCCTACAGGAGTCAAAGAGACTCCTTCCTGCAATGTCTGGTCTATAGACCAGCAATTCTTCAGTCTCCACATGTGTGGGGAGCAGCCCCAACCCTCCCCTGCTGCCTGATCGCTCCATGAGAGTGACAGTGCAGCGTTAACCCCTTCAATGCCACAATTGTGTATGACACATGGACTAAATATCAGTCAATGCTGTGCTCCAATGGAACATCAGCTTTGAAAGAGTTAAAAAACAAAAAAACAAAAACAAAAAACGAAAAAAAACAGCACTGACCTGAAAGTCCAGGGTGCTTCCAGGTCAAATGCTGTGAGTTTAGTAAGTGGGCTGATGATGATCCGATCACTCCTGACCAACTGTTTTAAAAAAAATCCTGGCTCCTAACATTTTTAGCTGGCGCCTAGATTCACAACAAATTTGTCAAGCCCTGCCATAGATTGCATTAGAGGGCACTGGGTTAAGACAAGAAGCACCAGGATAAGATGGCGCTGTGTCTTATAAGGCAGGGCTCGCCTTTTAATGCTGTGAAGACACCGACCGCGGAAGGGACGGCTGGGAGCGCTGTCCTAAGTCGGACCTATGGCAGCATTGAAGGTAAATACATTTCAACTATTACATGAATTACGCCCCGTCCATGTTTCCGTGAAAGAGCCAGAGAACACACTAGTCAGACTTAAAAAAAAAATAAAATAAAAGACTGGGGTGACAGTAATGTCCCAATTAGTGTGATGCAGCTCAACGAGCTCCCTTTTTACACAGGTATCTGACCAGCAAGCTTCGACAATCCTTGTAGAACTCATTACCACACAGGCACAAATGTAACAAAAAACATTATGGTCAAGCAATTTTACTCTACGATCTATTATTCCGACATTCACTGCTAGCTGGAAATTTTTGCAATATCTCATAAAGGAAGTGGAACTATAGTCAGAAAAGCCAGAAAGTAAATCAAGTGAAACTAGTGTTTGTTACTGTACACATTATCCTTCTCGTGATCAACGAATCTAACTGCAGTTATTCAGGCAATTACCAGCTGGAAATCAGACAGTATATGTAGTGTTTCTACAATGCACTGCATGATCTTTGCTGCTCAAGAAACAAAGACCCGCTAATAAAGAAAAAAATCCTTGCAAAGAAGTGCCAAGAAACACGGCAGCCCACTCAATTTATTTCCTCAATTATTGCGGATGAATAATGAATTTCCTCATTCAAAACGCATGCAGAAGACCACACAAGGCCAGAAAACAACTTATTTTCATGGACTGAAGCGGAAATAAAAAGCTTAAGGACAAACAATGAGATGATGTTTCACCTGCTATACCTGCAATTGAATCTCAAAGTGGAATAAGTTGAGTAGGAAGAATGTTTAACGTCGCAAAAGGCACCAGAGTTCCAGCCTTAGGCACGAAGCACTTAGACAACTTTTTTGTCCAATACAATATATGAATGACAAAGCCACAAGAATAAAGCCAACATGGTTTTGCCAGGCATAACTATTCTCTGTGCATAGGACATTCCCAGCATGAGTTTGATGAAACACAAATGGGAACGAATCTAAGAATGGCCAAAACCATGGCATCAAACCATACAAAACGCTATTGGACGGCATGTGTTGAAAACACCAGAAAACACGCATGTTAACAGTGGAAGTTAGGGCAGTGCATGAGTCCCTCTTACCTATGTAGACTCTCTTGCTATAACGTTGCATCAATAGCAGTACAAAAACATGAAGTGGGATAAGATTGATGA